>CM054144.1:44123635-44148635 GCA_028751875.1 Rapana venosa
CACACACACACACACACACACACACACACACACACACACACACACACACACACACACACACACCCATTGTGTGCCGGTGGGAACGAATGACAAAAATTTACGAAACTGCATACACACGGGGACAGGATGTATATAAAAAAAAGCACACGAGTGCTTATTCCATTACCCTCGATATAAAAGAATAAAAAAAAAAAAAAATTCCATTATCCTCGAAATAAATAAAAGAATAAATAAATGAATGAATGAATAAAAGAATAAAATAAATGAAGGAATAAATAAATCACACACCATTATCGTATCAGCATGGCGCCAGTTTAATCTCTCGGTAGATGCACGCCAAAGAGATTTGCTCACACATAGATAGCCTAGTTCCTGTACTCTAAGAGGAGACTGCTAACTCGGGAGTGTATTAATCTTTTGGGGTTAGAGGTTTGGGTTTTGTGGTGTGTGTGCACGTGTGTGTGTGTGTGTTGTAATTTTTAATTTTTTAAAAATTCTTTATATCGAGGATAATGGGATAAGCACTTGTGTGCTTTTTTTTACATCCAGTCCCCGCGTGTGCAAGTGTGTCAAGTCAAGTGAAGTGAAGTCAAAATTTTATTTCCAGATGGTACATTGAATAAACAATGCATTTCCTTTTTTTCATCAAGCCATCTATCTAAGAACAAATTTCTTAATGATTATACTGAAATACTACATTATTGCATCCTTTACCAGTAAATTAAACCAGTAAAAAGAGTGTGTGTCTGTGTGTGTGTCTGTTGGTGATGTTTGTATCATACAGTTCTGCAATGCTTTCTGACCTTGTGAGATTTGCAGGGGAAAGGTACAGCACAAGTTTTGTTGTTGTTGTTTTTTTTAATCACCGTGTGTGCTGTGCGTGTGTTTGTCTGTTGTCCCTCACTCTGTCTATGTCTTCCTTAAATCGTCGGCTGGTCTCTTTCTCTCTATCTGTGTGTGTGTGTGTGTGTGTGTGTGTGTGTGTGTGTGTGTGTGTGTTGTGTGTGTGTGTGTGTGTGTGTACGCATGTGCACACAGACACACACGCACACACTACACCCCCCTCCCCAGCACCACTCATTACAAACACACACACATACATACACACACTCTCACACGCGCGCACGCGCGCGCGCGCACACACACACACCCACACCCACACACACACACACACACACACTTCAACCCTCTCTCCACCCCACCCCACCCCCATCCTCTCTCTCTCTCTCCATCACATCCTCTCTCTCCATCCACACAACCCTTCTACCCCTCCTCCTCCACCCCCCCCCACTCACACCCACACACCACCCCCCCCCCCCACCACCCACACACACACACACACACAACACACACAGACCACTTCAAACAAAAGAAAAATATAAACCGCACAGCTGTGTTTAAAACCGCAAGTCTATATCTTGAAGTAGTATAGTGTTGGGGATAAGATCAGGTGAAGGGAAGAAGAAAAAAAGTAGATGTTTGTTTTAGTTCGTCGGGATGGTATTCACGAGGGGGGATGGGGGGTGGGGGTGGGGGTGGGGGGCGAAAGCAGGGGGGAGGGGAGGGGGAGGGATGGTGGAGGGGGGTGGGGGTGGGGGGGTAGAGGGCGGTGTCAGATGTGCCAGACATTTTATCGTTGTGTGGAATGTCTGGCATTGTTTTCAGGCTCTTCAACGGCATAGCAGTAGGAGATACTGGAGATAGGGTCAGGTAACACAGAGCAGATGAAAGAGAGAGAGAGAGAGAGAGAGAGAGGTAAGGGAAGGATGGAGGGGAGAGGGATGTGCAGAGAGAGAGGAGAGAGGGGGGGGGGGGGGGAGATGACGGAGAGGAAGGGGGAGAGAGAGAGGAAAAGAGGGGAGAAGGACAGGGGGGGGGGGGGGGGGGGAATGAAGGAGAGAAAGGAAAAGAGAGAGAGGAAATGGAGGGGAGAGAGAGGAGAGGAAAGAGGGGGGTGGGGAAGGATGGAGGGGAAAGGGATGGTGCAGAGAGAGGGGGAGATGAAGGAGAGGAAGGGGAGAGAGATTGGAGGAATAGAGGGAGAGGAACAGGGGGGGGGGGGGGGGGGGGGGGGGGGGGGGGGGGGGGGGGGAGGGGAGGGGGAGATGAAGGAGAGAAAGGAGAAGGAGGAGGAATGGAGGGGGATGGAGGGGAGAGAGGGAGAGGGAGAGAGAGAGAGGAGAGAGAGAGAGAGAGATGAGGGAGATGAGAGAGAGGGGAGAGAGAGAGGAGAGATGAAGGAGAGAAGGAGAGAGGAGAGAGAGAGAGAGAGAGAGAGAGGAGAGGAGATGAGGAGAGAGAGAGAGAGAGAGAGAGGAGGAGAGAGAGGAGAGAGAGAGAGTAAGAGAAGGAGGAGAGGGAGAGGGATGGGGGTAGAGGGAGGGAGAGAGGAGAGAGGAGAGAGGAGATGAAGGAGAGAGAGAGAGAGAGAGAGAGAGAGGAGAGGAGAGAGAGAGAGAGAGAGAGAGAGAGAGAGAGAGAGGAGAGAGGAGGACTTGTCAACATCATTCCTGTGTTTGTAGCTGCAAAATGTTCAGTGGTACCATCAACTGTCTACAAGACTCCCGGATAAGCAAAAGAGAAGACATAATTATGCAATTACCAAAAGAAAGAAGAAAGAATTCCCAATGGGTCTTGTGTGTGTGTTATTTATTTGTTTACTTAACTATTTTATTTATTTATTCTTTTATATCGAGCATAATGGAATAAGCACTTATGTGGATGTTTTTTTTACATCCAGTCCCCGTGTGTGTGCGGTTTTGTAAATTTTGTCATCCGTTCCCACCGGCACACAATGGCCTGTGTGTGTGTGTGTGTGTGTGCGCGCGCGCATGTGCGTGCGTACGTGTATGTATTATATAAGTGAAACATTGTCCATTGTCACATTCTCATGCATACATGTTATTCAGCAGAGGTCGAGGTACGTAAATAACAGTTACATCTGGAACCAGAGCAGCATATTCCTGTCTGGGACTTAAGTCAGCAGAGACATGGTCATCAGCCCTGCAACCTCTCATCCATCATCATCAGCTGGGAAACCTTAGAACATCTCAACCTTTTAGACCTACCACATGCCAAGGAGACGATGGAGCGACTCCGTGGCTGACACCCTGCGAGCCCATGACCTGTCACTCTATCAAGCCTCCCTCCCGTCTTGCTGCAGACAGACGTCTGTGTCTCCCCGCGACGCCGAAAGGCACCAGCGGCAGATGAAAGAAAGAAGAAGAAGAAAGAAGACATGCCGAAGTCGGTTGCGCTGGTCCTGACTTGTCAGGCGCTTAACGGCAGCGCCAACACATTTTGTGCTGATATGACAGACAACAGCGGTTGCTGTCTGAGCGTTGACGTTGATGATGACGATGAAGAAGAAGAAGAAGTAGTAGTAGTAGTAGTAGTAGTGGTGGTGGTGGTGGTGTTAGTGGTGGTAGTAGTAGTAGTAGTAGTAGTAGTAGTAGTAGTAGTAGTAAAGTAGTAGTAGAAGTACGAGAGAGAAGAGAGAAGTATCTTAACCATCTGTTTGGGTTTAGTCATGACTGTAAGCGTGGTATGCACTACCCATTACAATCTGTACAGGTATCCCATACCCAATTACATTGTAAGGTATCCATAGCACATTACAATCTCCCCAGATATCATATCACATTACAATATTGTTCAGGTATTCCATACCCACATTACAACTCTATCCAGGTATCCCCATACCCACATTACAATCTTCTCCAGGTATCCATACCACTCAATCTTTCAGTTATCCCCACCAATCTTCTCCAGGTATCCCCACTACCCACATTACAATCTTCTCCAGTATCCCCACTACCCACATTACAATCTTCTCCAGGTATCCCCACTACCCACATTACAATCTTCTCCAGTTATCCCCACTACCCACATTACAATCTTCTCCAGGTATCCACTACCCACATTACAATCTTCTCAGTTATCCCCCTACCCACATACAATCTTCTCAGGTATCCACTACCACATTTCGATCTTCTCCCGGTATCCACTATCCACATTTACGATCTTCTCCAGGATCCACTACCACATACATCTCTCAGGTATCATACCCCATTACAATTTTCCAGGTATCACTACCCTTACAATCTTCTCAGGTATCCCATACCACACTTACATCTTCTCCAGGTACACTACCATGACAACTTCTCCATCACAGATTAGAATCCTGCTCATTTACAGACACCCCCTGCCCCCCAAATAATCACACTAGCAACTGAACCCATTTCAGACCACTCGATATCTCTCAACTGCTATACCAAGTCTTCCCCACACAGCCTCTGCCAAACACTGCAGGCATGCATACCTCCCAAAAGTTAGCATCTTCCTTCAGCCTGTAGGGCCTAGTCTATAACCACAGGCCTTGCTTGCTCTCAGAAATATCAGAAGCCTTCTTTGTGAAGAGACATACATATCTCTGTATATCACTGCACTGACTGACAGGTCCACATTACACCCTGATCATTTATTTTTCCACTAACGACCCACACTGCTATCCTATCAGCCTCCCTTCCCTTCCCCTGGCAGGTTTCAGCTTGAAGCACATGCTTCAGCTCTACTGCAGAAACCTCATCAAAAAGCACTGATATAAAAGGCAGGCAGGGGTAGTGGGGGGTGGGGGTGGGGGGTGGGGGTGGTGTTATCTCCCTGAGTGCTCATCAGGGAATCCTTCTCAAAGCCAAGACTGCATGCTGAGTGTGTCTATCCTTGTAGACAGACAGACATCTCTGTGTCTGCAGGAGCATCCTCAGTGTATAGTATATCTATGTCCCAAGCAGCATCTTCACTATAGTATATCTACTTTCTAAGCATCCTCCTCCCTATAGTATATCTACAGTGCAGGACCACACAGCTCAGCAAGGTTTCAGCGCCCAGCATGGGAGAGTGATTCTGTTATAAGCCTTCCTTCCCAGCTAGTGTTTTGACCAGTTAGCTATGGCAGAGACAAGGATTAACGGGTTTTTCCTCCAGAGCCATGCTGTTCGCTCATCATCAGCATCATAACAAGAACAGAAAACGAGGAGGGTGGGGAAGAAAAGAAAAGAAAAGAAAGAAAAAGGAGGAATCCCCTTGGCGTGTCAGTGCAGGAGAGAGTTGGGTTATGAAGTGGATAACCATCTTTTCATCATCAGGGTTGCCAGGGTGTTGGGAGTTGAACCGGCTAAAGAGCTAGAAGGATGTTTTGTCATTTCTTTGCAGCTAGTACAGTAGTGGAACATGCTTTGTGAAATGATTATGTAAGGCGTTTGGAGTATGAATATATAATTGCCTGTATCCAAATGCCTATTATTAGGTTCATTAAAGGAAGAGATGGAGGATCGGAGAGAGAGAGAGAGAGAGAGAGAGAGAGAGAGAGAGAGAGAGAATGAATCTGGCAGGCAAGAAACGGCTTAATACTCCAAACCTTAATGGCCTTCTTAACCTTTAGTCATAACAAATGTGACAACCTATACAGAAAAAAAGTAATCTAAACATACTAATTTTAAAAAAAAGAAACGAACAAACAACCCCCACCCCCCAATCAAACAGAACACAACAACAACAACAATAAAAACCACAACAAGTAGAGTGTGATTTGAGGTACATTTGCTGTGACATTTACAAATAAAAGTTAAGCCAGCCTATTTTTCTTTACTTTGCAATGTTATTCAATGTGTGTGTGTGTGTGTGTGTGTGTGTGTGTGTGTGTGTGTGTGTGTGTATGTGTGTGTGTGTGTGCGCGCGCGCGCGCGTGTTCTTGTTGATGAATAAGAATTCAGTAATTTTTATTTGGCTTTCCAGCAATCATGCAAATTTTGCGATATGTCGAGCTTCCTTCCAAAAACGATACAAATCCTTCATATAAAAATTGCAAAGGAACGAGGAAAATTATATGTAAAAAAGCACTCAACAATTTTTTCCTAAAAAAAGGGGGAGAAAACACTGGCCGTTTGATTTGAGAGGACAGAGTGAACAACCTTCATTCAGTATATTTTTAAATCCTTCTATTTGCAAAATAATTAACAACTCAGAAAAAATGCTATTCCTTAACTAGAGTTTGTTTGCTATTAAACCTAAATTGAAGAAAAACAGTGAAACAGCAACTGTCTTCTTCTCAATTTGCTTTCATTTCAATGATAGGTTTTTGCCAGTCTCCTTGTGCCGAACGAAGCATGTCTAGAAGTTGCTGTTGGGCGTTCCCCATATCAACACCCTGCAGGTTATCCAGAATATGGATTCTATCTCACTCATCACATGGGTAAGTTACTGTGAGGCACGTATATCATGTTTGTCCATCACGTTCAACAATGTTCTTCAAAACCACAGAGGAAACAGCTGCTATTTCAGAAATAGTGCAGAAATTTGATGATAATGGAGATGCCTTGCCCACAGTACATCCCCACTTTCTCAGAAAAGTGGACATACGGACAGTCAGCGTTGGAGATGTTCTCCAAAGGCCACATGGTCCCCAGGGCTACAGGACATAATTATGGACTGTGCAAGTCAAGCCTTCTAGTCAGAGAGTCAAAGTCGATCACTAAAGCTGTAAAAAGACACGTATAGAAGAGATATATTTCCAGGGTACAGGTCATTAAATTTATTTTTTAAAATCTGCCAGCCACAGGTCTTTTAGAAGTGAGTGGCATTCTCTGCATGCAATATGATTCAGGGGCAAGTCAAAAGGGCAAAATAAAGCTGTTACTCCATTAAGTACAGTCACTCTCCACTCTCCGTCTTAAAGGACCTACAATCAAGGATGATTACCAGCAAAACATACCATTTAAACACTTAAAAAACAGCAATAACAACACTGAAAGAAAACGCTTTCAGAACCAATAATAAAAATAATGATAATAACAATAATGATAATAAATGGAACTTATATAGTGCGATATCTTGCAAAGACAAATCAAAGCACTTGCATTCAACCTAATCTTACACAGTCATGCAACCAATGACAAACAATCAATAGTTTAAACAAACAGATATTACAAACATGATATGCTGCAGACCAAATTTACGAAATAAAAATTTAAATAGTCAAATGTTTTTTCAAACACACACAACACGCACACACACACACACACACACACACACACACACACACACACACACACACACACACACACACACACACACACACCTGAAACCTTTATATAAACACTAAAATAAAAACTTTTGAGACAAACTAAAATGGAACAGTTTCAAGAACTCTACCCTGAAACATTTTCATAAAATTTTAATGGAGAAAATCAACATCGCACTTTATGAGCTTTTTGATTCAGTGACTAGCTGAGGTGACAAGACTCCATAATGGAAGCTGATAGTGGGTGACACAGCCATAAAACACGACTGGAACCTATTCTCCCACTGTTTATTATCAATTTTATTTACCGTTTTCTACTGCCCTAACCACAAACAGCTTTCTCCCCTAACTCAGTGCTAATATTCCAAACATAACATGCACACCATAACGTTCAAGGCTGCAGCAAAACTCACCCCAGATCTCTTGTACGATATCAGTAACTGCTTATCTCTCTCTCTATCTGAACACACACCAGGGATCCAACCAACCCAACCCCCTATACACAGACTCTAATCTCCACACAGAACACAAGCCTCTATCAGTCTGTTCTGCCAGATTTCCATGCTGTAGCAGCAGCAGCAGCCAGGTTTTCAGATCTACGTTCTGGAACAGCCACAAGCCTTTAGGAGGGTGAGCTGGCCCACACTCCCTGTGGAGCCCCAACCAGTTTTTGACCAGCACATCACACAGAACCATTAAGCCCTTTTCCCCTGGGACGGGATCCGTTGGTCTGCCATCGGCGTCATAATAAAAAAGGAAATATGTGGGTGCTTTCCCAAGGGAGTTGGGTTATGAAGTGGATAATGATCTTTTCATCAAGTTGGCAGCAGGGCAGCAGGTTTGTTAATGATAGCTGTTGTGTTGTGTAGTATTGTGGTGAAATAATTGCACAGCGGGTTGTCCTGTTGTGTTTTGAAGATGCATGCACTGTCTATTTTAACAATTCTGTTAGTTAAAACAGGAGAGTGAGAGGAATGGTAGTGGTATCAGGCGAAGGAGGGGGGGGGGGGGGGGGGGGGAGAGAAAGAGAGAGAGAGAGAGAGAGACAGAGACAGAGACAGAGAGAAAGAAAATCCATCATTGCCACAAATCATGAGTATATTTCTAGTACAGACAAGGGTAGGTAAATAACACGTGCACACCAGCAACCAGAACAGCATAACCCTGTCCTGCATCCATCACCAGAAAGAAACCTTAGAACATCACAACCTTTTAGACACACCTGAACCCCCTGTCTCTCTAACCCCTGCTATAAGCCAGGTATCCACTACCCCTATTACAATCTTCTCCATCAACTGATGTAAAATCCCCATCTCCTGCAGACACCCCATGCCCCCAAGTAATCAGACTTTGTAGCAACTACACCCTCTTCAAACCACTGGATATCTGTCAACTACTCCACAGTCTTCTCCAGACACACCTCCCAAAAGTTAGGATCTTCTTCCCTCAACCTACAGTCTACAACCACAAGCCTTGCTCTAGGAAATATCAGAAGCCTTCTTTGTGAAGAGATATACATATCTCTGTATATCACTGTGGGTACTGACAGGTCTACATTACACCCTGATCATTTATTTTTCCACTAACGACCCACACTGCTATCCTATCAGCCTCCCTTCCCTTCCCCTGGCAGGTTTCAGCTTGAAGCATACACTTCAAGGACCACTGCAGAAACCTCATCAAAAAGCCACTAATGTAAAAGGCAAGCTGGGGGCTTTATCTCCCTGAATGCTCATCAGGGAATCCTCCTCAAAGCCAAGACTGCATGCTGAGTGTGTCTATCCTTGTAGACAGACAACTCTGTGTCTGCAGCAGCATCCTCTGTGTATAGTATATCTACCTTCCCAGCAGGATCCTCACAATAGTATATCAGTCCCAAGCAGCATCCTGGCTATAGTATAACTGTGTTCCAAGCAGCATCCTCCCTATAGTATATCTACACTGCAGGACCACACAGCTCAGCAAGGTTTCAGCGCCCAGCATGGGAGGGTGATTCTGTTCAGAGCCTTCCTTCTCAGCTAGTGTTGTGACCAGTTAGCTATCACAGAGACAAGGATTAACGGGATTTTCCTCCAGAGCCATGCTGTTCACTCATCATCAGCATCATAACAAGAACAGAAAAAGAGGAGGGTGGGGAAGAAAAAGAAAAGAACAGAAAGAAAAAGGAGGAATCCCCTTGGCGTGTCAGTGCAGGAGGGAGTTGGGTTATGAAGTGGATAACGATCTTTTTATCATCAGGGTTGGCTGTGTGTTGGGGGTTGAACACGCTAAAGAGCTAGAGGGATGTTTTGTCATTTCTTTGGTAGCAACTATGGTAATGAAACATGCTTGTGAAATGATTTGATGAGGCATTTGTTGTAAAAATTTCTTAGTGCCTTTACTAAAGTACATTATTATTTGGTTGATTCAGGTAAGAGAGAGAGAGAACACCAATTCTTCACATCTTAATGACTGACCTTAACTTTCAACCATAATAAAAGTAACAACTTGCACAGAAAAAAATAAGCTAAGCATGCAAACAGAGAAATCAAACAAACAAATTTACAAATAAAAGTAAAGCCAATCTCTTTTTCCTTACTTCTGAATGTTACTCATACACGACCACAAAACACAACTGGAGCATATTCTCCCAATGTTGATTATTTATTTCCTATTTTCAGTTTTCCTACCAATCTAACTACAAACAACTTTAGCTCTACCTCAGCTCTAACATTCAAAACTTAACTTGCACACAATAACGTTCAAGGCTGCAGGAACACCCATCCCAGATTTCATCCACAATATCAGTTATCTCTCTGAACACACACCAGGGACCCAACCCGACCCTGTAGCCACCAGACCTGCCCCTCCACACAGAACACAAGCCTCTATCAGTCTGTTCTGCCAGATTTCCATGCTGTAGCAGCAGCAGCAGGCAGGTTTTCAGATCTACGTTCTGGAACAGCCACAAGCCTTTAGCAGGGTAAGCTGGCCCACACTCCCTGTGGAGCCCCAACCAGTTTTTGACCAGCACATCACACAGAACCATTAAGCCCTTTTCCCCTGGGACGGGATCCGTTGGTCTGCCATCAGCGTCATAATAAAAAGCAAATAATGTGGGTGCTTTCCCAAGGGAGTTGGGTTATGAAGTGGATAATGATCTTTTCATCAAGTTCGCAGCAGGGCAGCAGGTTTAACAGAGGAAAGCAGTTTTGGGGTGGTTTTTTTCTTTGTTTTTGTTGTTCACGATAGCTGTTGTGTTGTGGTGAAATGATTGCACAGCGGGTTGTCCTGTTGTGTTTTAAGATGCATGCATTGTCTTTTTTTAACAATTCTTTTAAAACAGGAGAGTGAGAGGAGAGGGTACATGTATGGGGTGAGGGAGAGGGAGAGGGAGAGAGAGAGAGAGAGAGAGAGAGAAAAGAGAGAGAGAGAGAGAGAGAGAGAGAGAGAGAGAGAGAGAGCGAAAGGAACTAAAGAAAACCCATCTTTGCAACAAATCATGAGTATATTTCTAGAACAGACATGGGTAAGAAAATAACACGTGTACACAAGCAACCAGAACAGCTTAATCCTCTCCAGCATCTAGTCAGCAGAGTCAGGTCAGCACTGAAACCTCTCATCCATCACCAGGAAAGAAACCTTAGAACATCAGAACATTTTAGACACACATGAACCACCTGTCTCTCCAACCCCTGCTATAAGCCAGGTATCCTCTACCCCCATTACAATTATTTTCTCCATCAACTGATGTCAAACCCCATCTCCTGCAGACACCCCCTGCCCCCAAGTAATCAGACTCTGTAGCAACTACACCCATTTCAAACCACTTGATATCCGTCAACTAGGCCTACTCCACAGTCTTCTCCAGACAAACCTCCTAAAAGTTAGGATCTTGTTCCTTCAGCCTGTAGTCCAGAACCACAAGCCTTGCTCTTGGAAATATCAGAAGCCTTCTTTGTGAAGTGAGGTACTTATCTCTGTATATCACTGTGGGTACTGACAGGTCTACATTACACCCTGATCATTTACTTTTCCACTAACGACCCACACTGCTATCCTATCAGCCTCGCTTCCCTTCCCCTGGCATGGGTTTAGCTTGAAGCAGACACTTCAGCACCACTGCAGGAACCTCATCGAAAAGCCACTAATATAAAAGGCAGGCTGGGGGCTTTATCTCCTTGACTGCTCATCAGGGAATCCTTCTCAAAGCCAAGACTGCATGCTGAGTGTGTCTATCCTTGTAGACAGACAGACATCTCTGTGTCTGCAGCAGCATCCTCAGTGTATAGTATATCTACATTCCCAGCAGGATCCTCACATTAGTATATCTATGTCCCAAGCAGCATCCTGGCTATAGTATATCTACACTGCAGGACCACACAGCTCAGCAAGGTTTCAACGCCCAGCATGAGAGGGTGATTCTGTTAAGAGCCTTCCTTCCCAGCTAGTGTTGTGACCAGTTAGCTATCACAGAGACAAGGATTAACAGGTTTTCCTCTGGAGCCATACTGTTCGCTCATCATCAGCATCATAACAAGAACAGGGGGAAAAAAGGAGAGGGGGGAAAAAGAAAAGAAAGTAAAAGGAGGAATCCCCTTGGTGTGTCAGTGCAGGAGGGAGTTGGGTTATGAAGTGGATAACGATCTTTGTATCATCAGGGTTGGCAGCGTGTTGGGGGTTGAACACGCTAAAGAACTAGAGGGATGTTTTGTCATTTGTTTGTATGTAGAGTATGGATGGAGTGGAACGTGCTTTGTGAAATGATTATGTTAGGCGTTTGCTGTATAAATCTGTTAGAGCTTGTTCCAAAGTGTATTATTATTTGGTTGATTCAGTGGAGAGAGAGCACTAATTCTTCACATGTTAATGAATGACCTTAAATTTTAACCATAATAAAAGTCATAATCTAAAAAGATAAAAATAATCTAAGCATGGAAACAAAGAAAAACAAAAAAACAATCAGACCTTGTCCTATACTCAATCAAATACAAGAACAATAACAGCTACAGCAGCAAGAAAAAAAATCACCTGTAGCGTGTGATTGGAATTTAAATCGCGATGATATTTTCAAATAAAAGTGAAGCCAATCTCTTTTTCTTTACTTCTGAATGTTACTCATACACGACCACAAAACACAACTGGAGCATATTCTCCCAATGGTGATTATGTATTTCCTATTTACGTTTTTCCTACCGATCTAACTTCAAATTACTTTAACTCTATCTCAGCTCTAACATTCAAAACTTAACATGCACACAATAATGTTCAAGGCTGCAGCAAAACTCATCCCAGATCTCTTCCACAATATCAGTTTATCTCTCTCTCACTGAACACACACCAGGGACCCAACCCGACCCCCTAGCCACCAGACCTGCACCTCCATGCAGAACACAGGCCTCTATCAGTCTGTTCTGCCAGATTTCCATGCAGCAACAGCAGCAGCAGCAGCCAGGTTTTCAGATCTACGTTCTGGAACAGCCACAAGCCTTTAGCAGGGTGAGCTGGCCCACACTCCCTGTGGAGCCCCAACCAGTTTTTGACCAGCACATCACACAGAACCATTAAGCCCTTTTCCCCTGGGATGGGATCCGTTGGTCTGCCATCAGCGTCATAATAAAAAAGCAAATATGTGGGTGCTTTCCCGAGGGAGTTGGGTTATGAAGTGGATAATGATCTTTTCATCAAGTTCGCAGCAGGGCAGCAGGTTTAACAGAGGAAAGCAGTTTTAGGGTGTGTTTTTTCTTTGTTTTGGTTGTTCACGATAGCTGTTGTGTTGTGGTGAAATGATTGCACAGCGGGTTGTCCTGTTGTGTTTTAAGATGCATGCATTGTCTTTTTTTAACAATTCTTTTAAAACAGGAGAGTAAGAGGAGAGGGTAGATGTATGGGGCAAGGGAGAGGGAGAGAGAGAGAGAGAGAGAGAGGAGGAGAGAGAGAGAGAGAGAGAGAGAGAGAGAGAGAGAGAGAGGATGAGAGAGAGAGAGAGAGAGAGAGAGAGGAGAGAGCGAAAGGAACTAAAGAAAACCCATCTTTGCAACAAATCATGAGTATATTTCTAGAACAGACATGGGTAAGAAAATAACACGTGTACACAAGCAATCAGAACAGCTTAATCCTCTCCAGCATCTAGTCAGCAGAGTCAGGTCAGCACTGAAATCTCTCATCCATCACCAGGAAAGAAACCTTAGAACATCACAACCTTTTAGACACACACTGAACCACCTGTCTCTCCATCCCCTGCTATAAGCCAGGTATCCACTACCTACATTACAATTGTTTTCTCCATCAACTGATGTCAAATCCCCATCTCCTGCAGACACCCCCTGCCCCCAAGTAATCAGACTCTGTAGCAACTACACCCATTTCAAACCACTTGATATCTGTCAACTAGGCCTACTCCACAGTCTTCTCCAGACATTCCTCCTAAAAGTTAGGATCTTGTTCCTTCAGCTTGTAGTCCAGAACCACAAGCCTTGCTCTTGGAAATATCAGAAGCCTTCTTTATGAAGAGCCGTACATATCTCTGTATATCACTGTGGGTACTGACAGGTCTACATTACACCCTGGTCATTTACTTTTCCACTAACGACCCACACTGCTATCCTATCAGCCTCCCTTCCCTTCCCCTGGCATGGGTTTAGGTTGAAGCAGACACTTCAGCACCACTGCAGGAACCTCATCGAAAAGCCACTAATATAAAAGGCAGGCTGGGGGCTTTATCTCCTTGACTGCTCATCAGGGAATCCTTCTCAAAGCCAAGACTGCATGCTGAGTGTGTCTATCCTTGTAGACAGACAGACATCTCTGTGTCTGCAGCAGCATCCTCAGTGTATAGTATATCTACATTCCCAGCAGGATCCTCACATTAGTATATCTATGTCCCAAGCAGCATCCTGGCTATAGTATATCTACACTGCAGGACCACACAGCTCAGCAAGGTTTCAATGCCCAGCATGAGAGGGTGATTCTGTTAAGAGCCTTCCTTCCCAGCTAGTGTTGTGACCAGTTAGCTATCACAGAGACAAGGATTAACAGGTTTTCCTCTGGAGCCATACTGTTCGCTCATCATCAGCATCATAACAAGAACAGGGGGAAAAAAGGAGAGGGGGGAAAAAGAAAAGAAAGAAAAAAGGAGGAATCCCCTTGGTGTGTCAGTGCAGGAGGGAGTTGGGTTATGAAGTGGATAACGATCTTTGTATCATCAGGGTTGGCAGCGTGTTGGGGGTTGAACACGCTAAAGAACTAGAGGGATGTTTTGTCATTTGTTTGTATGTAGAGTATAGATGGAGTGGAACGTGCTTTGTGAAATGATTATGTTAGGCGTTTGCTGTATAAATCTGTTAGAGCTTGTTCCAAGGTGTATTATTATTTGGTTGATTCAGTGGAGAGAGAGCACTAATTCTTCACATGTTAATGAATGACCTTAAGTTTTAACCATAATAAAAGTCATAATCTAAAAAGATAAAAATAATCTAAGCATGGAAACAAAGAAAAACAAAAAAACAATCAGACCTTGTCCTATACTCAATCAAATACAAGAACAATAACAGCTACAGCAGCAAGAAAAAAAATCACCTGTAGCGTGTGATTGGAATTTAAATCGCGATGATATTTACAAATAAAAGTGAAGCCAATCTCTTTTTCTTTACTTCTGGATGTTACTCATACACGACCACAAAACACAACTGGAGCATATTCTCCCAATGGTGATTATGTATTTCCTATTTACGTTTTTCCTACCGATCTAACTTCAAACTACTTCAAGTCTATCTCAGCTCTAACATTCAAAACTTAACATGCACACAATAATGTTCAAGGCTGCAGCAAAACTCATCCCAGATCTCTTCCACAATATCAGTTTATCTCTCTCTCACTGAACACACACCAGGGACCCAACCCGACCCCCTAGCCACCAGACCTGCACCTCCATGCAGAACACAGGCCTCTATCAGTCTGTTCTGCCAGATTTCCATGCAGCAACAGCAGCAGCAGCAGCCAGGTTTTCAGATCTACGTTCTGGAACAGCCACAAGCCTTTAGCAGGGTGAGCTGGCCCACACTCCCTGTGGAGCCCCAACCAGTTTTTGACCAGCACATCACACAGAACCATTAAGCCCTTTTCCCCTGGGATGGGATCCGTTGGTCTGCCATCAGCTTCATAAAAAAGCAACTATGTGGGTGCTTTCCCCAGGGAGTTGGGTTATGAAGTGGACAATGATATTTTCATCAAGTTCGCAGCAGGGCAGCAGGTTTAACAGAGGAAAGCCGTTTTGGGGTGTTGTTTTTTCTTTGTTTCTGCTGTTCATGATAGCTGTTATGTTGTGGTGAAATGATTGCACAGCGGGTTGTCCTGTTGTGTTTTGAAGATGCATCAATCGTCTTTTTTTTAACAATTCTGTTAAAACAGTAGAGTGAAGGGAGGGGGTAGATGTATGGGGTGAGGGAGAGGGAGAGGGAGAGGGAGAGAGAGAGAGAGAGAGAGAGAGGGAGAGAGGAAGAAAGGAAAGAAAATCCATCATTGCCACGAATCATGAGTATATTTCTAGTGTAGACATAGATATGTAAATAAAATGTGTACACCAGGAACCAGAACAGCTTAATCCTGTCCAGCATCTAGTCAGCAGAGTCAGGTCAGCACTGAAATCTCTCATCCATCACCAGGAAAGAAACCTTAGAACATCACAACCTTTTAGACACACCTGAACCACCTGTCTCTCTAACCCCTGCTATAAACCAGGTATCCACTACCCCCATTACGATCTTCTCCATCAACTGATGTCAAATCCCCATCTCCTGCAGACATCCCCTGCCCCCAAGTAATCAGACTCTGTAGCAACTACACCCTCTTCAAACCACTGTATAACTGTCAACTACTTCACACTCTTCTCCAGACATACCTCCCAAAAGTTAGGATCTTTATCCTTCAGCCTGTAGTTTAAAACCACAACCCTTGCTGTCAAAAATATCAGAAGCTTTCTTTGTGAAGAGACATACATATCTCTGTATATCACTGTGGGTACTGACAGGTCTACATTACACCCTGATCATTTATTTTTCCACTAACGACCCACACTGCTATCCTATCAGCCTCCCTTCCCTTCCCCTGGCATGGGTTCAGCTTGAAGCAGACACTTCAGCACCACTGCAGGAACCTCATCAAAAAGCCACTGATATAAAAGGCAGGCTGGGGGCTTTATCTCCTTGACTGCTCATCAGGGAATCTTTCTCAAAGTCAAGACTACACGCTGAGTGTGTCTATCCTTGTAGACAGACATCTCTGTGTCTGCAGCAGCATCCTCAGTGTAAAGTATATTATCTACATTCCCAGCAGGATCCTCACAATAGTATATCTATGTCCCAAGCAGCATCCTGGCTATAGTATAACTGTGTTCCAAGAAGCATCTTCACTATAGTACATCTACACTGTAGGAACACACAGCTCAGCAAGGTTTCAACGCCCAGCATGGGAGGGTGATTCTGTTAAGAGCCTTCCTTCCCAGCTAGTGTTGTGACCAGTTAGCTATCACAGAGACAAGGATTAACGGGCTTTTCCTCCAGAGCCATGCTGTTCGCTCATCATCAGCATCATAACAAGAACAGGGAAAGAGGAGGGTGGGGAAGAAAAGAAAAGAAAAGAAAGTAAAAGGAGGAATCCCCTTGGCGTGTCAGTGCAGGAGAGAGTTGGGTTATGAAGTGGATAACGATCTTTTCATCATCAGGTTGGCCCATTGTTGGGGGTTGAACAAGCTAAAGAGCTAGAGCGATGTTTTGTCATTTCTTTGGTAGATAGTAGGGTAGTGGAACATGCTTTGTGAAACGATTCGATGAGGCATTTGTTGTATAACTTTCTTAGTGCCTGTATTAAAGTACATTATTATTTGATTGATTCAGTGGAGAGAGAGAGAGAAGAGAGAGAGAGAGAGAGAGAGAGAGAGAGAGGAGAGAGAGAGAGAGAGCACTAATTCTTCAAATCTTAATGACTGACTGGTGGGAACGGATGACAAAATTTCCAATCCACATACACATGGGGGCTGGATGTAAAAAAGCACTAAAGTGCCTATTCCATTATCCTCGATATAAAAGAATAAATAAATAAATAAATGAAATAAAAACCTTAACTTTCAACCTTAATAAAAGTGATAACCTGAACAGAAAACATTCTAAGCATGCAAACAAAGAAAAACAAACAAACAAACAGACCTCGTCTTGTACTCAATCAAATACAACAAGAACAATAACAGCAACAGCAGCAATAAAAAAAACCACCAACCAAACCCATCACATGTAGCCTGTGATTGGAAGTAAAATTGCAATGATATTTACAAATAAAAGTGAAGCCAATCTCTTTTCCCTTACTTCTGAATGTTACTCATACATGACCACAAAACACAACTGGAACATATTCTCCAAATGTTCATTATTTATTTCCTATTTATGTTTTCCCTACCGATCTAACCACAAACAATTTCACCTCTACATCAGCTCTAACATTCAAAACTTAACTTTCACACAATAACCTTCAAAAATGCAGAAAAACTCATCCCAGGTCTCTTGCACAATACAGTTTATCTCTCCTCTCTGAACCACAAACCAGAGGACCCAACCCAAGACCCCCTAGCCACCAGACCTGCACCTCCACACAGAACACAGGCCTCTATCAGTCTGTTCTGCCAGAATTTCCATGCAGCAAGCAGCAGCAGCAGCAGTCAGGTTTTAGATCTGTGTTCTGGAACAGCACAAGCCTTTAGCAGGTGAGACTGCCCACACTCCCTGTGGAGCCCAACCAGTTCTGACAGCACATCACACAGAACCATTAAGCCCTTTTCCCCTGGGATGGGATCCGATTGGTCTGCCATCAGCGTCATAATAAAAAAGCAAATATGTGGGTGCTTTCCCATGGGAGTTGGGTTATGAAGTGGATAATGATCTTTTCATCAAGTTCGCAGCAGGGCAGCAGGTTTAACAGAGGAAAGCAGTTTTGGGGTGTGTTTTTTCTTTGTTTCTGTTGTCCATGATAGCTGTTATGTTGTGGTGAAATCATTGCACAGCGGGTTGTCCTGTTGTGTTTTGAAGATGCATGCATTGTCTTTTTTTTACAATTCTGTTAAAACAGTAGAGTGAGAGGAGGGGGTAGTGGTATCTAGCGAGGAGAGGGAAAAGAGGGAGAAGAGAGAGAGAGAGAGAGAGAGAAGGAGAGAGAGAGAGAAGAGAGAGGAGAGAGAGAAGAGAGAGAGAGAGAGAGAGAGAGAGAGAAAGGAAAGAAAATCCATCATTGCCACAAATCATGAGTATATTTCTAGTACAGACATGGGCAAGTAAATAACACCTGTACCCCAGCAACCAGAACAGCTTACCCCTGTCCAGCATCTAGTCAGCAGAGTCTGGTCAGCACTGAAATCTCTCATCCATCACCAGGAAAGATGCCTTAGAACATCACAACCTTTTAGACACACCTGAACCCTCTGTCTCTCTAACCCCTGCTATAAGCCAGGTATCCACTACCCCCATTACAATTTTCTCCATCAACTGACGTCAAATCCCCATCTCCTGCAGACATCCCCTGCCCACAAGTAATCAGACTCTGTAGCAACTACACCCATTTCAAACCACTTGATATCTGTCAACTAGGCCTACTCCACAGTCTTCTCCAGACATACCTCCTAAAAGTTAGGATCTTGTTCCTTCAGCCTGTAGTCCAGAACCACAAGCCTTGCTCTTGGAAATATCAGAAGCCTTCTTTGTAAAGAGACATACATATATCTGTATATCACTGTGGGTACTGACAGGTCTACATTACACCCTGGTCATTTACTTTTCCACTAACGACCCACACTGCTATCCTATCAGCCTCCCTTCCCTTCCCCTAGCAGGTTTCAGCTTGAAGCACACACTTCAGCACCACTGCAGAAACCTCATCAAAAAGCCACTAATATAAAAGGCAGGCAGGGGTAGTGGGGGGAGGGGGGGGGGGGGCGTGGTTATCTCCCTGAGTGCTCATCAGGGAATCCTTCTCAAAGCCAAGACCACATGCTGAGTGTGGCTATCCTTGTAGACAGACATCTCTGTGTCGGCAGCAGCATCCTCAGTCTACAGTCCCAGCAGGATCCTCACAATAGTGTATCAGTCCCAAGCAGCATCCTGGCTATAGTATAACTGTGTTCCAAGCAGCATCCTCCCTATAGTATATCTACACTGCAGGACCACACAGCTCAGCAAGGTTTCAACGCCCAGCATGGGAGGGTGATTGTGTTAAGAGCCTTCTTTCCCAGCTAGTGTTGTGACCAGTTAGCTATCACAGAGACAAGGATTAACAGGCTTTTCCTCTGGAGCCATGCTGTTCGCTCATCATCAGCATCATAACAAGAACAGGGGGGAAAAAAGGAGAGGGGGGAAAAAGAAAAGAAAGAAAAAAGGAGGAATCCCCTTGGTGTGTCAGTGCAGGAGAGAGTTGGGTTATGAAGTGGATAACGATCTTTTTATCATCAGGGTTGGCAGCGTGTTGGGGGTTGAACACGCTAAAGAACTAGAGGGATGTTTTGTCATTTGTTTGTATGTAGAGTATGGATGGAGTGGAACGTGCTTTGTGAAATGATTATGTTAGGCGTTAGCTGTGTAAATCTCTTAGTGCCTGTACTAAAGTGCATTATTATTCTGTTGATTCAAGGGACGGAAGGGGAGAATGGAGAGAGAGAGCACTAATTCTTCACATCTTAATGACTGACCTTAAATTTCAACCATAATAAAAGTGATAACCTGAACAGAAAAAATAATCTAAGCATGCAAAAAAAGAAAAACAAACAATCAAACCTCTTCCTTTACCCAACCAAATACAACAAGAACAAGAACAGCAACAGCAGCAATAAAAAACAAAGAAACCCATCACCTGTATTGTATGATTTGAATTAAAATTGCAATATTATTTACAAATAAAAGTGAAGCCAATCTCTTTTTCTTTACTTCTGAATGTTACTCATACACGACCACAAAACACAACTGGAACATATTCTCCCAATGTTGATTATTTATTTCCTATTTACGTTTACCCTACCGATCTAACTACAAACAACTTCACCTCTACCTCAGCTCTAACATTCAAAACTTAACATGCACACAACAACGTTCAAGGCTGCAGCAAAACCTACCCCAGATCTCATCCACGATATCAGTAACTGTTTATCTCTCTCTCTCTGAACACACACCAGGGACCCAACCCAACCCCCTACCCAACAGACTGTAACCTCCACACAGAACACAAGCCTCTATCAGTCTGTTCTGCCAGATTTCCATGCTGCAGCAGCAGCAGCAGCAGCAGCAGCAGCAGCCAGGTTTTCAGATCTACGTTCTGGAACAGCCACAAGCCTTTAGCAGGGTAAGCTGGCCCACACTCCCTGTGGAGCCCCAACCGGTTTTTGACCAGCACATCACACAGAACCATTAACCCTTTTCCCCTGGGATGGGATCTGGTTGGTCTGCCATCAGCGTCATAATAAAAAAGCAAATATGTGGGTGCTTTCCCAAGGGAGTTGGGTTATGAAGTGGATAATGATCTTTTCATCATGTTCGCAGCAGGGCAGCAGGTTTAACAGAGGGAAGCTGTTTTGGGGTGTTTGTTACTTTTTTTGTTTCTGTTGTCCATGATAGCTGTTATGTTGTGGTGAAATGATTGCACAGCGGGTTGTCCTGTTGTGTTTTGCAAGATGCATGCATTGGTTTTTTTAAACAATTCTGTTAAAAAAGGAGAGTGAGAGGAGAGGGTAGTGGTAGCAAGCGAGGGAGAGGGAGAGGGAGAGGGAGAGGGAGAGAGAGAGAGAGAGAGAAGGAGAGAGAGAGAGAGAGAGAGAGAGAGAGAGAGAGAGAGAGAGAGAGAGAGAGAGAGAGAGAGAGAGAGAGGAGAGAGAGAGAGAGAGAGAGAGAGAGAGAGAGAGAGGAAAGAAAATCCATCATTGCCACAAATCATGAGTATATTTCTAGTACAGACATGGGCAAGTAAATAACACCTGTACCCCAGCAACCAGAACAGCTTACCCCTGTCCAGCATCTAGTCTGCAGAGTCAGGTCAGCACTGAAATCTCTCATCCATCACCAGGAAAGAAACCTTAGAACATCACAACCTTTTAGACACACACTGAACCCCCTGCCTCTCTAACCCCTGCTATAAGCCAGGTATCCACTACCCCCATTACAATTATTTTCTCCATCACCTGATGTCAAATCCCCATCTTCTGCAGACACCCCCTGCCCCCAAGTAATCAGACTCTGTAGTAACTACACCCTCTTCAAACCACTGAATATCTGTCAACTACTCCACAGTCTTCTCCAGACATTCCTCCCAAAAGTTAGGATCTTCTTCCCTCAACCTGTAGTCTAGAACCACAAGCCTTGGTCTCAGAAATGTCAGAAGCTTTTTTGTGAAGACATACATATCTCTGTATATCATTGTGCTCACTGACAGGTCTACATTACACCATTATCATTTATTTTTCCACTAACGACCCACACTGCTATCCTATCAGCCTCCCTTCCCTTCCCCTGGCAGGTTTCAGCTTGAAGCACATGCTTCAAGCACCACTGCAGAAACCTCATCAAAAAGCTACTGATATAAAAGGCAGGGGGGGGGGGGGGGGGGGGGTTATCTCCCTGAGTGCTCATCAGGGAATCCTTCTCAAAGCCAAGACCTCATGCTGAGTGTGTCTATCCTTGTAGACAGACAGACATCTCTGTGTCTGCAGCAGCATCCTCAGTCTACAGTCCCAGCAGGATCCTCACAATAGTATATCAGTCCCAAGCAGCATCCTCCCTATAGTATATCTACACTGCAGGGCCACACAGCTCAGCAAGGTTTCAGCGCCCAGCATGGGAGGGTGATTCTGTTAAGAGCCTTCCTTCCCAGCCAGTGCTGTGACCAGTTAGCTGTCACAGGAGACAAGGATTAACGGGTTTTTCCTCCAGAGCCATGCTGCTCGATCATCATCAGCATCATAACAAGAACAGGGAAAGAGGAGGGTGGGGAAGAAAAGAAAAAAAAGGAAAGAAAAACAAGGAATCCCCTTGGCGTGTCAATGCAGGAGTTAGTTGGGTTATGAAATGGATAATGATCTTTTTACCATCAGGTTGGCTTCTTGTTGGGGGTTGAACATGCTAAAGAACTAGAGAGATGTTTTGTCATTTCTTTGCAGCTAGTATGTCAGTGGAATATGCTTTGTGAAATGATTATGTTAGGTGTTTGCTGTATAAATTTCTTAGTGCTTATACCAAAGTGCATTATTATTGGGTTGATTCAGTGGAGAGAGCGAGCACTCATTCTTCAAATCTTAATGACTGACCACGGGAACGGATGACAAAATTTACAAAACCACATACACACGGGGACTGGATGTAAAAAAACGCATAAGTGCCTATTCCATTATCCTCAATATAAAAGAATGAAAAAATAAATAAAATAAAAACTTTAACTTTCAACCATAATAAAAGTGATAACCTGAACAGGGAAAAATAATCTAAGCATGCAAACAAAGAAAAACAAACAGACGTTGTCATGTACTCAAATACAACAATAACAATAACAGCAACAGCAGCAATAAAAAAACAAACGAACCACCCATCACCTGTATCGTATGATTTGAATTAAATTTGCAATGATATTTACAAATAAAAGTGAAGTCAATCTCTTTTTCCCATCACCCGTATCGTGTGATTTGAATTAAATTTACAATGATATTTACAAATAAAAGTGAAGCCAATCTCTTTTTCTTTACTTCTGAATGTTACTCATACACGACCACAAAACACAACTGGAACATATTCTCCCAATGTTGATTATTTATTTCCTATTTACGTTTACCCTACCGATCTAACTACAAACAACTTCACCTCTACCTCAGCTCTAACATTCAAAACTTAACATGCACACAACAACGTTCAAGGCTGCAGCAAAACCTACCCCAGATCTCATCCACGATATCAGTAACTGTTTATCTCTCTCTCTCTGAACACACACCAAGGACCAACCCGGCCCCCTAGCCACCAAACCTGCCCCTCCACACAGAACACAAGCCTCTATCAGTCTGTTCTGCCAGATTTCCATGCTGCAGCAGCAGCAGCAGCATCCAGGTTTTCAGATCTACGTTCTGGAACAGCCACAAGCCTTTAGCAGGGTGAGCTGGCCCACACTACCTGTGGAGCCCCAACCAGTTTTTGACCAGCACATCACACAGAACCATTAAACCATTATCCCCTGGGACGGGATCCCTTGGTCTGCTATCAGCGTCATAATAAAAAAAGCAATATGTGGGTGCTTTCCCATGGGAGTTGGGTTATGAAGTGGATAAGGATCTTTTCATCAAGTTCGCAGCAGGGCAGCAGGCTTAACAGAGGAAAGCTGTTTGGGGGTGGTTTTTTTCTTTGTTTCTGTTGTCCATGATAGCTGTTGTGTTGTGGTGAAATGATTGCACAGCGGGTTGTCCTGTTGTGTTTTGAAGATGCATGCATTGTCTTTTTTAACAATTCTGTTAAAACAGGAGAGTGAGAGGAGAGGGTAGAGGTATAGGGCGAGGGAGAGGGAGAGGGAGAGAGATGGAGAGAGAGAGCGAGAGAGAGAGAGAGAGAGAGAGAGAGAGAGAGAGAGAGAAGAGAGAGAGAGAGAGAGAGAGAGAGAGAGAGAGAGAGAAAGGAAAGAAAATCCATCATTGCTGGTGGGAACGGATGACAAAATTTACAAAACCACATACACACGGGGACTGGATGTAAAAAAGCACGCAAGTGCCTATTCCATTAACCTCAATATACAAGAATAAAAAATAAAATAAAATAAAAACCTTAACTTTCAACCATAATAAAAGTGATAACCTGAACAGGAAAAAATAAGCTAAGAATGCAAACAAAGAAAAACAAACAAACAAACAAACTACTTCCTGTACTCAATCAAATACAACAAGAACAATAACAGCAACAGCAGCAATAAAAAAAAACCCACAACAAAACCCATCACCTGAAGCGTGTGATTGGAATGAAAATCGCATTGATTTTTACAAATAAAAGTAAAGCCAATCTCTTTTTCCTGACTTCTGAATGTTACTCATACACGACCATAAAACACAACTGGAACATACTCAAACCCTATCCTATGCAGACATCCCCTGCCCCCAAGTAATCAGACTCTGCAGCAACTACACCCATTTCAAACCACTGGATATCTGTCAACTACTCCACAGTCTTCTCCAGACATACCTCCCAAAAGTTAGGATCTTCTTCCTTCAGCCTGTAGTCCAGAACCACAAGCCTTGCTCTCAGAAATATCAGAAGCCTTCTTTGTGAAGAGACATACGTATCTCTGTATATCACAGTGGGTACTGACAGGTCTACATTACACCCTGATCATTTATTTTTCCACTAACGACCCACACTGCTATCCTATCAGCCTCCCTTCCCTTCCCCTGGCAGGTTTCAGCTTGAAGCACACACTTCAAGCACCACTGCAGAAACCTCATCAAAAAGCCACTAATATAAAAGGCAGGCTGGGGGCTTTATCTCCCTGAATGCTCATCAGGGAATCCTTCTCAAAGTCAAGACTACACGCTGAGTGTGTCTATCCTGTAGACAGACATCTCTGTGACTGCAGCAGCATCCTGTGTATAGTTTATCTATGTTCCAAACATCATCCTCCATATAGTATAATTATCTACTTTCTAAGCAGCATCCTCCCTATAGTATTTCTACACTGCAGGACCACACAGCTCAGCAAGGTTTCAGCACCCAGCATGGGATGGTGCTAAAGAGGTAGAGAGCTAGAGGGATGTTTTGTTAATTTTTTTGCAGCTAGTATGGTAGTAGATTATGCCTTGTGAAAGGTTTATGTTAGGCGTTTGCCGTATAGGTCTTTTAGTGCTTGTACCAAAGTGCATTCTTATTCGTTTGACTCAGTGGCGAGAGAGAGAGAGAG
>CM054144.1:44162027-44164527 GCA_028751875.1 Rapana venosa
AGAGAGGGGAGAGAGAAAACAAAACAAGGAGACGGGACAAACACATAGATGAGACAAAGAGATTCGGTTGATTGATATCACTTAAAGGGGAAGGGTGTTAAAGCGAAGAACAGCCACAGAGGGGACAAAAAAACAGAGAAAGAAAGAAAGAAAGAAAGAAAGAGAGATAAAGACAGACATAGAAAAAGAGAGACAGAAAAGACAGAAAAAGAGGGGAGAGGCAGAGATAGAGAGAGACACACACAGACAGACAGAGACGGGCAGAGAGAGAGAGAGAGAGAGAGAGAGAGAGGAGAGAGAGAGAGAGAGAGAGAGAGAGAAAAGAGAGAGAGAGAGACAGAGACAGAGCAGAGACAGAAAGACAGACGGGAGACAGAGACACAGAGACACAGAAAGAGAAGGGAGACAACAGACAGACAAGAGACAGAGACTCCCCCAGCAGTCTGAATAAATATTCAGACTCTTAAGTTTCTTTTCTGTAGAATGACAACAATATTACTATGGGGGTGTGTCATGTGAGAGATGGAAGAACTGCTTTTCTTTCTTTCTTTTTTTCTTTTGTTTTGTATGCGGTGATGTGAGGGGGTTTACATTTTCTGGCAGCAAGGGGGTTGGGTGTCTCATAGTGTGTGGTGGTTTTAGTGTGGAGACTTGCAGCTTTTTTTGACACATGCCCTCCCTCCCCTCGCCCCCCTTGGGCCCCCCCCCCCCCCCCCCCCCCCCCCTCCCCTCCCACCCCCCCCACCCCGCAACTGCCATCGGTTCTTTTTTCTTTCTTTCGTCTTTCTTTTTGCCGATTGTCTGTCTGCATTAGCTGTAGGGGTGGATAGGATGAGTGGTGGTCTTTTGTGGGTTTGGGTCAAATGCGTAAGGTTTTTCACCTTTCTTGTTTTGTTGTTGTTGTTGCAAATCTTGATATGTCTTTCTATCTGTCTTCTGTCTGTCTCCTCCGTGTCCATGCTGTTTCTGTGTCTCTGTTTCCTCTCTGACTCTCTATGTCTCTGTCTGTCTCCGTGTCTTTTCTTCTGCTTCTCTCTGTCTCTCGCTGGCTGGCCGGCTGTCTGGCTCTCTGTCTGTCTGTCTGTTCTCTCTGCTCCCGCTGTTTCCCCTGTTCTCTGTTCCCCCTTCCTCTCTCTCTCTGTCCCTCTCTCTCTCTCGCTGTCTGTCCCCGTCTCTCTCTCTTTTCTCTCTGTCTTATCCCCTCTCTTTCCTCCCCCCCCCTCTCTCTCCCTTCTCTCCCCTCCCCCGCATACCATCACCCCCCACCCCACCCCCCCGTCTCTCTCGGCATCTTCACGTATCATCCCCTTTTCCCGAAAGCCCCCGCGATAGTCCTATGATTTGCCACGGGGGCTTCTTTTCCTCCTACCATCTCGTTGCGTTACCCACCATGCTGTGTGTCCCGGTTTCCTTGTCCCTCCGTGCATTGTACTTTGTAAGACTTCATAAAAAACCAACCCACAACACCCAACTTAACTTTGTTCAGGGTTGACTTTTTCTTTTTCTTTCTTCTTCCTTTTTTTCTTCTTCGTTCTGCTACTTCTTTCTTTCTTGGTTTCTTTCTTGCTTTTTTTCTAAAAAAAAAAAAAGTGAAATATTTGAACTGTGTGGTTTTTGTTCTTACAATACAACTCCATCGCGACTTCACCTTAGAATGAAAGTTCCCTTCGTGTATCTGTTTGTCTCGTCTCTTTCCCTCTTTTCTATCCCCTGTCTGTCTATGTCTGTCTGTCTTCGTCTCTCTATGTCTTCCTGTATCTCTTTGGCTCTCTCTCTGCTCGCTGTCGTCCTCTTCTAAGGAACCGCCCGTCCAACACAGCGATTTGTTAAATCACAATCAAAATCGTACTGCCCTCTAGATGCAAAAAAAACCGACCCAGACTTATTTCCAAATTTTTTTTTTTTTTTGAGAGAGAGAGAGAGAGAAACCCAACCACAACAACAACAACCCGCAAAACACACACATAATACACATACCTACCTACCTACCTACCTCCCTACCTACCACCTACCTAATACATACATACATACGCACATCCATCCATGGCATCCATCCATCCATTCCTCCATCCGTCCATACGTAAGAGGTTGTTCCCCCCCCCCCCCCCCCCACCTCTGCCCCCCCCCTTTCACTTTTACCATTTCGGTTGAAACTTCCGAAATTAAACAAAAAAGATTTTAGTCGTGCTTATTTTCAGAAACGTTAGCTAGTTCGTCTCATATAACGGACTTTGACAAGTTTTGCTTTATCAATGCCTTCCCTCCCCTTCCCCCTCCCTCCTCCCATCTCCCTCCCCACTTCACCTTCCCCTCCTCCTTCTAATCTCTCCTTTCTCATCTACACAAACACACACTCACACACACACACACTCACACATACACAAACACACACACATAAAACAAACAAAACACATACACACACATACACATACACACACACATACACACACCACACACACACACACACACAAAACACACACAAAACACACACACACCACAC
>CM054144.1:44169527-44172027 GCA_028751875.1 Rapana venosa
GAGAAAATATATAGGCAGAAGAGACAGACAGAGACAGAGAGAGACAGACAGACAGACAGAGAGGGAGGGGGGAGAGAGAGGGAGGGGGGTGGGGGGAGAGAGAGGGAGGGGAGAGGAGAGGGGAGAGGAGGAGAGAGAGAGGGGAGAGAAAAGAGAGAGAGAGAGATTGTCTAGTCCTTATGGTATGGTATCTATGCACTTCCTCCATCCTCTCGAGGGAGCCGGAAAATGAGAAGAAGAGACCGAGAGAGAGAGGAAAGAGAGAGAGAGAGAGAGAGAGGAGAGAGAGATGAGAGAGAGAGAAGAGAGGAGAGAGAGAGAAGAGGAGAGAGAGAAGAGAGAGAGAGGCAGACAGACAGACAGACAGACGCGCAGAAGAGAGAGAGAGGAAAAAGAGATGAGAGAGAGAGAGAGAGAGAGAGAGAGGGGAGAGAAGAGAGAAGAGACAGACAGACAGACAGGCAGAGAGAGAGACACAGAGAGGGACAGAGACAGACAGACAGAGAGAGAGGGAGGAGGGAGGGAGTGAGAGAGGGAGGGGGGAGAGAGAGAGAGAGAGACAGACGACAGACAGACAGACAGACAGGCAGACAGGCAGACAGAGAGACACAGAGAGAGACAGAGACAGACAGAGGGAGAGAGGGAGGGAGCGAGAGAGGGAGAGAGAGGGGAGAGAGAGAGAGGAGAGGGGGGGAGAGGGAGGAGGAAGGGAGAGAGAGGGGAAAGAGAGAGGGAGAGGGAGAGGGGAGAGAGGGGGGGAGAGAAAGAGAGGGAGTGAGGGAGAGAAAGTGAGAGTGAGAGGGAGAGAAAGAGAGGAAAGAGAAAAGGGAGAGAGAGAGAAAGAGGGAGAGGGGGAGAAGTGAAATAGAGAAGGAGAGGGAGGAAAAGAGAAAAAGAGGGGAGAGAGACACAGGCAGACCGACAGAGACAGAGACAGAGGGACAGACAGACAGACAGACAGACAGACAAAGAAGAGGACTTCCGAACCAGGATGTGGCCTTGACGTAATAATCGATGCAGAAGATGTCTAGCTAGCTGATCCGTTAAACCCATCAACATTACATTTTCCTCTGTCTGTCTGTCTGTCTGTCTGTCTGTCTGTCTGCCTTAGTCTTTTGTTCGTTGTTCACGTCGTCTGATTGAATGAATACAGACAGATTTGAGAAAAAATGCACAAAACAATTCCTGCGCCTTTTGACAACATAGAGTCCAAAAGGTATTTCTTCCTTTTCTTCTTTTCCGTCTCCGTTTTATCTCGCTCAACTCCCCTTTTTCCCTATCTCTCCTCATACATCTTCTTGGCAAGGACCCTTCCTCTCCCAGGGCAGTAGTCTCTTGGTCTGTTGTTGACGTTTCTGTAGCAAGCTTTGTTTTCACAGGGTGGGGTTGCTAGCCCCACGCCCAACCCTCCTCCTTTCTCATATGGGCTTCGGACCGGGGGGACGGGATAGCTCAGTGGTCGGAGCACTCGCTTTCCCCCAGCCAAGTTAAGCAGCGTCGAGCGTGGTTACCAGTTGGATGGGTGACCGTTTGCGCGCCTTGCTTCAGTTACATTTCCCCCCCAAATTCACCCAGCTGTAAATGGGTACCTGCTCTCTTTAGGGTCAGGGAAGGAAAGCAGCGGGGAGAGGAGGGTGGGCGCCCGCCCTCAATATGCTGGCCCTAAAAGAAGTGAGGTCTCTGAAAGCCTCGCTCCCTACGACCTTATAGGTTATGGGACTCCTTTACCTTTACCTTTTTCTCGCGGTCTTCTTCTTCTTCTTCTTTCTTCTTCTTCTTCTTCCTCCTCCTCCTCCTCTTCTCTCTCTCTATCTATATATCTCTATCTCTCTTGCTCTCTTTCTCTGTTTTTCTCTATTTGTCTGTCTGTCTGTCTGTCCCTATCTGTCTGTCTCTTTCTCCATTGTCCTCGAAATAAAAGAATTTAAGGTAAAAACAAAATTACACACACGCGCACACACACTCACACACGCACACACACACAGACACAGACACACACACACTCAAACACACACACGGACTCACACATGAAATAGTGAGGAATGAATGTCCTTCGGATGAGACTATAAGCCGAGGCCCCGTGTGCGAACGCACGCAGAACATCTTGCGCACATGTTAAATCCTGTTCCGCTTTTGGTAAGAGTAGGCCATTGTGTGCCGGTGGGAACAGATGACAGAATGTACAAAACCGCATACCTACAGGGACTGGATGTAAAAAAGCCAGTAAGTGCTTATTCCATTATCCTCGATATAAAAGAATAAAATATAAAAAATATAAAATAACCCCCCCCACCCACCCACCACACACACACGCGCGCGCGCGCGCACACACATACGAACACGCAACACTCATTTGTGGTTTTAAAAGCCTTCCTTTCCTCCTCCTATTGTTGCATGCTCTCTGTTTTCTTTTTACTTCTCGCAATTCGTCTCCTGTTTTTTTGTTCGTTCTTCTTTTCCCTCCTTCTATTCCCAGTGTCCTCCCCTTCTTTTGTCTTTC
>CM054144.1:44174527-44187027 GCA_028751875.1 Rapana venosa
CCTTTTACTCGTGTGTGTGTATGTGTATATATATATGTGTGTGTGTTTGTGTGTGAGTGCGAGTGTGTGTTTGAGTGTGTGCAAGTGCGAGTGTGTGGTATGTGTGTGTATGTGCGAGTGTGTGAGTGCGTGTGTGTGTGTATGTGCGAGTGCGTGTTGTGTTGTGCGAGTGCGTGTGTGTGTGCGAGTGTGTGTGTGTATGTGTGTGTGTGTCTCTGTGTGTGTGGTATATATCTGTCCGTGGCTTATGTTGTCTGGTGGCCTCTGTCTCTCTCTCTTCCTCGGTTCTCTCTCTGTCTGTCTCGCTGTCTCTCTTTCTTTCTCTCTCTCTGTCTGGCTGTTGGTCTGTCTGTCTGTCTGTCCGGTCAGTTCATTTTTTTTCTTTTGCTTGTGTGCAGTCAAAAAGGGAACAGTTGCTTTAAAAAAAAAAGGTATGTTATTCTTTTATATCGAGGATAATGGAATAAGCACTTATGTGCTTTTTTACATTCAGTCCCCGTGTGTATGCGGTTTTGTAACTTCTGTCATCTGTTCTCACCGGCACACAATGGCCTACTCTTACGAACAGCAGAACAGGATTTAACGTGTGCGCAAGATGTTGTGCGTGCGTTCGCACACGGGACCTCGGTTTATAGTCTCATCCGAAGGACTTTTGGGGAGAGTGGAGTCTGCACTGATGTTAACTCCAGGGGAAAATATCCCCCTTGAACGGGAATTGAACCCGGGTCGTCAGATTGCGAGCGCAATGTTCTGACCACTAGGCTATCCCGTCCTCCTGTTGACTGCGCGCGCCGTGTATGGTATGTGTGTGTGCGTGGTGTGTGTTGTGTGTGTGTGTGTGTGTGTGTGAGTGAGTGTGTGTGTGTGTGTGTGTGTTCGTACATGCATACATGTCTGTCTGTCAGCATACCTGAGTCCGTATATGCGTGCACGTGCAGGCGTGCCTACTTGTCAGCATGCCTCTGCGTGTGTGTGTGTGTGTGTGCATTTGTATAATTATGCACGTGAACGCATGTGTGTATGCACGCGCGCACGTGCATGTGCGCGCTCTCATATCTGGCTACTTATTCCCTTAATCGCATTTTAAACGGTTAAGTTAAAAACTACATTCACAGGGGGGAAATAAAACAACCCTGAGCCGAAATAGCTGAACTCAACACATTTAAAATGCACACTGTCCCCCCCCCCCCTCCCCCTCCCTTTCTCACCCATTCCCCTTCTCCCCACCCCACTCCACCCCACCCTCTTTCTGTCGCTCCATCATGAACACCCCTCTCCTCTGTATCTCTGTCTCTTTCTCTGCGCTTGTCTGTCTGTCTGTCTGTTTGTGTATCTGTCTCTCTGTCTGTCTGTCTCTGATTATCCTTCTGTCTTGTGTGTCATTCTCTGTCTCTGTTTCTCTGTGTCTGTATGTTCCTCTTTCTGTCTTTCTCTGTCTCTGTTTCTGTCTGCCTGTCTTTTCGTCTGTCTGTCTGTCTGTCTGTCTTTGTTTCTCTGTGTCTGTCTGTTCCTCTTTCTGTCTCTCTGTCTCTGTTTCTGTCTGCCTGTCTTTTCGTCTGTCTATCTGTCTGTCTGTCTTTCTTTCTTTCTTTGTCTCTCTGTTTCTGTCTGTTCCTCTTTCTGTCTCTCTCTGTCTCTGTTTCTGTCTGCCTGTCTTTTCGTCTGTCCGTCTCTCTATTACTAATCCTCTTTCTTTCTTTCTTTCTTTCTTTCTTTTCTGTCTGTCTGTCTGTCCCTCCCCCCTCTCTCTCCCCCTCCCCCTCTCTCTCCCTCCCTCTCTCTCCCTCTCCTCCTCTCTCTCTCTCCCTCCCTCTCTCTCCATCTCTCTCATTCCCTCTCCTCTCCCTCTCTCCATCTCCTCTCCCTCTCCCCCTCTCCCTCCCTCTCTCTTCCTCCCTCTCCCTCCCCCTTACCCCTCTCCCTCTCTCCCCCTCTCTCCCCCCTCTCCCCCTCTCTCTCCCTCCCCCTCTCTCCATCTCCATCTCTCTCTCCCTCTCTCCCTCCCCCCCCTCTCCCTCTCTCTCTCTCCCTCTCCCTCACCCCCCTCTCCCTCCTCTCCCTCTCCCCTCCTCTCTCCTCTCCTCCCCTCCCCCTCTCTCCCCCTCTCCCTCCTCCCCCCTCTCTCTCTCTCCCCCCCCCCCCATCCCTAGTGATGTGTCTGTGGCGTGTCGTGATGTCAGGGAGGTGGCGGGGCTCTTTTCAAAGGCCAATTGATCTTTCTAAGAGCGCAAACGTTGCCACGCAAGAGAGTCACAACTTTGTGGGGGGGGGGGGGGGGGGGGGGGGGGGGGGGGGGGGGGGGGGGATGGGAGGGAATGGGGGAAGGGGATGGAGGTGAAGCTCCCAAATGCACTGCTTCTTCTTTTTCACAAAAAAAAAAAAAAGGGATTTTTCTGCTTCTCAATGAAGGAAAGGTTTTTAAAATTTAAAAAAAAAAGTCTTTTCTTTTGGTATTTTTGTTCTATAATACATTTGTGTCTTTTTTTTCTTTTCTTCTTCTTTGACCTTCTTTCTTTTGTGTGTCTTTTGTCTGTCTGTGTCTGTGTGTGTCTCTGTCCCTCTCTCTGTGTGTCTGTTTTCTGTCTATCTGTCTCTGTCTCTGTCTGTATCTTCCTCTTTGTCTATCTGTTTCTGTCTGTATCTCCCTCTCTGTCTCTGTATCTCCCTCTCTGTCTCTGTCTGTCTCTGTCTGTATCTCTCTCTCTGTCTCTGTCTGTCTCTGTCTGTATCTCCCTCTCTGTCTCTCTCTGTAAGTATCTCCCTCTCTGTCTCTGTCTGTCTCTGTCTGTATCTCCCTCTCTGTCTCTGTATCTCCCTCTCTGTCTCTGTCTGTCTCTGTAAGTATCTCCCTCTCTGTCTCTGTCTGTATCTCCCTCTCTGTCTCTGTCTGTCTCTGTAAGTATCTCCCTCTCTGTCTCTGTCTGTATCTCCCTCTCTGTCTCTGTCTCTGTAAGTATCTCCCTCTCTGTCTCTGTCTGTATCTCCCTCTCTGTCTCTGTCTGTCTCTGTAAGTATCTCCCTCTCTGTCTCTGTCTCTGTCTGTATCTCCCTCTCTGTCCCTCTCTGTAAGTATCTCCCTCTCTGTCTCTCTCTGTAAGTATCTCCCTCTCTGTCTCTGTCTGTCTCTGTAAGTATCTCCCTCTCTGTCTCTGTCTGTATCTCCCTCTCTGTCTCTCTCTGTAAGTATCTCCCTCTCTGTCTCTCTCTGTAAGTATCTCCTCTCTGTCTGTCTCTGTAAGTATCTCCCTCTCTGTCTCTGTCTCTGTAAGTATCTCCCTCTCTGTCTCTGTCTGTCTCTGTAAGTATCTCCCTCTCTGTCTCTTTGTCTGTCTGTATCTCCTCTCTGTCTCTGTCTGTATCTCCCTCTCTATCTGTCTATCTGTCTGTCTGTCTCCCTCTCTCTGTCTGTCTGTCTGTGTCTCTCTGTATCTCTCTGCCTCTCTCTCTCTTTCTCTCACTTAAACAATGTTTTATTTTATTTTGTTTCGCTATGCTTTGGTTAATCCTATTGTAAAAGGGCTAGTGGCTTGAAGAATAAAATAATCTTGTTCATTGTTCATAGTTCATTTCTCTCTCTCTCACTCTATCTCTCTCTCTGCCTGTGTATGTGTGTGAGAGTGTGAGTGTGAATGTATGTGTGCGTGCGTGCGTGCATGCGTGCGTGTGTGCGTGCGTGCGCGCGCGTGTGCAAGTGTGTGTTCGTTCGTTCGTTCGTCTACTTTCTCTCTCTCTCTCTCTCTCTCTCTCTCTCTCTCTCTCTCTCTCTCTCTCTCTCTCTCTCTCTCTCTAAGACTGTATTGTTAATGGCAATAAATTACTTTCAGTGTTTAGTGTACAGTGCTCTCTCTCTCTCTCACTCTCTCTCTCACTCTCTCTCTCTCTCTCTCTCTCTCTCTCTCTCTCTCTCTCTCTCTCTCTCTCTTCTCTCTCTTCTGTGACTCTTCTTCTATCTTTCAGTCCGGGCTGTTGTTATTTTCTTCTTCTGTCTTTTTTCCCCCTCCAAATCTCTCACTTGTCACAACCGGCACTCTTCCTCTCTTTGTCGCTCTTCCATCATTGTGCCTGTGTCTCTCTCCCACTCCAGTCCTCTTTTTCGCTGTCAGTATCCTCCTTTTATTTTTTTGTCTCTCTCTCTCTCTCTGCAGCTTCCTTCTCTTCCTCCTTCTTCTCCTGTCTGTTTGTTTTGTTTGTCTGTCTATCTGTCTCTGTCTGTCTCTGTCTATTTATCTCTGTCTTTGTCTGTCTGTTTCTCTCTTTCTCGGGATGTGTTGGAGGCACTGTAAAAATGTCCTGGTGAACTTAAGATTAAGTTCGTTCGTTCTTTTGTTAACTGCCTGCCTGTCTGTTTATCTCTGTCTCTGTCTCTGTCTGTCTGTCTGCCATTCTGTCTGTCTGTCTGTCTGTCTGTCTGTCTGTCTGTCTGTCTGTCTGTCTGTCTGTCTGTCTCTCTCTCTCTCTCTCTCTCTCTCTCTCTCTCCTCTCTCTCTCTCTCTCTTTCTCTCTGGCTGGAGGGAAAAAACACTGTTAAACTAAACATTAAGTTCGTTGGTCCTTTCGCTCTGTCCCTCTGTCTGTCTGTCTGTCTGTCTGTCTGTCTCTCTCTCTCTCTCTCTCTCTCTCTCTCTCTCTTCTCCCTCTCCCTCTTTTCCCCCTCTATCTCTGTCTTTTCCCACTCTGTCTCTCTCTATGCGTCCCTCTGTCTTGTGTGTCACGAAAAAATCGATTTGTGACCAAGAATTTAGCTGGCCTTAATTTTTCATACGCTGGTCGATTTTGATGGTAAGCTTGCTAATGAAAGCAAACCCAGTAAAAGTATGTCAGGGAGGGTTCATTCTAGGAGAAAGCCAGTAGTAACCCTGCTAAATCATGCACGACATTTCTAGGCAATGGGTGCCAGTTTTCTATGGGCTCTTTAAGTGCATTGGTATGTTCTTGTCAATGTCATTGCATAACACCTAACGTCTTGAGTTTTATAACAACAAGCACTTTGGCCAGCTTGTATATAACATGTAGGTTGTGATATTTCGTGAATAGTTTTAGAGCTGGCAACACATTTTTGTGGGTATTTTAAAAATTTACTCCCGGCAGGGGTTAGGTGGTGGATCGGTGGTCTAGAGGTAACGCGCCTGTCTAGAAAGCGAAAAGTCCGGGTCGAAAGTGTGCGGTGGTTCGTATCCCGTTTGGACCCGAAACTTTTTCCCCATCCATTAGATCATGAGTGGTGGTCTGGGCGCTAGTCTTTCGGATGAGACGATAAACCGAGGTCCCGTGTGTTGCACATAATTATTTAGCGCACGTAAAAGAACCCACGGCAACAAGAGAGTTGTCCCTGGCAAAATTATGTAGAAAAAAGCCACTCTTGATAGGGAAACAAATACTGTTGTAGACAGGAAAAAGAAAAGAAAAATGGGTGGCGCTGCTCTTGTGGCGACGCGCTCTCCCCGGGGAGTTTCTGCGTGACTTAAAGTGGTATAAATCAAATTATAAATCAATAAATCAAGGGAGCTTTATGCTATTCATGAAACTCAAAAGCCCGTAACCATCCCTGGTCTGTACCATTGACGTCAACACAATAATGAACACAACAGTGAAGTGATGTAGGGTGAAAAAAAAAAAAGGCCCAAGCATTCCCCCTGTAAACAGTTTACAAATTTAAACACAATTTTTTACATAGATCCAACCAACGATATCAGAAAAATGAAAGAGGTCTATCTAGGGATGTTTCGCAGTAAAGAAAGGGGTGTATATCGCTGCATCAGGCGCTTAACGGCAGCGTGACGCATTTTCGCTCATATAACAGACAACAACAGTTGCTGTCTGAGCGTTCGACGAAGAAGAAGAAGATGCATTAGAAGTCACACTGGTCAGCAAAACCAGGCAATGCTCTAAGCTCCCTTTCGGGGCATTTCCAGACCTGCTACAGCTTAACCCGTTCCAGAACAAGATCAGGATTGTCGAAACCAGCAGCATCCATTTTTCTGTTCTGCTTCACGATGCACAGCTGTCAGTTTCCCCTCCACGTTCAGCTGCTCTCAGCCGCTATCCATTCCATCCCATCCCAGTAATGTTAGGGCCAAGCGGTGCTAATCACAGCAGGAACTGACCAGACTCGGTTAAGTTAAAGGAAGGGGCGCGCTAAGCTTAGCTAGCACTGGGCTCTGCTCTGAACCCTCGACTGAGTTACGCTGGATTTGTGCGCTGTGGATTCCGAGACATACAGGACCCAAAAAAGTCCATTAACATCCCCAAACTCTCTAAAACATTCGTCAACAAACAGATAAAATTCACCCTCAACATTAAATAGAATGACAGAATGTACAAAAAATACATAGACACGGGGACTGGATGTAGAAAAGCACATATTCTCGATATAAAAGAATGAAGTAAAATAAATAAATAAATAACGGAGCTTTATGCTATTCAAGAAACTCAAAAGCCCTAACTATCCCTGGTCTGTACCATTGACGTCAACACAATAATGAACACAACAGTGAAGTGATGTAGGGTGAAAAAAAAAAAGGCCCAAGCATTCCCCCTGTAAACAGTTTACAAATTTAAACACAATTTTTTATATAGATCCAACCAACGATATCAGAAAAATGAAAGAGGTCTATCTAGGAATGTTTCACAGTAAAGAAAGGGGTGTATATCGCTGCATCAGGCGCTTAACCGCAGCGTGACGCATTTTCGCTCATATAACAGACAACAATAGTTGCTGTCTGAGCGTTCGACGAAGAAGAAGATGCATTAGAAGTCACACTGGCCAGCAAAACCAGGCAATGCTCTAAGCTCCCTTTCGGGGCATTTACAGACCTGCTACAGCTTAACCCGTTCCAGAACAAGATCAGGATTGTCGAAACCAGCAGCATCCATTCTGTTCTGCTTCACGATTCACAGCTAGCTGTCAGTTTCTCCCCCACGTTCAGCTGCTCTCAGCCACTATCCATTCCATCCCACCCCAGTAATGTTAGGGCCAAGCGGTGCTAATCACAGCAGGAACTGACCAGACTCGGTTAAGTTAAAGGAAGGGGCGCGCTAAGCTTAGCTAGCACTGGGCTCTGAACCCTCGACTGAGTTATGTTGGATTTGCGCGCTGTGGATTCCGAGACATACAGGACAACAAAAAACCCCATTAACATCCCCAAACTCTCTAAAACATTCGTCAACAAACAGACAAAATTCACCCTCAACATCCAACAGCCCCTAATCATTGACATGTAACATAAAAACCAAACAAACTCCCGTAGACACAACACTGAAGACATGGAATAATAATAATAATAATAATAATAATAATAATAATAATAATAATGATGATGATAATAATAATAATGATACTGCTACTACTTCTACTACTTCTACTACTACTACTACTACTAATGTATGGAATTTATATAGCGCTGAATCTTGTAAAGCAACAAATCAGAGCGCTCAGATGACAGATGGAAGGAACTAGGGCTGGGTACAAAGATAAAAAAAATAACAGCCTGCCTCGAAACAGACAGCACAAGCGCAGCCATTGGGCTGGAATCGACATGAATACACGGAGAACAGTGTCAGAACGATCTACCAGCAGCCGTGGCATCAATGCACGGAGTCTGACTGAAGTAGTGCAAGGCATCCGGAATGACACAGACTCCGCTCCTCTGCTGGGGAATGCTGGGAGCCTGTCAGGATAAATAGCATCCCTACCTTCTGGAAATTCTGTGCCATGAATCCCCCCTCCCCCTTTCTATCCCTCTCTTTGTTTCTGCCTTGTTCCTTCTGTCTTCTTGGTCCAGTCTCTTGCCATTTCCCCCCCCAGAAAGACTTAAAAGATAACAATTCTCTCCCACGCCGAAGTTAATAACAACAATAACAACAACAACAACAACAACAACAACAACAATGTATGGAATTTATATAGCGCTGAATCTTGTAAAGCAACAAACCAAAGCACTCAGATGACTTTTTTTTTTTTAATGCGTATGTATGCGGTTTTTAAAATTTTGTCATCTGTTCCCACCGGCACTCAATGGCCTACTCTTTCAAACAGCGGAGCAGGATTTAGCGTGTGCGCAAGATGTTCTGCATGCGTTCGCACACGGGGCCTCGGTTTATGGTCTCATCCGAAGGACTTTGACATTCAGCACCCCTACCATCTGGAAATTCTGTGCCATGGATCCCCCCTCCTCCTTTCTATCCCTCTCTTTGTTTCTGCCTTTTCTTCCGGTCACTCTGTCTATTTTGCTGTGTTCTTGGTTCATTCTCTCGCCATTTTTTCCCCCAGAAAGACTTAAAAGATAACAATTCTCTCCCACGCCGAAGTTGAATGTGCTGGGCCTGACTTGTCAGGCGCTTAACCGGCAGCGCAACGCATTTTCTGCTCATATGACAGACAGCAATAGTAGCTGTCTGGGCGTTTGAAGAAGAAGAAGAAGACACAGGCTATCCTGCAGAACTGGACGAGCACCAACCAAGCCGAGTCAGTCTACTACTGCTAGAGTGTGTCTTCGCCTTCTCCTCCATCTTCTTCGTCGCACGTCGTCGTCGTCGTCGTCAAACGCTCAGACAGCCACGAGTGTTGTCTGTCATATGAACGAAAATGCTTCGCGCTTGCCGTTAAATGCTGCCTGACAAGTCAGGGCCAAGTGCATACATCCGACTTTGGCATGAGAGAGAGAGAGAGAATGGTTCTCTTTTTAAGTCTTTCTGGAGTGTGCCTAATAATTATTATTCCTCCCTATAAAAAAAAAAGTCTCAACAGCATAACTCAACGTGGTTTAACCCTTAAAAGCTAGAAGCAAAAGAGAAGACAGACAAACGATAAGAATGTTACTGCAGCCCTATACTTCCTCAAAGAAGTCAGTCCTTCGGATGAGACTATAAACCGAGGCCCCGTGTGCCAACGCATGCAGAACATCTTGCGCACACGTTAAATCCTGTTCCGCTGTTCGAAAGAGTAGGCCATTGTGTGCCGGTGAGACCAGAGGACAAAATTTACAAAACCGCATTCACACGCATTATCAAAAATGTCATCTAAGCGCTTTGATTTGTTGCTTTACAAGATAAAGCGCTATATAAATTCCATACATTATTATTATTATTATTATTATTATTATTATTATTATTATTATTAATAGCATCATTCAACATGGTTCAAGTCTTTAAAAGTTAGAAACAAAAGAAACTACACTCACAAGATTAAGGAAAGAAGAGTGTTACTGCAGCCCATAATTATACTCTCCCCTAAGAAAGTCAACAGCATCATAAATCAAAATGAACCAAATAGTATAAACACTTTGAAATAGAAGAGAACACAAATAAAGATACACAGGAAAAAGAAAGAGAACAAGAAATTAAAAAAACCCATCACACGACAATAATGTTCTTTCTATGAAAACGTAAAAAAAAAAAATAGAGGGGGGAGAGGAAGGGGAGAGGGAGAGAGGAGGAAGGAATGGACAAGACATGGACATCGGCTGACCTTTTGAGCTCAGTTAGGTTGAGCGCAGGATTCCCATTCAGTTATTACAAATTCTCTCTCTCTCTCTCTCTCTCTCTTTCTCTCTCGCTCTCTCTCTCTCTCTCTCTCTCTCTCTCTCTTCTCTTCTCTCTCTCTCTCTCTCTCTCTCTCTCTCTCTCTCTCTCTCTCCTCTCTCTCTCATAACATACCAATTCCTATTGTTATTGCCTGTCTCAGCATGTTGTCGTTTTTTGGGCAGTGTACTGTTGGTGCTACAGAAGTCATTGACCCCCCCCCCCCCCCCCCAACCCCCATCCTCACCCCTGTCCATCCCCGCCACTGCCATGTGATTATTTCTATCGACCAATTTACAACACAAAAACCCCACCAGCAAAATATATCCTTGACCTTTAGCCTGACCTTTGTGCGAAAGCAAAATGCAGAGAGTGAGAGAGAGAGAGAGATAGAAAGAGAGAGAGAAACAGTCAGACAGAGAGACAGAGAGAGATTGAGAGACATAGATAGACATAGAGACAGAGACAGACAGAGAGAGAGAGAGAGAGAGAGAGAGAGAGACATAGAGACAGAGAGAGACAGAGAGAGACAGACAGTCAGACAGAGAGACAGAGAGAGACACAGAGAGAGAGCGACAGAGAAAGAGATGGACAAACAAGACTCACGGATAGTATAGACACACTTAGTCACAGAGAGAGAGAGAGAGAGAGAGAGAGAGAGAGGCAGACAGACAGACAGAGACAGACACAGAGACAGATTGAGAGAAAGAGAGAGAGGGTGAGAGAGGAGAGAGAGAGAGAGAGAGGAGAGAGAGAGAGAGAGAGAGAGAGAGAGAGAGAGAGAGAAGCGCTGTATATCTCCTCCTAAGCTCACGAAGAGTGCAAGAAGAAAGGAAAGAAAAAGAAAAAAAAATGTAAAGAGAAGAAGAAGAGAAAAAAAAGTGAAGGAAGAAGAAGAGAAAAAAAAAGTGCAGAAAGAAGAATAAGTGAAAGGCATAAGAAGGGGGAAAAAAAAGAAAAATAAGGGGTTGGGGGAGGGGGGTGGAATACACAGAGTCAAAGAGTATGCAGACACACTTCGAGGCAGACACTGAAGGGTAGGCACAAGAGACAGACAGACAGACACGGAAAGGGGAGAGAGAGAGAGAGAGAGAGAGATAGAGAGAGAGAGATGAGAGAGAGAGGAGAGAGAGAGACGATGAGAGGAGAGAGAGAGAGAGAGAGAGAGAGGAGAGAGAGAAGAGTAGGAGAGAGAGAGAGAGAGAAGAGAGAGGAGAGAGGAGAGAGAGAGAGAGCGAGAGGCAGAGATAGGAAAGTAGAGAGATAGAGAGGGGGAAGAAATAGAGAGGGAAGGAGAGAGAGACAGAGAGACAGAGGACACACACAGACACAGAGAGAAAGACAGAGAGACAGAGAGACCAGAAGAGAGACAGAGAAGACAGAGACACACAGAGAGAAAGAGAGACATAGACAGAGAGAGAGACAGACAGAGAGAACAGATACGAGTAACAAACAGACACAGAGATAGACAGAGATACACAGAAAAAAAAGACAGACACAACAGAGAAACAGATGACAGACAGACAAACAGACAGACCCAAAGCCATGGATGGACAGAGAGGGGGAGAAAGAGGAAGGAAGGAAGAGGAAGGAAGGAAGGAGGGAGGCAGGAGGGAGGGAAGGAAGGAAGGAAGGAAGGCAGGAAAGCATGCAGGAGGAAGGCAGGAGGGAAGGAAGGAAGGAAGGAAAGAAGGAAGGAAGGAGAAGAATGGAAGGAAGGGAGGCAGGATGGAGGGAGGGAAGGAAGGAAGGAAGGCAGGAAAGATGCAGGAGGAAGGAGGAGGGAAGGAAGGAAGGAAGGAAAGAAGGAAGGAAGGGAGGCAGGGAGGAAGGAAGGCAGGATGGAGGGAGGGAAGGAAGGAAGGAAGGAAAGAAGGAAGGAAGGGAGGCAGGGAGGAAGGAAGGCAGGATGGAGGGAGGGAAGGAAGGAAGGAAGGCAGGATGGAGGGAGGGAAGGAAGGAAGGAAGGAAAGAAGGAAGGAAGGGAGGCAGGGAGGAAGGAAGGCAGGATGGAGGGAGGGAAGGAAGGAAGGAAGGAAAGAAGGAAGGAAGGGAGGCAGGGAGGAAGGAAGGCAGGATGGAGGGAGGGAAGGAAGGAAGGAAGGAAAGAAGGAAGGAAGGAAGGATGGAGGAAAGGAAGGGAGGCAGGGAGAAAGGCAGGATGGAGGGAAGGAAGGAAGGGAGGCAGGGAGAAAGGCAGGATGGAGGGAAGGAAGGAAGGGAGGCAGGAAAGCAGGAAGGAGGGAAGGAAGGAAGGAAAGAAGGAAGGAAGGGAGGCAGGAAGGAAGGAAGGGAGGCAGGAAGGAAGGAAGGATTCCTCCTTTGTCAGGAAGGGGAGGGGTCCACTGAGTGCAGTCAATCCTCCCCCAGCAGAGAACAGTGGACATCAATTAACACCAGGCACACACAGCACCTAGCATCACACTCATACACACACACACTAATGGACAGACACACAGACAAGACAGACAAACCAGACAGACAAAGACAGACAGACACAGAAAAATACACAAAGACAGACAAAGACAGACAGACAGACACAGAAAAAACACAAATACAGACACAGAAAAATACAGACAAAGATACACAGACACAGAGAAACACAGACAGACAAAGACAGACACAGAAAAACAGAGACAGACAAAGACAGACAGATACGGAAAAAAACACAGACAGACAAAGACAGACAGACACAGAAAAACACAAAGACAAAGACAGACAGACACAGAAAAACACAGACAGACAAAGACAAACAGACACAGAAAAACACAGACAGACAAAGACAGACAGACACAGAAAAACAAAGACAGACAGACAGAACCAGACAGATGTACAGTCAGACAGACAAAGACAGACAGACAGGACCAGAAAAACAGAGACAGACCGACAAACAGACAGACCAACAGATGAAGGGACATGAACAGAGGAGGAGAAGGAAGGCAGGAAGGAAGGAAGGAAGGAAGGAAGGGAGGCAGGCAGGC
>CM054144.1:44192027-44194527 GCA_028751875.1 Rapana venosa
CTCTGCTTACTCCCATAACACAGACAAAAACACATCATCCATCGCCACACCACTCATCCTAGTAACTTCAATTCGATATATCCTCTCTCTCCTAGCACTACTTGAGAAGAAAAAAATACCCAGGGAAATTCGGTTATTATGCAATAGTATGCAAATGTAATATAGAATGATGGCCCTTCTTATTCGTGTTTTTTTTTTTTTTTTGGGGGGGGGGGGGGGGGGGGGGGGGGGGGGGGGGGGGGGAGTCGCGCAATCTGTTTAAAGCGCACAATCCGGCCTAAGAAATTGGCAGGTGAATTGCAGTTGTATGCAAATGTTGCCTATAATTGTGTTTTTACGTTTCGTCTATCGTGTATTTTAAAACCGATTAAGCTGGAGTGAAAATATCGAGAAATCCTAAACAATTAATTACTAGGGGGGTTGTCTATCGTTACGTCAAGAGTTTTTTTTTATGTCATTGACAAAAATATTGAAATCTCTCCCATTTTACCCCTTTCACCTACTCTCTGATTTCGCGAATAATAAATAAAATGCATTTATTCCAACGGGTGGGGCAGCGAATATTACATAACACGATCCACTTACGTAACGTTATGGTTGGGGTAAACTTGTATTCCGAACATTAACGTAAATAGAGAACGTTTGTGTTGTGTTTGTTTGTTTGATTGTTTGTTTGTGATTTTAGTTTGCATATCTCTCCCTGCCCTTCTCATTTTACCCTTTAAAAGAGCGAACAATTAATTATACAATTTACAAGAAGTTGAGAGTATTTCTGTCTCATCGTTGTGAATTGATACAAAGACTCCTTTTTTTCCCGTTTTAAAGACAAGTTTGCTTTTTTCTTCTTCTTTATTTGCTTGTGTGTTTACTTGTTTCCTGTTTAATTATCGTTTCTGCAATATGTGAAGGCAGTTACGGTGGTGACGTTGCTGTTTTCAGGCATATTATATTATATGAATAATTATAATATAATTATCATGTGCTGCTTCCGAGTCACAGACAGACAGACGGACAGAAGATAAACACACATACAGACAAATACACAGACAGACAAGGACTGACAGACACGAGATAGATAGACTATGAAAACCATGGTTGAGTTAAGTCATGGCAAAATGAGACTGACGTATATCACAATGGTTTAACAAAAATGTATATACATTTTTTATAGTACAAAATCAACAGCCAGTCTTTGTGAGCTTTTCATTCATCAGAAAATGTTTCAAAGATTTTTGTAAAGTTTGGCATGGAAGAAATATTTTTTAAGGATGCTGGCAGATTATTCCAATAAATGCCACCACTAAATATAAGACTAGATTTGAACAAATCTATTCTGAGTTTCGGCACAGTAATGTTATGTGAATGACGTTAATTGATGTCAATTGAAAAACGTTTTGCCAGAGTGGGTGGTGCATTACCATATACTATCCTGTGCAATATTAAAGCTTTGTTGTATTCCAACTTCAAATTAAAAGGTAAAATTTCAACTGTTCTCTAGTCCATAGAAGTTAACGAATTTGATTTTAAGACAATAAGTTTAATGGCACGCTTATATAATCTAGCCAGAAGTTTCAAAGTATTTGCACTTGCAGAATCCCACAGGGTTGATGCGTATTCTAGAACAGAATTTATATGCGCATGAAAATATTGTTTTCTTTGCACTAAGATTAAGGAAGTGTTTTATTTTAGATAGCTGAAACACCTTTTGGGATACAATTTTACTTAGTTTGGCGATGTGCTCTTTCCATGAAAGATTATGATCGATAGTGATTCCTAATACCTTGTGGAAATTTACTTCTTCAATATTTTCACCAGAAACATTTATAGGAAACATAGAAGAAAGCTGATTTTGTTGCTTCTGTCTCGTTTTTATGCACATACACTTAGTTTTACTTGGATTTAGGGACATGTGATTTAGTTCTGCCCATCTGGTAAGTTTATGTATATTGCCTTGGAGACTAGATGACAGAAGGTTTAAGGAATGGTTTTTATCATGTAATTGAGTTGTCATCTGCAAATAAGTCACAAGAAGCATGTATGTACAAAGGCAAGTCATAATATAAAGGGAGAAAAGTACTGGGCCTAGAACTGAACCTTGTGGAACACCATTGTCACTGTGAGAAAATCAGAATGAGACATGCCAACAAATACTGACTGTTGTCTATTTTACAAAAATGATTTGAAAAATCGAAAAGTATTATTAGATATTCCATATAGTTGTAATTTTTTTAACAGAAGTGTGTGGTTTATAACATCGAAAGCCTTCGCAAAATCGGCGAAGACAACTCCAGTAATCATATTGTTATTTATATTTAAAAGCCATTTGTCTACCATTTTTATCAGAGCCGTGTGACATGAATAATTTTTTTCTGAAACCTGATTGACTTGGATTTATCCAATCATATTTTTCTAAATGTAGAAGCAAATATTTTTGTACATGCTTTTGGAGAGGTTTGATAATATAGATGATACCGATATTGGCCTGTAGTTGGAAGGTTCA
>CM054144.1:44212027-44237027 GCA_028751875.1 Rapana venosa
GTGTGTGTTTTAAAAGCACACACAACAAATGAGTGCTGTAGAAAAGAAGAAGAAACGCGTAAACATACCTGTTAAAAACAACCCCTCAAACCAATCAAACAAAAACAAAGCAAATCAGAACATAGTGTGATTTAAAAGGCGAAGAAGAAAACCCTACCAATAAAAAATTGTCCTATCTAAAAAAAAAGAAAAAGAAAGAAAAAGCAAAAAGCAAAAAAAAAAAAAAAAGAAAAAAAAGGAAATCAGAACATCAAAAACTACCAGAACAAAGCCGCATGTAGTTAATCCAAAATATTCCAGAGACAATTTTCTTGCCATGATATGACGCCACCCATTCTAGTCTACTCCGATATAATTATGCATGCAAAAGTGCTGGTATATCTACAACAGGCTTCTTTTCAAGATGAATTTGCTTTATTTTGCAAGAGGATTACTAATCACCCACCTGGAAGATTACACCCCATTAAAGCCAAAGATTGAAAAAAACAACAACCTGGAACAACAACAAAAAAAGTTAGAGACAACAGTTTCAAGACGGGATTTGAATGATAGACTCCTCACTTGCTAAATGGAAAAGTTACGTTTGAACCAGCGTTCCATCCACCTGCCGCACCACATACCAAAGAAGCTTGCGCGCCTGTAAAACAGCACAAGGGGGGAAAAAGGGGGGGGGGGGGGGGAAGGGGAAGGAGGAGGGACCTGCTGTTGGCTCCAGCGCCCATGTTCTCTATCTATCAAGTGATGGTGCCAATAAAGGCTTCAACCTGTAGCTAAAATCAAGATGTTTTGAAGAGCCCCGTGGAAAGCCTTTAGCCTACTGTGGAACGCTGTGGCGAATGACAACATTTACAAACCTGCATACACACGGGTACTGGATGTAAAAAAAAAGCACATGAGTGCTTATTCCATTATCCTCGAAATAAAAGAAGAAATGAATAAAATAAAATAATCTGTCTGGACAAGAAGGATGAAATGGGTTAAAAAACAACAACACCCAACCCAACCCAAACAAACCATTGTTATAATTATATACAGCAGATAGTCATGTAGCCAGCTGTGCTTACCACTAGAAGCATAATTGTACCATAACATAAAAAAACCCAATACAGCTAATTGCTGTTGAAGAATGTTTAATCCGGCTAATTGTTGTCGAGCAATATTTTATTTAGTTTACGATCGGGGCACACAGAGAGATAGAGATAGAGATAGATAGATAGATAGATAGATAGAGAGAGAGAGAGAGAGAGAGAGAGAGGAGAGAGAGAGAGAGAGAGAGAGAGAGAGAGACAGAGAGACAGAGACAGAGAGATTTCCAGATTCAGCGTGCTAAAAAAACCCCGCCACTTGGAACATTTGGTACCATAATCCAGCAACTTTACAGAGATGATAAACCAGACTCGAAATTACTTTTTGCACGAACGCACGCATGCACTCACGCGCGTGCCCACACACACACACAACACACACATACACGCACGCACACACGCACGCATGCACGCACACACAAACACACTGTATGGTTGGTTGTTTTGTATATAAAAATATGCAAAAAACCCACGAATGTTCGAAAATAACTCCAAACACTCCACGTGTTGACTTTAGTAGGGTGCTGTAAGCTCTGACATGACATTATCAGACTCATTCATTTAATCCTTTAAATGTTTTAACCCTCCGCTGGTATCCTAAATCTATTCCTCTGTTTTGAGATAATAAGGTACTAGAATTAAATTGAAAGGAACAGAAGCAGTTAACTGGTGTGATACACAAAGCATGCACTTTTTTAAAATTTTAAACAAGCAGGTTCTCTCTCTATACTTACTCAATCATGCATGTATAGTAGAGGAGAGGGAGGAAATACACCCACTGGGAAATGACAGACAAGCATAGTGGTAGTCTCTAAGGGTTTGGTGGGAAATTCCCCCCATGTTTAAGGAGGAAATAATTATGCTGCCAATAAGAAATGCTGTCCCCCCTCCCCTGCTGCGCTGCCTTATCCAACTCAGGACAGGACCCACACGTGTAGAGAAGTTTGTTGGGTTTTTTCTTTTCTTTTTCCGCTGTCTTTTTGCCACGAATGACGGACGGACGACAAAGGACAGGTTGGGAAAACCCGGTCTTTTATGTATCGATAAACGGTAGTGATAAATTGTTCTGGCTAAAGTGCACAAGTCTTGTTGTTTAAGATGCTCAGCTAACTGTGCTGACAGATTTTCATTCTAACACATACCATTTTACAATAACAAATAGGCAATATATACATATACATACGCGTACGCGAACACACACACAGACAAACACATACGCAAACAAACTCATACACATACCAAAAAAAATCACACACATACATACAAACGCGCGCGCGCGCGCAAACACGCACGCACACACACACACACACACACACACACACACACACGCACGCACGCACGCACGCACGCACGGACACAAACAGAAACACATATAAACACAAACAAACCCATACGCACACGACCCCCATACACTTGAAATATATCTCTTAAAAAGGTAAAGGTGTACCATAACCTATGTGGTCGTAGGGGAGCGAGGCATCAGAGACTTCAGCTTCTCTAGGGGCCAGCACATTGAGGGCGGCGCCCATCTCCTCTCCCTCGCTGCTTTACCTTCCCTGACCCTAAAGAGGGCAGGTACCCATTTACCGTTGGGGGGACTGTACTGAAGCCAAGGCGCGCAAACGGTCACCCATCCAATTAGTAACCATACTCGATGCTGCTTAACATTGGGAAAGCGAGTACTCCGACCACTGAGCTATCTATATCTCTTACCCTGTATAATATACTCACACAACAATAATACCCAAAGGGTTAAAAAAGCAACAACCACCAATACTGCCTAACTGCTCTTCTAAGAGACAACTTGTCGCCAAAGCATGACCCTGTTCCTTTTTTTCCCGTTCTTTCTTTTACGTGTGTATGCTTGTTCATGATTGATACCTCTGCGCGTAGGCATTTCTGGAGAACATCACCTCAGTTGCTGTGTATACTTTTTACAAAATGCTTGATACGATGCGATCATGGGTGTTGACTCTTTTTATGTATTTTACAAATCATAGATTATTCATTCAAGGCATCTGGCCCAGGCCAAAAGCTTTGTCAGTTAATTGCCAAGGCCTACACTAAAATGTTGTTACGTCGTAAAATGTTGTGTTCAGATTGTCTTCAGCAGTGACAATCTCTTAACATAACAACCTGCACTTTCCTTTTAGAGGAGAAGTAAAAAAAAATCTCTGAAGTCGGAGTATGGCTGCCTATATGGCGAGGTTCTTAAAAACAGTCATACCCGCAAACTTCTCTGTGTGGAATTTCAATCTCACATGCACTCTCTCTTCAAGAAGAAAAAAAGTTCTCTGAAGTCGGAGTATGGCTGCCTGTATGGCGAGATTCTTAAAACAAACCACAGTCATACACGCAAACTTCTAATTCAGTGTGCAATTTCAATCTCACAGTGATTCCCAGGTGGGATGATGAGTGCGTCAAGAGCCCACATTCTGGGTGACCTCCCAGAATGTTAAGCTGGGGAACGCACAACAACACCACCACAACAACAACAACATTCAAGGCACGGAACCAAGACATCAACAGACTTTTTTTTTTTTTTTTTGTGCTGCCTCATCTTCTGACGACCCCCGTCCTACTGTTCCTACGCCGCTCATTCCAATCTCCCCGCCACCACACCCAGATTTGTTATGTCTCATCCTCAGGTCGGAAGTCCACAGGGAGCCCATCACTATCAGGCCGCCGTGGGGCCACCAGCCAGAGGGGCCCTGCACTGCTGCTGGGTCACTTTGGTGGTGTTCAGTGGTGCCTGTTCTGAGCTAACACACGCAGGACACCACCTACTAAGCCCCCTACTAACGACAGTATTAGCTCAGTCGCGGAGCCAGACTGAGTGAGTTGCCCACCCCAGGTGGCAACCACCACAATGTCCCTCCAACGATCGTCCCCCGCGAACCTCCAACCCCAAAGGCTTTGACACAAACTCACCACAGGCACAGAAGTGTATGGGCAAACCGAATCTGAGGCCACCATGAGACCAGAGAAACCGGGACCACCGAATCAGAGGCAATTTTTTTTAATGCATGATGATCAATGACAATGAGGATGACGTAACGATGCTGCTGTGGAAGTGCATATGCTTTGAGACTACTTGACAGGGTTGTACTCTACGCTTACTATCATAATATATCCCGGCGTCAACCGGGCCCGAGAGATACAGACACCTGCAGTGTTGGTCAGGTAATTTGAGCAACACTCTCAAACTCGCATCCGTTAAGTGGATGAAGCTCGACTGTGTGGTCCCAGTCTTCCCACTGAGCCCACAGCACACTCACTCTGGGTAGGAGCCGGCCGGAGTCCGAAAAATCCCTATGACTCTTATGGGAATCGAAACCGCGACCTTCCAGTCCGTAACCCAAGGCGCTAACCACTGCGCCATGGCGGCTGGTCAGACATCAACAGACTTGTCTCACCCACCTAGCATTGCCTGAGACCTCCACCGGAACGAATGAGTTAAAAAAAATTTATGACAGGGGAGGGGGAACAAAAAATGAATGAAACAAAGAAACATGGGATTGTGAATTATAGATTGTCGTCTCCTGGTTGGACGGCACTTGTTGCATGATTACGGCTGAACTAACATTCGGGGCCTGCTGCACGTGCCAGGGAGAAGCCTCCCTCCCGCCCCCTGTAAAACAGCTTCCATGGCAGAGGGGACAGTCTGGCTCCAGGTCCCATGTTTGCTCTCACGTTGAGGCGTCAGGCAGGCTTTTAGCCTGTGGCAATGAAGGACGCTTCCCAACAGCGCCTGCCTTTAGCGCTTGTAGAAAGTTAACGCACACAATGACATCAAGCGCTAGAGAGAAAAAAAAAAAAGAAAAGGAACGTTGTTACAAGGGTAAAGCTGTATATATATATATATATATATATATATATATATATATATATATATATATATATATATATATATATAAGGGGTGTTGTATTTCTGAGAATATTGTCAACTAGAAGATAAGAGAATGGGTTAAAAAATCGACCTTAGTAAAAACAAAACAAAAGAAAACCAAAAACCAAAACAACACAAAAACAACCCCCCAAAAACAGCAACAAAAAATCCCCAACAAACATCCAACCTCCCCTTCCCACCCTCAAAAACCACCGACCAAAGTTAATAACAACAACAACAACCAAAATCCCCCTCTAACAAATAGACAAACACAAGAAGCACCCCCCCCCCCCCCCCACCACCACCACCCTTATACATATAAATATTTTTGGCAAACTTGAAACATATCCTTATCATAAAAATACAAAACAAAAGCTATTTGTGTTAAAACACATTGTATACCCCAAATGCAAAAAAAAAAGTGTGAAAAAAAAATCCCCTTTTTCCAACTTTTGGGAAATCATAAAGCCACGGTTCAGAGCTAAACAAAACAAGAATTTTAAGGTTTTGTGTTTTTGGGGTGTGTGGGGGGGGGGGGGGGGGGGGGGGGGGGGGGGGGGGGGGGGGGGGGTTTTTGGGGGGGGGGGGGGGGGGGGGGGGGGGGGGGTGGAAAAGGTGGGGGGGGGGGGGGTGTACGGCTTGAAAAAAAAAATTCATAATTCTGAAAACCCTTTTGGAAAAAAAAAAAAAAAAAATTATACGCCCCCCCCCAAAAAAACCCCCCTTTATAATACCCAGCATATGGCGAAGAAAATGCTTATGGGAAAACAGTAAACCCCTTTTTTAAAAAAACCTTTTATATCGGGATAAAGGAAAAGCACCCTGGGGTTTTTTTTTTTAAAATCCCTCCCCCCGTGTATGCAGTTTTGTCAATTTTGTCATCCGTTCCCACCGGCACACAATGGCCTACTCTTACGAAAAGCGGAACAGGATTGAACGTGTGCGCAAGATGTTCTGCGTGCGTTCGCACACAGAGCCTCGGTTTATAGTCTCATCCGAAGGACTTAATAGGTGACTGTTGATCGGCCACCCTCCCCCTCTCCCTTACCAAAAGGAACGTGCTCTGAATAACAAAGACTGTGGCACCTGCTGCTATAATATATTATATCCTACGCTGGGCAGTACCCACCCACCCACCTTCCCACACCTGTGGCATATGGTGGACAAAGGAAGTGGAAAAGGTCTCTATTGTTGTCCTCTTTGCTTACTTACCACTGCCAGCAATAAACGAAACGCGCCTGCCTAGAAAGCGGAAAAGTCAGGTTCGGAAGTATCCCGCGGTTCGATACCCGTTTGACCCTGACACTCCCCCCCCCCCCCCCCCCCCCCCCCCCTATCCATTAGACTATGAGTGGTCTGGGTACTAGTCTTTCATATGGATAACTGGATCGGTGGTTTAGAGGTAATGCGCCTACCTAGAAAGCGAGAAGTCCAGGTCGGAAGTAGTGCGTGGTTTGATCTCCCTTTGGGCCCAAAACTCCCCCCCCCCTTCCCCCATCCATTAGACCAAGAGTGGTGCTCTGGGTGCTAGTCTTTCAGATGAGACGATAAACTGAAGTCCCGTGTGTTAGCACAAAACTATTTAGCGCACGTAAAAGAACCCACGGCAACAAGAGAGTTATCCCTGGAAAAGAAATTCTGTAGAAAGTATCCACTCTGATGGGGAAAAAAAAATAATACAGTTGAAGAGAAAAAAGAATGGGTGGCGCTGCTCTTGTGGCGACGGTGAGAGAGCATCCCTGATTTCATGCAGAGAAATCTGCCGTGACTTAAAGTGGTACCAAAAAAAGTAATAAAATAAACGACAGTGGGGGACGAGGAAAGCCATTCTGTTTGCAGGTGTAAAGAAACAAAATCTTGCTGTTTATGCCATGTGGAGCAGGCTCGTAACAAACAATAGTTGTGTACACGTTTCAGGGTAGACCCCACCTGTGTATACATTTAAATTCTTGAGGAACATACATTATTGAGCATGACACTATCCTGCTGGTTATCGATGTGGATTCTGATTTACGTATGTTACTATGTTTATATTCATTCTGTCTGTCTGTCTGTCCGTGTCTTTCTGTCTGTCTGTCTGTGTCTGTCTATCTGTGTCTGTCTGTCTGTATCTCTGTCTGTCTGGTCTGTCTCTTTATGTGTCTCTTTATGCCTCTCTCTTCTCTCTCTCTCTTCTCTCTCTCTCTCTCTCTCTCTCTCTCTCTCTCTCTCTCCGCACTTCGCTGTTCGTAAGAGTAGGCCATTGTGTGCCGGTGGGAACAGATGACAGAATTTACAAAACCGCATACACAGGGGGACTGGATGTAAAAAAGCACATAAGTGCTTATTCCATTATACTCGATGTAAAGGAATAAAAAATAAATAAACTCTTTTTTTTCTCACTCTCCCCCTCCCCTCCCACTCTCTCTCTCCGCTTTTTAAAATTAATTTAAACAGACTTCACTGTATCATAAATCTATAATTGCTGACATAAAACAAATAATAGAGAGCCAACGGCATTGATACACATGACACAAAAAATGACCAGAACTACACCAGCAGACCGCTGCAACAGGACCCTGTTTTTCTCCCCCCCCCTCCCCCCCTTCCACCCCCCCCCTCCCCCCCCCCCCCCCCCCCTGTTCCTCCCCTTCCCACTCCCAGCCTGCTAACATCCATACACTGTATTGTCTTCAACCACAGAAATACCTCCACCCCCCTCCAAACAAAATCCAACCTTTTCCCATATCATTTTTTCATGTCTTCAACCCTCCATACTCCCCATCTCCAATTGCCTCAGGCCTCTCTCTCTCTCTCTCTCGTTCTCTCTCTCTCTCTCTCTCTCTCCTCTCTCTCTCTCTCTCTCTCTCTTCTCTCTCTCTCTCTCTCTCCCCACACACAACCGTCTACTGTGCGTTTTCTCTCTCAAACTTCTTCATCTTTTCTCTCTTGAATTGAAACTTCGGACTGGAAACAAGCAAGAAGGAGGAGAGGAGGAGGAGGACTGTTTTTCAGCCTGCCCCTGGGCCCCTTCGCACCAGACGAAAAAACCCAGATTAAATCTATCACAAGACATGTGGGGTTTGTTTTTGGTCTGTCTGTTCACCAACCAAACAAGCCATGGGGCCTTTTTTGGGGTCTGTGTTACTGTTTAAACCTGTCCAACCCTTCTGTAAATGTGACGCTCCACCACGAAATGAGTCGCTTGGCACCTTGGCACCTGACCCACTTTTCCAGCTAGGAGCCATGACAGGCAGGTAGGGGGGTCAGGTTGTCGATGTTGAGACGTTGATTGATTATAAAAACAATAGGCTTTATTCTACCTTGTGGTGAATTATCAAGGTATAATTTTGTTCCCTTGTGCTTTTAAACGTGTTTAAAAAAAATACCCCCATCCTTGATTCTGACCACCTATAAAACGATCCGAAATTAGTCAGTTTCTTTTTTTGTCATGTCCTGCAAATGTATCGTTTCAATTTGTAATAACTTTTCATAGAATTGTCCGATTTTCAATCTGTTTTTCGTATTGAATAGCCCTTTTATTGCAGATTATTAACACATCAATACCTAAAAATTGGCCTTATTATGTGATGGAGAGTCACACATCTGTGTCTTCAGTCTGAATCCATTGTTATAAAAAAAAAGAAGCACAACTGTACCCTGCTGTCTTCGGTCTGAATCCATTGTTAAAGAGGTATACCTGCCTTCCTATGAAGCCATGGTGAGAATATAGATGGCCGAGGAGGATTTTATGTATCGGCCAAGTGTTGTCAACACACAAAAATCAGAATAGGGGATAAAGTATGGTTCTCCAGGTGTGACTGCCGATGTTTTGTTTCTCTGTTTTCGGTTTGTTTTGCTTCTGTGTCAATCATTTGGGTCCAGTATGTGTGTGTGTGTGTGGTGGGGGGGGGGGGGGGGGGGGGGGGGGGGGGGGGGTGGGGGGGGGGGATGGGTGAGTGGGGGGGGGGGAGGAAGGTTGTAGTTTTATTTTTATTTTGAAAGTACGGGTTTCTTTTTTGTGTTGCTGTTGCTGAAATACTTTTGTTGTTTCCAGTTCATGTGACGCTATTAAAAACTAAGTGCGTGCGTGTGTGTGTGTGTGTGTGTGTGTGTGTGAAATTCAATTAAAATTTTATGTATGTGTGTGTTCCTTATTTTCGTTTTCTAAGATCATTGGAATGAATAAATGAATGAATTTATCATTTCTAAAGCGCATACAAAGCTCCACAACCATACCCGTGATCGTCTCTCCGGGGGAAAAAAAGAAGCTGCAGAAGGTGTTGGGATGTGGAGGGGCAGGGAAGAAACTGATCTGAAGTAAGACTACACAAATACAGACGCACACGAAGAACCACACCACACCCGCCAACACACCACACACACACACACACACACACACACACACACACACCACACACACACACACACACACACACACACACACACACGCCTGCACGCGTGCACATACACGTACATACATGCAGTCAATGCAACTAGTCGAACAAGAAGATCATTTATGATTGTGCGGATTCATAAAACTACACCCTATGTGACATTTTAATGTCATCGTTGTCAATATCTGACATTTTATCACAATTATCAATATGTGACATTTTATCATAATTATCAATGTCGTACCACGCCGTATCAAGTCGTGTCTTATCGTATCGTTTCATATTGTATTATTTTACACTATTTTACATTCTTTTGCATTATATAAAAAAAACAAAAAAAGTCTGATGACTCGTCTCCCTTCGTAAGCATTGCAGCGGGAGCTATTTTTGGTACAAGAGGGAGGAAGCAAAGCATCATTTGCTGGAAAGAGGTTGTGATTCTGCCCTGCTGTTTTATCATGGTGTAATGGATGAAAATTACCCCCCCCCCCCCTTTTCTAAAAAATAAGCTTTTATCTCACTTTCAATTTCCTTATTGCTGATACTTGTTTGCATTCTTTCTTTTTTAAAGCAACCTTTTTTCGTCTGGAATTTGAAAAAGATAGATAATTGAAGGATATAAATAGAAGGTATGGGGGGAAAAGGAGAAGGAATGAAGAGAGAGAGAGAGAGAGAGAGAGAGGGAGGAGAGAGAGGGGAGAGAGAGAGAGAGAGAGAGAGTGCAACAGTGCATGAAATACAAATTCTAAGTAGTAGGCAGGTATCAGATACTAAGCAACAAAATGAAAGCACTTTTTTGTTGTTTGTTGTATAGGAACACTTGATAAACGAAGCGCACGCACAGAGGTATAATCTCGTGTATGAATATAGAGAAAGATACTTTGTATTTGGATACGTGTGCGTGCGTGCGTGCATGTGTGTGTGTGTGTGTGCGTGCGTGTGTTTGTGTGTGTGTGTGTGTGTAGGCGCGCGCGCGCGCGTGCGAGGGTGCGTGCGTGTGTGTGTGTGTGAGTGTGTGGTGGTCATGCTATACTAGATACAAAATAGAATTCTGTTCAAATACATCACCCACTTTAACCTTCCCCACAGAAAAAACAACAACAAAAAGCAAACAAAGAAGAAAGAAGCCCTAAGAAAGAAAAAAAAGAGTTGAAAAAAGTAACACCAAAAGACAGACACACACACACACACACAACACACACACACACACACACACACACACACACACACACACACACACACACACGCACGACCCTTCTCATCATTCCAAACAAACCACCAACCAATCATCACTCCCCCTACCACCACCCACCACCATCACCTCACCCCCCCCCCCCCCCCCCCCCCCCTACCACCGCCACCATCACCCTTACCCCACACGGGGTCACTATCCCCTTACTTCATAACCCTACAATTATAACCACACAACAAAACGTCTACTACAAAAAAACACCCCCCCACTGAACTTTCAAAGAACACATCACGAGCAATTTCGTGTCAAGATTCAAACCACTAATCCATCGCACACCACACACAAAAAGGGAAAGGGATGGGGGGGGGGGGGGGGGGGGGGGGGAGAAGAGAATGAAATCGTGACTCACCTTAGAACCACAGGTCGTCGTCGTCGTCGGAAGGAAGAAAGGAAGGAAGAAGGAAGGTGGGAGTATACTGTTCGTTTCTTCAAGCGAAGGTGATTCCACCACTGGGGTCCTTGGAGCTTTTTTGTCCTATGATAAAACCTTCCCTTTCTCGCTCTGTCTGACGAGGCCTGTCTGTACTCCCTCTAGCCGAGCGGGTACAAGCCACCCGGTTGGAGAGCACCCCGGGTAGGAGCTTGAAGAGGGGTAAAATTTGGTCTCAAGTGCTACACCTGTAAAAAAAAAAAGAGAGAGAGAAAGAGGGGAAAATGAGTGTGAGGGAGGGATAGAGGGAAGGGGGTAGGGTGGGTGAAGTGGTATTTTTCGAGTTCGTTGACACGTGTTGTGAAGGTTAGTGCTAATTGGGTGGGTGGGTGAGTGGGTGAGGTGGGGGGGGTGGGGGATCACGCCTTTCCTGGGTTATGAGTGTTGAAATATGCCAGGAAGTGCTTAGACTTAGCCTAACAACTGGTGAAAGAAGAGAGAGAGAGAGAGAGAGAGAGAGAGAGAGAGAGAGAGAGAGAGGAGAGAGAGAGAGAGAGAAGAGAGAGAGAGAGAGCGGAGGAGAGAGAGAGAGAGAGAGAGAGAGAGAGAGACAAATGACAATGACAAATTCTTTTATTCCGAGGATAATGAATAAGCACACATGTGCTTTTTTAGAGAGAGAGAGAGAGAGAGAGAGAGAGAGAGAGAGAGAGAGAGAGAGAGAGAGGAGAGAGAGAGAGAGACGAGACAGACAGACAGACAGACAGAACAGACAGACTGATATACAGACAGAGGTAAAAAAACACCGACCCACACACACCGATCCCTCCCCCCCCCCCCCCCCCCCCCCCCCCCTTCCCCCGCACAAAACACACACACGTACCCATATAATACCCTTCACTCCTTCACAGGAAAAGACTTTAAATTAAATTTGGAACATATCTGAAACATGAAAATGAACGGACACACAAAAACCCACACACACGCCCCAAACACAAAACACCCCACACACACACACACACCACACACACCACAACACACACACCACAAAAACACACACATTAAAAGGGTATCTGCATCCCAATTGGGACTGGACAAGAAAAAAAAAATAAACCCAAAAACCCCAAAAAACACCAGTTTTAAAACCGCGCTAAAAAAAATATCTTCTCACACTCCCCCACTAACACACAAAAAAAATATTTCCTGATTTTTTTCTGGCCCAAAAAAAAAAAAAAAAAAAAAAAAAAAAGGACAAGGAGACAGAAAACGCGAACGCGCTTTCATGCTTCCGATCCTGCTTTTTATCTTTCCCTTTCCCCGCACGTTCTGCATGGGTTAAACCCCTCATCCATCACACTCAAACCCCCTCCCCCCCCCCCACCCCACCCCCCCCCACCCCCCACTTTCCCCCCATCCACCCCCCCTCTTCTTCTTCTTCTTCTTTTTAACGTGTCTCCCATATTTCATGGATAATTTGCTTTCGCCCTCTTCTGTGTAGTCATCCACAACTTTCTCTTTTGGGGGGGAAAAACAAAGTGTTTGCACTTGGCGGGGGGGGGGGGGGGGGGGGGGGGGGGGGGGGGGGGGGGGGGGGGGGGGGGGGGGGGGGGGAGGGAGGAGGGGCCTGTGAATTTTTGAGCGCGGCAATCTGTTGTATAGTGTAGGTGGCTATGCGATGCAAGGCAATAAATAAAATACCTGGTACGATACACAAAACGACCTGCGAATACAACGAATTCGAATACAAACGATCCACGAATGATTCTTGTTCGTCGGTGCTGTCGCGCACGCTCAGACAGCCAGCCAACTATTGTGTGTCTGCCATACAGGCGGGCGCGAAAATGCGTTGTGTTGCGTTGCGTTGCGCTGCCGGTAAGGCGCCTGACAAGTTAGGCCCAGCCCATCGGACTTCTTCTCGCGTGGGAGAGATCTGTGTTATCTTGTAGGTCTTTCTGGGAGGGGAAAGAAAGGGAAGGAGAATGGAAGGAAGTGACAGGAAGAAGGCAGAAAGAAAGAGAGGAAATGAAAAAGAGGGAATTCCTAGCACAGAATTTCCAGAAGTTGAGGGATACTATTTATACTGACAGGCCCCCCAGCAACATCACCATGGGGAAAACACCAGAATGAAATGCGGTTAATCTAATGAATGCAGCAATTCAGGACTTACGGCTACAAAAACTGGTTGTATTAAGTGATACAAGTCCTAACCTTTCTTTTGGGTGAAGATTCTTTCTTCTTTTTTGTTTTTCGTGTTTGACTTTGAAGTTTCTTCTTCTTCATCGCACGCGCAGACAGCAACTTATCGTTGTCAGTCACATGAGCGAAAAAATGTGAATCGCGCTGCCGTTAAGCAGCCTAACAAGTCAGGCCCAGCGCATCTGACTTGGGCGTGGGTTTTAAGTCTCGATCAAATCACATTGCACTGGATCACATTACTCCACGGCATAAGACCAAAAAACAAAACAAAACCCCAGTTGGTTAAAAAACCAAAACAAGCATATTTAAGAGCAGGAGAGTGCAGCATGATTTATTTGTTTTTTGGCCTTTGGTTTCGTTTCATTTCATACAGGGATTGTCAACACTCTACGATCTTGTAATGTATCCTACACTGAGAAAAGCAGAAGACAGTCAGGGATAGAGAGAGAGAGGAGTGAGGAGCATGCAGATGAATGAAGCAGGAGAGTATCATATGAAACAAAGGTGTTGACATCGAACCAAGCATGGAAAACAGCTATAACAAAACTATAATTTAAAAAAAAAGACAAGAAAAAAAGGTGGAAGAAGAAGAAGAGAAGAAGAAAGGTAAACGAGACAACAACAAATGACAAAATGTGATTGAGAGCGAGCGAGAGAGAGAGAGAGAGAGAGGGGAGCAAAACCAGACAATGAAAGAGAGACAGGGACAGAAGTAGCGTAGAAGCTAGAGTAAGACCAAAAAAAAAAAAGAAAGAAAGAAAGAATGAGAGAAAGAAAGAAAGAAAGAACGAGAGAAAGAAAGAAAGAAATGGGATTCAAAACAACCAATATGGAAATATCCATGTGTAATAACAGCCCCCTCCCCTTCCCACACACACACACACCTTTATAACAAGCTCTATAGAGTCTATCCCTGAGGTCGGAACACATCTACCTAAAATATGGTTGGTAAAAAAACAACACTACGCTCCATCCACAAAAATCTCATCACAGGTAAACCCCGAAGCTCTAGCTAAGAAATGAAAAAAACTAAACCCAAAACCCAAGCTCTTTCACTATAAAACAACCCCCCCCTCCCCCCCCCTCAAACCAAACAAAAACCAAACTCCATACCAAATCTTCATTCTCTTTACCTTAGTACCAGCGTAATCATCTTGGACCCTTTTCAAAACTAATTCTCCCTTGCTGCTTTACTTAACTTTCTCCAGCCCCTCTTATTAACTCAACAAACACACTCTAGCCTAATATCACCACGCTCACCCATTGTTAAGCCACACACACACACACACATACGCCAGGATACAATGCTTTCAGAACTAATCACTCATTGGCTCTTTTCACAGAGAAAAGTGACACACCCAAAGGTGTAGGCTACCTTAGCTTTCCTGAACTGACCTTACCTGACCACCCCGGGCGCCCTGTCACTTTGTCTTCTCTGTCAGGGACTGCATGGAGCAGTGTTGGGTTACCTTTGCTCCTGTGTCCACTGTGTGTGTCTGCCTGTCTGCTTGGGAGTTTATTCAGTGGAATGGATGATGCTAGGTGGTGGGTTTTTTGGTTGTTGTTTTTTTCATGACAGGATCATTTTTCTATAGGTTTGTTCATTAATGACTTGTCTGCTGAGGGACAGACACAGAGGACAGAGAGAGAGAGAGAGAGAGAGAGAGAGAGAGAGAGATGAACAATGAACAAAATTTTATTCTTCAGGCCTCCAGCCCTTAGAATGGAGTCAAACAAAGCATATCAAAAACAAAGCCAAAACATAACATGACATAATATATGGCAACTGCCCAAACTGAGAGAGATAACGATAATGATAACGATAATGACATTTTGTTGCGGTTAAGCTGATAAGCTCATACAGCTATGAAGGGTTGCAGCCTGACGCAATTACATGACATGGAAACCACAGCATTGATCTTCATAATGTACAGCCTAACACTAAACTCTTTATTGTCCAGATTTGTTACGACACTCCAAAAAACAGAGATTAATTAATTAATTAATTAATTCTTTTATATCAAGGATAATGGAATAAGCATTCATGTGCCTTTTTAACATCTAGTCCCCATGTGTATGCGGCTTTGTAAACTTTGTCATCTGTTCCCACCGGCACACAATGGCCTACTCTTTTGAAAAATGGAACAGGATTTAACGTGTGCGCAAGATGTTCTGCATGCGTTCGCACACGGGGCCTCGGTTTAAAGTCTCAACCGAAGGGGAGAGACAGAGAGAGACAGACAGACAAAATAGACATAGAGAGAGGAAGAGAGAGAGAGATGGCTGTTTGTATATAAGCATGTGCCAGCACGGAAAACAGGAGCTATACATAACAGAAACAAAAAACCCCAACAACCCCACACCACTTGAACAGGGACAGAAAGTCTTTTATCACAGTGAGATAACATCATTCTGATACTGATAGAGCTCACCACCACAACCAGCAGTAAAGCAGAGACAAGGAATAGGAAAATCTGCTCTGATAAAATGTGGTTAAAATTTTCAGGGTTTGGGTGGCTCTTATTCCCATAAGGTAAACCCCGTTTTGCTTAGGTGCCTATAAGTGCGCAAGCGTGTGCGCACAACAAACATTGCCACACACATCTATTAAAAAAGTTCCTCACAAACGTCACAAACCCAAACGTACACATGCACACGCGCACCACGTACGCGCGTGCACATAACACACACACACACACACAACATTATTTGGTCTAATATCACGTAATTGAAAAGACGTTAAATTAAAGAAACACACACACAACACACACATGCACAAACTCTCCCACACACATACACCACAACGCAACACACACGCACACACACACACACACTCTCACACACACATACACTCACACACTCCCCTCACACACATACACTCATACACACACCACACACATGCACACACTCTCACACACATACACTCACACTCTCACACACAACACAACACTCTCTCTCTCTCTCTCACAACACACACACCACACACACCTCACCACACAATACACACACACACACACACACACACACACACTCCCTCTCTCTCTCTCTCACACACGCATACACACATACTTCAAAAACGTGCCCTCACAAACTCAAAGCGATTTTTTTTTTTTAAAAAGACCACCACCACCACCACCCACCACCCCTCCCCCTATGACAGAGAGCAGAAGTTTACACAACCGATTTCCTGACATGAAATCAGCGTCATTACAGCATTTCATGAGGTACGGATCAATGGGTTGTATTACACAGATGGCGCTAATCACCCCAGCTTAAAATTTTCAGTTTAGCTTCTGTGCCCGATAATAAAGACTTTGTAATCCTATTTCTACATCCAGAAATTATATAAACGGGTATAACGTCAGACAGACAGACAGACAGACAGATAAAGAGAGAGACAGACAAAGAGACAGAGTATTACAGAGATGGGAAAATTGCGAAAAATACAGATTGGAGGAGCAGAAACAGAGAGAGAGAGAGAGGAGAGAGAGAGAGAGAGAGAGAGAGAGAGAAAGAGAGAGAGAGAGAGAGAGGAGGGAGAGTGAGAGAGAAAAGAAGAAAGAGAGAGAGAGAGAGAGGGAGAGTGAGAGAGAGAGACACACACACAGACAGACAGTAGAGACAGAGAGCGAAAGAAAGAGAAACGAGAGAGACTGAGAAAGAAACACAGTGAGACAGAGAAAACAAACAAAAAGTAACAGAGAAAGACAAGAGACGAGACAATGAAAGAGAGACAGACAAAACGACAGAGACACACTTTTCACCCGGCTTTAAAATACCCCTTAAAAAACGGGAAAGATAAAATTTTCACACTTTTTTTTTCATCAATTATCTTTTCCTCACAAAAAAGCCAAACTTTTTTTTCTCTCTTTTCCAACCAGGGGGGGTTTAAAATTTAAGCAAAAAGGGACAAAAGGATGGTAGTCTAGTTTTCAAAAAACAAGAGTGAAAAAGAAAGAAAAAAAGAAAGAAAGAGAGAGAAAAGAAAAAGAGAGAAGGAGAGAGAGAGAGAGAGAGGACAAGAAGGAGAAAAGAGAGAGAGAGAGTCAAAGTCAAAGTCAAAAACACTTAATCACCCCAAGAGAAGAGAGAGAGAGAGAAAAAGGAGAAGAGAGAAGAGAGAAAAGAGAGAGAGAGAAAAGAGAGAACAAAAATTTTTTTTATTTGGGGAGGATTAAATAAGTACCCATGTGCTTTTTACATCCACCCCCCCCCCTTTAGGATATATACATAATAAGAAAAGAGAAGAGAGGAAAAGAAGAGGGGAAAGAGACAGACAAAAACAGAAAAAAGAGAAGACAGAAAACAGAGAAAAAAGATGTGTGTTTTAAAGGGGGGAAATTTTGAACCTAAGGCTGTGAGAGAGAGAGAGAAAAAAGAGAGAGAAGGGGAGAGAGAGAGAAAAGGGGAAGAGAGAGAGAGAAAAGAAAAAGGAGGGGAGAGAGAGAGAAAGAGAGAGAGAGAGAAAGAAAGAAAAAAAAGAGGGGAAAAGGGGAAAGAAGAGAGAGAGAGAGAGAGAGAGAGAAGAGAGAGAGAGAGAGAGGAGAGAGAAAAGAGAAGGAAAAAGAGAGAGAGAGAGAGGGAGAGAGAGAGGGAGACAAGAGAAAAAAGAGAGAGAGAGGAAGGGGAGGAAGGAGAGAGAAGAGAGTGGGGAAAAAGGAAAAGATAGCAACCAAACCCCTTTCCCTTTGGTTTCCAATTTTTTCTCCCCCCACGCCTCTGAATACTGCGAACAATATCACCCTTTTAGGGTATGTCCCCCAACCTCCACCCAAGAAGCAGAATGGCCTTGGAGCTACCCCTTAGACCTTTTTCCCAAAACCGGGTTTTTTCCATGGCTTTTCCTTACAGCTAACGTCGATGTTTGGGGGGGACGGGGTCCTAGTTTTTTTGGGATAAAAAGATCGAAAAGTGATTTTGGGTTGGGGTTTGGGCCCTTTTTAAAGTAAATTAAAAAAAACATGACAGCGGGAAAGAGTTTTTTTTTACAAAAAAAAAAAAAAAAAGAATTGGAAGAAGGAGAAGATAAAGGGGAGAAGGAAAAGGGGTTTAGGGGGAAGAGAAAGGGGAGGGGGATGAAGAAAAGGGGAAAAGGGGAGGAGGAGAGGAAGAAGAAGAATGGGGAGAAGAGGAGGAGGAGAGATATGATGATGTTTATGATGATAAAGAAATAAAGAAAGGAGGAGGGGGAGGAGGAAAAAAGAAAAAGTTTTTGATGAGGATAAATGAAGAGAGGAGATGATAAATGATGAGAAATTAATTAACCTTCCCAAAAATTCTGACAATTTTTCACAAGGCATTTTTTAAAAGAAATAAATTTGTCAAGTCTTGGTTTGAAGTGCGCCCTGCACACACACACACCACACACACACACACACACACACACACCATTTCCACACCCCTTTTTTCACACACAAAACACACAACACACAAAAAAACACATACCAAATCAAAACACACACACACACACACACCCCACCCCACACACATACCACACACACACCACATACACACACCACCACATACACACACACTCACTTACCAAACTCACACACACAAACACACAAAACACCCCCAAACTCACCACCCCACACCTCACCCAAAACACACTCACCCCAACAAAAATCACCCTCACACACACACCGCCCACACACAAAAACCCCAAAACACACAAACAACCCCAAAAAACCCAAAGGCACTAAAAAAAAAAAGAAAGAAAAAACACCTTTTTTTTTTAAAATTTTTTTTTCTTTTTTTTTTTTTTTGGGGACCTTTTTTTTTTTTCTTTTCTTTTTTTTTTTTTTTCCCAATTTTAATTTTCGTTTTCTGTTTTTTTTTTTTTAAAAAAATTTCCTTTTCTTCTCTTTTTATTATAAGCAAAAGGGGGAAAAGGGAAGGGAAGGGGGAGAGGGTTTGAAACAGAAAGGGGATTGGATATGGAGGGGAGGGGCAAAGGGGGGGGGGGGGGGGGGGGGGGGGGGGGGGGGGGGGGGGGGGGGGGGGGGGCCGGGAATAAAGGAAGCGAATGAAGTGGGGGGTAGAAAGGGGGGAAAATTTTCATTTCTATTGTTTTTCCCCCAAAAAAAGGGGACCCTCCCTAAACAACACGAAGCCCCCTGGTGTGGCGCAGGGGGGAAAGATCCTTCACCCATCTGCTTGGGGTTTTTTCTTCCCTTTTTAAAGTCCTCACGGGTTTTGTAAAAAAGCGGGGCGGCCCCTTTCATTTTGGGCCATTTTTAAATGGTTTTTTTTTTTTTCTACTTCACTTTTTCCGGGGTTTTGGGTCTTCCACCCCTGCCTCCTCCACCCTTTCCTTTTCTTCTCCTTTTTTGCTGTCTTTTCACTCGGAATTCCGTTTTCGTCAGTTCCCCAAACTTTTGGGTTGTCTCTTTTTTTTTGGTTTTTTTCTTTCTTCTTCTTCTCTTCAGAGAGAGAGCGAGGAGAGGAGAGGGGAAGAGAGGAGGAGAAGAAAGAGAAGAGAGAGAGAAGAGAAAAAAAGAAAGGAGAGAGAGAGAGAAGAGAGAGGGGAAAGACAAAACAGACACAAAAACAGAGAGACAGACAGGAAGAACAGAGAACAGACAGAGACAGAGAGACAACAGAGACTTTCAGAGACAGACAGAAACAGAGACGACTGACAGACAACAAGAGACAGAAAAAGAAGACACAGGGGAGACACATTAAAAGTGCGAAGGCAGACAAAATGAAAAACGGAAAAGAGAGAGACGAGCCACAGATAGAGAGGCAGGCAACAGGGGACGGGACAGAGAGACAGGCAAAACAGACAGACAGACAAAAACGGACGGACGGCCCAGAAAACACAAATGGGCAAAGACAAGAAGAAAAAAGAAGAAAAAAAGAAAAAAGAAAAAGAAGAAAAAAAGACGAGGAGGAGGAGGGGGGAGGGAGGGGGAAAGGGAGGAGGAAAAAAGAAGAAGAAGAAGAAAAAAAAGAAGAAAGAGAAACGAAGAAGAAGAAGAGGAAGCAGCAGCAGCCAGCAGCAGCAGCAGCAGAAGAAGAAAAGAAGAAGAAGAAAAACAAGAAAAGGGGGGGAAGGGGGGGGAACCAAGCATTTTGAATGATAAGCAAGCCGGGGCATAAAAACAAACCCCCTTACACAAAAGAGCAACGCAAGAACCCACAACGGGAGAAGATGAAAAAAATTGAGGGATGAGCGAAGGAGGAAAAAAGAATCCCAAAGAAGAAAAAAAGAAAAATCCCCAAAAAAGGAAAAAGGGGAAGAATGCAAAGAAGAAGAAAAAGAAGAACCCGAAGAAAAGGGCCGAAGAATGCGAAGAAGAAAAGAAGAAGAAGAGAAGAAAAGAAGAAGAAAAGAAGAAGAAGAAGAAGAAGAAGAAAAGAAAAAGAAAAAGAAAAAAAGAAGAAGAAGAATAGGGCAAAAGAAGAATGCGAATAAGAAAAGAAAAGGGCCAAAAAGAAGAAGAAGAGGAGGGAGGGGGGAGGGGGAAAGGGGGAAGAAGAAGAAGAAGAAAAGAAAAAAGAAGAAGAAAAAGAAAAGAAGAAGAAGAAAAGAAGAAGAAGAAAAAAAAAGAAGAAAAAGGGAAAAGAAGAAGGAAAAAAGAAAAAGAAAATTTTTGGAAGAAGAATTGCGAAAAAGAAAAATTTGGGCAAAGAAAAAGAAAAATTTTGCAAAAAAAGAAGAAAATTGCAAAGAAAAGAAAAACGGCGAAGAAGAAGAATGAAAAGAAAAAGAAGCGAAGAAGAATGAGGGGAAAAGAATGAAAAGGGCAAAAAGGGGGGGAAAAGAAGACAGGCCCATAGCAAAAAAAAAGGGAAAGCAGCCAGAGAGAGAGAGAAGAAGAGAGGGGAGAGAGAGAAGAAGAGGAGAGAGAGAGAGGGGGAAAAAGGGGGGGAGAGAGAGAGAGAGAGAGAGAGAGAGAGAGAGAAAAAAGGAAAGAGAGAGAGAGAGAGAGAGAGGGGAGAAGAGAGAGAGAGAGAGAGAAGAGAGAGAGAGTGAGAGAGAGAGAGGAAAAGAAAATAGTAAAAAAAAAAGGACAATTTTGAGGAAAAACCGGGGTAAAAAAAAAAAACCCAGGGAAGGGCTACTTTTTTCTGTAAAACAAAAACACATACTTATACAAACACAACTTTCACTAAACACACACATACACACCTGCCGCACGCAGGCACCATGCCTTAAAACCCACACACACTTACACACACCAACGACACAACACACACACAAACAAAACACCAACACACACAACACACACACACTCACACACATTCTGACAAGTTTTCTAATTTTTAAACAAAATTGGGTGGACTCTCTCCTCCTTTATTTTCTTCTTTCTACTCCTGTATCTCTCAATGGGTAGGAATGCAAAGTGTCTGGTCCTCTCCTGTGCTTACAATAATTTATTTTGCAGGAGGTCTGCCCGCCCACTGGCCTCTTGCCCACACATTACAACTTCAGAGCAACTCTTTAGTGTTCACAGAATGCATACTCAATATGTTCATGTTTCCATAACCCACACAGCGTTGACACGAACTACACGATCTTTAACGTGCATAATTATTCGATCTTCTGCATGCGTGTACAACATGAAGGGAATCAAGGCACTGGCAGGACTGTCCTTTAAGTTGACCTGGTAGACTGTATCAAAATCCCCACCCTTAATTCACGAACCACTGCTGCCAGGATTCAAACCCACAACTTCCTGGAACTGCTCCAAGATGGCAAGAAGAAAGATGTCTCTGGCAAAACTCTGTAAAAGAAAAAAAGCAAAAAAAAAAAGCAAGCCACTCTGACACGATAGAAGCAAATACACACACACACACGCAGACAAGACAAGAAAAACACAATAATGAGAGACACTATTCCTGTGACGACCACGCGATCTCTCCAGAGAGAGCAGCTCAAATTTCAGGCAGAGAGAAATCTGCCATTGAGTTAAGGCGGTATACAAAACCAACACAAAACAAATTATAGGAAACTTCATGAACCACTTCCTTCCACTCTGGCTCCCGGTCAAAAAAACCCTTTCAGATTCTGTGCACCAACTCCCCCTACCCACCCTCTACCCTTTCCTGTCACTAATACTCTGATCATGTTCACCATTGTCACCCACAGCAAAGAAGGACGCTTGAACTAATCACTCACTCATTGGCTCTTTTCGCAGAGAAATGTGACACACCCAAAGGTGTAGGCTACCTGACCTGACCTGACCTTACCTGACCACCCCGGGGGCCCTGTCACTTTGTCTTCTCTGTCAGGGACTGACTGCATGGAGCAGTGTTGGGTTACCTTTCTCCTGTGTCCCCTGTGTGTGTGTGTGTGTGTGTGTGTGTGCCTGTCTGCTTTACAGTTTACTCAGGGGTGTGATGCTGTTGTGTTGTGGGTGTTGTTGTTGGGTTTTTTTCCACGAATCATATTTCTATGGGGTTTTTCATTTTCTTGGGTGCTCTTCCGTATGATTTATCAACATGCCAGGAGGGGGGGGGGGGGGGGGGGGGGGGGGGGGGGGGGGGGGGGGGGGGGGGGGGGGGAGGGGAGAGAGAGGGGGGGCTTTGAAGTGAGGAAATGTGGAGAGGGAGAGGGGGAGGGGTTTTGAAGGGCAGAAAATGGGGGAGAGGAGGGGGGGAGAGAAGAGAGGAGGGAGAGAGAGAGAGAGCTTCTTGATTGCACAGAGACAGAGAGAGAGAGAGAAGGACAGAAAAAAATTCAGAGAGAGAGAGAGAGAGAGAAGAGAAAGAGATAGACAGAGAGAGAGAGAGAGAGACAGAGAGAAGAGAGAGAGAAGGAATGGGATAACAGACAGCATAGACAGACGACCAGCAGATTGACACAGACACACAGAGGCAGAGAGAAGGATGAAAAAGTAGATAGCAGAGAGCGAGGAAAGTAGTGAAGAGAGTAGAAGAGAGAAGAGAGGGAGTGTGTATTGGTGTGTGTGCACGCACATGCGCGTGTGTGTGTATGTGTGTGTACCCTTTTGTGTATGTGTGCGCATGTGCGTGCATGCGTGTGTATGCGTGTGTGCGCACACGCAGGTTTGTGTGTGTGAGAGAGAATGAGAGTCGAGGGAAGTCAAGTTGCTTTTCTCTATGCTTAGACAAGCACCAACAGTGGAAAATTCAAATTTTGTATACGAGAAAACAGAAACAATGAAAGCGTTTTCTATAAAAAGATCAACCACAACCAAAAAAGTCGTTTATCAAGACAGATAAGATCGGAGGCTGAGCTTACCAGGCAAGCTGAGGAGACTGATACGAAATTTGATCTGATAAATGTCCTTCATTCACAACTTGGGTGGCCTTTATTTCACACTTATGCGCCCACCCATGGGCACATATGCACGCAATCACAAACGCTCGCACGCATGCACCCGTCTAAAATCACTCAATGTGAATAGATGTTAAACTGAAGATATCAATACACACGCGCACACCCCCCCCCCCCCACACACACACAACAACACACACAAAACACGCGCGCGCGCACGCAATCACACACACACAGAGTACGCATCACAAGGTGTGAGAAGAGGGATCAGCAGGAGAGACAAACATACGACAGACAGACACACAAACAGGCAGACAGGCAGACAGACAGAAGTAGCTGGATAATAGTAGTAGCAGTAGTTTGTAGTAGTAGCAGTAGTAAGGAAGTAGTAGCAAGTAAGTAGCTATGCAGCAGCAGTAGTAGCAGCAGTGTAGTAGTAGTAGTAGTAGTAGTAGTAGTGTAGTAGTAGTAGTCAGCAGTAGAAGTAGTAGTAGTAAAGTAGTAGTAGCAGAAGTAGTAGAAGTAAATAGTAGTGAAGTAAGTATAGTAAGTAGAAGTAGTAATAATAATTAGGAAGTAGTATAGACGTAGTAGCTAAGTAGTAGTAGCAGTTTTGAAGCAAAAGTAGTAGTCAGCAGCAGCAGAAGTAATAGTAGTAGTAGTAGTAGTAGTAGTAGTAATAGTAGTAGTCACTGGCATATGAGTAACGTGAAGCAGCAAAGCAGCATCAGAAGTATGTATAGAATAGTAGTAGAAGCAGGAGAGAGAAAGAATAAAGGATGAAGGTATATAGGAGCAGCAACAGCAGCAGTAGTATATTTCATGAACTCACAGCAATATTAGTTAGTAGCTCTACTAGTAGTCTGTACGTCTACGTGCTGTCGTCAGTAGTAGTAATAGTGTCTCCTGGGCATAGAAGTAGAACAGCTAATTGCTGGCATGGAGATAGATTAGATAGATAGTAGGAAGACAGTAGATAGGAGACAGATAGATAGGACAAGGGAATAAATAGAGCAAACAGACAGATGATTTTGATACACAGATAGATAGCTCAACATAGATAGTAGATACTAGCATCACAGTACATACAGATTGGAGCAGATAGATGATAGACATCTCATACTAGATAGAGAATAGAGAGATAGAAACGACATATTGAGACTCAGATAGACAGATAGATTACGATAGATAGTAACTATATAATAATGACAGAAATAAGAAGATAATCTAGACATAGATAGATACCCTAGACAGACCTGATAAAGATACATAGTAATAGCATAGCCTAGACGACGACAGTAGATAGATCTATTACTAGAGATAGATAGATAGGTAGACAGATAGACATTAGATAGATAGACAGTATGAGACAGAAGTAATAGATAGAGATACATAGATAGATAGAACAATAGACGAAAGAAAGAGAAGAAAGACAGACAGACAGACAGATAGATAATAGTAGATAGATGAAGCAGACAGATAGATAGAAAATAGAAAGATAGATAGACAGCGATAGAAGAGATAATAATACACAGAAGAATAGAGAATAGGTAGGTAACGATAGATAAAGACAATTAGATAGATAG
>CM054144.1:44242027-44247027 GCA_028751875.1 Rapana venosa
GAGAGATAGAGACAGAGAGAAACACACACACAGAAAGAGAGAGAGAGAAAGACAGAGAGAGACAGAGAGAGAGAGAAAGACAGAGAGAAAGACAGAGAGAGAAAGACAGATAAACAAAGAGAGAAAGAGAGAGAGAGAGAGAGAGAGAGAGAGAGGAGAGAGAGAGAGAGAGAGAGAGAGAAGAGAAAGAAGAGACACCCCCCCCCCACCCCACAGAAACAGAGACAGAGAGACAGAGACAGAGGAAGAGACAGAGACACAGACAGACAGGCAGACAGACACAGACAGACAGACAGAGAGAGAAGGAGGGGGGGGAGAGGGGTCCCTACAAGAAACCCTTTCTTTACCTTTTTAGCAAAGCCCCCTGTGTTTTCTGTTAAGAGATCACGCTTTCCCACAGACTGCTTCCAGCAACATTCTTTGTCTCTGTAGCCAGTTTTTGTTTTCTCTCTTCTCCTTCTCCTTCTTCTTCTGTTGTTTTTTTCTATATATATTTTCAAATCTGGCATTTCAGTGGTTCTTTACCTTTTTGTCTCTTAGGGGGGCAGGGGGGTGGGTGTTCTTTTTTTCTGTCTCTGACCAAATAAGTTTTTGAAAATAATGACATTATTACGCGCTCGTTTTTAAAGCCTTGTCTCTGTTAAAACATTGCATGAAGTTTGTATGTTTTTGAGTGTTCTGTCTGTCTGTCTTTCTTATTCAAGTAGAATAACGATGATGATGATGATGATGATGATGATGGTGATGGTGGTGGTGATGACGATGATGGTAATTATGGTGATACGATGATGATGACGACGACGACGATGATGGCGATGACAATGATGATGACGATGATGACGATGATGACGGTGCAGATGCTGCTGCTGCTTATGCTGCTGCTGTTGATGATAATGATGACGATGATGACGCCGCCGCTGCCGATGATGATGATGATGATGATGATGATGAACTTGGAGTTCGTAATCTGAAGGCACCTGTTCTAGAGTATGAACGAATATCAACGTCTTGTACCTCCGTTTCCTTTATTCTCCCATTCTCCTACCTGTCCCATTCTTTCTTAGACTCTTGTCTGTAATGAAAAAGCACCACACACTCGCACACACACACACACACACACATACACACACACAACACACAACACACACACACACACACATACACACACACACACACACTCACACCCTATAACACACATAACACACGCACACAACAAGTACACACATCACACACAAATACACGCACACGTCACACACATACAGAGTACACACATTCACACACATACACACACGAACGCACGCACGCGCGCGCATATACACACACGCACACATACATAGTACATACATTCCACACACATACACACACGCACGCACGCGGGCGCGTATACGCACAAACGCACACAGCACGACACAACACACGCACACAACACACACACACACACACGCCGCGCGCGCGCGTGCGCACAAACACACACATACAGATAGACACAGACAGGCACAGACAGACAGACACACGTACAGAGACAGACAGACAGAAAGAGGTACACACCGAGACAGAAAATAAATAACATCTCACTATATATAATTCTAAGTCACAGTGGCTTAGCGGGTGTTACATGACACCTTGAGTTAATTGAAGGCTTGATTTATAGATCAATTCACCGTTATCTCACACACACATACACACCAGATAGAAAGATAGAGAGATAGAAAAGAAAGAGAGGACAGAGAACAGAGACATAGACAGAGAGAGACAGAGGAAGATATAGAACAGAGTCAGAGACAGAGCACATCACAGAAATCAAACATAAACAAAACAAATCGATACACGCAGAACAAAGTCATATCCCACGATAACTAAAAATCACAGTGGCTTAAATTAACGGGTGTGACACCTTCAATAAAATAACTTGAAGATTTGATTTAAAGAGGAATGTACTTTTACTCCTACAGAGAACAGTACAAGGAAGGAGACGAAGAGGCAGACAGAGAAAACGATGGGAAGACATACAACATCAGGAGAGTGGACTGGCCTTGAGTGGCACGAATTGCTACGGAAAGCAGAGGATCACGGGGATGTGGAGGAAGCTGGTTGCAAAATCTTCAGTGGTACCCTCACGGTCCACGGGATTACGGGATAGATGAAGTACATTTACTCTAATTATCACAGCACATTTTTAACCTACAACAGGCTGTTTTTGTTGATGATATTGTGGTTTTTTTTAAAGTTATTCATCTATTTTTACAACAACAAAGAAAACCACCCTCGCCTAGTTTTTTTGTGGATTTACCGTGGAATTTTTTTTCTCTCAATGGGGAATCCTCATGTTGCTCTTGTTTGTAACTTAATTCACACACACACCACACACACACACACACACACACACACACACACACACACACACACACACACACACACACACACACGATATACAGTTGCAGACCAAAAAAAAAAAGGTGGCGCTGCTCTTGTGGCGACGTGCTCTCCCCGGGGAGAGCAGCCTGAATTTCACGCAGAGAAATCTCGTGACTTAAAGTGGTATAAATGAAATAAATGACACAACACACACACACACAAAAACACACACACACAACACACACACACACACACACACACACACACACACACAACACACACACACGTGTGCTCACTGCAACAACAGCTGCAACCGCAATCATGCTGCAACAGGCTCTGAACTGCTGTTGTCCCTTCAGAGTCAGAATTAGAACTCAGAGAGCTGATCTCTACCCGTACCTCCCTCCAGATCTCTGTCTGTCTCTGTCTGTCTGTCTGTCTGTCTGTCTCTCTCTCTCTCTCTCTCTCTCTCTCTCTCTCTCTCTTTCTCATCTCTCTCTCTCTCTCTTTCTATCTCTCTCTCCTCTCTCTCTCCTCTCTCTCTCTCTCTCTCTCTCTCTCTCTCTCTCTCTCCCCTCTCGGCAGAACATCTTGCGCACACGTTAAATCCTGTTCCGCTTTTCGGAAGAGTAGGCCATTGTGTGCCGGTGGGAACAGATGACAGAATTCACAAATCCGCATACACACGGGGACTAGATGTAAAAAAGCGCATAAATGCTTATTCCATTATCCTCGATTAAAAGAATAAATCTCTCTCTCTCTCTCTCTCTCTCTCTCTCTCTCTCTCTCTCTCTCTCTCTCTCTCTCTCTCTCTCTCTCTCTCCTCTCTTCCTCGCTCTCTTTCTCTCGTATGCTTTTTTGTTGTTGTTGAGAGCATGATGTAAAAAAAAAAAAAGCCCCCTGAGCTTATTTAACATTTTACTCTCAATAAACAGTTCGAGTTCTCTCTCTGTGTCTCTCTGTCTCTGTATCTCTGTATATCTGTCTCTCTCTGTGTCTGTCTGACTGTCTCTTTCTCTATCTGTCTCTCTGTGTCTGTCTGTCTCTGTCTCTCTCTGTGTCTCCCTAAGTGTCCTGTCTCTGTCTCAATGTGCGTCCCTGTCTGTCTGTCTGTCTGTCTGTCTGTATCTATCTATCTATCTATCTATCTATCTATCTATCTATCTATCTATCTATCTATCTTTCTTTCTTTCTTTCTTTTTTCTTTCTTTCTTCTTTCTCTTTCAGGCTTAGTACGTGTGACATTTTCGATCACCTTTCTGAGTGTATGTGACATAAACTTACATACGAGTCTGTGTGCGCAGAATGTGCGCTAGTTTGACTGAGAGAAACACACACACACACACACAGAGGGAACAGCTGCATGCACAAAGGGATCGGATGTAAAAGAGCGCATGAGTGCTTTTTCATCATCCTAGAAATAAAAGCTTTTAATAAAAAAAAAGATAGTCTCTCTGTCTCTCTCCCCTCTTTCCTCCCACTTTCTCTTCTTTTCTCCCTCCTCTCTCTCTCATCTCTTTCTCCTCTCTCTCTCTCTCTCTCTCTCTCTCTCTCTCTCTACTCTTCTCTTCTCTCTCATCTCTCTCTCATCCTCTCCCTCTCTCTCTCTCTCTCTCTCTCTCTCTCCCTCTCTCTCTCCCTCACACACACACATACTATGACCTAGGCAAAGTTAACACGATACAACCATAACTGTACGCTCGCTTTATGTCTAAAACTAAACAAAAAAACAGAGGCAAGCTGTTAGCCTGATACCCTTTCCCTCTTGCTCTAATAAATGTTGAGGTTACTGCATATTCTATTGACCAGAACATCATGCATACGATAATGTAAACAGTAAAGGTAAACAGGTAACGGGTGTCCCCTAACCTATAAGGTCGTAGGGGAGCGAGGCGTCAGAGACCTCACTTCTCCAGGGCCAGCATATTGAGGGCGGCGCCCATCTCCTCTCCCTCGCTGCTTTACCTTCCCTGACCCTAAAGAGGGCAGGTACCCATTTACAGCTGGGTGAACTGGGGGAACTGTACTGAAGCCAAGGCGCACAAACGGTCACACTACTTATTTTATTGGTTTTTTTTTTTGCTCCTGCCAGGTTATATTTTGAATATTCAATGAAAACGTCTGTTTAAACCAGATAGGACATTCTTGTGGACAAAAAAGAGAGTAATGCAGCCACTGTGTACAATTCTAGTTCAGGTTTTGTTTGGCAGTCAGGTCGCTTTCTGTTTTTCAGGGTCCAAGAAGAAAACCGGACAAGTCTGCTTTTAGAAATACTAATAAAAATTAATATGGAACAGTGCAGTACAGGGAACAGTACAAGGAGGGAGACGAAGAAGCAAACAGAGCAAACGATGGGAAGACAACATCAGAGAGTGGACTGGCCTTGAGTGGAACGATTTGCTACGGAAGACAGTGGATCCGCGGGGAGTGGAGGAAGCTGGTTGCAAAATCTTCAGAAAGAAAAGAATAAATTATTTTTTGTAAATAAATAATAAACCCAATGTAACATTATGCGACCAATCACAAATAATAGTTTGAACAGATTTTATACATGCAATAGGTCTGCCGGCATTCATGTTGACTGGGCTGATTTGTCAAGTACTTAACGGACAGCGCAACGCATTTTCGCTCATAATATGACAGAC
>CM054144.1:44249527-44254527 GCA_028751875.1 Rapana venosa
CCCCCACTCCCCCTCTCTCTCTCTCTCTCCCACTCCCCCTCTCTCTCCTTCACTCCCCCTCTCTCTCCCACCCCCCTTCTCTCTCCCCCACTCCCCCTCTCTCTCTCTCTCCACACTCCCCCTCTCTCTCCTTCACTCCCCCTCTCTCTCCCCACCCCTCTCTCTCTCCCCCACCCCTCTCTCTCTCCCCACCCCACCCCTCTCTCTCTTCCCCACTCCCCCCTTCTCTCATCCCCCACTCCCCCCTCGTCTCTCCCCCACCCCTCTCTCTCTCCCCACCCCCCTCTCTCCTCCCCCACCCCTCTCTCTCTCCCACCCCTCCTCACTCTCCCCCACCCCTCTCTCTCCCCCACTCCCCCCTTCTCTCTCCCCCACTCCCCCCTCTCTCTCCCCCACCCCTCTCTCTCTCCTTTCAACGGTCTCACCAGGTGGGACACATCTCATGCCTCCCTGAGTGTATGTATTATGTGCGCGTGAACATGCATAAGTGCCCATGTAAGGCATGTGCGTTAGTCAGAGAGTGTGCGTGTGTGTGTGTGTGTAGGGGGGAGTGGGGAGGGGGGTAGGAGGGAGAAGTAGGGTAGAAAATGGAGAAGGAGGGGGGGGGGGGGGAGGCATGTACAAACGCAAGCTGTTCTGTCTCTCGATATAAACCCCCCTCCCATCCCACCATCCCCACCTCAAACACTCACCTCCCCTCTCATACTTCTTCCCCTTTCACTCCCATCTGTGGCTCTCTCTCTCTCTCTCTCTCTCTCTCTCCTCTCTCTCTCTCTCTTCTCTCTCTCTCTCTCTCTCTCCCTCTCTCCCACCTCAATAAGAATTTGTCATTGTCATTCTTTCTCTCTCTCTGTCTCTGTAGAGCAAGTTCTCTCTCTCTCTCTCTCTCTCTCTCTCTCTCTCTCTCTCTCTCTCTCTCTCCTCTCTTTCTCTCTCCCCTCTCTTCTCATCTCTCTCTATTGTCAATGTCATTGTCATTCTCTCTCTCTCTCTCATCTCATCTCTCTCTCTCTCTCTCTTCTCTCTCTCTCTCTTCTCTCTCTCTTTGTGTGTGTCTCTGTAGAGTTCAGTGTTTCTCTCTCTCTCTCCTCTCTCTCTATTGTCATTGTCATTGTCTCTCTCTTCTCATCTCTCTCTATTGTCAATGTCATTGTCATTCTCTCTCTCTCCCTCTCTCTCTGTGTCTCTGTAGAGTTCAGTGTTCTCTCTTCTCTCTCTCTATTGTCATTGTCATTCTCATTCTCTCTCTCTCTCTCTCTCTCTCTTCTCTTCTCTCTCTCTCTCTCTCTCTCTCTCTCTCTCTCTCTGTGTCCTCTATCTGTATGTGTGTGTGAGTGTGTGTGTGTGTGTATGTGTCTGTGTCTGTGTACACTGAATAGCGGCAGGCGGCGAGATATATGGAGCAATACAGCCTGTGTATTTGATCGGAGCTACGCTAACCCACAGTATAATATAATATATTATAATATACCTACATCTCTCGGCTTTCAAGTCACCATCCAGCACTTGACGATTAGACGGTAGGTAGCCTAGAATGCACACACCACCCCTTTTCTTTCCACTTACAACCTAGCCACCCCTATCTCGGGGACGGGATAGCCTAGTGGCGCTCGCAATCTGACCACCCGGGTTTGGTTCGCGTTCAAGGGGATATTTTCCCCCTGGAGTTAACATCAGTACAGACTCCACTCTCCCCCAAACGTCCTTCGGATGAGACTAAAAACCGAGGCCCCGTGTGCGAACGCACGCACAACATCTTGCGCACACGTTAAATCCTGTTCCGCTTTTCGTAAGAGTAGGCCATTGTGTGTGCCGGTGGGGAAAGATGACAAAATTCACAAAACTGCATACACACGGGTACTGGATGTGAAAGAAGCACACGAGTGCTTGTTCCATTATCCTCGATGTAAAAGAATAAACTAGATATAAATAAATATCTCAAACCCTCCCTGTCCTATGGTGAGTCTATTATTTTATTGTATTGTGCTGTGTTGTGTAGCGGTGTAGTGTGCTTTTTGCATTGTGTTGTGTTGTGGTGGTTTGGGGGTTGTGTTTTATTTATTTATTTATTTACTTATTTATTTATTCTTTAATTTCCGAGGATAATGGAATAAGCACTCATGTACTTCTTTTTTTTTTTAACATCCATTCCTCGCGTGTATGCAGTTTTATCAATTTTATCATCCGGGTCGTGCTGTGTTGTATCATGTAGCGTTGTATTGTGGTTCTGTGCTGTGTCGCGATGCACTGTATTGTTTGTCGTCTTCGTACTGCTCCACATATTATTATTATTATTATTATTATTATTATTATTATTATTATTATTATTATTATCAAAAGACTTCTTCTTTGTCGTTTTCGCTGAAGGCTCTGACAGTAACTCCGGAATGTAACAAGACACCCCCTCCCTCCAAAAAACCCCCAAACCAAAACAAAACCCAACACAACACACACACACAAATTCTATGGTCCAAGCATCACGCGACACGTGTGTCCTGGCACAGTCCTCCTGCGGACACAATGATCCCACAATGACCGTGCTCAGAATAATCATTAGCTACCTACACATATCCCCCATACCGGAACAGAAAGATAACGGAAGACAATCGTGGAATACGATGAGTCTGCGCGCGAGACACAGTCCCACATTAGAATACCATTATTTTACCACCACAGTCATCCTGAGACATAATTCATCAATCACATCGGGACAAATCGCCCACCGATCCCGTTTGGGTACAATCATATCTCGGACTGCAATCATCAGGCAATGAGTCACACGCGTCCTCGACTCCTTGTATACAGACAGATTCATCGCGAGATACGCTATCCTTGAACATGATTGGGAGGCAGGAGGTGAGGTGCAGTCCTCATAATTCAAGGTTCACCACAGTCACCAAAGAAGAATCGAAGGACACGGGCAGTCATAGAGTATTGGCATGTACAGTTGTTGCGAGAGAGAACCACTTTTGCCCAGCCCACGACGTCGTCGTCGGATGATGATGTGCTGGGCCTGACTTGTTAGGCGCTTAACGGCAACACAGCGCGTTCTTTTTCCGCTTGTCTGGTCTGGCGGCAACAATAGTGGCACTGGAATTGGGTGGGGCTTTTTTTTCTTGTCCGTGGGCTTAGAGTTCCGAGGTTTCACCATTGGTGAGATTTTTTGGGGTTTTTTTTTTTTTGGTGGTACGCATGGAACCGTTTTTATCCACCATTCAGGTAGCCGCATTGCGACTTCGGGTGGGATGTCTACTAAACACGACAGTAGTGGGGTTTTTTCTTCTTCTTTCTTCCAATTTTGTCGTCGGTTCCTCATCTCTTGTTTATAACCCCCGCTGACCACAGAGGTCATACAAGGGGCTGACCTCACAGAGATCATAATTATAGGGGTTGTTCCTACTGGCACGCAATGGCTTACTCTTCCGAAAAGCGGAGCGGGTTTTGACGTCTGCGCAAGATGTTCTTAGTGGGTCTGCACACTTGACCTGGGTTAAGAGTCTCATCTGTAGGACTTTTTGGGGTAACGAAGTCGGTACTGCAGTTAACTCCAGGAAGAAAAACAAATTGCCCTTAAAAGGGTACCTTGGTGGTGTGCAACAATCTAACCCCCCCCCCCCCCACCCCCCACCCCCCACATGCACTGGAATGAAACTGTAAATTTAAACAAACAAACACACACACACACACCAAATGAGTCAGTGAAACTGGGACAGTAATAATCATAATTTCGTGAACCAGAGCTAAAATTTTAAGCTGTTTTCTGTGCGTGGGCTGCATGTAGTATTTGGAACTGTGTCAAGACGCCACACACGAGTCTCATCATTCAAATGACTGTATTCTCTTTATTGTTATTATCTCCTTTTGGATAACAAGCTGTGACACATTCAAACTATTTCTGTAACGATTCAAGCCGGTAGATTCAGGTAACGATTTTCCACATCCAAGCAAACAAGTGGGCATGAATGAAAACGAGGAGGAAGTCAAACCAACTCAGGAATCTAGCAAACGGAAGAAACACCAGTGGCACGCGAAAAGACTCTGAACATTAACACAACATCCTCAATTTTAACACCGCCTTCAAAATTCCTGCAGTCAATGTCAGATCGGACAGCTGATTGACTGCCTTCAGTTTGTAGACATGTTATACCCAAGCCCCCTCCCTTCTTTAAGTTGAAGACAACGTCATTGCCATGTTGTTATTGTGTATGTACACCGTAACTGATTCTCGGCTGTATATTTATTAAACAATATTTGCTGGAATGTAAATACAAACATAACTATGACGTGCAGACGGGGAAGGGATAGTCTGGTGTTAGCGTTGAAGCGCATTGCGCTTGTGATCTGCTGACCCGGGTTCGAATCTCGTTCAAGAGGATTTTTCCTCTGCAGTTAACGTCAGTGCTGACTCCACACCCTCTCAAAAGTCCTTCGGATGGGTCTATGAACTTAGGTCCCGTGTGCGAACCCACGCAGAACATCTTACAAACACGTTAAAACCTGTTCCGCTTTTCTGAAGAGTAAGCCATTGTGTGCCAGTGGGAACGGATGACAAAACCTACAAAACTGTATGCACACATGGACTAGATGTGAGAAAAAGCATATCAGTGCTTAGTCCATTATTCTCGAAATAAAAGAAAGAAAAAATAAATAAGATAAAAAAAATATAATTTATTTATTTATTTATTTTTTATATCGAGATATAAACGGATACCATGGTCGAGCCATCGCTTTCCCCTACCAATTAAGCAGCGCGACGTGGTTACCAAGTTTATGGGTGACCGTTTGCCCCTTGGCTTCAGTACATTCCCCATTCACTCAGCTTCGAAAACCTGCCCGTTTAGGCAGGAAGGTAAAGCAGCGAGGAGAGGAGATGGTCGCCGCCCTCAATATCTGGCCCTAGGAGTAGTCTCGACGCCGCCCTACGACCTAAGGTAATAGAACTTTACCGTATACTGGTGGCAAAGCTAGACTCTGCTTTTTTAGATCCAGTCCCCGGTGTA
>CM054144.1:44264527-44267027 GCA_028751875.1 Rapana venosa
GTCTGTCTGTCATCGACCCCATCGATCCATTTTTTCGATCCATCCTTTCCATCCCCTTCCATCCATCCATCCCATCCCACCCCAAATTCCCAACCCACCCAAAATGTAATCAAACCCCCAAACCACCACCCCAAACCACCCCCTTTTCACATCATTCATCACATCATCACCCAAAAATCATCATCAACATCACAGCACCCACCCATCATCAAAGCAGCGCGCATCAAGGGTTTAACATCAACACAGAAAGCAAAAAAATGTAAGGGAACCCCGGCAAAAACACTACACTGCAGCAGCAGTCAAAGCCCAAAAAGCAGCACATGACAGCAATACGGGAAACAAAAACACAACATTACAGCTTTACAGAAACCAGAAAGCCAGACCAGCAGTAGATCAAACACCCAAAAACCCCAAAAACCCGGGTACAGCGTAAAAAACACACAGCACCGCAGCAGCAAAACAGCTTTAAAAGCATTAGCAGTAAAGGGGTAGTAGTCATCAAAAGCAGAAGCAGCAGCAGCAATGTAGTATTAAGAAAGAAGTAAAGGGTAAGTAGTAAGAGTAGAAGTAGAAGTATTAAGTAGTAGTAAAGTAGAAGTTATTAGTATTTAGTAAATAGTAGAAGTAAATTAGTAGAAAGAAAAGTAGAAAATTTAAAAAAGTATTTAGAGTATAAAAGTAGAAGTAAAGTAGTAAAAAAGTAGTTTTAAAAAGTATAAAAAAGTAGAAGTAGAAGTAGAAAGTATTTGTAGAAAGAATTTAAAGTACAGTATAGGGGTATAGAAATAAAGAAAAAGGAGTATAGTAGTAGAAATAGTAGTAGAAAAGTAAAAATAAAAGTATATGGTAGCATAGCACGCACACCTACCATCAGCAGCGCAGGGGGTAGAAAGCACAGCACAGCGAAACCAGCAGCAGCGCAGCACAAAGCAGCCAGCAGAAAGCAACGGGACATAAAACAGCCTTATCCCCCCCCCTTCCTTTTTAAAATTTAACTGGGCCCTGTACGGGGTTTAAAATCCACAGTGAAGAAAACCCCCACCCCTGGTCCCCCGCAGGGATGGCAAAACCCTCTGATGGGGTCTGACGATGGTGCCTATTTTTGGGTTACAGCGCCTGGGCCCTATTTATAATTTGTGTAGGGAAAGGGAAAACCCAAAAACCTAACGTAAAAAAAATTTTAGGGATGATGTTTAAATGGATATTTTAGATGATAAATAAATGTTTTGATGATGATGGGGATGATAAAAAAATTAATTGATGATAATAAATTTTTAAATAATAAGAAAAGAAGGGGTTTGGGTGATGTTTTGATATGGCGTTTATAAAATAAAAAATAATAATAAAAATAAAAATTTTGAAAAATAATAATAATAAAGGTGATAAAAAAAAATAATAAATAAAAAAAATATTAAAAATGAAAAAAAGAAAATTTTTGAAAATATTTTTAAAAAATAAAAATTAATAAAATAAAAATAATAATAAAAAAAAGTTTTGGAACCCCTTTTATAGTTAAATCCCCGAGTCCTTACCAAAAAAACAAAAAAAACACAAAAAAAGGGAACCCCCCAAACCCAAACCCAAAACCAAACAAAAAGAATTTCGAATACGATTCTTTTTCCTAAAACACTAAACAGGGCAACGTAAAAAAATTACAACCCCCCCCCCCCCCCCCCCGCCCCACACCACACAACACCCTAAAATATGAAAAAAAAACAAAAAAAAACGAAAAGAAAACCCAAAAAACCCAAAAACCCTGGTAACTAGTTTGTGATGGAGTGGGCCCAGTTGCTTCCCCTCACAAACGTCATCGCGTCTGCTATGTGCTATTTACAGACACACAGGTATATGAATTATGGCACAGCACCGCTCGGGTGTGTATGTAAGTGTGTGTGTGTGTGTGTGTGTGTGTGTGTGTGTGTGTGGTGTGTTTGTGTGTGTGTGTGTGCGTGTGCGTGTGTGTGATTGTGTGGGGGGGGTGGTGGAAGGGGGGTGTCATGTGTCCTTTTTGACATGCTTTCCATGGTCTTGTGGCAAAACGCTTGCTTGCATTATGTACCTGTTTTAGCTTCTTCATCTACGCTGGTTGTGATTTTCCTAATGATGGCTGGGGTCATAGTAAAGTCCTGTTACAGAGTAATGTACTGGTAAGGGTGCATAAACATGTCAGTAACTTAGCTTTTCTGCTTCTTCTTCTTGTTCTTCTTGTTCTTGTTCTTGTTCTTCATCTTCATCATCATCATCATCATCATCATCATCATCATCTTCTTCTTCTTCTCTTCTTCTTCTTCTTCCTCATCTTCTTTCACCTCCTCCCCCTCCTCTTCCTCCTTTTTCTTCTTCTCTTCTTCTTCTGCTTCTTCTTCTTCATGGCATTCGCGTCGTCGTCGTCGTCATCATCATCATCATCATCATCATCATCATCATCATAATTTTCTTCTTCTTCTTCTTCTTCTCCTCCTCCTCCTTCATTGTCGGTCGTCGTCATCATCATCATCAT
>CM054144.1:44272027-44282027 GCA_028751875.1 Rapana venosa
GTCAACAAAAGTGAAAGACGGCGTCACCTGGTTTAGCGTTGTTTGAAGGTTTTGTCAAAGCAAAGCAAAGCAATGCAATGGTCGCCACATGCCACATACCACCACCGCAAGCCACCACCACTCACCCACCTACCTACCTCTCTGGGTTTGGTGGTCCCTTTGTGTCAATATGCTTTCACTCCAGCTGCATGCTTTGCTGTTATAATAAGTATTAGCGTGGGGTGCAAGTCATTTTCCCTACGACTGTGCTTTTAGTCCCTCCGGATGCCAATGCAAAAGAAGAAGATTGGACAAACCTTTGCGCTTCGATTTGTCTTTTGCAAGATATAGCGCTATATAAGTTCCATTTATTATTGTTATTGTTGTTGTTGTTGTTGTTGTTGTTGTTGTTCTTCTTCTTCTTCTTCTTTCTTTCTTCTTCTTCTTCTTTTCTTCTTCTTTCTTCTTCTTCTTCTTCTTCTTCTTCTGATCAGTAAACCTGCCTTTTGGTTTGAAATTCGTTTTCATTCAGAGATGAGAATAAATATTTGGAAAAAAAACAACAACAACAAACCCAGCGTTTTGGAACCGTAGCAACAGGTTTGTAGCTTATGGCGTGTGCTCTGGATTTCTGTAGAGTAAGTGTTCTACAGGTGTTCTATCTTATCTCACGCAGTAGACATGAAAGTAGGTAGGTAGGTAGATTAGGCCCTAAACGTGAAAAGTAAGAACTGGAAAAAATAAATGCTCGCACGCGCCTGTGCGCACATTTCATATATACACACACGTTCGTGAGCGCGCGCAGACACACTGACACACACACACACACACACACGCTCGCACACATCACACACCACACACACACACACACACACACCACACACTCACACTCGCACACACACGCGCGCGCTCGCACACATCACACACACACACTCAGAAACACACACACACGTGCGCACACGCGCGTCTAGCAGCATGTGTGCACGGTGAAGTAGCTCTATCAGCCTATTGTCTCCACAACAAAATGTTATTCTGTTGCCTTTTATTTCGTCGTTTACCGTCTATCTACATTACCAAAAGATATATGTGAAAAAGTCTGTTGTGATTCATTATTCCTTCATACGACACCGCCCCCCCCCCCCCCCCCCCCCCCCCCCCCCCCCCCCCCCCATCCCTCCCACCCCCCGCCATTCCATCCCCCTCAAACCTCGCCCCACTTCTTTCTGGAATATGTTTTGAGAGCATTTCGAAACAGATTGGTCATCAGAAATCAATGTAATAATTACAACAATTATTTTATTTTCAACAATAATTATTATTGTTGTTGTATACACGTCGATATACCCTTTCTCTCTGTCTGTCTGTCTGTCTGTCTGTCTGTCTGTCTGTCTGTCTCTCTCTCTCTCTCTCTCTCTCTCTCTCTCTCTCTCTCTCTCTCTTCTCTCTCTCTTTGTCTGTCTGGCTGTCAGTCTGTCGGTCAGTCTGTCTGTCTGTCAGTCAGTCTGTCGTCAACCTGTCGGTCAGTCTGTCAGTCTGTCTGTCTCCCTCTCTATCTCTGTCTGTCTGTTTCTCTGTCTGTCTGTCTATCAGTCTGTCTGCCTGTCTGTCTATCTCTCTGACTATCTGTCTGTCTATCTGTCTGTCTGTCTATCTGTCTGTCTATCTGTCTGTCTATATGTCTATCTCTCTGTCTCTGTCTGTCCTATCATTTCTATCTCTGTTTCCCTGTCTATCCGGTCTTTCTATATGTATGTCTGCCTTTTGCCTGCCTGCTGCAGGCCTGCTGCCTATCTCTGCCTGTCTGTCTGTATCTGGCTATCCCTTTCTCTCAATCTCTCTTTATCCCTCCCTCCCTCCACCCCTCTCACTCTCCCCCCCCCCCCCCCTTCTCTATCTATGATGCCCATGTTGCCACGAACAAACAACAAGACGAACAAATTATAAATAAAATAATAAAAAAAAAAACAGCCACTTTCCCTTACAATGTGCCAAAACAAAATATCATTTTTGAATAATTCACAGTTGCCTGTTTGTAACGGAAGTAGCCCTAGCAATTAACTCCGTCACAAGTTGGCGCTTTAGTTCTGAGAGGCGTTCGTGGTATGAGCGAGAGAGAGCGGGGGGGGGGGGGGGGGGGGGGGGGAGGAGAGGAGATAAAGAGAGAGAGGGAGAGGGAGAGGAGAGAGGGAGACGAGAGACGAGGGTGGGGGGCAGAGGGTGAGAGATGGGAGAGTGAGATAGAGGGAGAGAGAGAGGGGAGAGAGATTGGAGTGAGGGAGGGGTCGGGTAGAGAGAGGTGGGGGGGGGAGGAGAGAGAGAGAGAGAGGAGGAGAGAGAGGGGGAGAGAGAGGGAGAGAGGATGAGACGAGAGGGAGAGTGAGATGGAGAGAGGAGGGGAGAGAGAAAGGGGGGGAGAGGAGAGGAGAGAGAGAGGGGAGAGAAGAGGAGAGATGGAGAGAGATAGGGGGGAGAGAAGAGAGAGAGAGGACGGAGTGAGGGGGAAAGAGAGGGAGGGAGGGAGAGAGAGAGAGAGAGATGAGAGAAGGGAGGGAGGGAGGGAGGGGGAGGAGAGAGAGAGAGAGAGGAGACGAGAGAGAGGAGGTCGTGAGGAGAGAGAGAGCGTGTGTTTGTGTATTTGTGTGTGTGTGTGATGTGCTAGTGTGTGTGTGCGCGCGTGTGTTTGTGTGTGTGCTAGCTTGGTGTGGTTGTGGTGCGTGTGTGGTGTGTGTGTGCGTGACTAGTGGTGTTTTGTGTGTGAGTTGTGTGTGTGTGTATTGTGTGTGCGCGCGTAGTGTGTGCTAGGGTGTGTGTTGGTGTTTTTGTGGATTTGTGTGTGTGTGTGTGTGTGTGTGTGTGTGAAAGTCAAACTTTTATTTCAGATGGTACTATTTGAATAAGCAATACATTCGCTTATTTTTCATCAAAGCATCTATATAGGAACGGATTATAATATTATTTAACCGTATATTATTATAATCTATTAACAATTCAAATTTACCAATTCAAAAAATCCCCAATAAACAATAATTGCAAAACACATCACACACACTCCCTCTCTCCTCTCTCTCTCTCTCTCTCCCGCTGTCTCCTCCCGAGAGATGAGATAGAGTGAGAGAAGAGAGAGAGAGAGCGAGAGATGAGGAATGAGAAGTGAGAGATGAGGTTGGAGAAGAGAAGAGAGAGAGAGAGAGAGAAAATCCATTTGTGACAGCCCTACAACTCGCGAAGCCTGTTGGTTGTGATGAACGATCCTGATAGATAACAACACACACACACGCACGCACGCACGCACGCACGCTTACAACACACAACACACACCACACACACGGAAAGTGCGGATTGTCAGTGAGAGTGCTTTCTGATCATCGGGGAAAATTTACAGAATAATGGCAGACAACTCAATTATTATTATTCTCCGTCTATCTGCCCTGTCTGTCTGTATCTGTTGCCTGTTTCTGTTCTGTCTATGCCTTGTTGTTCTCTGTCTCTCTCTCTCTCTCTCTCCTCTCTCTCTGCCCCCCTCCTCTCCCCTTTCTCCCCTCTCCCCCGCCCCCCTCCCTCTCTCTCTTCTTGGTTTTCGTATGTTCTTGTGTTGATTGTGCATGTGCGAGTGAGAGTGATGAGATGAGAGAGAGAGAGAGAGAGAGAGAGACAGTGACAGAGACAGAACAGAGACAGAGGGAAAGTAGTTCGGAACAAAGAGCGCAGAGGTACAAAACTGCAGAAAAAATGAATATCCTCACACAACATATAATCTCTCTCTCTCTTAAACAAACAAGCAAGCAAAGAAAACTCCAATCAATACCCCCTCCTCCCCAAATCTCTCTCTCTTCTCTTCTCTCTCACTCTCTCTCTCTCTTTCTCTCTCTTCTTCTCTCTCTCCTCTCTCTCTCTCCCTTTTTTATCTCTCTCCCACCGCCACCCACCCTCTCTCTATCCCTCCCCCTCTCTTCTCCCTCTCTCTCCCTCTCTCACCCTCTCTCTCTCTATCCTCCCCTCTCTAGCTGATGGAAGATATAATGCCAAAAAAACAATAACCAGCAAACAAACATCAAAACAGACAAACGCTTTCTCTGTTTTCATCTGGGCTTCTCTCCTCCTGTTGAAAGGGATAGTAGTATATAGGGGCGAAAGAAACAAAAGCAAACATGACTGAGACTAGCAGGCAGTGAAAACAGAAAGATCAGCACAGAAAGAAACAGGGCCAGGACAGGACAGGAAAGACAGAACAGAACAGAACAGAAACAGAACAGAAAGGTCAGGCACAGCCAGGTCAGGACTGGGCCAGGACAGGACGGAAACGGACAAGGAAGGACATGGACAGGGAAAAAGGACAGGACAGCCAAGGACAGGACAGGGACAATGACAAGGACAAGGGCCCAGGTGGAGGACGGACAAGGGACAAGGAAAGGTTGGACAGGAAAATGACAAGAAAAGGGGCAAAGGACAAGGACAGGAGAGGACAGGTGGACAAGGATAAGGAAAGGAAGACAGGACAGGAAGGACGGATTAGCAACGGATCAGGACAGGGAAAGGACAAGGACAGGAAAGGTCAAGAACGGAATGGTACAGCGGCAAGAAGGAAAAGGTCAGGAGAGGACAGAACAGAAATGAACAGAACACAATAGACAGGAATGAAACAGAACAGATAAGGACACAACAGAACGGACATGACAGAGGTAAAGGCAGATAGGACAGAACAGATAACGAAGAGGTCAGAAACAGCGCAGACAGGACAAGACAGGACATGACAGAAAGAACTGAACTAGGACAAAACGGAAAGAAAAAGAGCAAAATAAAACAGAACAGACAGAACAGGAAAGGTAATAAGGACCAGAAGAGGAAGACAGAAATGAACAGGACCAGAAAGGAACAGACAGAACGGAAATGAACAGAACAGGACAGAACAGACCAGGACAGAACAAGAATTGAGCAGAACAGGGCTGACAGGGACAAAAAACAGATTGAACAGATTCAGAACAAAAAAAACAGAACGGACAGAAACAGAACCAAAAAAAAAAAAACAGAACAAATGGAAGAACCAGGTTAGAAATGAACAAGACCAGAAATGAACCGAACTGAGATGATCAAGAACAAAGGACAAGGTCAAGAACAAAAACAGAAGGGGAACCGAAAGGATATACGGAACAGCAGGCTTATTTATTTGATTGTACTACGTACGTACGTACGTGCAACGTCGCGATGAAACGGATACTAGCCTACCACTGTGTGTGTACCCCTTACCTCGCTCCTTGCTTCCTTGCTCTCAGTGCAACAGCCGCAGCATAGGCATGGGCATGGGGATGGGGGAGACGAGTACAGGCAGGCAGGCAGGCAGGCAGGCAGGCACAGAGGAACAGTCATGCGAGCTGGCTCTGCCCCTGTCATACAGAATCAAAAAAGCACACGTTAGTAGGCAAAACTCTCTTGTTGTCTGTTGTGGGGTGTGTGTGTTGTGAGTGTGGCTGGGGGGTGAGGGATGGGGGTTGTTGTGGGCGGGCTTTGTTGGTGGGGTGGTGTTGTGAGTGTGTGTTTGGGGGTTCTTTGGTGGGGTGGGTATGTGTGGGGGTGGGGGGTGGGCGTGGGGGTGGGTGGGGTGGTGGGTGGGGGGTGTTCAGTGGTGGTGTGGGGGGGGGAGGGTGGTTGTTGTGGTGTATGTGTGTGTTTGTGGGGGGGGGGGGGGGCTTGTGCTGGATGGTTGGTGGTGGGGTTTTCTGTGTTGTGTGGTGTTGTGTGTTATATTGTGTCATGTGTGTGTGTGGTGTTGTGTGTGGTGTGGTTGTGGTGGTTGGTGGTGGTGGTGTGTGTGTATGTGTGTGTATTGTGTGTGTGTGTGTGTTATTTATTTATGTATTTATTTATCTTATTCTTTTTTTATCGAGGATATGGAAGATGCATTATGTTTCTTTTTTTTTTTATTTTTTTACATCTACGTCCAGTGTTGTATGTGGTTTTGCTAATTGTACATATGTTCACCGGTACACTATGGGCCTTACTCTTACGTATAGGGAGAAGGATAGCAAGGATTTAACGTGTGGCGAGTTTGTGTGTGTTGTGTGCATGGGTTGTGGTGTGCGGTGTAGTAAGGAGTGATGTTGGTGTGTGTGTGTGTTGTATGTCTGGGGAGACAGAAACAGAGAACAGTCAGACGGCAGAGACAGACAGACTCGGGCAGAGAAAGGGACACAAAATAGCGATATTCACAAAAAAAAACCCAGAAAAAGAGATGGATCCTACTCAATCAGCGGAAACCAGACTACAAAAAGAAAGAAAAGAGAAGAAAAATACAAGATCCTCACCCCCAAAAAAAGACAGAGTCTAATTTCACAAACACAAAACAACAGCAGGCTAGAAACTACATAAAACAAGACTTCCATAGATTCAACCAGAATAGAAATGACAACCAAGAATGCCTGTATTGCACTGTTCAATGTTGACCTGGATTACCCCCCCATCCCTCCCCCATCCTTTATCACACACGCAGCATCCAGGATGGAGTGTGTGGGGGGGTGGGGAGGTTAGAGGATGGGGATGGTGGTGATAAGGGTGGGAGGGGGGGGGGGGTATGTACATTTGTAACGAGAGCTAACCTGTCACGGACAATCAGAAGACCAAAACAGGGGACCACATAGGCCGTGAAAAATTGCACTTCTACTTCTCTCTCTGTGTTTCTGTCTGTTGGTTTCTGTCAGACTGTTGTCTGTTTCTCTTGTAAGTCTGTCTGGCTTGTCTGCGCTGTTTCTTTTTCTGTTTGTGTCTGTCTCTCTTGTTGTCCCTGTCTCTCTCTGTGTTTTTGCTTTTGTGTGTGTGTGAGAGAAGGACAGAGAGACAGAGACGAGAGTTGATTAGAGAGAGAGACTGGACAGATAGGACACACACACACTCAGAGTATTATGTGTGTATAAGTATGTATGTGTGTGCATGCGCGCGCTTGTGCGTATGTATGTGTATGCGTGTGTGTGCGTAAGCCTTAGTGGCGTCAGTTTTCTTTTTCTTTATTATTCACATAAATTATAATTGTCTCAAAACGGTCTATCATTATGATTTTCTTAGTTGCTTTTTTGAGCAACAATCTAAAAGATATAAAAAATCAATAAGCACTGGAAGGTTTTTGTTTTTTTTTAAAATCTAAAACATTTTTATTTTAAAGATGATAAATGCAGAAATAGAAACAAGACCATCTTCTCAGCCATGTCTAGAATAACTGAAAGTCCAGGAATGCATATGCAGATTGCTGATGAAAAAGTCCGTCATGAATATTCATACCATCAAAAGGGGAGACACCAATGCGAAAGATTCGACTTTTTGGGGTGGGTGTGGGGTTGCTATCGGTATTGCTTCATAGTGTTGTGTTTTGTGTGTGTGTTTTGGTGGGGTGGGAGAGTGAGAGAGAGAGAGAGAGAGAGAGAGAGAGAGAGGAGAGAGGAGAGAGAGAGAGGAGAGAGAGAGAAATGGAATGCGAATGCGAAAGTTTTATTTCAATGAGAGAGAGAGAGAGGAGTAAAGAGAAAAGGGGATGGAAAGGGGGGAGAGAGGAGAAAGGGAGAGAGAGAGAGAGAAGAGAGAGAGAGAGAGAGGAGAGAGAGAGGGGGAGGGGGGGAGAGAGAGAAAAAGATGAGAGAGAGGGAAAAAAAAATAATGATAATGATATTTGGTGATGATAAATGTGATGAGATGACGAGACGATGTTGATTATGATGATATAAGCAATTCATACAGCGTTGGAGACAGAAGGAAGGAAGGAGATAGATGGATAGATAAATGGTTTGAGATAGATAAATAGAGAGAGGGAAAGAAAGAGAGAGACAGAAAAGACAGACAGAGGGGGGAAGGGAGGGACCAACACACACACACAAAAAATCCCACACCACACGGATACACAGATTGACCAACAGGCCAAAATAGACAGAGACAAATTTGATTGTTTCTATTACCAATGCCTTCACATCTTCCCTCTCTTTTCTCTCTCTCTTTTTGTCTTCTCTCTCTCTCTTTTCTCTCTCTCTCTTTCTTCTCCCCCCCTTCTCTCCCCTCTTTCCCCCTTTCCTACCCTCCCTCTCCCTCCCCTCCTCTCCCCCCTCTCCCTCATCCTTCTTCGTTCCCTCCCTTCCTTCCTCCCTCCCTCCCTCCAAAAGAAATACAATCTTTAGCGTTGTTTTTTTAAACTTTTTTTTTTTATCCCTGTGAGTGCATCGTGAAAGCAGGTATCTCCTAACGCAAAACCGAGCGGGAGGAGAATTCCCAAGAAACCTCCCAAAGTGACAGAAAGCATGCGTACCGCGCGTATTGTCTCTGGAGGGTAAATGATAGTCACATAAGCAGGCTAACCGAAGACAGCACAATGGAAATTGGAGCCGCACACTGTCATGGGGAAATATACTTTACATGCGTACAGTCAGACATACAGACGTACATATATTACGTGCATACATACATGCATAGATACATACATACATTACATACAGACAGACATACGTACATATATACATACATACATACAGACAGACAGAAAGACATACATACATCTGTACATATAAATAAAACATTTAATACATACAAAATATTATCATACATACACAATACATACATACAAAACATACATACATACATACAGACAACACAATACATACATACCTACAACAACAAACATATAAAACAATATACTAACAAACAACAACATACATACCCAAACAAAATCATTAAAAATGATTCTTTTGTTTTTCTCATCTTTCTTGCATCTTCCCCTTTTGCATAAATAAACATAGTAAAGACTGAGAGAAGGGGAGAAAAGAGATATAAAAGAAAAAGAGTGTAAAATGTTGTGTGTTTTTTTTTTTTGGTGGTTTTTTTGTGTGGTGGGGTGTGGGGGGTGGGGGGGGTGGGGTGTGTGTGTGTGTGTGTGGGTGTGTTGTGAAGTTTGTGAGGAGTGAGTGAGTGTGTGTTACATTATTATTCACACATATTTCAAAGAAAGAAATCAATGTTCAGATTTTAAAATTTCAAATGAATTAGGATAAATTCTTCTTTCCCCCCCCCCTCTCTCTCACTGTGTTACAACAAACGCGCGCGCACACACATACTTTTCACTACACACACACACATTTCATTACAAACACCCCACATACACACAAACACCACACCCCATACACATAACAGAACCCCCCCCCCCCCCCCCCCCCCCCACCACCCACAACCTTTCTCTCTCCCCCCCCCTCTCTCCTCCCACGCCCACCACACCACACACACACAAAACACACACACCACACACACACACACGCCACTACACACACACAAACACCCCACACCAGAACCCCTCTCTCACGCACACAACACACCTCATACAACCCCCCCCCCCCCCCCCCACAAAACCCCACACACACACTCACTCAGTGTGTAAAAGTCACACAGAGTGGCCAGTAATATTATGGAAGAACTGCATAGCAGAAAGAAGAAATAGAGCCAACCTCAGGGACAATCACACGACTGCCACAGAGGGCTGGGTACGACGATTCGCTGTCATGTTATATTTGGAGTGCATTGGCATGGGTTTGGGGAGGTTTTGTATATACATAAAGCGTTCAAAGTGAGCTAGTGTTTTTGTAATGGGTTTGTTGTGTGGGGGGGTGATTTTAAGAGGAAGTAGTAGAGAGAGAGAGAGAGAGAGAGGGGGGGGTAGGGGGGGGGGAGAGTAGCTCGCAGATTTGCTAAATTATTCGGGAAAGGAAGTGGAAGAAGCTAAAAGACAAAAAACCACACACATACACACACTAAAAACACACATTCCTCCTCTACAACACATACACACACGCACAACACTACACACACAATACCCCACACCGCACACACACACCGCCCACCCCACACACACACCCGAAAACAACCCCACACACCCCACACACCACACACACCCCACACACACACACACACCGCCCACACCACACACTCTCTTCCTCTCTACACACACATACGCACACACACTACACACACTACACACTACACCACGTAACACACACACAACACT
>CM054144.1:44287027-44289527 GCA_028751875.1 Rapana venosa
TGAGTGTGTGTATGTGTGTGTGATGAGGGTCAGTGTGTGTGAGGGTGTGTGTGTGTGTCATGTGGGTGAGGGTGAGGGTGTGCGTGCGTGCGTGTGCGTGTGTGTGTGTATGTGCGCGCGCGCGCGCAAGCGCATGTGTGTTCGTTGGCGTTTATGGAGAAATAGAGAGACAGAGACAGAGACACAGAGACAGACAGAAACACAGAGAAGACAGAGACAGAGAACAGAGAGAGAGAGAGAGAGACAGAGAGAGAGAGAACGAACGAATTACAACAGGATGGAGTGCATCCAATCTCTGATTCTGGTGGGACTGACTAGAAAACAATTTAGCACGAGGACAGACAGGTAGGTTGCCATTGCTCTTTGTTTATTTTCATGAACATGCCCTTGGAATCAATTGCCCCAACTTTGGTGATGTTTACTGCACCGCTGGCAAGAACTAAGTAGCCCCTGGGATCTGCAGTCAATCAATCAATCAATATCAATCAATCAATGAGTCAGTCAATCAATCAATCAATCAATCGACAGACGACCGATCGATCGATCAATCAGAGAATGGTGAACATGATAGATCCTGCAAACTTTCGTGAGACCGATTTAGACCCAAAAAAAATTTTAAAGGCAAACTTGCGGTATGCTTTAGTAATAGAGCATCGATCTAGAATTCTTGATTTATGGAGTACTACGGTAACTAGCACGAAAAAATAATGACATTACTAATCATCTATTTTCGTAGCGTTAAATCAGCAATTAACTGTGCCACAGCACAACGCTAGCAGCAGCAGCAGCACCAACAACAACATCAATACTATCAGCATCGACAACATGATAATCTATAGTAACAACAATAAACAACCGCAGCAGCACAAATAATATCAGCATCAACAACATGATAATCTATAGTAACAACAACCGCAAGCAGTAGCAGCAGCAGCACCACCAGCAGCAGAGCAGCAGTAGCAGCAGTAGCAGCAGCAGTAGCAGCAGCAGCAGTAGCAGCAGCAGCAGTAGCAGCAGCAGTGGCAGCAGCAGTAGTAGCAGCAGCAGCAGCACCACCACCACCACCACCACCACCAGTAGCAGAGCAGCAGTAGCAGCAGCAGCAGCAGTAGCAGCAGCAGTAGCAGCAGTAGCAGCAGCAGTAGCAGCAGTAGCAGCAGCAGCAGTAGCAGCAGCAGCAGTAGCAGCAGCAGCAGCGGCAGCAACAATAGCAGCAGTAGCAGCAGAGCAGCAGCACCAGCGGCAGCAGCAGCAGCAGCAAGAGGAGGGGCTCTCAGTAATGCTGCAGCTGTGACAGTGGTTTCAGTGCTGTTGTGGGGTCTGATGACAGCTGCTGATTACGACAATAATGATGATGCTAGTTCAATGATACAACAAAGGACGAGTAGGTATGGACGGACGGGGGATGGAGCGAAAGCGTTACCGCAGCTCTCTCTCTCTCTCTGTCTGTGTCTCTCTCTCTCTCTCTATCTCTCTCTCTCTCTCTCTCTCTCTCTCTTCTCTTCTCTCTCTCTCTTCTATCTCTCTCCCTCGTCTGTGTGGTTGTGTGTGTGTCTGTGTGTCTGTGTGTATGTCTGTGTCTGTGTGTCTATGTGTATGTCTGTCTCTGTGTTATGTCTTGTCTGTCTTTGTCTGTCTTTGTCTCTCCTGGTCTCTGTCTGTCTGCCTGTCTCTATATACACACATATATCTATCCATGTATCATCTCTGTATCCATCCATCCATCCATCCATCCACCCACCCACCCACTTACCCACCCACCCACCTATCTATCTATCTATCTATCTATCTATCTATCTATCTATCTATCTATCTATCTACCTATCTATCTCTATCTATCTATCTATCTATAGTCCCTAATCAGGGCAAGGGCCGGATGAAAAAAAAAGTATGCAAATGCTTGTTCTGTTACCCTTAGAAAACAAAGATTCTTCCTTCCTTCCTTCTTCTTCCTTCATTATTCATTCATTCATTCATTCAATCATTCATTCATTCATTCTCTGTCTGTCTGTCTGTCTCTCTTTCCTGTCTTCTCTCTGTCTCTGTCTGTCTTTCTGTCTGTCTCTCGTCTGTCTCTCTCTGTCCTTCTCTCTGTCTCTGTATCTCTGTTTCTCTCTGTCTCTGTCTCTCTGTCTCTGTCTGTCTGTCTCTCCCCCCCCCCTCTCTCTCTCTCTCTGTGTGCGGTACAGGCCTGGATGTATATTAATGAATTCTAAACTTGCACGATGTTGGTTATGACTAAAGGTGTTGTTGTACAAAAGGGATGACGAGATAGCGGTGGGGATGATTATTATTGGTAGTGTGGCAGTGACGGTGATGACGGTGATGATGGTGATGGTGGTCGTTTTCCAGCTGGTGTGTGTGTGTATGTGTTGTGTGTGTGGATGTGTGTGTGTGTGTGTGTGTGTGTGTGTGTGTGTGTGTGTGTGTTGTGTGTGTTGTGTGATGTGTTGTGTGTTGTGTGTTGTGTGTGTGTTGTGTGTGTGTTATGTGTGTGTTG
>CM054144.1:44307027-44317027 GCA_028751875.1 Rapana venosa
TTGGGAAGACTAAGCTGTTCCCGCCAGTAAAGGACTCCTACATCCCCAAATCAGAGAGCTTATTATGATAATTATAAGAGCATAGCAAAGCATGCATGACTCAAGTCTGTCCCTATTCTTCTTCTCGCCTTTCCAGTCACCATCACTATCACTAGACTACTCCCGCTAGGCACAAGGTTACACACATGGGTTAGGTTCCGGGTCACGTAGTATCTTCTATAGAGTGCGAGACAGAAACATGTTTGGTGGTTTTCATAGATTTGTTTAAAAAGTATGACAAAACGCACTGTGTACTTGTTTTGGGGTTTGAGGCCATAGATTAACACCAGGTAGTGATGAGAAAGTGGGAAATGATCGTCAAATGAGGATTGCTTGTGTTCCTACAGTGCTGACCCCCGCGCATGCATATCGTGGTCAGGCAGCTAGCAGACGGCAAAAGGACTGAGGGGGTTCAATGTTTGCTGAAAATTTTTAACAGTTCAAATCTACCAAATTTGTTTAAGTTGCCCTGAGTTCTGAGTCAAGGGCTAGTCTTTCACAAAAAAAGGTTTTTTTTTTCTGTGGATGCCTCTTAGTACGTGCATTACGAATGCACGAGTTAAAGTATGAAAATAGAAGGCTTTTGCTAACCCTTCTGTGTAGCCCAAACAGGACACAGCGCACAGTCAGATGCTTGTGGATATTATTATAATAAAAGAAGAGCATAGCAAAGCATGCGTGACTCAAGTCTGTCTCTATTCTTCTTCTGGCCTTGTCAAGTCACCATCGCTAGCTAGGCTACTCCCGCTACGCACAAACAAGGACACAGCACAGTCAGATGATGCTTGTGGAGATTGTCACGCACACACAGGCACGTGCGACACTGCTCTCTCTCTCTCTCGGTCTCTGTCTCTATCTCCCCCTCTCTCTCTGTATCTCTGTCTCTCTCTCTCTGGCTCCTGGGACCTAGCCTAGACACATGCATGCATATGGATCGCCACGCTAGGCCAGGCCAGACCAGGCCAAAGAAGGAGAGTGGGTGGGTGGGGGAAAGAGAGGGAGAACGTGTGTAGGGAGAATGCTTGCTGGATACAAGATGTTGTTGGCCATGCAGGCACAGCCTGTACCCTGGTGACCAAAGCTCTCGAGGTCAAGTGAGGGTGTTGAAGAACCTTGTCTCACTTTGTCTGTCTGTCTGTCTCTATTCTGTGTGTGTGTGTGTGTGCTGTGTGTCTGTGTATCTGTCTCTCTCTGTCTCTTCTGTGTCTCTGTCTGTCTGTCTGTCTGTCTGTCTGTCTGTCTTCTTCTCTGTCTCTCTCTCTCTCTCTCTCCTCTCTCTCTCTCTCTCTCTCTCTCTCTCTCTCTCTTTCCCCACTACTTCTTCCCTTCTGTTTCCCATTTCTACCCCTCCTCGTCTCTTCCTCCATCCATCCATCCATCCATCCATCCATCCATCCAATATGCATGCACATACACTTTGCATGAGTTGCATGAACCCATCATTTTGAGATATCATGCTTTCCCAGGCAGGAGGGAAAGCGCGTGCTGCACGAGCGAAGCAGATGAGTCAACCGCCTCCAGGAAAGGTCAGTGTCAAATTTCAAATCCACATGCTAGCTGAAATCATGGTGTGGCGCATATATCATATTGTTTTAACTTTAGCGATATCGATAATCACAAAAAAAATTTGGATAAAAATGTAGTCCTTCGGATGAGACTATAAACCGAGGCCCCGTGTGCGAACGCACGCAGAACATCTTGCCCACACGTTAAATCCTGTTCCGCTTTTCGAAAGAGTAGGCCATTGTGTGCTGGTGGGAACAGATGACAAAATTTTCAAAACCGCATACTCACGGGGACTAGATGTAAAAAAGCACATGAGTGCTTATTCCATTATCCTCGATGTAAAAGAATTTTTTAAAAATGTGTGTGTGTATTGTCATACATGGTATCATTCATGGAAGGAAGAATAAGACAAAAAAAGCACACTAGAAAATAATCAAGCAGATGTCATTGACTTGTCTTTTTCTTAACAAATACTCGTTCAATGCTTGCTCTAGAGTGTGATCAAGATACACACGATATTTGGGGATGGAGTTCTGGGTGTTTTGCTGTTGTTTTCAATGCGATTTTTTTCCCCTTTATTTGTTGTATTTTGTTTTTGTGTGTGTTTTTTCACTTAAACAAGGGCACTTTTGGATTTAAAAAAAAGTATATTCTATTGTGTGAATAATTAGAGGCCATTATATTTCAGTGCACCAAAAATGGAAATGCCCCCAAAAATTCATAAACAAAAAAAGCATTGTACATGTGTTTGCGCTAGTATGAAAAGAGAAGGAATACAATGCTAACTGCTTACTGTACATCCTGTGTTTGTGTTAGTATGAACAAGAGAAGGAATACAATGCTAACTGCTTACTGTACATCCTGTGTTTGTGTCAGTATGAAAAGGAGAAGGAATACAATGCTAACTACTTACTGTACATCCTGTGTTTGTGTTAGTATGAACAAGAGAAGGAATACAATGCTAACTGCTTACTGTACATCCTGTGTTTGCGTTGGTATGAAAAGGAGAAGGAATACAATACTGACTACTTACTGTACATCCTGTGTTTGTGTTAGTATGAAAAGGAGAAGGACTACAATGCTAACTATCACCAAAAAAACAAAAATAAGATACACACGATACTGATAGAGAGCAACAAAAAAAATATCACCCTCTCTATTTTGGGACTTGGTTTCTTTGTGCAATGGGGTAAGTAAATGGCACACAGATTCGGATTCTCATGACCCCCGCTGAGGACTCTACTGCAAGGATTGATCCCCGGCAGTATCCTCTAAGCGTAAGCCAGAAGCCCACTCACTCACTTATACAGCACATGACCCAGCCTTGACATCCTCCTTGCACGTGGGCACCGTCGTAGGTCTGGTTTACTTACCACTGTCATTCCCAGCGCCTGCACGTAGAGAGAGGTAAGTGATACCTCCCAGCAGTACTGGACGACCCGCGCTAGGCTGCACACCGGTATTAATTTGGGGGTCATGTAGTATCTTCTATAGAGTAGGAGTGGAAAAAAAAATTGTTGGCGATTTTCACATATTTTTTTAAAGCATGAAAACATGGACTGTGCACTTGTTCTTTTTGGATTGAGGACATAGAGCGAATACCAGGTAGTCACGAGAAAGTTGGAAATAACCATTAAACGAGGATTGCCTGTATTCCTACAGCGTTGACCCCGCGCATGCATATTGCGGTAAGGAAGCTAGCAGACGACAAAAGGACTGAGGGGGTACAGTGTTTGCTGAATTTTTTTTTTAAATTTCAAACCTACCAAATTTGTTCAAAATCACACGAGTCTTGAGTCAGAGACTAGTCTTTCTCAAAAAAGTGTTTTTTTAATTTCTGTGGATGCCTTAGTACGTGCGGTATGAACATAAGAGTCACATAGAAAAACAGAAGGAAAAAGAGTGATTTTTTTAAAATACCGGTGTGCGGCCAAAGTAGCACTGGGTACAGTTTTCCTCCGACAACTGGACTGTCTGCCTACACCCTCCCTGGTCATCCAGACAGCGCTGGCCAGTGGTCCAGATAACATCAGGGTCCAGTCTCCACACCACTCAGCCAGCAGTCTGCCACTGACCGACTGACTGACCGACGTTTATTATGTTATGAATCTTGACAAGAATCTGGAAAGGCGCTGTCCGAATGAAGAGGAGGCATGGTGGGGCGAGACAGGAGTGAGTCTCTAATACAGGCCGCACACCGGTATTAAAAATATCACACTTTTCCTTCTGTTTTTTCTATGTGACTCTTATATTCATACCGCACGTACTAAGGCATCCACAGAAATTTAAAAAAAAAAACAACTTTTCGCGAAAGGTTAACCTCTGACTCAAAACTCATGTGATTTTGAACAAATTTGGTAGGTTTGAAATTGTTTTTACTTTTTCAGCAAACACTGTACCCCCTCAGTCCTTTTGTCATCTGCTAGCTTCCTTACCAGCAATATGCATGCGCGGGGTCAACGCTGTAGGAATACAGGCAATCCTCGTTTGATGGTTATTTCCAACTTTCTCGTGACTACCTGGTATTTTCTATGTCCCCAATCCCCCCAAAAAGTGGACAGTACATTTTTTCATGCTTAAACAAAATCTGTGAAAATCACCAACATTTTTTTTATACACATCGCACTCTATATCAAGGATATTACATGAGTCCCTAAATTAATGGGTGTGTGTGCCTGACGTGTGGTCCTGTGTTGATGTGATATTGGTCGCCTGGTTGTTTTTGTGTGTTTCTTGTTGTATTGTGTGTTGTCGTAGAGGACTTATCATCAATGTTGACAAATTAAAGAGTTTATCAGACACAAAAGAAGAACAATCATGTGTCATAATACGTGTCAGCGTTGGATGGGTCACGGAAACGGGAACATACCCAGCATGCATCCTGTACCCGAAGAGGGATGTGCTCCACAACGGCCATTTTCCCTAAGAGACGAAAGACTCAACATTTTAGTGCAGTGCCCCCAACTCAGGGAGATACAGTAACAGAGAGAAATGAAAAAGACGAGGGAGGTGTGTGTTGTTGGGGGGGGGGTGGTGAGGGGGGTGGGGGGGGGGGGGGGGGGGGGGCGGAACCGGTGAAGTAATATCTCCTCTGGTTAAGTACCTTTACGGTATCCAAAGGTCAAGCAACTCTCCTCCAGTAATAGGATGGAGAAAACGATGCAAATAATTGATGTCAAGAATCGCCAGCGGGATAAAAAGGCAAAAAACCTACAAAATCTGCGGAAGAGAGTAGGAGATGATAGAGAGACGGGGGGGGGAGGAGGAGGGAGGGAGGGAGGAGAGTGAGAGAGAGAAGGGGGAGAGAGAGAGAGAGAGAGAGAGAGAGACAGAGACAGAGACACAGAAATAGAGAAAGAGAGAGGGAAGAGACAGACAGACATGCACAGAGAGAGAGAGAGAGAGAGAGATAAGTAGAAGAGAGGAGAGAGAGGAGAGGAGAGAGAGAGAGGAGAGAGAGAGAGAGAGAGAGAGAGAGAGAAGAAAACAGAGACAGAACAACCGCAAACAGACAGACAGAGACAAACAGAGAAAGAGAGACTGAGAGAGAGACGACAGACAGAGAGACAGACAGACAGAGAGGCAGACAGACAAACAGACAGAGAGCACAGGAGGCAAACAGACAGAGAAACAGACAGACACAGACAGAGAGAGACATAGACAGACAGGCATAACCCGACAGACAGAGACAGAGTTAGACAGGCAAACAGACAGACAGACAGAGAGAGAGAGAAAGCAGAAAGGGCAGACAGACAGACAGACAGACAGGCAGACAAAAGACAAGAGAGAAACACACACTGCACACAGAAGCAGATAGAGAGACCAGAAAGAAAACACCCAAAACAAACCCAGAAACAAAAGAAAGTATAGTAATAAAACAAACTCAAAAAGCAAGATGGGACAAACAGCCAAAACAGGCACCAACCAACCCAAGGTGGACCACCACCAAAAAAACCAAAACAACCCACCCAACAAAACCCCTCCCTTCAACCTCAAACACACACAAAAAAAAGTCTTTCTAAAGTAGTAGTAAGTAGTAAGTAGCACCCCAGATGTCAATGCCCCACGCTGGTTGGTTCTCTCTCACAGCTGGCACCAAGTCAGAGAGGTGTGTTGGACGTGCTGTGCGGGGGGAATGGAGATTTCTGATAGGCAACTGTGAATGTGATCTACCGCACCACACCACACTCCACACCACACCATACATACATACGTACCACACGTGTAGCTGGGAGGTACGTGTCAGACATAAGGAGCGCGATGGGTAAAAGGGAAGGATTTGTTGTTTTGTTGATGCTATCGCTACCCCTCTGTCCGTCTGTAGTGCCAACAGAGGGGGAGAAAAGAGCCTTTGGAGAGTGTAGAATGATGGATTTCTTAGAGAGATGGGTGGAAAGAATGAACTGGTCCTGAGGGAAGTAAGTATTACAAGTCCTGGGATGTTGTCGATGATGTTGTATACGTAGGTAGAAATACAGACTCCTTGTCAATTTATTGTGGAATGCTCATACAGAAACTATTGTGAAATGCTAACTCAAATATAGAGTGATTGAAAAGGTACACACAGATACATTGACAGATATATACACAAACTGATTTTTTAAAAAAGACACACAGACACAGATACAGACACGACAAGACACATTGACAGATATACACAAACTGATGAAAAGACACACAGACACAGACAAGACACATTGACAGATATACATAAACTGATTAAAAAAAAGACACACAGACACAGACAAAGACACATTGACAGATAGGCCTACAGATTAATGAAAGGAGAGACATAGACACAGACAAGACACATTGACAGATTGGCCTACAGATTAATGAAAGGACAGACACAGACACAGACAAGTCACATTGACAGATAGGGCTACAGATTAATGAAAAGAGAGACACAGACAAGACAAGACACATTGACAGATAGGCCTACAGATTAATGAAAGGAGAGACACAGACACAGACAAGACAAGACACATTGACAGATAGGCCTACAGATTAATGAAAGGACAGACACAGACACAGACAAGACAAGACACATTGACAGATAGGCCTACAGATTAATGAAAGGAGAGACACAGACACAGACACAGACAAGACACATTGACAGATAGGCCTACAGATTAATGAAAGGAGAGACACAGACACAGACAAGACAAGACATATTGACAGATACAGAATGCTGAAAGTACAGACACAGGCACAGACACACACATATCACTATCACACACATATCACTATCTCACACACATCACTATTACACACCTATAACTATCACACACATATCACTATCACACACACACACACACACACAAGTACGCACGCGTGCTTGCATGCTCAGAACTATTCATGGGCACAGCTGGGTGCCAAGACATGCATATGAATGAACACACACATGAAGGGTGCTCTGACCGCACTGTCATTCTGGTGTCCAGGGATCCAGCATTTACTGACTCATACGCGCATGCTTGCACAGACAGACAGACAGATGGACAGACATCTGGACAGAGAGAGATATAGATGCACATGGGTAAATGTACACGTGCATCCTTCCCCCCTCCTCCACACACATACACACACACACACACACACACACCCTCCCCAAAAGTCCTTCGGATGAGGGTTTATAGAGGCCCCGTGTGCGAACGCACACAGAACATCGTGCGCACACGTTAAATCCTGTTCCACTTTTCGTAAGAGTAGGCCATTGTGTGCCGGTGGGAACAGATGACAGAATTTACAAAACCGCGTACACACGGGGACTGGATGTAAAAAAAAAAGCACACGAGTGCTTATTCCATTATCCTCGCTATAAAAAAAAAATCTTTCTCTCACTCCCTCATTCACTCACAGTAAGACAGACAGAGACAAAGAGGTCGACCTTCATTGAACAAACCACACACACACACACACACACAAAACACACACACACACACACACACCACACACACACACACACACACACACACACACACACACACAAAGACAAACGCCCCAAACAAACCCCACCTTATCTATTCCCCACCCACCCCACCCTCTCTCTCTCTCTCCTCTCTCTCTCTCTCTCCCAACCCTTCCTGGGTCACTTTACAGGCCTGTGTCAGGAAGAAAAAACAAACAATTGAGATTTGAAGGCACTACACAGTCCCATAGCCACACTGACTGATAGCATCTTCTTCACCTTGGAGATTCACCCTATAGAGAGCTCTCTGCTGATAGGCAGAAACAAGATGCCTGAGAAAGTAGGGGAAGCAGCTGGGGGGGAGGGGGGGGGGGGGGGGGGGGGGGGGGGGGGGGGAGGGGTGGAAAGAAAGGAGAGGGTAAGGAGTGTGGAGGGGGAGAGTGGAGGGGGATGGAAGGGAGGGGAAGAGAAGTGTTTTGGAAAATGGAGGTGTAGAGGAAGGGGGATACCACCAGAGTCACCACAAGTGAAAAGGTTGCTGTGGGGATTTGAACCCCTGGCTCCAGGAAAAAAGCGAGCTGTGCAGCAGCCTGATAGGGTATATCAGCTCTGACAGTCAGGAGGCAGACTTAGCAGAGAGAGATAACTAAGGAAGGAAGGGGCTTGAAGAAGAAAGATCGACAGGAGCAGAAAGTTAAAGGAGAAGGGGCATAACAGAGAGAAGGGAGAGAGAGAGCAAGGGGGGGGGGGGGGGGGGTGAAAGAGAGGAGAGGCGAGAGAGAGGGGGGAAAATGAGAGAGAGAGGGAGAGAGAGAGAGAGAGAGGGGGGAGAGAGAACAATGAACAATGAATTCAATTTATTGCTATTAAGTAATCAAGCCATATAGCGCTGTAGCAGAGAGAGAGAGAGAGAGAGAGAGAGAGAGAGAGAGAGAGAGAGAGAGAGAAGAGAGAGAGAGAGAGAGAGAGGCAACGCATTTTTTTTACGAGGGTAAAGAAAGTTACAAGACTTTTTCTTTCATCCAGCCCTCAACATGCAAAAAAAAAAAGAATAGAGAGAGAGAGAGAGAGAGAAAAGAGTGAGGGGGGGGGGGGGGGAGATGGAGGGAGAGATACACAGAGTGAGAGAGAGGGGAGAGAGAGAGAGAGGACCCGAGACAGAGACAGACAGAGACAGATAAAAGCAGACACGAAACACAAAACTGAAAAAAACAACCCACAATGACAAAATAAACGGAAAGACACACGGACAGGCAAGACACACAGGCAGAAAAAACAAACAACAACAAAAACAACAACAACAAAAAGCTTCCGAAGCTAGTACCACAGATGTCAGTCAATACCCCCCCCCCCCCCCCCCCCCCCCCCCCCCCCCCCCCCCCCCCACACACACACACACACACACCAAGCTTGTTCTCAGGCTGACACAGAGTCAGAGAGGCGTGCAGGGGATGGAGATTTCTGATAGCAGCAGAGGAACAACCGTGACAGTGATCCACCACATCCCCCCCCCCTTCCTATACAGTCATACCACCACCACCACACGTGTAGTGAAGCTGAGAGATGTCAGACGTAAGGAGCCGCTACATGGGTGGTGGTGGTGGTGGTGGTGGTGGAGGTAAAAATAAAAAAAAGCATGGTTGTGTTGTTGATCCTAACACCGCCCTTCTGTCCTTCTGCTGGAAGTGCCATCAGGGAACCAAAAAAAGAGCCCTTGGGCATAGATAGATAGATATACATAGAGGAAAGAGGAAAGATAATGTTTATGTGGTAGGGTTAGTAAGAGAGCTGAGGGTTGGAATGCTTAGATATATATATATGTATCCCACATGTCTGTAATATCTGTTTGTTTAAACTATTGATTATTTGTCGTTCGTTGCATGACTGTGTAAGATTAGGTTGAATGCAGGCGCTTTGATTTGTCTTTGCAAGATATTGCGCTTTATAAGTTCCATTTATTATTATTATTATTATTGTTATTGTTATTATTGTTATTATTATTATTATTATTATTATTATTATATATATATCTAGACAGAGTAGAGATACAGACACTGATAGATCGAAAGACACCAACATCAGGACTGATAGAGACACACACAGAACTGACAAACAAGAGACACACATACAGACACACAAACACACATGCACACACATACACACCCGTGCACACACACAACACACAGCACTATTCATGGGAACAGCAGGGTGCCAGACGTGCATATAAATGAACACACACAAAACGGGGTGCGAAGACTGCATTGCCATTCTCTTTTCTAGGGATCCAGCATTCACTGACTCACACGTGCATTCATGCATGCACAGACATACAGAGAAATGAACAGACAGCTGGACAGACAGACATACCCATGTGTACAACATACACGTACATAGATGCAGAGACGCAGAGACACACTGTCCCTCTCTCTCTCTCTCTCTCTCTCTCTCTCTCTCTCTCTCTCTTCTCATCTCTCTCTCTCTCATTCCTCTCTTTTCTTTCTTTCCTTTTCTTTTCTTTCTTTCTTATCTTTTTCTTTTTTTTTT
>CM054144.1:44322027-44339527 GCA_028751875.1 Rapana venosa
GATGAGAGACAGGACAGACAACAGAGAGAGACAGAGAGAGACAGACAGACAGACAGAGAGAAAAGAGAGGAGAAAGAGAGACAGACAGAGAGAAGAGAGAAAAGAAAAAAAATAAAAGAAGAATAGAGACAGAACAGACAGAGGAACGAGAGAGAAAAGGAGAGAAAAAGAGAGACAGACAGACAAAACCAGAGAGAGAGAAAAGAGAGAGAGAGGGAGAAAGAGAGACCAGACAAGAGAGAAGAGAGAGAGAGAGCGAGAGAGGAGAGAGAAGAGAGATGAGAGAGAGAAAGAGAGAGAAAAAAAAAAAAAAAAAAAGAGTTACAGACTATAGCAAGATCGATCACGATACCGCTCCCTCGCGCCAGCCACAGCGAGACAAGCACCCAGAAGCCCGCGATCCCACGCAGTTCCCGCGACCGTCTTTGGGCTCGCGCCCCCCGCGCTGCCCGCAAAGCCGCTAGCACCCCTATCCATGTCCAAGCCCCCGCAGATGCCTATACAGAGCAAATGCCGAGATGACAACCCTCCTCTCCTCTGCACGCTAGCGCGCGTCTCCCTCTCGCTCGACGCCCGTCTCCTCGCTCTTTCTCTCTCTCCTCTCTCTCCCTCTCGCTCGCGCTCTACTCTCTCTCTCTCTCGCGTGGCCCTCCCCTCCCCGCCCCTTTGATCACCCTCGCAATATTAGATATAGGCGAAAGATGGGTTGTGGGAGTGGGTTGCCCACTGCCCGCCGCCACACGCATACCCCGCGATGTGATGATATGTATTGATGCGTGCGTGCTGCTTACAAAAACAAATATTCCATGCAGACAGACACAACACATGAAGAGAATCTGGACAGACAAACGGCAGATAGGGAGGAGAGAAGAAAAAACAAAAAGACAGTAACAACGAAACAGAATCTTGCCAAAAAAGAGGCAAACACGTAAAAGATATAGCGGAGGAAGCCAGAATTAAAAAACCCCCAAAAAAAAAAACACAAAACCAGAATGCCTTTGTTATGATGTGAAGATGGTGACAAAACGAAGAACAACAAACCAAGTACAAAAGCGAAACTTGTTTGCATCCTAAGATCTCCCACATAAAATAACGAAGGAACACAAACAACAACAACAACAAAAAATCCCAGCTAAATAAGATCTAAAAAAAAATAAATAAATATTAGGAGGAAATAATATGAAAAAAAACTACCGCCTGATATAAAAATCACTATGAAAAGAGAGAGAGTGAGAGAGAGAGAGAGAGGAGAAGAGAGAGAGAGATGGAGAGAGAGAAGAGAGAGTGAGAGAAAGAGAGGGAGAAAGAGAGAAGTGAGAGAAAGAGAGTAGAGAGAGAAAGAGAGCGGACCGACAGAGAAAGAGACAGATACAGAGAGACACGACAGAGAAAGGGAGAGAGCACATCGAGAGATAGACAGAAACTCCAGAGATATAGACTAAGAGTGAAGAGACCCACCCAAACACAACCACCCCAACCCCACACACACACGCTCTCTCTCTCTCTCCCTCACAACTACGAAGAACACACTCACACACACACACACACAACACACACACCCACACACACAGATTACACATCAAAACACACTCACAACACACAACACACCACACACACACACACACACACACACACACACACACACACCACACAACACACCACACACAGAGGCATGACATAAACTGTTTCGTGTGTGTTTAGACGTGGAATGGAAGGGAGCAGGAACAAGCAAAGACAGGGTTGTTCAAAGAGTGCACAGGGCCAAGACGCAAAGAAATATGACTACTGCTACACCTGACAAACACCACAGACATGCATTGGTTCTACATACAGATTTTTAGGGGGGAAAACAATGATAAACCCACGCCAACAAAACAACGGTTATGTTGAACAGGGTTTCGTTCATCTTTTAATAATTGTGGTGTGTATGTGTGTGTTTGTGTGAATGTGAGTTTTGTGTGTGTGTGTGTGTTGTTGTCGACTTCAATTGTTTAAACGTCTGGTTCACATTTAGTGTTATTAGACGCGCGCCCCCCCCCCCTCACCCCCTCCCCATCCCCTCCAAAAAAATACAAACCAACCAACCAACAAAACAAACAAACAAAAACAAACAAAAACGAAAAAACAACAAACCGGGAGATTGGATTGTGGTGTAAAAAAAAAATAATAAAAATCCTCGAAAAAACTTTGGCAATGCGACAGGAATTTTAAAAAACAAACAAAAAAAACCAACCAATAATTAACGTTAATGAACTATAACAAATGTTCCCGAAATTGGACTGTAACAAAGACCTTTTCACAATTTTCAAATGCCAATTTTAAATCACTGAATATGCTGGTGAGGGATTTTCAGTAAAATGGGGCATGAAGGTTTTTACACTCTGGCAGACAAAAAGTATATGAGTATTAGTGATATTCTCACCACACAGGCATTTAGCCCATTTTTTGGCTGAATTTGGTTTCATTGCATTTTAGTTTTCATTCTATAAATAAATAATTAATTCTCCTTGACGTAAAAACACTGTACTAACTTCGAATGGTTCACCACTGTTAGATTATGGGTATTGATTGCAGATTCCAGTTAAAAGTCTCCAATTGCGGCTGATAACTACAGTGACCTTTCATCTTCCTCCATGATTTTTTCTAAGTAAGCTATACCCTCTTGTAAGATAAAGGCACAATGCAATTCTATTGCAATCCCGTCCATTTTTTGCACCCTTTTTGGCATGCCTCTAAAAAATCCGCCCACTCATTTGAAAGAAACCCAGGGGTGTTGTGAAGGTACCCACAAAAATTCACACTTATGCCTCTTTAAGGTTAAAGAGATGTATGACAGCTTAATCTCTGATATGATTTTCCGAAGTATTCTTTCTTGTAACATGGCGATTTAAGCATACAATGCGATTTAGAATCAACCGCTAAGAAGAATTTGAAATATACCCAACGGCAAAACCAAGATCAAGTATGACCCATTAGTATTGCTTACACTACAAGTTCGCTGTAAATATCGAGTGATTTTTCACAATAAATATGAATTTTCAATTTTTAACGCTGGTATAACAAAAGCAGAACCTTTTCTTGATTACCTAGGCGTGAATCCATCTGTATAAATATGTAAATGGTCAAAATATTTATGATGGAAGTGGGATCGGAACATCAGCAACCATTATATTCTGAGTTGTCATATCTTTGTTTTCTCAAATTAGACACACCATCTATATCAAAGGTGCTTTATTATTCATCTCCCATGATGGGCAAGGTAAGATGCTGCTGTCTCGTGTGTCCCAATGCGTGTGATTGACTCAGAGTTTTCGTACCAGAATCAGACACATATGTACTTATGGGCATTTAAAGAGGATAATTTATTTCGCTCCTTTTTAGGAAGAATTAACTCTGATTTCACTTCTATTTCTTCTGAAATAAAGTTTTCTGTCGTTTTGTTTCTAACAAATATTTAGCACATGCCATTGACGGTAATCATCTAAAGGCAAAAATGCCCGACTTCGTTATATTTCACAGCTAGGCGTGTTAAGGCACAGACCAATACATCTGTATGTTTTGCTTGCAGTCTATACTTTGTAACTTTTTAAGTATATCTTAGCGCACTGAAAAAGACCTCTAGACATAAACGATAATTTTGAACGAAAATAAGGGATGTAGCTAATATTTATAATTTAATGTGGTCTTGGCCCCCAGAACTGTTTACTTACGCATCTTCAAAAAGTTTAAGCGCTTTCTTTGCTTTAGGTTTTAAATTGTCTCGATATGAGCATTCCAAGTTAGCTTAAAGTGAAATATCAACCACCCAAGAACTTTTACGGTGTCCTTTATACTCAATCAAGTTGGTCCCCAATTCTAAATGCTGGTAGGTCATCTGATTACTTCCCTTGTTAAAAGCACAGGGTACGTTTTTCTGTGGATAAAGTATATCCATTTTCGAGCATATAATTATCGATGTGTTAAAAAGGCTGGTTCTGGTATACTTTTAATGAGGTTTAACGCCTTTTTGTGTGTGTGTGTTTGTGTATTTGTGTGTGTGTTGTAGTGTGTTTGTGCGCGTGCTGTCGTGCGGTGTTGTGTGTGTGGCGTGTGCGCTGCGTGTTTGGGGGGGTGTGTGTGTGAACTTTCAAGATTTTATAAAGAAGCCATGTTGTTTGTACCGATCAAAACTATAGGTCTCAATTTCCATACTCTCTCATCTCAACACACACATAAGGACACACTCCTTCTCTCTCTGTCTCTCTCTCTGTCTATCTCAGTCTTACCACAACACACACATACCACACACAGCGCGCACACACACACACACCCCACGGCAAAACAACAAACACACACACACCATTCTATTTCTTCGATTGGCTTTTTTAATTACAAAAATCATCCGTTCAAAGTCATCGTCATTATTGTAGATCTAGTTTACCAGAACAAACCATCATCAACGACCCTTATCAGCACCCCGTGCACCAATACCACACACACACAATTGACACACACACGACACACATACAGCACACCACACCACACACACACACACACCCACACACACACACACACACACACACACATACCTACACAACCACACACACACAGCGGCGCGCAAACAAGCAAACGCACACCAAATCCTTCTCTCCGCACAAACCTTGGATTTGTCTCTCGAATGAAAACCAACCAAACTCCCCCCCCCACCACCTCCTCCACTGCACTCCCCCTCCTCTTCTTCTCTCCCCCTCCCCCCCCCCCCAAACAAAGTCAATCTTCCACCCCCCCACCCCCCACCCCCACACAACAAAGACTTAGACAGCACATTCACACACATAACACTACAACCCACCCCACCCTAACCACACACACACAACACATCCACAAACACACACAACCCCCCCCCACCCCGCGCCCCCCCCCCCCCCACGGACACACACTACCGCTCACCTCCTCACACCACCAACAAACTCTTCACCCGTCCCGCCGTCCCCACCCACCCCTCTCTCCCCCCACCCCCGACCACCCTCCCCTCCCAACACACAATAACACAACAAACACACACACAAGAACAGAACAGTAAGCACCAAGGAATTAGGTTGATTGGGTGTCCCCCTTCTTCGCCAAAAGAAACGCCGTTCAACCGTCACCCCAATGAGCCGATACCTCCCTTGTCCGAGGAGCCGACGGCCGGGCCAAGGTCATGGTGCCCAAAACGTCGCAATTCCCACCCATCAACATCTCCACAGGCTTTCCCTCCCATGCCCCGGAATCCACACACACTCCCGCGGCAACCTGAGGCCTTCCCGGGGATTGCCAGACCTAGGCTTAATGCCAGCTCATCTGCTCACTCCTTCCCTTATACCCTTCCCTCCCTTGCCCTCACCAGGGTGGGGGTGGGGGGGGGGGGGGGGGGTGGAGGTGGGGGGGTGGGGAGGGGGAGGGGGGAAGGGAGGGGGGGGGAGGGAGCCCCTCGCTGCCCTAGCCCCCTTGATGCTCATCCTATTACATGTTTCTTCTTCTTTCTTCTTCTCTCTCTTATTTCCATTCTTTCTTTCTTTCTCTCCTTCTATCTTTCCTCTTCCTTTCTCTTCTTTCTTTTTCTTTCTTTCTTTCTTTCCTTTCTTTCTCTTTCTTTCTCTCTCTCACTCTCTCTCTCATCTCTCACTCTCTCTCTCTCTGTTCTCATCTCTCTTCATCTTTCTATCTGTCTGTCTCTCCATCTATCATAATTCTCTCATCCATCTCTCTTAATTATCCATCGTTCTCTCATCTCTCTCCATCTCTCTCATCCATCTCTCCTCTCACTCTCCTCTCTCTCTCTCGTCTCTACTCTCTCCATATCTCATTTCTCTCCATCCCTCCCACCATCCCTCTGCCTCTCCGAGCCTCCCCTCCTCTTAATCTCCCTACTCTCCTCGCACCATATCCCCATGTCTTCCTCCCCATCCCTCGTTCCCTCCGCTCTCATCCTCATCCCTCCTCTCTCCTCATCTCTCAACTCGTCTCACTCCCTCTCTCACTCTACCTCCTCTGTCTTCCCTCTCTCCCTCCCTCCTCTCTCTCTCTCCTCCCCCCCTTTCGCTCAACCTCCCTCTCCTCTGCTTCCCTCCCGCACCTCCCCCTCCTTCCCCCCTCTCCCATCTCCTCTGCCTCTCTACCTCTACCGCCTCCTCTCCCTCACCACTTCCTGAACCCCGTCTCGACTGCCCTCTCTGTCCCCTTCCCCCCCCCCTCTCACCTCTCTCTCCCCTCCTATCTCCCCCCTTACCGCTCGTCCACATCCGTCCCTCACCTCCGTCAATCTCTCCATACCCTCTCTCGCCCCCCCCTCCCCTCTCCTCGATCTCCACTCCCCCCCCGCGCTCCTCCTCACTCCTCTCCTCTCATTCTTCTCTTCCCCTCTCTCCCTCATTCCCTCTCTCATCTCCTCCCTCCTCCTCCCCCTCTCTCCCCCTCATATCCTCTCACATCGTCCCTCTCCCTCCCGTCATTCATCCTCCTCCCTCCTCCTCCCGTCCTCCTCTCCCCTGCCTACTTCTCTCACCCCCCTCTCTCACCTCCCCCCTATCTCCTCGGCTCCCCCCTTGCCCTCTCCACTCTCTCCTCTCCCCCCTCCCTCTCTCCTCACCCACAACGTCCCTCTCTATATCCTCTCTCCCTCCCGTCGCTCCCCTCTCTCCTCCCTCTCTCCCTCACTACTCACCTGAACTCTGCCCTCCCAAGCCTCCCATCTCTCCTCCCCGCACTCTCTATTCTCACCTCCCTCTCCCCTCTCCCCCTTCTCCTTCTCCCTCCACATCACTCTCCGTCCCTCTCTCCTCCCCTCCCTCTCGTACTCCCTCTTCTCCTCTCCGCTCTCTCCCCCCCCCTCTCCCCTCAAGCTCCCCCACGCCCCCTGCTCTCTCTTCTCGTCTCTCCATCTCTCTCCCTCTCTCTCTCTCCAAACTCTCTCTTTGTCTCTCTCATCCGCTCCATCTCATCTCTCCTCCTCTAACAACTCTAATCTTTCCCTCTTCTCTCACACTCTCCATCACTATTCCCTCTCTCTCTCTCTCTCACCATCTCCATCTCTCTGAATATATCTCCTCCATCTCGTCCCCATCTCGCTTTTTCCCTTTTCTCCCCTCCAATTCTAATCTTTATCTCTTATCCTAAATCTCTCCTCCTATCTGCCGTCACCGTCTCATCCACTCTCATCTTACTATCTCTCTCTCCTCTCCTCCTCAGCCGCCTTCCATCTCTCTCCAACCCATCTCTCTCTCATCTTTCTCTCATCTCTCTCTCCTCTCTCTCAGCTCTTCCTCATCTCTCTCCCTCTCCCCTCTCTCTCTCACTCCCCTCCCCCTCGCTCTCCTCCTATTCTCCTCTCCCTCCTCCTCCTCTTCTCTGCTCCTATCATCTCCTTCTCCGCCATCTCTATCACGTCTCACCTCCTCACTCTCTCCTCCTCTCTGCTCCAATCTCTCTCTCCTTCTCCTCTCTCTCCCTCCCCTCCCATCCATCTCTTCATTCTCTTCCCTCACTCTCATCTCTTTATTCTCTTTTCTTCCCTCCATCTCGTCCTCCCTCCTCCCTCCATTCTCTAATTCCCCCTCTCTCTCCTCCTCTTCCTCTCACTATCCTCCCTCCTTTCATCTCTCTCTCTCCCTCCCGCCCCTCTCCCTCCCTCCTCTCTCTCTCTCTCTTCTCCTCCTTCTCTCATCTCACCTCTCCTCCTTCTCTCTCTCCCGTCTCGTCCTCCCATTCCCACCCCGCCCCTCTCTGCTCTCTCTCGCCACTCCCCCTCTACCCTATCTCTCTCTCGATTCTCCCCCCTCACTCTCTTCGTGGGCGATTAGGGCAACACGCTGGTGACTTGAACCTTACCAAGGGAGATGCAGGACAGAGAAAGACGAGGTACCTAAGAGGCAAAGAGAGAGGAGAGAGGGAGGGGGAAAGAGGAGGGGGGAGGGGGGAGAGGAGGGGAGAGGAGGAGGGGGAAGGGGGAGGAGAGTGAGGGTGGTTTGCTGTGGTTTGGTTGTTGGTGTTTGGTGGTGGTGGTTGTTTTGGTTTGTAGTATGGTGGTTGGTGGTTGGGTGGTTGTTGAGGTAGGTGTTGTGATGGTGGGTGGTGGTTAGGTGGTGATGGTTGGTGGTGGTGGTGATGTGGTGGTGGTGGTGGTTGGTGGTAGTGGTTGTTGTGGTGTTGTGGTGTTGTTGGTGGTGTTGTTGTGGTGAAGGTTGGTGTATGTTGAATGGTTGGTTGGTGGTTTGTGTTGTTTTGATGGTTGGTGGGTGATGGTGGTGTTGTTTGGTGGTTGTTGGGGTTGGTGGTTGGTGTTGTGGTGGTTGTTGGTGGTGGTGGTTGGTGGTTGGGGTGGTGTTTGGTGGGGTGGTTGGAGGTTGTGGTAGTGGTTTGTTGGTGGTGGTTGGTGGGTGTTGTTGTGGTGGTGGTTGTGATGATGGTATGTTATTGTGTGGTGATGGTGGTGATGGTTGTTGTGGTGGGATGTGGGATGGATGTTGGTGGTGGTGATGGTGGTGATGGTTGTTGGTGGTGGTGATGGGTGGTTGGTTTGGTGTGGTTGGTGGTATTTGGTGTGGTGTTGATGGTGGTGGTAGTTGATGGAGTGGTGTGTGTGATGTTTGTGATGGTTTTTGTGGTGATTGGTGGGGGTTGTGGTAATGGTTTGGTTGTGTTGGTGTTGGTTGTGATGATGGTGAATGATTGGTGTGGATTGTGATGGTGAGGTGGTGGTTTGTGGTGGTGGTGGTGGTTGTGGGCTTAGTGGTGGTGGTTGTGCCTATGAGGGTGGTGGATACGAAAGAGGTAAACAGGGAGGGGAGGGGGAGGGGGCAGCTTTTGGCAAAAGTGCCAACGACAACAGGAATTAACTCCATTGTCTCATTGTTTAAGTTTTTGATTTTTTTATGTTTACCAGTCTTTCGCATTGTGTAGTTTCTAAAGGTGGGGGTAGGGTGGGGTTGGTGTGGGGGTGGGGTGTGATTTCGATATCGTCAACGTGTTGACTTTTGTGTGCTACCGTGCATTCTAAGACACATGCACACCACACGCACGACACGCACAGGGATACAGGCGCAAACATACAATCGCACGAGGCGCTGCGCTCAGAGAGAGAAAAGAAAGAGAGAGAGAGGGGGGTTGGGTAGAGAACAAACAGACAATAAGAAGAACAAGAGAGACAGAAAAAAGATAGACATAGAGAATTCAGCGACAGAGATACAGAGAGAGACAGAGCAAAGACTGAGATACAGAGAGAGAGACAAGAAGAGAGTGAGAAACAGACAGACAGACAGACACAGAAACAGACAGACAGACAGACAGACAGAGATTAGTAATTAAGTGGGCATTCACCTGTTAAAGAGGTTATGCTCCGAAAAGAGGATAACTTTGATCCGAAGACTCTTTACGTCTATCATTTCCTCCGTCTGTCCGTCTGTCTGTCTGTCGTGAACTGTCCCCGTCTTTCGACGTCATCTGTCTGTCTGTCTGTCGTCTGTCTGTCTGTCCTATCTTTCTGTCCGTCGTCTGTTTGTCTGTCTGTCCCGTCCGTCCGTGCCGTGTGTCCGGCAATCTGTCCGTCTGTCGGACTGTCCGTCGTCCGTCTGTCTGTCTGTCCGGTGTGTCCCCCGTCTATCCGTCTCCTGCACCTGACCCACTTCTGGTCGAACGTTGAATGATTTTTTTTTTTTTTGCAACCGCAGGATAGGTCATAATGATTCTTATTGCGCACACGTTAAAACCCGTTCCGCTTTTCGGAAGAGTAGGCCATTGAGTGCCGGTGGGAACGGATGACAAAATTTACAAAACTGCATACACACGAGGACTAGATTTTTTTAAAAAGCACACGAGTGCTTATTTCATTATCCTCGAAATAAAAGAATGAAATAAAATAAATAAATAAATAAAAGACAAGAAGATGCATTTGGCTGCTTTAATTGCTATGATAATTATGTCACCTGTTCGTTTTTCTCAGGTCCGTCTCTTTAATCATTTTCTTTCGAAGATTTGGAGACGATGAAAGAAAGAAGGAAAGAAAGAAAAAAGAAAAAAAGAAAAGAAAAGGCGAAACCCAATCCAATCCAATCCTGTTGTTTATAGCCCCGCCGACCACAGAGGCCATATCGGGGCTGTCACCTCGTCCAAGTTTAAACCTCAGATTAAAAAAGACTGTGCAGCTCTATTTATACAGATTAAAACGGGGTATAACACCAACTCTACTGTCGTTCCTTGTATCAAGAGCCTGGCCCGAGAAAGAAAGAAAGAAAAGTAGAAGAAAAAAAGAAAGAAAAGAAGGAAAGACAAAGAAAGAAAAAAGAAAAGAAAATAAAAGATAAAGAAGAAAGAAAGAAAGAAAAGACAAAAAAAGAAGAGCAAAGAAAGAAAAAAAGAAAGAAAAAAAAGAAAAGAAAAAAAGAACAGAACGAAATAAAAGAAAAGACAGAAAGAAAAAAAAGAAAAGAAAGAAAGGATAGAAAAGAAGAAAGAAAAGAAAAGAAAAGAAAGAAAAAAGAAAGAATAGAAAGAAAGAAAAGTAAAGAAAAGAAAAGGCACGAAAGAAGTTAAGATCAAAGTTTTTAAGTTCGGTTTATTAATGACATCCTACGAATTTGTTATCGGAGGAGTAGAGGTACCAAGTCAGTACTAGATTATATGAACATCCAAGAAAAAATCCCCCTAAAACGGGCGCCTCTGTGGAGGCTTGATCCCGGGCCGTCACATCACGAGCGCAACGCTCTAACCACTAAGGCTATCCCTCACCCCTCACCCCAGAAAGAAATCCAATTATGAACAGATATTATGTTGCCCAGAAAGCGGTAGTCGTTAGTCAAAAAAGAAGTAATACACTCTCTCTCTCCCCCCCCCCCCCCCGAAAAAACCCCACCAACAGTTCCATTCAAAACTTAGTTACGGGATACTGTAATGAAATGCGCGGGCGTCAACGAACACTGCGGAAACATGCGTAACGAATTATTTTATTCTGTTTTACTCTTTACAGGCAGTGGTATAGAAAAACGAATCTGGAATGCATGAATTTAGATTGCAACTAAACGCTCTACCTTTGTCTGTCTGTCTGTTTGTCTGTTTGTCTCCCTCTCCACCCCACCCCTTTCTCCTCTCTCTCTCTCTCTCTCTCTCTCTCTCTCTCTCTCTCTCTCCTCTCTCTCTCTCTCTCTCTCTCTCTCTCTCTCTCTTTTTACCACATCCTTTCCTCTTTCCTGCTCTACCTGTCAGCCTGTCTCTTTCCGTCTCCTTGTTTCAGTCTCTGTCTCATCGTCATCAACCAACCAGCCAGCCAGCCAACCTGCCGACCAGCCAACTAACCAACCAACCATCCACCCCACGCACCCCCACCCAACCAACCTACCATCCCACAAACCATCCACTCACGCACCCCCACCAACCACCTACCCACCCACCCAGCCAACCCATCCACCCACCTATCCACCCACCCACCCACACAACCAACCCACCAACCAACCAAGTCCTTCGGACGAGACTATAAACCGAGGTCCTCGTTCGCGAACTGGCACACGTTAAAACCCGTTCCGCTTTTCGGAAGAGTAGGCAGACCATTGTGTGCCGGTCAGAACGGATAACAATATTGACAAAACTGCATGCACACAGGGGACTGGATTGAAAAAAAAGAAAAAGCACACGATGCTTTTTTTCCCCATTATCCTCGAAATAAAAGAATAACATAACATAATATTAAAAAAAACAAAAAACAATACAAACCCACCCGACCCACCCGCGCAACATAGCAGCAGTACAGTACAATACCCAGTAAAAAAAAAAAAAAAAAAAATGATAGTGATAATGATAATAATAATAATGTATGGTATTCATATAACGCTGAATCTTGTAAAGCAAACAAATCAAAGCACTAGGAGGAACTGGAAGGGAAAGGCGGGGGGGCTTGTTATTTTGGTATTGGTATTATTTGGTATTGTATACCACTTTTAAGTCACGGCAGATTTCTGCGTGAAATTCGGGCTGCTCTCCCCCAGGGGAGAGCGCGTCGCCACAAGAGCAGCGCCACCCCTTGTTTGTTTTTTTTCTTTTTCCTGTCTGCAAACTGTATTTGTTTCCCTATCAGAGTGGCTTTTTTTCTACAGAATTTTGCCAGGGATAACTCTCTTGTTGCCGTGGGTTCTTTTTACGTGCGCTAAATAACTATGTGTAACACACGGGACCTCGGTTTATCGTCCCATCCGAAAGACTAGCGCCCAGACCCACCACTCATAGTCTAATGAGAGGGGGGTGGGGGGGGGGGGGGGGGGGAAGTTTCGGGTCTAAACGGGATTCGAACCACCGCACGCTTCCGACCCGGACTTTACGCTTTCTAGACAGGCGCGTTACCTCTAGACCACCGATCCACATTGGTGGTGTGTGGAGGGGTGGGGTGGGTGGGGTGGGATGGGAGAGGAGCACTGCTCGTGGGGGAGGGGGGGAGGTGGTGGGGGGGGGGGGGGGGGGGGGGGGGAAGATGCGGACAGGACAGGACAGGGAGGAGCTAGCTGGCAAGTCATCAATAAATCAGTCTCTGCCTCTCTCTCTCTGTCTCTCTGTTTCTCTGTCTCTCTCTCTCTCACACACATAGTCTCACTCTCTCTCTCTCTCTCTCTCTCTCTCTCTCTCTCTCTCTCTCTCTCTCTCTCTCTCTTTGTGTGTGTTGTCTCTCTCTGTGTCTCTGTGAGTATGTCTCTCTCTCACTCTCTCCTGTGTCTCTGTGAGTATTCTCTCTCTCTCTCTCTCACACACACACACACACACTCTTTCTCTCAGTCTCTCACTCTCTCTCTCTCGCTATCTCGTGTATCTCTCACACACACAAACACACACACACACACTTCTCTCTCTCTCTCTCTACACACACTCACCTTTTCACTCTCTCTCTCTACACCTCTCTCTTGTCTCTGTCTGTGTTTCTCTCTCTCTCTCTCACTCAACTACACACACCTCTCTCTTGTCTGTCTGTTTCTCTCACTCTTCTGTCTCTCTTATCTCTCTCTCTCTCTGCTTTTCTCTGTGTCTGTTGTCTGTTGTCTGTGTCTGTTCTGTCTGTCTTCTGTCTGTCTCTCTGCTTTTCTCTGTGTCTGTGTGTCGTGTCTGTCTGTCATAGTCTGTCTGTCTCTGTCTCTCTCTCTCTCTCTCTGCTTTTCTCTGTGTCGTTGTTGTGTCTTTTCTCTTGTCTGTCTTATGCATATATTTGTCTGTCTGTCTGTCTGTTCTTCTCTCTCTCTCTGCTTTTCTCTGTGTCTGTCTGTCTGTCCTCTCTCTCTCTCTCACTTTCTCTCTCTCTCTCTCTGCTTTTCTGTCTGTCTGTTGTCTGTCTCTCTCTCTCTCTCTCTCTCTCTGCTTTTCTCTGTGTCTGTCTGTTTGTCCTCTCTCTCCCTCTCACTATCTCTCTCTCTCTCCTCTTGCTTTTCATCTCTGTCTGTCTGTCTGTCTGCCTCTCTCTCTCTCTCTCTCTCTCTTTCTCTGTCTCTCTCTCTCTCATCTCTCTCTCTCCTTTTCTCTGTTGTCTGTCTGTTTGTCCTCTCTCTCTCTCTCTCTCTCTCTCTCCTTCTTTTCTCTCTCTGTTTTCTTCTCTCTCTTCTTCTCTTCTCTCTCTCTCTCTCTGCTTTTCTCTTGTCTGTCTGTCTGTCCTCTCTTCTCTCTCTCTCTTCTCTCCTTCTCTCTGTTTCTTCTCTCTCTCTGTCCTCCGTCTCTCTCTCTCTGCTTTTCTCTGTGTCTGTCTGTCTGTCTCTCCTCCTCCCTCTCCTCTCTCTTCTCTCTCTCTGTCTCTGTTCTCTTCTCTCTCTCTCACGATCTCTCTCTCGTCTGCTTTTCTCTGTGTGCTGTCTGTCTGTTGTCACCCCCCCCCCCCCTCTGTCTCAGTCTCTGTCTCTCTCTCTCTGGTCTCTTCTCTCTCTGTGTGCAAGTCCGCGTCACGTCACGTCAGCGACTGACTGTTTCGGTGCAGACATTTACGGGTGGGTGGTGTCGGATGTCCGATGGAATATTCATCACCATCGCCATCAGGGGTAGGGGTGGGGGGGGGGGGGGGGGGGGTTGTACAGGCCGGGAGGTGAGGGGGCAGGAGGGAGGGGAGGGGGACGAGTGAGGGGCAGGGGTGGGGGTGTGGGGTGGGGGTGGGCTGACTGGGTAGGAAGGCAACTGTCAAGTATGCGTGTGTGTGTGTGTGTGTGTGTGTGTGTGTGTGTGTGTGTGAGTATGTGTGTGTGTGTGTGTGAGTATGTGTGTGTGTGTGTGTGTTGGGAGGTGGGGATGTGCATGTGCATGGATGTGCATGGATGTGTGTGTATATGTGTGTCTGGCTAGCTGGCTATCTGTCTGTCACACACATACATACACGCACGCACACAACACATGCACACGCCGCGCGCGCACACACACACGCGCGCACACATACACACACACGCACACCACACGCATATACACACCGCTTACACGCGTGTGCGCGCACACTCACACACACACAATTACTCTAATATTTATAAGAAAGCAGACGATGGTTGCGACATCCTGCGTTATATATTTTAGCTACCTTCTTTCCACCTTCCGTTTAGCAACCCCCCCCCCCCCCCACCCTAAAAACCCCCCTCACCCTAAAAACAAAAAAAAAACAAAACAAAGTAAAACCAACAACAGCAAACAAAATAAAAAGAACAAACAACAAACAAACAAAACAACAAAAGCACATGCACGCATACAAACACACAACACACACACATACGTGCGCGCGCGCGCACACACAACACACGCACACACAACAAACACACAACAACACACACACAACACACACACACACACACACACACACACACACACACCACACACACACACACCACACACACACACACACAGAGAACAACAACAACAAACAAAAAAAACCCCATCCCCAAACAAAACAAGAAGGAAGTGAGACAGGGGGCGGGGAAGCAGGGAATAGTGAGGTGGGTGGTAAGCAAAATAGTTTTCTCATTGAAGGTTGAGTGTATCTCTCCCTCCGTCCCTGCCTCCCTCCCTCGGTCCATCAGTCTATCCCTTCCTCCCTCCCTCCCTCCGTCCCTCCATCGCTCCCTCCCTCGCTCCTTCCCTCCCTCTCTCCCTCCCTCCCTCCGTCCATCAGTCTATCCCTCCCTCCCTCCTTCCGTCAGTCCTTCGGATGAGACTATAAACCGAGGCCCCGTGTGCGAACGCACGCAGAACATCTTGCGCACACGTTACATCCTGTTCCGCTTTTCGTAAGAGTAGGCCATTGTGTGCCGGTGGGAACAGATGACAGGATTTAAATTTACAAAACTGCATACACACGGGGACTGGATGTAAAAAAGGACATTAGTGCTTAGTCCATTATCCTCGATATAAAAGAATAAAGAAATGTTTCTTTTTAATTAAAAAAGTCTATCCGTCCGTCAGTCCGTCCGTCCATCCATCCATCCATCCATCCATCCATCCATCCATCCATCCATCCATCCGTCCATCCATCCATTCATCCATCCATCCATCCATCCGTCCGTCCGTCCCTCCCTCCGTCCGTCCGTACGTCCCTCTATTCATTCATCTCTGCATTCATTCACTTTCTTCAGCTTCTTATTGTTGGTTTAATGTCCACAAACTGCAACGGGATTCAGACAATTATTTACGCCTACTAAAAACAAATATAATGAACGTCTGTCTGTCTGTCTGTCTTTCTGACTCTCTATTTATCTGTTTGTCTGTCTGTCTATCTGTCTGTCTGTCTGTCTGTCTGCTGTCTGTCTGTCTCTCTCTCTCTCTCACACACACACACACACACACACACACCACACACCACACCACACACACACACACCACCACACACACACCACACACACACACACAAGGGGTGAAAATCGATATATCCGAAAGATACATTCTATAGCAGCTTTACTACCACGGGCTCACCCCCCTCCCCCTCCAACTATTTCATTAACTGCTATCATCACAGCTTGCTGGTAATCATACAGAACACCTTGAATACTGACACATTTCTCACTTACGTCTACTCCCCTTTTATCCCCCCTTTATATAAACTATTGAGCAACTGGCAATCGAAAAAGGCAGACTGAAATAATACCAGAATATCAAATGTGACATGTTTTGAATATTTAAGTATTTCAAGCATTTAAACGCAATTCTTCTTCTTCTTCTTCTTCTTCTTATTATTATTATTATTACCATCATCATCATCATCATTATTTTTTATATTATTATTATTAAATTTCGAGAACACAGAAAGAAAAGACATTTGAAAGAAGATCTAAAAATTTAGAGGGCACAGACTTGGCCAGAGTAGAACTGCTTTCATAATTATTAAGACGATAAACTTAGGCCTGTACTAGAGCACAGTATTGCGCAGCCTACCTTCTGACACACCTCGCTTTGCTAAAAGATCTTACCCGTCAACTCATTCCAATAAAGTCCACAATGTGTTGGAATCCAGGAAAAATGTAATCTAATACCTTTAGAGAGCAAACAGTGGGTCAGGAACCTAACTTCAAAGACTTATGTCATTTTTTACTTTAGATTCCCAAGGTTTCAGAGGAGAAAGTAGAGTCAATTTTTGATTCAACACCCCCAAAAAAGAATGCTGTAAGTCACTAGAGAAGTATTTATTTATTTATCCATCCACCCATTTGTACGTATATACTTTCCTAATTGGTGTGCCATATGCCTCCGAAGAATTCTCCGGATCTTTTGGCCAGAGAAGATCTCCAATGAAGACCTGCTACGGAGATGCAGGCAAGAAGACATGGGAACCATCATCACCAGACGACGGTGGAAGTGAATTGGCACATCCTCCGAAGAGACCCACAGTCATTCACAAGAACAGCATTGCCCTGGACCCCAGAAGGAAGGAGAAAGAAAGGAAGACCAAAAGCAACGCGGAGGAGGAGGACTGTAGACAGTGAGATGAAGGCCATGCAGCACTCTTGGGGATCAGTGACTAGGTTAGCCCAGGATAGGCAGGAGTGGAAGCGCTTTGTTGCTGCCCTACACACCACTGGGTGTAATGGTTGATGATGATGATGACTTTCCTAATTACGTGGGTGGATAGGTAGGTAGGTAGGTAGGTAGGTAGCCACATACGTAGGTAGGTACCTACCTACCTACCTACTTACATACATATATTTCTTACATACATACATGCACACATACATACATACATACATACATAGAGAAAGACAGACTGTCATACATACATACATACACACATACATACACACACATACATACATACATACATACATACATACATATATACGTACATACATACATTACATAGACCACAAAACTCTGTGTGTGTGTGTGTGCGGCGCGCGCGCGCGTGCGTATTTGTGCACACGCACTCACAAACGTGTGCGAGTGCGAGCGCATACACACACACACACACACACACACACACACACACACACACACACCACACACACACACACACACACACACACACGCCCTCACCTACTCACGAACAAAACATACGTGCGTG
>CM054144.1:44342027-44352030 GCA_028751875.1 Rapana venosa
AAAACAAAAACAACAACAACAACAACATCAACCAAACACACACACAAAACCAAACAAACCAACAACAACAAACAAAGAAAACAACACCAAACAACCCAACAACTATCAAACAAACAAAAAAGAAAGTGGGTAATTGAAATCGCACAAAGGGCTACATTTCCTTTAGTTATTTTCCACTTTAAAAGACATTCTCTCTCTCTCTCTCTCTCTCTCTCCTCTCTCTCATCTCTCTCTCTCTCTCTTCTCTCTCTCTCTCTCTCTCTCTCTTCTCCTCCTCCTCCTTCTTCTTCTTTCTCTCTCTCTCTCTCTCTCTCTCTCTCTCTCTCTCTCTCTCTCTCTCTCTCTCTCCTTCTCCTCCTCCTCCTTCTCTCTCTCTCTCTCTCTCTCTCTCTCATCTCTCTCTCTCTCTCTCTCTCTCTCTCTCTTCTCTCTCTCTCTCTCCCTTCGTCTCTCCCTCCTTCCCTACCACCCTCTCCCTCCTTTCCCCTCCCCCCTCTCTCCCCCTGCCCCACCTCCTCCCCTGCCCCCCTCCTCTCCTTCTCTCAGTCTCGATCAGCGCTAAAAAGCAGCATTTTTCTTTTTTTCCCTTTTTTTTGGTGGGGGGGGGGGGGGGGGGGGTGGAAGGAGGCCTAAGACTCTCTGCCAATAATCCCACACCACACTTTATATAACATCATCATTACAAGCTGCGTACCTACTACCTCGTTTTCATGGGAATCAAACCTGGCTGCTCTTACTCTCAAAGAGCTAGCTAGCTAGCCGACTGACTGAATGAATGAATAACATATACACCACCGCCACAGCCAGCAGCAACCTCTTCTTCCTCTGTTTGCTAGAATGTTATTGCTTTTCGGGGACGGGATAGCTCAGTGGTCGGAGCACTCGCTTTCCCCCAGCCAAGTTAAGCAGCAGTCGAGCGTGGTTACCAGTTGGATGGGTGACCGTTTGCGCCACGCCTTGGCTTCAGTACAGTTCCCCCAGTTCCCCCAGCTGTAAATGGGTACCTGCCCTCTTTAGGGTTGGGGAAGGAAAAGCAGTGAGGGAGAGGAGATGGGCGCCGCCCTCAATATGCTGGCCCCTAGAGAAGTGAGGTCTCTGACGCCTCGATCCCCTACGACCTTATAGGTTATGGGACTCCTTTACCTTTTTTTTTTTTTTAAACCTTTTTATTGCTTGTCATCTCTTATCCCGCTAAAACAAACAGCCACGATTACGCATGTATACTTTTCCTTCCTTTTTCCCTCCTTTAATTTCTCACTTGAAAAGAGAGAGGGAGGGAGGGAGAATGTGAGAGAGAGGGAGTGAGGGGGAGGGGAGAGGGAGAGAGGGAGAGGAAAGGGGGGGAGGAGGGGAGGGAGAGAGGCCGAGACAGAGACACAGAGAGAGACAGACAGGCTGGAGAGAGAGAGAGAGAGAGACAGACAGAACAGACAGAGACAGAGACAGAGAGACAGACATACAGACAGAGAGAGAGGCAAACAGAAAGAGAGAAAGGGAGAGAGACAGACAGACAGAGAGACAGCAGACAGAGAGAAAGACAGACAGATAAAGAGAGAGAAAGAGACAGAGACACAGAAAGAGAGAGAGACACAGAGAGAGAGACAAGACAGAGAGAGACAGAGAGAGAGACAGAGGACAGAAAGAGATAGACAGAGAGAGATAGAGAGACAAGACAGGGAGAGAGGAGAGAGAGGAGAGAGAGAGAGAGAGAGAGAGAGAGAGAGAGAGAAGATGAGAAGAAAGAGGGAGGAGAGGAGAGAAGAGAGAGAGAGAGAGAGAAAGATAGAGAGAGATATAGAGGGTAGACAGAGAGAAAGAGAGAATGTGAATGCGAATGCGAATGTGAAAGTTTCGCATTCGATAGACAGAGAGAGATAGACAGAGAGGGATAGACAGAGAGGGATAGACAGAGCGCACAAACTGCCAGGTAACTCCCCACACAACTGCAGTCTCTTAGGACGTCAAACACTCTAGCGCCTAACAAGCACATGACTGTGTGGTTATGTCCTTAAGCGTGTTTCATGTCCCTAACTGGCACAAGACGTTCAGCTGCGCAAAACCCAACCCCATAAGTCCAGCAACAAGAAATCATTTTTCTATAAATGCGTATCACATATTATTCATTATTCCAACACAAAATGTAAGCACGGTCCATAATAACGCTAATAAAATAATACCAAAAAAAAAAAAAAAGTAACAACTCAAATGAGACTGCTGCAAACAGAAAAAAAGAAGAGTATTTTACCGGGAAAATCCGTTGAGTCCTGCTGAAACAATCCTACAAGGCACAGTGAGGGGAGGAAGAAGAAGAAGAAGAGGCAGACAAAGGAAGAGATGGGAGGACAACATTCGAGAGTTGGACAGACATGGAGCTGAGAGACACCCTGAGGGTGGCTGAGAGACGCGAGGACTGGAGAAAGGTGGTTGACACAAAGCTTCGAAGGCGCCCCAAAAAGATTCGAAATCTGAGGGATCGGTGACGGTGACGGTGACATGACTACCATAGTTATCTGGTATTGCTCAATGACCTCAATCCCCCAAAAGTATAATATAGTGCCTTTTTTTTTCCATACTTCAAAACAAAAATCTCTAAAAATCAGCAGAATCCCCCCCCCCCCCCCCCCCCACCCCTAACACTCCATACAGAAGATACTACACGATCCGAAAGTTAAAGGTGGAGTGTAGCCTCCCCCCTTCCCCCCTACCTCCCCCTCACCAGCCCAGTAATTGTGTAATGAAGCAGAAGGGAAGAGGATGCTGGAGATGCCTGGAGGTTGAGGTCTGCAAGCCAGGGGCTGTACTGGGCGCCTACACAAACACCATCTTCATCCGAGCCCATCAGACATCCCCACTGCTGCTTCCAATACCGTTATCAAGCCCCTAGCTGCCTGCCAACACACCCAGGAAGGAAGTATCTGAGCTGCCTGCTACAACCTTGGTCCTAATGAAAAACATCACACCTACCTGCCACTAACACTCGCAGCAAACACCCACCCGCACTACCAAGCTAGATCATCACACACAGACACATGCATACACACACTCGCACGCACGCACACGCACGTGCGCGCGCGCGGGGGACACATACACACACACACACACACACACACACACACACACACACACACACACACACACAAAGACAAAGAACGCAAAAACTGTGTACATAAAATAAGTGACAGAATCACAGTTGATATCTATCAAGCAGATATTATCAGACATGTGTATGAGTGTTTTGAAAAAAAGAGAAAAAGAGAAGTAGAATGCAACATGTTTTTATAGTGTACATCTTTTTTTTTGGTGCCAAATAGATAATTATAATTGATGTTTTCGTTGTGTCAAAACTAATAAGTCTACATGACTTCAATGGCAATAAATTATTCTGAATCTGAATCTGTATCTGAATCTGAATCTCTCTCTCTCTCTCTCACACATACACACACACACACACACACACGCACGCGCGCACACGCGCGCACACACACACACACACACGCACACACACACATACACACACACGGGAGACAGGTATTAAAAGGTAAAGGTAAAGGAGTCCCATAACCTATAAGGTCGTAGGGGAGCGAGGCGTCAGAGACCTCACTTCTCTAGGGCCAGCATATTGAGGGCGGCGCCCATCTCCTCTCCCTCGCTGCTTTACCTTCCCTGACCCTAAAGAGGGCAGGTACCCATTTACAGCTGGGTGAACTGGGGGAACTGTACTGAAGCCAAGGCGCGCAAACGGTCACCCATCCAACTGGTAACCACGCTCGACGCTGCTTAACTTGGCTGGGGGAAAGCGAGTGCCCTGACCACTTATCTATCCCGTCCCCAGACAGGTATTACACCGCTTCTAATGCATGTCCTTTGTAATGTATTCCAAAGCATCTTCGGCCAATATGCTTCTTCTTTGTCGAAAGCTCAGACAGCTACCATGTCATATGAGCAAAACTGCGTCGCGTTGCCGTTAACCCTTCCACTGCTGGATATAATTATTGGCGGTCACAGGAATTGCACTTAAAACCAAAAAAAGGGGGGCCTTTTTTTTAGTTTTTAAGACCTTTATATCATATTAAACAATCTTTGGCAAAGTCTGTTTTTTACCTCCAACCTCCAAAAACCCCAAAGGGCCTTTGCTACTGACAAGCAGCAGGCCCCAGCGTGCGAGTTGATTTGGAAAAGATAGGCAAAAATTAAAAAATTTAAAATAAAACAAATTAATTTTTTGGGAAATGTTCCCTTTTTCTTCTAAATGGAAAACAGCCAAAAACAATAAAAGGGCCCCCCCAGAGACCCCCCCAAAATTTGGGGGTTTTCGCGCCCCCCCCCCCCCCCCCCGGCCATAAAATTTTCATTTTAAAAAAAAAATATCTTTATCAGAAAGAATAACACGGGCTTTAATTCCCCCCTTTGCAAAATTTTTCTCCCCCCCCCAAAGGTTCTTCAAAACGCTTTACCCCCCCGCCCCCCCTTTTTAAACCTCCAAAGGAATGGGAATGTTTTTTTTTGGGTCCCCCAGGGAAGAAAACCCGGAATTAGTTTTTACAAATGGGCAAGAAAAAAAGAATTTACAAATCCAAAGGGAAACCAAAAAAAAACAAAAAAAAAAAATAGTATTACTATAATATACCAAATTGATCTACAATTGTTGGTTTCCCATTTGGCTTCCAGCAGACTTCATTTGAAAAAAAACAAAACACCCGCAAATTAAAGTGAAAAAAGGGCATGTCACACGAACATCTGGACTGAGCAAGACTGTCCTACAGGGAACAGTACCAGGAGGAGGAAGACGAAGAGGCAGACAGCAGAGAAAACGATGGGAAGACAACACCAGAGAGTGGAGGACTGGCCTTGAGTGGGAACGACATACTACGGAAAGCTGAGAACCGTGAGGAGTGGAGGAAGCTGGTTGCAAAATCTGCAGAGGTGCCCCAACGGCAGACCGGACTATGGGATGGGTTAGAGTGAAGACTTTATTCAATACTTTGTCCATCTACGCAAATTAATAAAGAAAACAAGTTTTGGTGTAATGGATGGTAAAGCATTCACTTTCATTTTTATAGAATCGTTTACTTTCGTAACTTACGGACCTCCAAAAGAATCTCACGGATTAACAGTTTTATAACTATGCTGACACAAGCCATTTACAACAAGAGTTACATAAAATGTGTCACTTGGAGATAGAAACCAAAGGAAAAAACACACAAAAGTGAGCCATATAAACTTAGATTTATTTAACTTGTCAATAATAATTTTAAAAAATAATATAAATGAACCTGGGCATCTCATTTGGAAAATAAAGGGAAGGCGTGGGGACTAGACCCATGGGGTGGGGGGGGAGGGGAGGGGGGGCAGAGACTTTAAAAAAAGTAAGAGAAGAACAAAATGATAAAAACAACCCAAATGTCCGCCCTCACCCCCTCCAACACCCCCCCCCCCCCCCCCCCCCAAAACACACACAAAAACACACCACACACCAAAACACAAAACCCCCACCACCAACCACCCACCACCACCATCCACCACCACCACCACCCCTTTAACCCCAAAGTTCACTAAGGACAAAATGACTAACGGTCAATGCACTCTCCTCTAAGCCTAGTCCACTACTCCACCACGTCCAAAGAAAAATGCTCTGGGGGCTGGGCTGGATGAAATAAAACCAAGCCTAATGACTCCCTGTACTGGGACTCATACTACTAACTGCCCCCCCCCCCCCTCCCCCCCCCCCCCCCCCTCCCCCCAATAACAAGCATTTTAGAGCCAAATGCTCCCCCCCCCCCACCCATCCCCACCCCACCCCCAACCCCTACACTATTATACTATACCCCTCCGCGCTCACAACGGGGCCCCCAAATAAACAAACCAAACAGCAGCCATGCCCCAAGCCGTGATAAACACAGCAGCCCTTGGTAACCCTCCGTCACGTAAACATTCCCCTCCCCACCCCAACCCCCACCCCCCCTAAACCCCCCTACCCCCCACCCCCCCACCCTTTTAACCACTCACATTCCTGTCAGGAGACCCTCATAAACCCTCAAGAAGGTCTGGCCCCATCTGCTCCCCCCCCCCCTCCCCCCCCCTCTCCCCCCCCCCCCCCCCCCCCCCCTTGTACTCTATACAACCCAAACGAATGAATCTCCCCCCCCCCCCCATTTGGGATTTGTAGAGGATTTTGCATAATGAACAAGCGAAGATAAGTTTGGGTTATCGGACGCCCGCCCGCCCGCCGGTTAAATGGACGTTGTGAGATGAAGACCTGCTGATGCGTTCTGTCTGTCAGTTTGCTTGGGTTTCGGTAATTAGATAACAAGATGTGAGAGGGGGGAGGGGGGACCTTCCCTCCCCCCCTCCCCCTCATCAGTTCTGCAGTCTGTCAGGCTTCGTTAATAAGTTTACAGCTTCATAATAAAAGAGGCGAGAGCAGCGAAAAGGAAGCGGTGCGCTTTGTAGATATACACACATCTGGTTGTCAGAATTTACAGTGATAAATTTATTGTATATATATACATACAGTGGTGAGGTGAAGACAGAGAAGTAGGAAGTTAGGAGGAGGGGAGTGTGTAAGGTTGGTGAGGGTGGGGGTGGTGGGGGGGGTGGTGGAATGAGATTGGAGGGGAGGGAAGGAGAGAGTGTGGGGAGGGGGAATGAGTGGAGGGGGAGAGGAGGAGAGGAAGATGTAATTGAAGTTGAGCGGAATACAAGAATCATGGTAGTAATAATACTGGGATGCATCTGGAAGAGAGAGAGAGAGAGAAGAGAGAGGGGAGAGAGAGAGAGAGAGAGAGAGACAGAGACAGAGACAGAGACAAAGAGACACAGACAGACACACAGACACACACACAGACAGTCAGACGATTCAGACAGAGACCCAGTGGCTGAGAGACTGAGAGACAAAGAAAGAAAAGAAGAAAAAAAAAAATCGTAATTCTACAAACAGAGAAAGACAAGAGACATACGTACGCGCAAAGAAGACAAGAACGGGGGATGGGGGGGGGGGGGGGGGGGGGGGGGGGGGGGGGGGGGGGGGGGGGGGGGGGGGGGGGGGGGGGACTGTAGGGTGTGCAGAGACGTAACATGGGATCAACAGTAAACGCGAGGAGGGTGAAAAGAGACAGGCACAGAGAGACAGAGAGAGAGAGAAGGGGGGGGGGGAGGGAGGGGGAGAGAGAGAGAGAGAGAGAGAGAGCGCACACACACACACACACACACACAAACACACACATACACACCCACACACCCAGAGAGAGAGGAGAGAGAGAGAGAGAGTAGAGGAGAGAGAGAGAGATGAGAGAGAGAGAGAGAGAGAGCGCAACACACACACACACACACAAACACACACATACACACCCACACACCCAGAGAGAGGAGAGAGAGAGAGAGGAGAGAGGAGAGAGAGAGAGAGAGAGAGGACGCTTTTTGACGCTTTGACCAATAATATTTATTGTCATTGCCCAAAGTGGCCTATTGACAAGGGGGGCTATACACGACTTTCTTTGTAAATGCAAATAAATACAAGAAAAATCACATGATGCAGAGGAGAGAGAAGAGAGAGAGAGAGAGAGAGAGAGAGAGAGAGAGAGAGAGATTACAATCCTCTGGCCCTTAGAAATAAGTACACAATGAGAGAGAGAGATTGAGAGAGGAGAGAGAGAGAGAGAGAGAGAGAGAGAGAGAGAGACAGTAGACAGACAAACGGACAGAGACAGAGACAAAGAGACAGACGGGGAAAGAATGCATCAGAGCGCCCCCCCCCCCCCCCCCCACCCCCCCCTAAAAAACAACCGGCTATAACAAAAACAAACCCCCCACCAAAAGAAAAAAAACAAACAAAAAAAAAATACAGACAAGATTGAGTAAGCTACACAGACAGACAAGAAAGACAACCACCACCCCCATCACAACAACCACAACAACAACAACTAACACCAAAGAAAAAAAAAAGATGCCAGTCAGACATACACAACATGCAAGCTGGTATGCCGGCTAACCTTTGAAAGCAACAGCAACAGCAACAACAGCAACAGAAACAGCAGAAGCAGCAACAGCAACAGTAGCAAGCTATCCTATCCATCCATCTACCTCCCTCCTCCCCCTGTGGCATAAAGAAGCAAGTGCAGTGTCAGACAGAGGAATCGTTTTGTTCCGACCTGATTGATGGAGATGGATTTCGCACGAAGGTGATAATTCAGCAACAAGCCTTTGGGGCCCGAGAGCCCCCGTAAGAATCTGATGTATACCCCGGATATTGTTTCTCTCTGCTGTCTGTCTTCTGTCTGCCCGTCGTTTTGTTGTTGTTTCTGTTGACTGTCTCTGTCTGTCTGTCTGTCTCTGGCTGGTTCTTTCTCAGTCTGTCTGACTTCTGATTTTCTCTCTCTTCTCTCTCTCTCTCTCTCTCTCTTCTTTCTTTTCTTTTTTTTTTGTGTGTGTGGGGTTTGTGTGTGTGTGTGTGTGTGTGTGTGTGCGTGCGTGCATGCACGTATGTGTGTGTGCATGGGGGGGACTTTGTTTGCTTGTGTCGTTTTCCCCCTTTTTTGTGGTGTGTGTGTGACTCTTTCTCTTCTGTTGTCTGTCTCTCTCTCTGTGGCAGGTTCTTTCTCAGTTTTGTCTTGATTTCTTCTTCTTCCTTCTCTCTCTCTCCTCTTCTCTTCTCTCTCTTTTCTCTCTCTCCTCTCTCTCTCTCTTTTTTGCGCGCGCGTGCGTGTTGGCGTTTTTGTGTGACTTTTTGTTTGTCTGTCTGTCTTTTCTCTCTCTCTCACTTCTCTTTCTAGTCTTATCTGTTTCTCTGTACGCGCGCGCGGCGGGGGTGAGTTTTTAATTTTTGTGTTTGCATGCCCTTGTGGGTGTGTGTTTGTGTGCGTGCGCGTATGTGTGTGGGGGAGTGTGGTTGTGTGTGAGTGAGTGTGTGTTTTTGTTTTGAAAGGCACGCGCGCCGTTCGCGCCCCGCGTGTGTTTTTTTGTGTGTCGGGGCGCGGCCTTTTCTACTGTGTGTGTGGTGTAAGCGCGCCCCCCCACTGTGTGTATATGCGCCGCGGTGCGTACAGGTTGTTGTGGTGGTGTGTGTGGTTGTGTGTGTGTGTGTGTGTGTACACTGTCTGTGTTTCGTAGCGACAAGAGGGAAGACCCAGGAAAGTAAAAAGAGATAAGGAGGTGTTGTGGGGGACGGGAAACGATAACCCTGCTTCTCTTCTTTGAGAGAGAGCACAATAGTAAAAAGAGATTTTGATAGGGGAGGGGGGGGGGGGGGGGGGGGGGGGGGGGGGGGTAGGGGGTTTTTATCATGGGAAGATGGGGGAAATTTTTTATATGATGATAAAATAAAGGAAAGTCGGAGATGGATGGGGGGTGGGGGTTTGGTAATCAGAATAGCAGACCAGTTATGGGCTCTTTATCGGGGAAAGAAGAGTCGGAAAGATCAACGGACATGAAAAGTACCCCCCCCCCCCCCCCCCCCCCCCCCCCCCCCCCCCCCCCCCCCCCCCCCCCCCCCCCCCCCCCCCACACACACAATGGGTTGTTTTCTTTTTCTTTTTCTTTGATGAAAAAATACGTTTTGACAAAAGGGGTTTCGGATGCTCGTTTACATTTATGAACATGTGTGGTTATCCAGAAAAGGGTGTCAACCTCTGTTTTGGTCTTTTTTCTTTCTTTGAAGAAAAAAAAAGTAGTCGTATTTTATTTTGGGCGTTGTATTTGTACCGCAGCAGAAGTACTTTAACACACAACAAAATTTTGTATTTATTAATATATATATTATTATATATTTAATATATATTTAAAACAGGGGTAATTATCTGTTATATATGTGTGTATATATTAAAAATTTTATATATGTGTTAATATATATATATTTATTTTTTATATTAAATTTTATTTCAAACCCTGTTTGCTTCTGTTTCTAAACTCTACAGAGAAGATTTTCCCCGAAACGTCCCCCCCCCTTCCCCCCTCCCAAAAACCAAAACCCCACACAACCAACACACACACCACACACCACACCAACACA
>CM054144.1:44352530-44357530 GCA_028751875.1 Rapana venosa
CCCCCCCCCGGGAACCCCCCCCAAACCCCCCCCACCTCCCGCGGGAAAATCAGTTGCACCGTAGTAATGAAGAACATGGGGGACTACCCATAGCCTTGAGGGGGGGGGGGGGGGGGGGGGGTTAGGTAGTACAGTAGGGTAGAAGGAAGGAAGGAAGGAAGGTAGGTAGGTAAGTAGGTAGGTTAGGTGCAGCAAGCCACTAGGCTGGCTATACGACTGGTCAACTTTCCGGTATAGACTTGTGTTCCTCATTTCTCGGTTGACCTGTCCAGCGGTGAATGTAGCCTCGTATACTTCACCATACCTCCCCCTGCCCCCCCCCCCCCCCCATGACCCCCCCCACTGACCCTCCCCCCCTCCCCCCCTCCCCACCCCCTCCATGAACCCCCCCAAGACTATGTAACTCGAACTTCTGCAAGGCTTTGTAAACTAACAAAAACTAAACAAAAAACTAAAGAAAACAACCCCCCCCCCCCCCCCCCCCCCAACACATACAACAACCCCAAAAGGTCTTTTCTAATTGCGTTACGTCAATGGAGTTCACAGACAATTTCCTATTTTTTGGTGTTATTTTTGTACATGGTCAAAACATCGAAACGAAATTAAAATAAATAAAAAGTTGTATAGGTTAAGAATTTCGTATTATTATTATTATTATTATTGTACATGATCATACCCGAGACCGACATATAATAAATGTAGAGTTGTATGGATTAACAACTTCGTGTTATTATTGCACACGATCAAATATGGAAAACGAAAAAACAACAACAAAATTAAAGTTGTATGGATTGAGAGCAAAAACCGAAAACAAACACCAACAACAGCACTTTCACTAACCACTGTGTAGAATGATGACATAGTTTTGAACTTGAATTGACACTTCTTTCGGGGAGGAGGAAGAAGAAGAAGAATTGCGAAGAAGAAGAAGAAGAAGAAAGAAAGAGAAGAGAGATGAAGAAGAAGAAAGAAACGAAAAAGAAGATTTGCGAAGAGGAGAAGAATTGCGAAGATTGCGAAGAATTGCGAAGATGAATTGCGAAGATGCGAAGAAGAAGAAGAAGAAAGAAGAAGAAGAAGAGAAGAAAAGAAGAAGAAGAAGAAGAAGAAGAAGAAGAAGAAGAAGAGAAGAAGAAGAAGAAGCAGAAGAAGAAGAAATGAGGAAAATAAAATAAAATAAAAGCAACAGGAAGAAAGGGATGATTTGTGGAAGGAAGAGGCAGCAGCCATAGTAGTAGCAGTCACAGTTAGAAGTAACCGCACATAACAAGCAGTAGTCGCATCAACACGAGTATAACAGCAACAGAAGTAGAAACAGTACAGCTGAAAGTAGCAATTGTGGTAGTAGTAGTAGTAGTAGTAGTAGTAGTAGTAGTAGTAGTAGTAGTAGTAGTAGTAGTAGTAGTAGTAGTAGTAGTAGTAGCGGAAGTAACACAAAACGAAGCAGCTGCAAAAGCATAACAGCAGCAGCAACAACAACAACGACGACGACAACAACAACAACACCAACAACAACAAGAACAGCTAGGAGTACCAACTTAAGTACTAAAAGACTAAGACGTTTCTCTTGTAGGAAAAAAATCTGCAGACAAGCAGCAGGCAGGCAGGCAGGCAGGCAGGCAGGCAGACAAACAAGAAGGGCATCAAGTGTGTAAAAAGAGACTATGTATGTTCAGGTTCAGTTGGACCTAATAGAGCAGACAGACAGACAGAGAAACAGACAGACGGCACTTCTCCACGTGCGGACAACGCCACCCCAAGATAACTAGCTAGCTAACTCACTCTCTTTTGCGTTCCCACGCCCGCTACAGCCAGCGGTCAGTAGTGGTCTTGTTTCCTTCAATCTAGGTTAGGTTAGGCCTACTCTTGACCTGCACGTCGATTTAAACTCTGTGTGTGTGTGTGTGTTTGTTTGTGTGTGTGAGTGTGTGTGTGTGTGAGTGTGTGTGTGTGTGTGTGGTGTGTGTGTGTGTGTCTGTGTGTGTGTGTGTGTGTGTGTGTGTGTGTGTGTGTGTGTCGTGTGTCGTGTGTGGTGTGTGTGTGTGTGTGTGTGTGGTTGTGTGTGTGTGTGTGTGGTGTGTTGTGTGTCTGTGTGTGTGATGTCTGTGTTGTGTGTTTGTGTGTGGTGTCTGTGTGTCTGTGTGTCTGTGTATGGTGTGTGTGTGTTGTGTGTGTGGTGTGTTATGTGTGTGTGTGTGTGTCTGTGTATGTGTGTGTGTGTGTTGTGTGTCTGTGTGTGTGTGTGTGTGTGTGAGTGTGTGTGTGTGTGTGTTCTGTATGTGTGTGTGTGTCTTGTGTGTGTGGTGTGTGTGTGGTGGTGTGTGTGTGTGTCTGTGTGTGTGTGTCTGTGTGTGTGTGTGTGTGTTGTGTGTGTGTATGTGTGTGTGTATGTGTGTGTTGGTGTGTGTGTGGTGTGTGTGTGTGTGTCTGTGTGTGTGTGTATGTGTGTGTGTGCTTGCTCACCTTGTGTCAGGGGCTTGAATCTTCAAGAGACACTGCGAATTACGAGCAACAAACAAGACGAAACTACGCCATTTCCACCACAATCAGTTGCTGTAACATTTATATGCGGGGGTGGGATGGGGGGGGAAGAGGGGGGGGGGGGGGCTGGGTGGGGCGGGGGGCTGGGGGGGGGGGGGGTGCGTGGTGCATGCACAAGAGAGAGAGAGAGCGAGAGAGAGATAGAGAGAGAAAAACAGAGACAGAGACGAAAGAAAGAGATACAGGGATACAGACAAAGACAGAGACAGGAAGAGTCGAGAGAGAGAGGCAGAGAGAGAGGAGAGAGACAGAGACAGAGAGAGAGAGAGACAGAGACAGTCATATCCAATCACACATAATAATAATAATAATAATAATAATAATAATAATAATAATGTATGGAATTTATATAGCCCTGAATCTTGTAAAGCAACAAATCAAAGCGCTTTTTTTATATCGAGGATAATGGAATAAGCACTCATGTGCTTTTTTACATTCAGTCCCCGTGTGTATGCGGTTTTGTAAATGTTGACATCTGTTCCCACCGGCACACAATGGCCTACATAACACACATTACATGCATACACACATACACACACCACCAGACGAACACAAACCACTAGACAAAAAACCACACAAGCATACGACCTACCAAAACAAAACACAACACACACAACACGCACGCAGCCACACACACACACGACACACACACAGACGACACACGCGCACCAACAAACTAACTCAGAAAACAAGAAAACCCTCTGTCACTATCACTATTCACGCTGCAGGACAACTCTGCCATTACTGTCTCATTTCCCAAACAACCTACACCAACCAACAACAACAACAGACGGACAAAGAGATGGCCTTTGATCCTTGACCCCAGCCATCCACACTACAAAGCTTTCCTCGTCGCAGACAAACACACACACACACACACACACGCACACACTCACACACACCTGCTGATATCACTTTTCGGTGGAAGGACATTAACTTTAGAACTAATAACACACAGACACACGCACATACGCACGCACGCACACACCATACACAAACACAAACGCACATACACACGCGCGCGCATACAACACAACGCACGCGCGCGCACACACACACACACACGCACGCACGCGCACACAACACACATACACACACACACAACACACACACACAAAACACACACACACACAACACACAAGGGGATGGGATAGCCTAGTGGTTAGAACATTGTGCTCGCAATCTGACGACCCGGGTTCGATTCCGTTCAAGGGAATATTTTTCCTGGAGTTAACATCAGTGCCGACTCCACTCTCCCCAAAGTCCTTCGGATGAGACTATAAACGAAGGCCCCGTGTGCGAACGCACGCAGAACATCTCTCGCACACGTTAAAATCCTGTTCCGCTTTTCGTAAGAGTAGGCCATTGTGTGCCGGTGGGAAAAGATGAAAGAATTTACAAAACCGCATACACACGGGGACTGGATGTAAAAAAAGAACATAAGTGCTTATTCCATTATCCTCGATATAAAAGAAAAACCAAAAAACAACAACAACGTAAAAACCTTTGTTTGAAATCCTTAAACATAAACATTATCAGCGTGTCCATATGTAGTTTGCGCGCGCGTGCATGATTGTGCACGCGGGTGTATTTGTGTATGTCCGCGCGCGCGCACATGTGCGTGAGTGGGTGCTAAACCATGTTAACCGAGTCAATGGCAGAAACTCCGTTTTTTCCTTTTGGTTTCTTTCCCGTTTTGCCATCCCCCCCCCCGCCCCCACTTCCCCCAGATAAATGGAGAGATAGCGTTTCAACATTATTTTACCACCAAAAAAAAGAAGAAAAATATCAAAACGGCTGCAGTGCACTCCTGAATATCCAATGATGAACACTGAGGAGGGAGAGAGAGAAGAACAGAAGAGGGGAGAATGGGCCGACACATAAAATATCTTATGGACATTGTTCACCTAGCCTTGTTCTTCATCACCACCAACCCCTCCCTTCTCTCCCCCCCCCCCCCCTTTCTCCGCTTCCTCTTCCTTCATCCCCGCCCTCCTCCCCTCCATCTCCATCCCAACCAAAGAAGAAAGAGAGAAAAAGAGAGAGAGGGAGGGAGGGTGAGAGAGAGAGAGGGAGGAGAGGGTGAGAGAGGAGAGAGGGGAGAGAGAGAGAGGAGAGAGGGGGAGGGAGAGAGAGAGAGAAGAGAGAGAGGAGAGAGAGAGAGGGGAGAGGAGAGAAGAGAGAGATGAGAGAGAGAGAGAGAGAGAGAGGAGAGAGAGAGAGAGAGAGAGAGAGAGAGAGAGAGAGAGAGAGAACAAAAATACAAAGGGTTTCTTTGAACATAGCATTTCATTTAGATAACGGTCACACTGAATTTATTTGAACATGAAACAAAAACGACAAAAGGGGATACAGAGACAGAGAGAGAGAGGATAGAGAGGAGGAGGGAGAGAGAGAGGAGAGAGAGAGAGAGAGAGAGACAGACATACAGACAGACAGAGTAGAGAGACAGAGAGAAA
>CM054144.1:44360030-44365030 GCA_028751875.1 Rapana venosa
AATTAACATAAACAACAATAATATCATCGTATGTTTTTACAGATTATACATTCTGAAAATGTGATCCAAAATGGAGGGTAGGGAAACCGATATTACGGAGGATTAGGCATGATGTCAGCATTGGTTTTAAGCGTATTATGTTTTTCTTTTCTCTTTTCTTTTTTTTATATAAAAAATAATGAGATGTGTGCTGGAACTGTTTCGATTTTATTAGTCAGAATGCATTTTTACGGAAAAAATAAAGATATGGTTAGAAAGACGTGGATGATGTAGTTAGTGAACGAAGGAGTAACAGTGTGTGTGTGCATGTGTGTGTGTGTGTGTGGTTTGTGTGTGTTTGTTCATTAAAAATATTTGTTCTTTTATTTCGAGGATAATGGAATAAGCACTTGTGTGTTTTTTTACACCCAGTCCTCGTGTGTATGCAGTTTTGTAAATTGTGTGTGTGTTTGTGCGCGCGCGCGTGCGTGCGTGCTTGCGTGTGCGTGCTGCTTGCCTGTCGTGCGTGCCTGCCTGCCTGCCTGCCTGCTGCAGTCTGCTGCCTGCCTGCCTGCCTGCTGCCTGCTTGCTGCCTGCTGCTGCCTGCCTTACTGCTGCCTGCATGCTGCCTGCTGCCTTCCTGTTGCATGCTGCCATTGCAAAAAGTGCCTCGCGGACACGCTTGCATGTAATAGAAGTTACTTTGTGTCAGGTATGCTCATATATATATATTTATATATATTATTATATATATATATATTATTATATATATATTATATATATATGACCAGATGGGAATTCAATGTGTGATGTTGCTTTCGTGTAGCTAGCTCACTTCTGTGGACGTTGGGTTTATTTCATACATTATATCTTCAATTAATACCTATGCCTCCACTTGGCTCATTCTGATCGTTTTGATGCAACAGCAAGCAGAATGGTTCTTAACCGTTATGCTAGATAGAAAGTTATTCATTGATCATTTTCTGACGTGTAATCATCACGAACTCCTTCTTCCCATAGAAATGCATACTGTTTTGCATTGTTCCTTCTCAATAACCAACACTATACTCTAGACTCCGCATGAACTTTTTTTTTCAGACTCTCAATCAAATCGTTCCTCGCTCCGTCAGTCGCAGGATCAACCCACATTGCCCCGAAGATGTTCCACCCCCACCCCTCACTACCCCCCACATCACACTGTCAAACATGATAAAGGCTTACCCACTGTGCCCTCAACATTGACTTTGACTAATGAAGTCTCCGACCAAAAATAATCATAATATAGAACTGCAGACCACTCTGATTTCAGCGAGTAAACATCCATTTTCTTCTGCCTGGCAGGGCCAGAAGGAGACAGACGGAATCCGAGAGGAAGCACGTGTGGTAAGTGCACACACTATTAGTATGTACAGCGGCGAGCTATGTTCTGAATTTGGCAGCGGAACCCACCCGACAAGTAAATGGACTCTTGAAGCATGCAATGAGAATAATCTCGTTGGTCGTGTCAGCCGATCCATTTTGCAAAGCCGACGATGCTTGATTTTGGCAATTGGTGGTGGTGGTGGTGGTGATAGAAATTGAAGAAAAAAGGGGAGATGGGGTGGGGGTGGGGGTGGGGGGGTGCAGGACTTTGGTATGAGGAAACTGAAGTGAAAAGAACAATCGAAGAAGAAGACGAAAGCGAAGAATGCGAAGAATGCAAATGCGAAGAAGAAGAATGCAAATGCGAAGAATGCGAAGAAAAGAAGAATGCGAAGAAGAACAAGAAGAATGCAAAGAAGAAGAAAAGAAGAAGAAGAATGCGAAGAAGAAGAAGAGAAGAAAAGAAGAAGAAGAAGACGAAGAGAAGAAGAAGAAAAGCAGCAGCAGCAGCAGCAGCAGCAGCTAGCAGCAGCAGCAGCAGTAGTAGTAGTAGTAGTAGTAGTAGAGGAAGAAGAAGAATGCAAAGCAGAAGAAGAATGCAAATAAGAAAAGAATGCAAAAGAAGAAGCAGAAGAATGCAAAAAGAAGTAGAAGGAGGAGGTGGAGGACGAAGAGGAGGAGGAGGTCGAAGAAAAAGCGAAAAAGGAGAAAAGGAAAATGAATTCTAGGAGGAGGGGAAGGACAGAGGAAGAGGAGAGTGAGATAAAGAAAACGGGAAGAACGACATATCGAAACTTAGGAGGAAGAAGAAGAAGAAGAGACATGACTGTCAAGTTAAGACGTCTCCCTTTGACAGAATCTATCCTCTTTTTGCATTCTAACTGGTTTCATTTGCTTGTTCGTTTTGGTTTGTGCTTCTTTGTTACAACATTCCCCCCTCCTCAACCCCCCACCCCCCCCCCCCCCCCCCCCCCCCCCCCCCCCCCCCCCCCCCCCCCCCCCCCACACACACACACATAAATAAACATACACTCTGAAAATGTGTCCAAAATGGAGGGTAGTGAAACCGACATTACGGAGGATTAGGCATGATGTCTGCATTGGTTAAACGCATTACGTTTTTCTTTTTTAATATATATATATATATATTTATTTATTTATAATTGCTCCATTTCTTATTGATTACAGATAACGCACACAACACGCACGCACACACACACACGCACATTTACAACACACACACCACCACACAACAACACACACACACACAACACCACACAAACACACACACACACACACACACACACACAACACACGCACATTTACACGCACACATACACACACACACACACCACACGATGACACAATTCACTAAACCGCTTGCACACGGGCACTGGATGTAAAAAATATAAATCGCATGAATGCATATTCATTATCCCCGATGTAAAAGAATTTGAATGGGAAAAAAGACCCAATACCCGGCTGGTGTGAGAGAGAGAGAGAGAGAGAGGAGAGAGATGAGAGGAGAGTGAGAGAGAGAGAGAGAGAGAGAGAGAGAGAGAGAGAGAGTCGAGAGAAGGGGGAGGGGGAGGAGATGGAAGGATGAAGATGTATTTCAAGGTAACAGAATAAGTGCGCATCATTTTTCATCGGCATCCTATTAGGACTCAAAAACAATAAAACTTACTAAACAACGACATGATTTTTGAATAAATCGTACTTAAATTAGCGCCGGTTTGAGGATTATTCAGGATCATGATTTTGTTGTTTTGACGAAGTTACGTTAATAAATTTCCATAAGATCTGTACTGACTGTATTTATGTGTTTAATCAGAATAGGGACAGGATAGTCATGGTCGGAGATGCTTCCCCAGCAAGAAGCAGCGGTGCGAGGTAGGTACAAAGGAGTGGGATGGGGACGTATGCGCGCCTTGGCTTGCAGAAAGGGAGAGCAGTACCGACTAGTAGATCAGGTGAACGCTGCCACGCATGTTAGGGGGTCGAGGAAGGTAAGAGCAGGGAGGAGAGGAATGGGTCGCAGACTCAGTAGTAGCAGAGCAGAAAGGCAGGTCGATGACACGCTCGTTATCCACGATTATCGCCAAAATGCAAGTATTGGGTAGCCTTTACTCATTATGTAAGGCTTTCATTAAGTACTTTTTCTCCCCCTTACAAGATTAGGATATCAAAAAATTCAATGGTTAATCAAACTTAATGCACAACTTCTTTTTCAGGATTGACAAACAGGATTTTAAAACAATATATCTCAACATACATAATCCCCCCTAAAAAATGAACTTGAAGCATTAATTTCAAGAATACATAGATTTTTTTTGTTTTGAGAAACGGATATACGTTAAAAAACATATAATTCTCAAATAATCAAACATTAACATGAAAACTGATTTACTGATTATAATTAGGTAATATGGATAAAGTAAATAGAGGGGAGACAGCAAGCAGCAGGAGATGGAGAGAGGAGAGAGAGAGAGAGAGAGAGAGAAGAGAGAGAGAGAGAGATAGAGAGAGAGAGAGAGGGGTAGAGAGGGGAGGGACAGAGAGAGAGAGACAGAGAGAGACAGAGAGCGACAGGGATACAGAAAGAAAGACAGACAGACAGACAGGCAGACAGACAGACAGGCAGCCAGTCAGATAAACAAAACGACATCGTTATCACGATTTCTGCAAAATGCCAACGATTCAGTTAGCATTCTTGAGCGCACAGAAAGTAAGGGCTTTCATTTCGAAGCTACATCTAGTATGTTCTCATTAAAAAAGAGAATATCAAAAAGATTTCACTGTTATTGGTTCATAATCAAAACTTAAATGAGCACCGAACATTTTCTTTTTTCAGGATTGCGAAACGGATTGGAGCATCCATAGATCCCGATCACCCTCACCCTCACCTTACACCCACCCTAAAACTTACACACACACACACATTCACAAAACACACACACACAACACAACACACATACACACACGCGCGCGGCGTGCATACACACACATACACACACAGAGCACCCCCCAACACACAAACACACACATCCTCCCCCCCCACACACACGCACGCAACACAAACACACACACAGTACCACCCTTCCCAACACACACAGCACCCATCCCCCATCCCCCCTCCCCCACACTCCACATACACACACACTACACATACACATACACGCACGCATACAACGGCATGCAAAAACACGATGCACTTTTTGGAGTATGAATTAAACAGCTGTTTCGGAATTAATATTTACACCACACACACACACACATACTCACACACACATACACATACACGCACGCATACACACAAGCACAACGGTATGTAAAAATACATGATGCACTTTTACTGAGTGTGAATTAAACAGCTGTTTCGGAAATTAATATTTCACACCACACACACACACACACCACACACAACACAACCACACCCACACAACCACAACACACACACCCACACACCAAACACACACACACACACCACAACTCACACCACAACCACACCCAAACACGCACACCCAACACCACCACACCACAACACGCACACACACACACTCACACACAACCACACACACCCCCACCCACCCACCACACAACACACACACACACCACACACCACAACACACCACCACACACACACCACACCAAACACA
>CM054144.1:44370030-44382530 GCA_028751875.1 Rapana venosa
GTAGTAGTAGTAGTAGCAGCAGCAGTAGTAGTTGATGATGATGATAGTGAGTGGAAGGAGGAAGGAGTCAGCGCTTCACTCTTGTGGCTTTCTGCTTTCCTTTTTTCTTCTCTCGTTCCTGGCCTAGGGAGCCCCAAGGTTTACCAATGGTGAGAGTTTGTGTACGTGACTGTTTTTTGCCCGCCATGAAGGTAGCCGCATTCCGACTTTCGGGGATGATGGTTAGACACGATAGGCTGACGAGTTTATTTTTCAGTTTTGTCATGACTGTGTTCCTAACGGTACACAACGGCATACTCTGATCTTCTAAAAGGCAGAACGGGTTTTAACCTGTGCGCAAGATGTTCTGCATGTGTTCGTACATTATACTTCACACACACATACACACACGTACACACCACCACCACACCACCACCACACAACAACCACAACAACAACCCCCCCCCCCAGCCACACACACACACCCAGCCACACACACACCCACACCAACACCACCACCTTCACCACACAACAACAACCCCCAAATCCACCCCCCCATCCCCCCCTTCCCCCCCCCCCCCCCCACACACACACACACAAAACCATCCACCCACCACCCACCCACCCACCCCACCCCCGCACACACACACACACACCACACACACACACACACACACACACACAAACAAACACAGATCCCCCGCTGCTTAACACTTTTATAAAGCAGAAACCCAGTCTACTATCTCTCCGCAGACACCGATCATCTGCATCTTCCACCCGAGAACAAACACGCCTGACTGCCCTCAGGCGCCACACTGATGACCCCCCAGATAGCTGACCCCCAGGATATCTGAACCCCCAGATAGCTGACCCCCAGGATATCTGACCCCCAGATATCTGACCCCCAGGATACTGACCCCCCAGATATATGACCCCCAGGATATCTGACCCTCCAGATATATGACCCCCAGGATATCTGACCCTCCAGATATCTGACCCCCAGGATATCTGACCCCCCAGATAGCTGACCCCCCAGATAGCTGACCCCCAGGATATCTGACCCCCCCAGATATCTGACCTATATCCCCCCCCCCTGCCCGCCTCCCCCCCCCCCCCCGATATATGGCCCAGGATATCTGACCTCCAGTATTCTGACCCCCCCAGGATATCTGACCCCCCAGATATCTGACCCCTGGCCCAAGTGAAGGAGGAGGAGTGAGGAGGGAAACTGACCATGAACTGCCTCCCCCACCCCCCTCTCCTTACCTGTCTGTATACACAAGGCCCCAGTCTCTCTCTTCCCACACCCACCCCGCTATCACACACACACACACACACACACACCCAGGTACATTTGGGTGGAGGTATTCTAATCTACCTTCACCCCAAGCAGAGCAATAGGGGATCTATAGGGAGCAGACAGGTGAGGTGTGTGTGTGTGTGTGTGTGTGTGTGTGTGTGTGTGTTGTGTGTGTTGTGTGTGTGTGTGTGTGTGTGTGTGTGTGTGGTTTGTGTGTGTGTGTGGTGTTTTGTGTGGATGTGTGTGTGTGTGTGTGTGTGTGTGTGTGTGTGTTCTTTGTGCTGTGTGTGTGGGTGGTGTGTGTGTGTGTGTTGTGTGTGTATGTGTGTGTGTTGTGTGTGTGTGTGTGGCATGTGTGTGTGTGTGTGTGTTTGTGTGTGCGTGTGCGTGTGTGTGTGCGGTGTGGTTGTGTGTGTGTGTGGGGTGGGGGAGTGTGTGTTGGTGTGTGTGGCGTGTGTGTGTGTGGATGTGTGTGTTACTGTGATGTTGTGTGTGTGTGCGTGTGTGTGTGTGTGTGTGTTGTGTGTGATGTGTGTGTGTGCGTTTGTGTGTGTGTGTGGTGTGCATGTGTGAGTGTGTGTGTATGAGAACAGAGAGAGAGCGTGTGTGTGTGTGTGTGTGAGAGAGAGAGAGAGAGAGTGTGTGTGTGCGTGCGTGTGTGTATTTGTGTGTGTACGTGTGTACGTGTGTGTGCGTGCGTGTGTTTTATTTTTATGTGTACGTGTGTGCGTGTGTGTGTGTGTGTGTGTGTGTGTGTGGGTGGGTGAAGGGTGGGGGGTGGGGCTGGTAGTCAGGATGACAGGAGATATATACACCCACAGTACAATCTAATCATCAGTCAATTAACAACAAGGCGGGGTAGAGGAGCCTGAGAACTGAGACAGAACCCTGTAGTCATCTTTAGGGTGGATATACATACATACATACATACACATACTCTACGTGAATGAGGAAAAGGCCATGCACTGTTCTGTCCGGGCAACCCTTGTACTGTAATAGAGAGCAGCTAGCCTAAGTCACTGTGTGTCCATTGGCCAGTGGCCTGTCCAGTTTACAGTTTGAATGACTTATTTCTATTCAAAATAGCTAAGTGTTATTCAAAACAGCTCAGTGTTATTCAAAATAGCTCAGTGGTCAGATAACTCGCTTTCCCACCAGCAAAGGTTAAGCAGCATCGAGCGTGGTGGTTACCACTTGGATGGGTGACGGTTTGCGCGCCATGGCTTCAGTACAGTCCCCCCAGTTCACCCAGCTGTAAATGGGTACCTTGCCCTCTTTAGGGTCAGGGAAGGTAAAGCAGTGCGAGGGAGAGGAGATGGGCGCCGCCCTCAATATACTGGCCCCTTGAGAAGTTGAGGTCTCTGACGTCTCGCTCCTCCTACGACCACATAGGTTATGGGACTCCTTTACCTTTTACTTTGTACTGACTGAGAACACGTCGAGGGAAACGGAAACAGGTCAGGCTGGCTAACGGGGCTCTGGTGAAGCTGTGACTGGCCTAGCAAGCCGACAGTGGATTTCTCAACCGCTAAGAAAACTGAAAAGAGATACAAACGGACGGATACGAACGGAAAACGACCTCGCAATGGAAACGGACATCGAGATAGACGATGGAGCGACTCCGTGGCTGACACCCTGCGAGCCCATGACCTGTCACTACATCAAGCCTCCCGCCTAGCTGCAGACAGACGTCTGTGTCTCCCCGCGACGCCGAAAGGCACCAGCGGCAGATGAAAGAAAGAAAGAAAGAGAAGAGAGTAGAAGTGCTGGCTGGCATTGGGATTCATGTCCACCTCTGGCCTTTGTTTTCTCTCTGGGTCTAGGGGTCTGTTCATTTCCAGTCTTTTGTGATCTTCTGGTGGTTTCTTTCACAAAACTACTCTATTCAGTGTTTGTCTTGGTTACTACATGCTTGTTTTTACATAGCTTTTTTTTCTTCTTGATTTTGTACACATGGCCTCGGTGTCTGCGCGCTAACACATATACCACGCACACAGACACATAGATACAGACAGACAGACAGACAGGCAGACACACAGACAGCCACACACACACATACACACACACAAGTTTTAACATGTGCACAAGATGTCCTGCGTGTCTTCACACACGGACCTCTTATTTGGAGAAAGAGAAAGAGAGAGAGAGAGAGAGAGAGAGAGAGAAGAGAGAGAGAGAGAGAGAGGGAGAGAGAGAGAGAGAGAGAGAGAGAGAGAGACAGACAGACAGACAGAGAGACAGACAGATACACGCAAAAAACAGATATGAACACATTAAAAACAGAGAGAGAGAGAGAAGAGAGAGAGAGAGAGAGAGAGAGAGAGAGAGAGAGAGAGGAGAGAGAGAGAGAGAGAGAATGAAATGAATGAAAGAATGAATCTTTATATTTTAAGGGTAACAGAATAAGCATGCGCATACTTTTTTTCATCCGGCCCTTGCCCTGATTAGGGACTATCAACAAAACAAAATCTTACTAACAACGACAGAGAGTGAGAGAGAGAGAGAGGAGAGAGAGAGAGAGAGAGAGAGAGAGAAAACACACACGACACGCACAAACACACACACACACACTCACACACACACACACACACAACACACAACACACCACAAACAACAGACAGAACAAACAAACAAACAAGCGCAACAGACAGTCACGCAAAGAGAAAGACACAAACACAGATACCAACCAACCGAGACTGACAGCAAAAAGGCTAACACACACTCAGAATGGACCTAAGCTGCACGAACAAAGTTTACGAGAACGAAACAAAAACCCACTTTTTGTCCATAATTATAAAATCGGGGACCACCTTTCAGTATTCAGAAAAAGAGAACGACTACACAGCGATGAGAGGAGAAGATTCCAGTCAATTCATAGTCAGAGGTTAAAAAAAATGGGGAAAATATCTTTCAAGTTAGTACATATAAAACCTTCCTCCACCATTAGTTCCAAAGACCACAATAGCGCTTGTATCCAGACATAAGCCATGAAGGCTGGACGAAAATATCTAAGCCTACCTAAAATAAACAAATCTTATCTCCACTGAAGGTGGAACAGGAAGAAGAGGAGGAGGAGGAGGAGGAGGAGGAAGAGGAGGAGAGGAGGATGAGAGAAGGAGGAGGCGCAGGAGGGAGGAGGAGAGAGGAGGAGGAGATGAGGAGTGAGTGTGTGTGTGTGTGTGTGTGTGTGAGAGAGAGAGAAAGAAGTGAGAGAGAGAGAGAGAAAAGTGAGAGAGAGAGAGAGAGAGAGAAGAAGAGAGAGAATGCAAAGAAAGAATGGCGAAGAATGAGCGAGAATGGACGAGAGAAGAAGGAGGAAAGAGAGGAGGAGGAGAGAGAGGAGGAAGGAGGAGGAGAAGAGAGGAAGAGAGAGAGATATCCCCTCCCCCCAAAAAAGAACAAAACAACAACAAAGCAAAATACAACAACAAACCTAACAAGCAAAAACGGGACAAAAACAACAAACAAACAAACAAACAAAAAGCTTTGAGATATACTTTAAAACGTAGCGGAGTCATACATCAGAGACAAAGAACCACCAGCTCTTGCCAAAAAACAACACACACACACACACACACACACCCCACACACACACACACACACTACACACACACACACACACTTTCAAGAGTTTGAAAGCAGACAAGACACGCACTTTTCGTTGTAGACACACAGAAACAGCCTACAAGATAACCATGAAAAAATTATTTTAACACCCCCCCCCACAACAAAAAAAAAAAATAAAAAAAACGAGCAGGAAATATCCTGTCTTATTTACAATAACAGCAGCGGAAGAACAAAGAGAAATTATTTTTTATCTTTTATATCGAGATAATGGAATAAGCACTTAAACGGCTTTTTTTAAATCCATCTCCTGTGTATGCGGATTGTAAATTCTGTCATCTGTTCCACCGGCACACAAGGCCTACTCTTACGAAAAGCGGAACAGGATTTAACGGTGCGCAAGATTTTGCGCACGGCCTCGGTTTATAGTCTCATCCGAAGGACTTTTGGGGGAGAGTGGAGTCTGCACTGACGTTAACTCCAGGGGGGAAAATCCCCTTGAACGGGAATCGAACCCGGGTCGTCAGATTGCCAGCGCAATGTTCTAACCACTAGGCTACCCACGCCAAAGGAGGAGACATGGAAAAGGGAAAGTGCCTCAACCTTTCAGCTTTTGCACCAAAGCAGTTTTCTTTTTTTTTTAATCGGGAGCAAGAGCTGAGGAGTATCTATCTCGATGTTCATCAGTGTCAAACTTTGAACATGCAACCAAATCGATGCAAGCTCTACTGCGCTGAAATGAACATTTCCACATGACTTTTTCTTTCCACCCTCACTTCTAGTGATCGGTTCTCGATCTAAAAATCAGCAAGAGAGAAGACAAAATCCATAAGGAAAGAATAATAACAACCTCAACAATTTCCACATCACGATCATACTTCTTTATCTTGAAGTAAAAGCCTACAGAATGCAAGCTCAAGTTGATGTTACTTGTACTGTCACAAGCGCTGGCTGATCTTATCCTAAAATCTTCACATCATGATGAACGGTCTCCATCTAAAAATATCAGCCAGAGAGATAACAAAACATAAGGAAAGACTAATAACAACCTCAACAATGTCCACATCACGATCATCATTCTTTATCTTTCAGTAAAAACCTACTACAATGTGCAAGCTCAAGTTGATGTTACTTTGTAATCATGTCCTAAAATCTTTACACCATGATAAACGTCCTCCATCTACAAAAAAAAAAAAAAAAAAAAAAAATCAGCCAGAGAGATAACAACAACAACAACCATAAGAACACAATAACACAACCTCAACAATGTCCACATCATTACGACCATACTTCATCTTCAGTATAAAAAAAACAACAACAACAACAACAAAACCCCAACACAACGCACGCTCAACCTGACATTATTTTGCACTCACGCCAGCGCTTGCTACTTTACTAATCACAACCTCACCATCTTTTGCCCAATCATAAATCATCACGACAGCCTTTACGAATTCCCAGTTCACGGTTGCTGTCACGAAAGGTATTGCTGCTTTGATGGCTAAAGTTCTCAAAACATCCACTCCACCCTACCCCCCCACCCCTCCACACAAGAACGCTGACTGCTTTTGTCCGACGGTGTGCGCCATTTTGGGGCCACACATTATTATCTGATGGCCACTGGCTGGAAAATGCCAGAGAAGGAAAGGGGCACAACACTAGCCTCCGTCGCCTTCGGTATGTTACTGACCAGGCTAAAATAACAAGGCGGCGGTTGATAGGAATCTGTGTATACCGTTAAAAGCAATTAGCTACAAATTCTACATCAACAATCCTTCAATGGCCTGCAACCAGACGACCTGCCATCACAAACAAGGGAAAGAGAGGCGGAAGGAGTTGTGGGAGTTGGGGGGTGGGGGTGGGGTGGGGGTGGGTGGGGGTGGGGGGTTGGGAAGGGGGGGCTGAGGTTGGGTGTGGAAAAAGGGTTGTGAATCATAGTATCATAGACAGAGAAGAAAAATGAGGTTGAGAGAGAGAGAGAGAGAAACAGAGAGAGAGAGACAGACAGACGAAAGACGGACAGACAGAGACAGAGGCAAGAGAGAGAGAGGAGAGAGAGACAGGGACAGAGAGAGAGAGAGAGAGAGAGAGAGAGAGAGAGAGAGAGAGACAGAGAGAACACAGAGAGAGAGAGGAGGAGGAGGAGGAGGCAGAGAGACATTTATGAACGAACAAAAGAACGAATAAATCAATGAATGAACGAACGAACGAACGAACGAATGAAAGGATAATTTATTTACGGTTCACCTTTTCGCCCTTTCACTAGAAGATAGAGGGAAGGATAAAATACGCAATATCCAAACATTTCAATAGAGTAACACCCCCCCACACCACCCCCCTCCCAAAAAAAAGAAAAAAAAAAGAAGTCGCACCAGGAATGGCCGCCTCCACAAAAACAACTGTCCAACCTAAGCAACTCGCTCTCTTCTCTTGTCTGTCTTTTCTCTTCTCATCTTTTCTACCCCCGCTCCTTCGAATCATTCGCGAAATCAAACATATACTACGGTAATGGTAAAGGTAAAGGTATCCCATAACCTATCAGGTCGTCGGGGAGCGAGGCGTCAGAGACCTCAGCTTCTCCAGGGGCCAGCATATTGAGGAGCGGCGCCCATCTCCTCTCCCTCGCACTGCTTTACCTTCTCTGACCCAAAAGAGGGCAGGTACCCATTTACAGCTGGGTGAACTGGGGGGAACTGTACTGAAGCCAAGGCGCACAAACCGTCCCCCATCCAAGTGGTAACCACGCTCAACGCTGTTTGCTTAACTTAGCTGGGGGGGGGGGGGGGGGGGGGGGGGGGGGGGGGGAGGGAAGCGAGTGCTCCAACCACTGAGCTATCCCGTCCCCATAATATATTAAGGTAACAATATCAAACTACCCACATCTCAGTCATACTACGACTGACAAGAAAAGCACCCACCTGCGTAGTATACATTTTTGGGGGTTCAAACTGTGTTATAATATAATAATGATATATATATTATATTATATATATATATCATATAATTATATACTAATATATATATTTATATATTATTATATATATATTTATTGAGGCCATAACGAGGTCAAAATCGCGCGCACCTTCAGAACTAATTCCTTTCATAGCCTTTATTTTATTTTATTTTAGTGTGTAGCGGCAACAAAAATCTGCGTAATGCCCGATAAATCCGATGGAAGAGCAATCTCTAGCTAGAACAACAAGCACATCACTGGGGTAACGTTCTATGTGCCACACACACAACAACAACAACAACAAAAAAGCAACCCGGCCGTAGAGTTTACAAAAACAAGATAATGATCCATCTTAATAGATTGAAGGAAGGGTGCATGAGGGAATGGGGGGGGGGGGGGGGGGGGGGGGGTTAGAGGGGGAGGGGAAAGGGGGTAGGGAAGGATCAATCATATTATATGACTCATTGCATACGGGTCAAAAAGCAAAGGAGTGTCTGAAACGAAGATGAAGAAGACGAAGAAGAAGGAGTAGGAGCAGAAGAAGAAGAAGAAAAATGCAAAGAAGAATGCGAAGAAGAATGCGAAGAAGACGGAGAAGGAGAAGAGAAGAGAGAAGAAGAAGAAGAAGAAGAAGAGAGAAGAAGGAGAGGAGGAGGAGGAGGAGGAGGAGGAGGGGGAGGAGGAGAATGCGAAGGAAGAAGGAATGGCAAAGAATGCAAGAAAGAAGAAGGAATTGCGAAGAAGAAAAATTGCGAAGAAGAAGGGGAATTGCGAAGAAGAAGAGGAAGAATGCGAAAAAGAAGAAGAATGCAAAAAAAAAAGAAGAAGAAGAATTGCAAATAAGACAAATTACGACGGATTGCGAAGAAGAAGAATTGCGAAGAATCGCGAAGAAGAAGAATTTCGAAGAAGAAGAAGAAGAAGAAGAAGAAGAAGAAGAATTTCGAAGAAGAAGAAGAAGAAGAGAAGAAGAAGAAGAAGAAGAAGAAGAAGAAGAAGAAGAAGAAGAAAAAGAAGAAGAAGAATTGCGAAGAAGAAGAATTTCGAAGAATTGCGAAGAAGAATTGCGAAGAAGAAGAATTTCGAAGAGAAAGAAGAAGAATTGCGAAGAAGAAGAATTGCTAAGAAATGCAAAGAAGAAGGAGAAGAAATGCGAAGAAGAAGAAGAATTGCGAAGAAGAAGAATTGCAAAGAATTGCGAAGAAGAAGAATTGCGAAGAAGAAGAAGAATTGCGAAGAAGAAGAATTGCGAAGAAGAAGAATTGCGAAGAAGAAGAATTGCAGAAGAAGAAGAATTGCGAAGAATTGCGAAGAAGAAGAAGAATTGCGAAGAAGAAGAAGGAAGAAGAGAAGGAAGAAGAAGAGAATGGAAGAGAAAGGTCCACTTTTTGAAGGGGGTGTAGTGGCATTATATATGTATAAAAAAAAAGACAGATTTGTTGGAACTGTTTTAATATGTGTGTGTGTGTGTTTACGTCACAGAGAGAGAGAGGGAGAGACAGAGGGGGGGGGGGGGGGGGGGTCAGAGAGAGAGAGAGAGAGAGAGATGTCAGTAAAATAATATTAACTGCAGCTAGTCTACTAATTCTGAAGATTTGAACTGTAGTGCATATTATGAGATGTATACGAGTTGGAAGTTAATCAATGATTGTAGAATATCTAGATAGGTGACGTAATATCAGATATTTTTCCTTCCTTTTCTGTCGTACTGTAAGCCTAAAGCCAATGAACAAACAAACCGCTGGCGCTGCTCTTGTGGCGACGCTCTCTCTACCCGGGGAGAGCAGCCCGAATTTCACGCAGAGAAATCTGCTGTGACTTAAAGTGGCATAACAAACAAAAACCGAAGTCCCGTGTGTTACACATAATTATTCAGCGCACGTAAAAGAATCCACGGCAAGAGAGCTGTCCCTGGCAATATTCTGTAGGGAAAAAATGATAATAATGGGTGGCGCTGCTCCTGTGGCGACGCACTCTCTCCCCGGGGAGAGCAACCCGAATTTGACGCAGAGAAATCTGCCGTGACTTAAAAGGGGTATAAACATATAAAATAAAATAAAACTAAAATAAATCAATACATCATCCACATGACATTGCACTGTACACCTCGTCAGATGCTGACAGAATAACAAATGGGTTGATTTATTTTTTTATTTAGTTATTTATTCATTTTACTGTGCGTCAACTACCAAGACAGTCGATGGGAGACAGTGACTCAGGAAGAGAAGATTGAAGTTTTCAGTTGTTTTTAGTGTGAAGTTTTTTGTTTTGTTTCGATTCGTTTTATCTTGTTTAATGTCAATTCTCTAGTTGGTGATGTAGATACGCCTATACACACCTCATCTCTCTGTCTCTCTCTCTGTCTCTCTCTGTGTCTCTCTCTCTCTCTCGAAAAATATACACACAGACAGCTAGACAGACAGATAGACAAAACAGACATACAGACAGATAGACAGGCAGAAAAAAAAAGAATTAATGAATGAGTCAGACAGATAGACAGACAGACAGACAGAAAAAGAAAGAATCGATGACTGACTGACTCACTGACTGACTGACTGATCTTTGATAGGCAAGGATGAAGATTTTTAGACCAAGCTGAGTCTTTCAATCTGTCCTTGAAAAGATACATACATACATCAAAACAAGAACTATCGTATGAAAATCAATAAAACATCCGGGGGAAAAAAACCCAGAGAGAGAGAGAGAGGGGGGGGGGGGGAGAGAGAGACAGACATACAGACAGACACACACAGAGACAGACAGACAGACAGAGATAAAGAGTGATAGAGACAGAGACGGAGGGAAAGAGAAAGAGAGACAGATAAGAGGGAGAGAGAGATGGAGAGAGAGAGAGGGAGAGAGAGAGGACAGAGACAGAGACAGAGAGAGTGACAGGCAGAGACAGACAGACAGAGATAAAGAGTGATAGAGACAGAAACGGAGAGACAGAGAAAGAGAGACAGCTAAGAGGGAAGGAGAGAGAGAGAGAGAGAGAGAGAGAGAGAGAGAGAGAGAGAGAGAGAGAGAGAGAGTGAGAGAGGAGACAGACAGAGACAGACAGACAGAGACAGAGACAGAGACAGAGACAGAGAGACAGAGAGAGAGAGGGAGAGAGAGACAGACAGACAGAGAGAGAGAGAGGCACAGAGACAGATACAGACACAGACAGATACAGAGACACAGAAACATACATGGACAGACAAAGACAGACACAGACAGTCTCCTATCACACCCAGTGACAGACATCCATCCACATCCACACTCTACAAGAGGACTCTCAAATGTTGTCAAGACGCAACCGGGACAGACACAGACCATCAGGCCAGCACTTACCTCACTCAATACGTGTTGTGCTCTGTTTGATGCCACAGAAGCCTGCAACAAAGCGACAAAAAATAAAGGTAGGTAGGTAGGTAGGTAGGTAGGTAGGTAGGTAGGTAGGTAGGTAGGTAAGTACAAAATACTTGGCTGTTCGTTTTAACGAGACATTCACGAAAATGTATAACATTATCATTCAGGTAAGCGCTTCTCTCTCTCTCTCTTCTCTCTCTCTCTCTCTCTCCTCTCTCTCTCTCTCTCTCTTCTCTCTCTCTCTCTCTCTCTCTCTCTCTTCTTTTCTCTCTTCTCTCTCTATTTCTCTCTCTCTCTCTCTCTCTCTCTCTCTCTTCTCTCTCTCTCTCTCTCTCTCTCCTTCTCCCTCTCTTCTCTTTCTCTCTCTCTCTCTCTCCTTCTCCCTTTTCTTCCTCCTCTTCTTCTTCTTTTCTTTGTTTCTTTTTTTCTTTCTTTCTTTCTCACTCTCTCAACAAATACACACACACACACACCACCACACACACACACCCCACACACACACACACCACACACGCCACACGGCTATGAATTCCCTCTTTTCTATCCATCTCTATGTGTCTGTCTGTCTCGCTCCTTCCTTTTCTTCCCGTCACCTCTTTTTTGTCTATTTTTTTGCCTTCTTCATCCATTCTCCTGCCTACCCCCCACACCCACTCCCTCCAGAAAGACTTTACAGATGACATGCTTCTCCTGCGCTGAAATCCGGAAAGACTTCAAAATTGCTTCTCTCCTTATACCGACAATCGGATGCGCTGGGCCTGACTTGTCAGGCGCTTAACGGCAGCGCAACGCATTTTCTCTCATATGACAGACAACAATAGTATGTTCATTTCTGATCTGAGCGTTCGACGAAGAAGAAGAAGAAGAAGAAGAAGAAGAAGAAGAAGAAGAAGAAGAAGAAGAAGAAGAGAAGAAAGACAAGAAAGAGAAAGAAAGAAAGAAAGAAAAAAGAAAGGAGGGAAGAAAGAAGAAGAAGAAGAAGAAGAAGAAGAAGACAACAACAACAACAAGAAGGAGAAAAGAAGAACAACAAGAACAAGAAGAAGGAGAAGGAGAAGAACAAGAAGAAGAACAACAACAAGAAAAAGAACAAGAAGAACAAGACGAAGAAGAAAAGTCAACAAGCCACTGATACTGCATCAACAATGATTATCAGACCTGTTGCACAAATGCCCGCATCTCCAAAAGGTAATCAGCCGCTATATCCGCAATTATCAGACCTGTTGAAGAAATATCCATGCCTCAAAAAGCTAATCAGACGGGGACGGGCTAGCCCGGTGGTTGGACCGATGCGCATTGCGCTCGTGATCTGCTGTCCAGGGTTCGAATCTCGTTCAAGAGGATTATTTTCCC
>CM054144.1:44395030-44407530 GCA_028751875.1 Rapana venosa
AACAACAACAAAACAACAACCAAAACGGTTGCATACGCAAAACGTCACCATCGGTGAACCTCGGAGCCTAGCCGAGGAACGAAAAAAACAAAACAAACCCAAACAAACTGTAATTGGAACAGATGAATCTGCCAGGTTCAGCTCCCGCCTCCTCTACCCCCCCCCCCCCCTCCCCAAATCTCTCTCCACCCCCCCCCCCCCCCCCCCCCCCCTCTCAAATCCCCCACCCACCCACCCCATCTAGATCTACACATGGTATGAAAATCAAATCTTCCAAAATGTCACGGCGAAGTTAAATCAAAGAAGAAGAAAAAGAACAACAAAAACAAAAATAAATGTGTTGGGGTTGGGGTGTGTGTGTGTGTGTGTGTGTTGTGTGGTGTGTGGTGTGTGTTGCACTCTCTCTCTCTCTCTCTTCTCTCTCTCTCTCTTCTCTCTTCTTCTCTCTCTCTCTCTCGTGATAATATCCGAGATAATTTAGTCCTTTGTAAAACGAATTTTGAATGAAGCCCCACTTTCTTTGGAATTAAAATGTACTCAAACTTTAAGAGAAAGTTTTTAAGCAAATGTTCAATGTACCTTGACAGTATGTTCAAAGTAGAAATGATGAATGCAAACTAGTTTGTCTAGTACATTTTTCATTCTATTAACAAAGGAAAATAAAGTTGGCTCAATACCCTTTTTTTTAAAAACTGCTACGATTTGATATACTCAATATGGATGATTTTCTTACACAGCATCTTCTTCTATGATTGGGTTATGATTATTTAAGTTATAAACAAGAAATAGTAAATGGTGGTTTCTTTTTATCAGTATGAATTGTTAACTGACATATCTTTTGCATTATTGGCTATGTAATGTTTGTGTTTTTCTTTCTAATCGTCATAATCATTATTTGTTTGTGCATTGCTTTGCAATGTATGAATGAAACCCCTTGTTCTATCCCAAGCCCAACAAATGTATTGTGGTCCCAAAGGGCCCAAATTTCATTAAATCAGTTCAGAGTTAGAGTTTTAAAAGTTCTCTCTCTCTCTCTCTCTCTCTCTCTCTTCGAGTTCAGGTTCTCTCTCTTCTCTCTCTTCCTTCTCTTCTCTCTTTTCTCTTCTCTCTCTCTCTCTCTTCTCTCTCTTCTCTTCAACACACACACACACCCCACACAAAACTACCAACCCATACATTTCTTAGTCCTCCCAAACTTTTCTTTCCAATCGCGACCCCCACCTAACCAACCCCTTCCCGTACGTGTCGCTAGATCTTTCGCCCCATTCTCAATGTAGTCACGTACACCAGGGATCTTTGGAGGCAAACCCCGGATGGAAGAGTCAAGTGAGGCTTGGCCGCGGCCCTTTTTTTTTTTTTAATCACGCTGTTTAAAGTTCTGCGTGGATTTCAACCCTCCCTACACTTTTTTTGTATGGTCAGTCTGTCTCCACACTATTGTTATTCATCCATGCACCTATATAGTAAATCCTGTTTGGGGAGAGAAAGCCATTTAGGCCTAACCGAGATCTGAATTGCAATGTGTCAGAGAGAGAGAGAGAGGAGAGCGAGAGATTTGTTTTGATTTTGTTTAATTGATTTTGTTTGAGAGAGAGAGAGAGAGTCGTAAAATTCTTCTATTTCGAGGATAATGAATAAGCATTCGTGTGCTTTTGGTGGTTTTTTTTACATCCAGTCCCTGAGAGAGACAGACAGACAGAGCCAGACGTAGAGAAAGATTGAAGAAACATGAACTATTCTATCACAAATCCTTCCTACACCAGTTCCAATTTTAACAGCACAAGTAAAAGTTTAAGATATTTTGGGAACATTGGTTTTTTTTATCCAGTAAAAGTACCAAGATAGATCTAAATCTAGATAATTTGGAAACACAGTTCTTAAAAAATCCAATTCATAAAATACCCCAAAACGCTTTTTGAATGAATAGGTTGTCCCAGGATAGAAGGAACACACGGCTTTTCAAACAGATTGAGACTTCGTAGGCCTAGTGTGCACATTACAGAGGCCAAGCCTTTTGAGTCTGTGACGTTAGCCTACGTGACGTTATTTTTGTCTGATGATGTACTCGAGTATGATCTTAGCCTAAAGCAACTTCTGGAATATCCAAACAAAAGATGGGATCGTGTGTAGCTGTGTATGGCTCTGTGTCTAGAATAATGTGGAATAGTCTCTAGCTTCTTATTATCTGGTCAATGTGTGTTATGAGAATATGAGAACATTCTCGTCGTTATGAATGGTTGCTCCAGGTCATGTTTTCGGAAAATGTATGTAGGCCTATTTACATTGTTGACTGTTAGACAACATTTTTTTGTTTTTGTATTTAGAACTTTCAGAATAAAAGCCCTTTATCGGGACTCTCGGAGAACGAGGTATTTCTTTCTTTCTGTTTTCGAAATTCTTTCTTTCTTTATCTATCTATTTATTGTATATTCCAAGATTGCTGTTGGTTGCATGACTGTGTAAGAATAGGTTGAATGCAAAGCGCTTTGATTTGTCTTTGCAAGATATAGCGCTATATAAGTTCCATTTATTATTATTATTATTATTATTATTAAGAAGAAGACAAGAGAATGTTGTGTACCAAAGCTGTAGTTAGCTCTGAATGAATTATGAATGAGAATGAGGCAGAAATTACAGAATGGGAGAATGCGATCAGAAAGTGACTATAATCACAGTGTATGCTTTTAGATTTCTACATCTACTGTGGCGTGTGTGTGTGTGTGTGTGTGTGTGTGTGTGTGTGTGTGTGTGTGTGTGTGTAATGAATGATCACTTTTTTTGTTTCTTACAGTTTGAAATGGCATCTTCACTTCGAAACCCAAGTTTGGAAACCGAACGTTGTTAAGAGAGGAACACATAAACGATACATGCATTTGTTTAAACCTGCACTTTCAATCCCACATATCTGACTGTTGCCCCTGTGGGAATGCCCGAGGGGGCCTGTCAGTATAAATAGCATCCCCACCTTCAGGAAAATATGTGCTTCAAATTTCTGCTTTTCTATCACCCTTTTGTTTCTGCCTTATTCCTTTTCTTCCTGTCACCTCCTTCTTGTCTATTTTCTGCATTCTTCATCCATGCTCTTGCCTCCGTACAGTACAATGCAACACATTGCAATACAATACAGAGCAATGTGTGATCGGAGCACTCGCTTCCCCCCAGCTAAGATTAAGCAGCATCGAGCGTGGTTACCACTCGGATGGGTGACCGTTTGCGCGCCTTGGCTTCAGTACAGTTCCCCCCAGTTCACCCAGCTGTATAAATGGGTACCTACCCTCTTTAGGGTCAGGGAAGGTAAAGCAGCGAGGGAGAGGAGATGGGCGCCGCCCTCAACATGCTGGCCCCTAGAGAAGTGAGGTCTCTGACGCCTCGCTCCCATACGACCTTATAGGTTATGGGACACTTTACCTTTTACGGTACAGTACAATACAATACAAGACACTGTTTCTGCACACCTGACAGAGGTCCCTGAAGCGTTTGTCTGACCTTTCCCTGAGGGCACAGCCGTTTACCTGTCGGCCAACTGATTTGACAGGATTGCCCAACCGACATGCCATCTTCTTTTCCCCCGACTTCTGGAGAGGAACTGCTGAAGAAGTCACATCATCCATCTTCTGTCTGTCGTCGGGTCAGCCCGACCCCGCTTCTGCTGTCAAGATCTGCCAGAATCTTGCTGGGTTCAAGAGAGAGAGAGAGAGAGAGAGAGAGAGAGAGAGAGAGGAGAGAGAGAGAGAGAGAGAGAGAGAGTGTGTGTTATTCTTTTATTTCGAAGATAATGGAATAAGCACTCATGTGCTTTTTTAAAATTTTTACAACCAGTCCCCTAGTGTATGCAATTTTGTAAATTTTGTCATCCGTTTTTTAAATTTTATCATGAGAGAGAGAGAGAGAGAGAGACAGACAGACAGACAGACAGACAGACAGACAGACAGACAGACAGACAGACGGACAGACGGAGAGAGAGAGTTATTCTTTTATTTCGCAGATAATGGAATAAGCACTCATGTGCTTTTTAAAAAATTTTACATCCAGTCCCCTAGTGTATGCAGTTTTGTAAATTTTGTCATCCGTTTTTTAAATTTTGTCATGAGAGAGAGGGAGAGAGAGAGATAGAGATAGAGAGACAGACAGAGACAGACAGAGAATAGAGACAAAGAGATAGGATTTTTGTCATCTCTGTGGTACTGGGGTTGAACTCTTCAGATCCGTCTTATCTATTCATCAGTGAACAATCTGATACAAGGAACATGGAAGAATATGCAGGCAGAATTATTTTTTTCCTAAAAGAGAGCAGTTCTGAATCGCAGCATAGCATTGCATTAAATGAGAAAGAGACAAAGAGCGAATGGTGTGGGTGAGAGTGGAATGGGAAGAGAGAGAGACAGACAGACAGACAGACAGACAGAGAGAGAGAGAGAGAGACAGACAGACAGACAGACAGACAGACAGACAGACAGACAGACAGACAGAGAGAGAGAGAGAGAGAGAGAGAGAGAGAGAGAGAGAGAGAGAGGAGAGAGAGAGAGAGAGAGAGAATGGATGAAGGAAGAAAGAACGAATGAATGAATGATTGAGTGAATGAAAGAATAAACGAACGAGCGAACGAACAAACGAATGAATACATGAATCAAGAATGAAAGAATGCATGAATGATCTTTATTTTTCAAGGGTTACAGATAAGCAAATCACACACTTTTTTTCCACGCATCCCTTGCCCTGAGAGAGAGAGAGAGAGAGAGAGAGAGAGAGAGATAGAGACAGACAGACAGACAGACAGACACAAAGAGACACTCAGAGAGAGAGAGGCCTACACAAACAAAATGAAGACAGGCAGAGAAAGAAGCAGGGCCAGCTGATGGAGATGGAGATGTCAGTCCAAGCAGCAAGAGGATGGAATGAATTCTAAACGAGAGTTATTATTTTTCATCTAAAACATTTTTTGCAAAAACAAACTAGCTCAGCAGAAACTTTGTTATTAGCACACCCCCACACTTTTAACCAGATTTTTACCACAGGCTTCTGAAAATGTACGGCCGCCCCACAAAACACACTAGAGGTAGCTAAAAAGGTAAAAAATTATTTTAAAAAAACAAGAGGTAAAGGTGTCCCATAACCTATATTAAGGTCGTAGGGGAGCGAGGCACTAGAGACCTCACTTATCTAGGGGCCAGCATATTGCGGGCGGCGCCCATCTCCTCTCCCTCGCTGCTTTACCTTCCCTGACCCTAAAAGATGCAGTTATCCATTTTACAGCTGGGTGAATTGGGGGACTGTACTGAAGCCAAGGCGCGCGAACTGTCACCCATCCAAGTGGTAACCTCCCTCGACGCTGCTTAATTCGCATTGGCAGGGGGAAAGCGAGTGCTCTGACCACTGAGCTCGCCCACGTTCCCTAAGGAATATCAAAAATTCAGAAAGCGAAGCAAAACTGATTTTGGAAGAATGTTGTTCCTACATTTCATACATTCAGATCGTACGTTGTGTTCACAGAATTTCCTTCTGAGTGTATTTGTGTATTGTGCTTGTGCACCGAGTGAATTGAGTATTCACACATCAGTTCACAGCGTTAAAATGTTTCCATCAGCTTGCCTTCCAAGGCGCGAGACACTGAAATAATATTGTTTTACATTTTTTAAAATCCAAATGTCTTGCAAGGAACAAATTCTCTCCTTACAATGAATAAAAAGGCCAACACTCGTCAACCATTCTACCCCAATATTTTCTGCACATTTTGAACAAGTGAAGCCCGCTCTCTTGCATACCCTGAATGTGGTGGGTAGAGAGAGGCATCAACGTCTGCAGCCGGTGTTAGTGGAACTAGTGACAACAGCCAATTTCCTCTTCTCCACCATCTTAAGAAGAATCCTCGGAGAAATATCAACGTGTTTGCCATCAGGTCAGCCTAACCTTGCTTCTGCTTTCAACATCTTCAGAACATTTAATATTCTTTATCATGTTTTGTTTGTTTTTTCAAGAGGAAGAGAGAGAGGGAGGGAGAGAGAGAGAGGGAGGGAGGGAGGAAGGGAGAGAGAGGGAGGGAGGGAGAGAGAGAAAATTGTATACTCTGAGAATAGCAGACTAAGCACTCATATGCTATTCTACATCCAGTTCCCGTGTGCATGCGATTCTGTCATCCTTTTTTTCTTCTCTCCATCCGTTCCAGACTACAAAATGGCCTATTCCTCTGACAGGCGGATCAGATGAAAAAGATATGCGAAAGACCAAAAGATGTTCTGCATGCATTCGCACACTGGGCCTTGGTTTATCCTCTCATCCCAAGGACTTTTGGCCGAGTGTGTAGTCGACACTCCAAGGGGAAAAAAGCCCCCTTGAACAGACATCTAGGTGGTGGCTCGAACCTGGGTTCAAACCCAGGCCATCACATCACGAGCCTTTGATTGATTGATTGATTGATTGATTGATTGATTGATTGATTGATTGATTTATACCACTTTAAGTCACGAGATTTCTCTGCGTGAAATTCGGGCTGCTCTCCCTGGGGGAGATCGCGTCGCTACAAGAGTAGCGCCACTTTTTTTTGTTTTTGTCTGCAACTGTATTTTGTTACCCTACCAGAGTGACTTTTTTTCTAAGAATTTTGCCAGGGACAACAACTCACTTTGTTGCCGTGGGTTCTCTTACGTGCGCTGAATAATTATGTGTAACACACGGGACCTCGGTTTATCGTCTCATCCGAAAGACTAGCGCCCAGACCACCACTCATGGTCTAATGGGTGGGGTGGGGGGAAGTTTCGGGCCCAAACGAGATTCGAACCACCGCACACTTCCGACCCGGACCTTTCGCTTTCTAGACAGGCGCGTTACCTCTAGACCACCGATCTGAGCTACGAGGTTCACCTTCTTCTTCTTTGCGTTGCCTTTAAGGCTATATTACATGGTGTCGTGTTTTGGTTGGAGCGCCTGACGGCCCGACACCTTTGATTTCAGCTCCTTTGGCGCATGACAGGGTTTCCTCCTGGGTGTTCTTTGAGTTTTCCTTCTAGTTTTCCGCTCTCCTAGGTGGATTTTGTCAGCAAAACGGGCCCCACCTACCCTACCTGGTTATCCCGCCAGGCGCTCGGTCTCCCCACAGCAGGTCTTTGCTAAAACAGGGGACACCAACGAGTAGGAGCCTGCTGTGGAAAGTTGCGATAGGAGAGGCTATGCAGCACCCTTCTGAAGGGTACCCCTCTTGCCTGGCAAGCCAAACAAGAGGTTGCAGCTTCACTATCCCCGGGAAGCAGAGGTGTAGAGCGGATGCTCAGAACTGCACATACTTCCCTTCACAGGCGGGAGGGACATCCAGCACCAGACCCTGTGGTCCCACACGAGGTTCACCAATGGTAACATTAATTTTGTTTGCATATTATACGACTGCTTTTGTCCACTGTTAAGGCAGTCACATTCCTACTTTATGAATGGTATCTCAACGTGACACCAGTGTGCATGCATTTTTTTTTTTTAAAGTGGTCATCCATTCATACCAGCATGAATGGCCTACTACTTTTTTTTTTTTTTTTTTTTTTTTTTAAATAAAGGAAAAACGAGTTTTAACATTTAGGCAAGATGTGGCTTACTTTTCTGAAAGGAAGAACGAGTTTTAACATTTACGCAAGATGTGGCCTACATTTTCTGAAAGGAAGAACGAGTTTTAACATTTACGCAAGATGTGGCCTACATTTTCTGAAAGGAAGAACGAGTTTTAACATTTACGCAAGATGTGGCCTACATTTTCTGAAAGGAAGAACGAGTTTTAACATTTACGCAAGATGTGGCTTACATTTTCTGAAAGGAAGAACGAGTTTTGACGTGTACGCAAGTCAGTACAACTCCAGAGGGCAAAAATTGTCTTTGAAGACTTGTTTCTGTGGTGGCTTGAACCTGGGTTCGATCCCAGACCGTCAAACCGCAAGCGCAAAGTTCTAGCCACTAGGGTCTCTCTGTCTGTCTTTGTCTGTCTTTTCTTCTCTCTCTCTCTCTCTGTCTGTGTCTTTGTCTGTCTGTCTCTCCCTGTCTGTCTGTGTCTGTCTGTGTGTGTGTGTCTGTCTGTCTCTCTCTCTCTCTCTCCCTCTTTCTCTTTCTCACTCCCCCCCCCTCTCTCTCTTTCTCTGTCTGTCTGTCTTCCTCTCTCCCTCTCTCCATCTCTCTGTGTCTGTCTGTCTCTCTCTCCCTGTCTGTCTGTCTCTTTTTCTTTCTCTCTCCCTCTCTCTCACTCCCCCTCCCCTCTCTCTCTTTCTATCTCTGTCTGTCTCCCCACTCTCTCCCTCTCTCTCCCTCTCTCTCTGTCTGTCTCTCTCTCTTTCTCTCTCCCCCTCCTCCTCCCCCTCCCTCTCCCTCCCCCCTCCCCCTGCCAACCCCCCCCCCCCCCCCCCCCCCCCCTACTCACCCTACTCTTGCACCCTGGGGGCGCTCTAATACTCTACTTGAAAATGCCACACTTTTTTTTTTTTAAAACAGGGGGTAGCCTACTATAATCCAATCATATCCGCGCACACAGGACAGTGACGTGACGCTCGATCCTTGACGTTTGGTTCTCTAGTGTGGGCAGGAGGCCTCACAGTCCTTTCCGTCCGTCCGCTGGCCTGCGTTGTTAGCGGGATTACTGACAACGACCGATTTTCCTTTCTGGGCCTGCCATCTTCAGAGGAGCCCTTGGATGTTATAGCGATCTGTCTGTCTTTCTTTCTGTCTGTCTGTCTGTCTGTCTGTCTGGCTGTCTTTCTGTCTAGCTATCTGTCTTTCTGTCTGTCTATCTGTCTTTCTGTCTATCTGTCTTTCTGTCTGTCTTTCTGTCTGTCTTTCTGTTTGCCTGTCTTTCTGTCTGGCTGGCTGGCTGTCTTTCTGTCTATCTGTCTGTCTATCTGTCTGTCTGTCTGTCTATCTGTCTGTCTATCTGTCCTTAGGTCAGCTCAACTTCTGCTTTTAAGATCTTTCTAAGAACAGTGTGTAAGGGTATGGGTGGCTGTGGTGTGTGTGTGTGTGGGGTGGGGGGATGAGTGTGTGTGTGTGTGGGGTGGTGGTGGTGGTGAGTGTGTTTGTGTGAAAGAGAGAGAGAGAGAGAGAGAGAGAGAGAGAGAGAGAGAGAGAGAGAGAGAGAGAGAGAGAGGGAGAGAGAGTCAGTCTAACATGCAATTCTAAACAACAGTAAATACTCATTTCTGCCAACAACTTCTTTATGAAATGATTAACAAAAACAAACAAAAACCCTTCTGAAACAGTAGCAACACCATTGGGAAAGGGGTGGGGGTAGTTAAGGAACAACAATTCAGAGAATAAAGCAATAAAGCACTTTTGACATTACACTGACACGTTTCATAATTATACTGAATTCATACTCCACAGCGCACTTTTAAAAGTTTTCCATAGGTATGCATGGCTTCTTAATGAGTGGCACTTAACTTCGTACACTCAATCTGGGGAGAGGGACAGCCTAGTAGTGGTTAGAGCATTGCACTCCAAATCTGACGGCCCGGGTTCGAGCCATCCCTGAGGCACCCGTTGAAGATGTTTCCTCTGGAGTTGACATTAGTGCTGGCTGCTTTCCCCTTTACAGTACTTTGGCGGAGGCTGTGTACAAAGGCCCCCGTGGAACAAACGCACACACAACATCGTACGCAGTAAAACCTGTTGCATTTTTCTGAAGAGAGGTATACATTTTGAGTTGGTAAGAACGGATGACGACATTTGAAAAAACAAACAAACCCACCAACAAAATGCGTGCACGCTGGTGTCCTGTTTCAACCTCGTACTACTACTACTACTACTACTACTACTACTACTACTGTATGGAATTTATATAGCGCTAAATCTTGTAAAGCAACAAATCAAAGCGCTCAGATGACATGATTTTAAAAATATTTATATATATATATATATTTTTTTTTATGTATGTATTTATTTATTATTTTATATCGAGGATAATGGAATAAGCACTCAGGTGCTTTTTTTTTTTTAAACATCTAGTCCCCGTGTGTATGCGGTTTTGTAAAAATTTTGTCATCTGTTCCCACCGGCACACAATGGCCTACTCTTTCGAAAAGCGGAACAGGATTTAACGTGCGCGGAAGATGTTCTGCATGCGTTCGCACACGGGGCCTCGGTTTATAGTCTCATCCTCGAAGTCTGTATGTCGCTAAAAAGTGGGGGGAAACAGCTGCATAAGCATAATCTCACACCACTGGGAAACCTAACAGCTCGCTCTAGCCTAACCAAGGAACGAAAAAGAATCCCAAACTTATTCAGTTAACCATTCTTTGGGGTCCTTTTTTATAGGAATGCTTTTGCAAAAGAGAGAGAGAGAGAGAGAGAGAGGGGGGGGGGGGGAGAGAGAGAGGGAGAGAGGGAGAGAGAGAGAGGGAGAGAGAGAGAGAGAGAGAGAGAGAGAGAGAACTCGAACTCGAATATTTTAATGAGGGTAATTGGATAAGCCAGAGGCTTCTTTACACCAGGCCCTCATGGGTAAAAGAAGGGAAACAAACATGATTAAGAGAGAGAGATTAAAATTAAAGAGAGAGAGAGAGAGAGAGAGAGAGAGAGAGAGAGAGAGAGAGAGAGAGGAGAGAGGAGAGAGAAGAGAGAGAGATTCTGTCGCTAGCTGAACATGGCAGTATGTTAGTCCGTCGTTTTCGACGATGACCTCCAAAACAGCAGAGGAGGCAGCTGCTGTTTCGGAAACTGGGCAGAAATTTGATTATAGTGGAGATGCCTTGCCCACAGTACATCCCCACTCTCTCGGCCAAGTGGGCATAAGGACAGTCAGCGTTGGAGATGTTCTCCAAAGGCCAACCAGCCCCCAGGGCTGCAGCACATAAGGACTGTGCAAGTCAAGCCTCCTAGTCAGAGAGTCATAGTCGATCACTAAAGACTAAGCTGTAAAGTGGAATTCCATGAGTGGGAAAGCCACTGATCATACAGCCTCTCATGTTGTTCACAACAAGGCTGTAATCCAATCTTTCTGCACAGTTGGCAGTGATGCCTCGGCCCCTTACGTAACCTTACTGTCGGCAGAAGGCATCAGATGTCTGCAGCCTGTGTTAATGGGATCACCGACAACAGCCAATTTCCTCTCCCCTCGCTTGTCTTTGAGAGAAAACCCGCCGAGAAATATCACCGTGTTTGTCACCATCGGGGTCAGCCTAACCTTGCTTCTTCCGCGTTTCAAGATCTTCGCGATTTTTTAAAGAAATGTTGAGAAAGAGAGAGAGAGAGAGAGAGAGAGAGAGAGAGAGAGAGAGAGAGAGAGAGACAGACAGACAGACAGACAGACAGACAGACAGACACAGAGAGATAGAGAGAGACAGTGAGAGAGAGAGGGAGAAACAGAGAGAGAGACACACAAACAGACAGAGAGAAACAGAAAGGACAGAGACAGAGAGAGACAGCGAGAGATAGAGGGAGAAACAGAGAGACACAGACAAACAGAGAGAACAGAAGAGGAAGGACAGAGACAGAGAGACAATGAGAGAGGGAGAAACAGAGACACAGACAAACAGACAGACAGAACAGAAGAGAAAGGAAAGAGACAGAGAGAGACAGTGGGAGAAATAGAGAGACACAGACAAAACAGACAGAGAGAACAGAAGAGAAAGGACAGCGACAGAGGGAGAAACAGAGAGACACAGACAAACAAGACAGAGAGAACAGAAGAGAAAGGACAGAGACAGAGAGAGACAGAGGGAGAAACAGAGACACATACAAACAGACAGAGAGAACAGAAGAAATAGGACAGAGACAGAGAGAGACGGTGAGAGACAGAGGGAGAAACAGAGAGACAGAGACACAGACAAACAGACAGAGAGAACAGAAGAGAAAGCTAGCACGGAATCGAACAGATGTTACTTTCTTTTCGTTTGTTTGTTTGTTGTTGTTGTTGTTGTTGATTTGAAAGTGCGTGTTGAGTCACCAATCTTTCACGGCAGAGAGAGACAGAGAAAGTGAATCCTGTTCAGAATACGGCAATCTCCCTTATCGGAATTTAAAGACCCTTCTCCACAGTTTCTTTTCTTCTCTCTTTGCTAGTTGAAGGCACTGGCTCTGATGGATAGGCGAAAAGGAATATCAGCTCACTAGAGCACTTCAAACCATATCAATAGAATTATCATGTTTTCAAAAACGAACACGCAGAAGGAAAATGTTCTCACCCCTTAACTTCTACTTGTCCCGTAGGCTAGTCAGACACATTCCCACACGAGCACGTGTGCGCGCATGATCGAATACACGCATGCATTCACACACATACAAACCCACCCATCCACCCACCCACCCACACACACACACACACAAAACCCACCACAACCACACACAACCACGCGCACAACACACACAACCACGCACACACACACACACACACACACACACACACACACACACACACACACACACACACACACACACACACACACACACACACACACACACTGCATACATAATTGTATTAGTTTCATTCTATAGAATAAACTATTAATTCTCCTTGACGTAAAAACACTTGTACTAACTTCTGA
>CM054144.1:44415030-44417530 GCA_028751875.1 Rapana venosa
ACAGACAGAGGTATTTAATTTTAAAAAAATTTCGAGGATAATGAATAAGCACTAATGTGCATTTTTGCATCTAACCCCCATGTGCATGCAGTTTTCTACATTTTTTTTCATCCCTTTCAAGATCTGAGAGAGAGAGGGAGAGAGAGACAGATAGAGAGAGAGACAAACAGACAGACAGACAGACTAAACAAACAAGCAGGCACACCATGCAGAACAGTGAAGCGGAGGAGGCTTTTCTTTTGGATACTAAGCGCATTTTGAGGCCCATAAATCTCTTCTGAGGCGGAGGCAGAGAGAGAGAGAGGGAGAGACAGAGAAAGTTAATCCTGTTAAGATCACGGCAATCCATGTCGGAATTGAAATATGGTGCAAAGGGGAATGATTTCGTCCCCCCCCCCCCCCCCCCCCCCCCCCCCCCCCCCCCCCCCCCCCCCCCCCCCCCCCTTCCCCTTTCTCACCCGCCCTGTCCATACATCCCAAAAAACCTTCATTCGTGCCCCTTGTTTCCCTCTCCTGTTTCGCTCCGCTCCCCCATTTTCCCCTGATTCTTGATTCAGTCACAAAGCAACAACAACAACAACTACAAAATAATAACGATAACAGCAACCACAAGAAAAATAGTAGTGAGTCGTTGGTGCTGGGAGTGGTAGATGGGACATTTTCAAAGCTGTAGATATAAGATTTTGTTTTAGCGGATTCAAACAAAACAAGAAAACCAAAAAAAGTTGTGTACTGATCATGGTCTCGACGAGGGAAAAACAAAAAAAGAAAACAAGAGAGATGAATCTGAAGACTAATTTGGAAGAAGGAGAGGAAGAAGAAGAATGTGAAGAATGCAAAGAATGATGCCAAGAGCCATCCTGCCATTGTGCACTTTGGCTGCACACCACAATTAAAAAAATCGTACTTTTCTTTCTGTTTTTCTATAATGACTCTTATATTCATACCGCACGTACTAAGGCGTCCACAGAAATAAAAACCGTTTTTTTATGTGTGAAAGACTAGTCTCTGACTCAAAACTCATGAGACTTTGAACAAATTTGGAGGGTTTGAATTTTAAAAATTTTTCAGCAAGCACTGTATACCCCCTCAGTCCTTTGTCGTCTGCTAGCTTCCTTACCATAATAATTATGCATGCGCGAGGTCAACACTGTAGGATTACAAGCAATTCTCATTTGATGATTATTTCCAACTTTCTCGTGACTACCTGGTATTGCTCTATGTCCTCAACCCCTCGCAAAACAAGTACACAGCGCATTTTTCCATACTTTAAAAAAATCTGTGAAAATCACTTAAAAAACAAAATGTTCAACTCACACTCTGTAGAAGATATTACATGACCCCCGCAAGCTAATACAGGTGTGTACCCTTTCACATTCGAGCTGAGCTGCAAATCTGATAGCCATAGAGACAGACTTAGACCCTATGTATATCTGTCTCCATCTTTACCAACTCAATCAGGCCCGAAAGCTCTGACACAGACCCCCTGACAGAATAGCCTGCAGCAACAGCAGCAACAGCAGCAGCAGCAGCAGCAGCAGCAGAAGCCAGCACCCCTGATGGGGAAATTGACCGTGAAATGCCTTCTGTAAACACCCCCTCTCCTTTCAGTCCTCTTGCATTGCTTCCAGACACCTACTATCCACGTCCTGGGATGGGGGGGGGGGGGGGGGGGGGGGGGTGGGGGGGGAGGGTCATCTGAGAAGAGAGGAGAGAGAGACAGAAGGGAGGGAGAGAGGGGGAGAAGGAGGGAGGAGGAGGAAGGAAGGGACAGAGAGAGTGAGAGAGGGTGGAGAAGGAGGGAGGGAAAGAGAGAGAGAGGGGGAGGGAGGGAGGGAGGAGAGAGAGAGAGAGAGAGAGAGAACTCGAACTCGAATTTTTTAATGAGGGTATATGGATAAGCCAGTGGCTTCTTTAAACCAGGCCCTCGTCAAGAGGAGAAAAAAGACAATGAACAAATAAGAAAACATTCAAATCAAATACAAGATAGCATAGACTCTTAAATAACTAAATAAATGCATAATGCTATTCAAACAAAGATTTGGTACACATTGTACATAGAGAGAGAGAGAGAGAGAGAGAGAGAGAGAGAGAGGAGAGAGAGAGAGAGAGAGAGAGATTAAAATAAAGGGAGACAAAGTAACAGACAGAAACGGAGACAGACAAAGAGAAAAAATAAACATTCACAAAGATCCCGAAGGAGCGCGCGCGCGAGAGAGAGAGAGAGAGAGAGAGAGAGAGAGAGAGAGAGAGAGAGAGAGAGAGAGAGAGAGAGAGAGAGAGAGAGACAGAGAGAGAGAGACAGAGAGAGAGACAGAGAGAGAGACAGAGAGAGAGAGAGACAATGACAATGACAAATTCTTTTATTTTCGAGGATAATGAATAAAGAGAGAGAGAGAGAGAGAGAGAGAGAGTGAGAGAGAGAGAGAGAGAGAGAGAGAGGGAAAGAAACGTGAGAGAGACAGAGAAGGGGAGGGAAAGACTGACACAGACAGACAAA
>CM054144.1:44422530-44425030 GCA_028751875.1 Rapana venosa
AAATTTTGTAGAAATCTATACATACATACATATGTACGTATTGATGATGTCGATCATCTGTTGGTTTTTTTGTGTGGAGTTTTTGTTGTTCTTGAAATAGTTCCTTCTCGCGCCTGTTTATTTGTTGTTTTCTGTGTTCGTTGGTTAAACACTGAGTCATGTCTTGAACCGTTTATTGGTCTTATTATTGTATTAATGTTTTTCTCGCTTTTAAAAAAAAAAAAAGGTGTATATTTATCGGCCTCTCAATCTGTCTGTCTTTCTGTCTGTCTATCTGTCTCTGTCTCTCTCTGCTTGTCTCTACACGCACACGCGTGCGCGCGGGTGTGTATGTGTGTGTGTGTGTGTGTGTGAGTATGAGCAAGTGAGTGTCTGTGTGAGTGTTCAGGTATTTTCATTAACATAATTATATCTGTAAACTTTTTTTTTTGTTTTTGCTGCCTCATCTTCTGTGACGTTCCCCGTCCTGCTGTTCCCACGCCGCTCATTCCAATCTCCCCGCCACAGCCATACCCAGATTTGTTATGTATCATCCCCAGAGTCGGAGGTCCACAGGGAGCCAATCACTATCAGGCCGCCGTGGGGCCACCAGCCAGAGGGGCCCTGCACTGCTGCTGGGTCACTTTGGCGGTGTTCAGTGGTGCCTGTTCTGAGCTAACATACGCAGGACACCACCTACTAAGCCCCCTACTAACGACAGTATTAGTTCAGTCGCGGAGCCAGACTGAGTGAGTTGCCCACCCGAGGTGGCAACCACCACAACGTCCCTCCAACGACCGTCCCCCGCGAACCTCCAACCCCAAAGGCTTTGACACAAACTCACCACAGGCACAGAAGTGTATGGGCAAACCGAATCTGAGGTCACCATGAGACCAGAGCAACTGGGACCACGGAATCTGAGGCAATTTTTAAAATTGCATTATGATCAATGACAATGAGGATGGCGTAATTATGCTGCTGTGGAAGTGCATATGCTTTGAGACTACTTGACAGGGTTGTACTCTACGCTTACTATCATAATGTATCCCGGCGTCAACCGGGCCCGAGAGATACAGACACCTGCAGTGTTGGTCAGGTCATTTGAGCAACACTCTCAAAACTCGCACCCGTTAAGTGGATGACGTTCGACTGTGTGGTCCCAGTCTTCCCACTGAGCCCACAGCACACTCACTCTGGGTAAGAGCCGGCCGAGTCCGAAAAATCCCTATGACTCTTTTGGGAATCGAACCCGCAACCTTCCAGTCCGTAACCCAAGGCGCTAACCACTGCGCCATGGCGGCTGGTTATATCGTGTAAGCTGTCTGGAAAGAAAAGTTTCTTTGAAAACAGATTTACACCCCAGAGACGAACAAACACAGACACAAACACAATAGACAACGACAGAAGCACGACAGAATAACACACAGACAACAGAACCACACAGACAACACACACACACACACACACACACACACACAAACCGCGCGCGCCACACACACACACATACAACTCATACAAAGCTTTCAATAGGATTGTAAAACGCGAAACCAGCTCGTGACATTCAAGTGCAAATGCCAACGTCATTTTGTTACAGGAAAAAACTGAGACTGCTCTGACTTTGTGAGTCTTCTCTCTCTGTCTCTCTGTCTGTGTCTCTGTCTGTCAGTCTGTCTGTCTGTCTGTCTGTCTGTCTGTCTGTCTGTCTCTCTTCTCTCTCTCTCTCTCTCTCTCTTCTCTCTCTCTCTCTCTCTTCTCTCTCTCCTCCCCTTTTTATGTGCACGCGTGTATGCGTGCGTGCGTACGTGCGTGCGTGAGTTAGTGCACGTGTGTGTGTGTGGTGTGAGTGTGTGTGTGTGTGTGTGTGTGTGTGTGAAAAGAATGAGAGAAATGAGGAGGGAGGGAGGAGGAGGAGGAGAGAGGAGAGAGAGAGAGAGAGAGAGAGAGAGAGAGAGAGAGAGAGAGAGAGGAGAGAGAAAGAGAGAGAGAGGCAGAGACAGAGAGAGGCAGAGACAGAGGAGGCAAGACAAAAGGCAGGACACGAGAGAACATACAGAACGATTCAGACTCAGATACAGACAGACAGACAGAGATATAGAGACACATACAGAGACAGTTACTGAGAGACAGATACAGGGACAGAGAGAGAGAGAGAAAAAAAAAAGGTAGTGAGAGTGGGGAAGGAAAGTGTGTGTGTGTGTGTGTGGGGGGGGGGGGGTGATGTCAGTGTGGGACATTCTTTTTACAGCTCTAAATCCTCCGTTCAAAGTCACGACAAACTGGACAAACTCTGCCCTTGGAGAAAAACATGACCTCATCCCCCCCAACCTTTTTTTTTTCTTTTTACTCAATCGGAAACATTTCAAAGAAATTCATGTGATTGATCTGAACCACAAGCGACTTAGCGAAACATGCATCCACTATCCATTCCTCCCGTCCATCCACTTATCGATGCCTTTGTCCAATCTGTGAGCAAGGTAGCATTGACGAAGAGTTCATTTTCTTGTAAAACAAACAAACAAAA
>CM054144.1:44430030-44437530 GCA_028751875.1 Rapana venosa
TGGAAAATGCAAATCCTGCCCATCACATTCCCGGCCCTTCCAGACGACATCACTGTCTAAGAAGCCAACGGCCCCTCCACAAGCTTATCACAACGCGCCATCTCAGGGAGTATGCTCCTCGCAGATTTTTTTCCCCTTCGATGCCCCTCCCCCCCCCCCCCCCCCCCCCCCTCTCCCCTTCCCCCCCTCCTCCCTTCCTCCTCGGCAATCCCATTAAATGCCAGTCATAGTAGCCCAACTCATGATAATGGTGACAGCATCTGATACGTGTCCCTTACCAACAACCAACATCTTCCGAGTCTCGAGGATCGCAGATGCCTGTGGGCTTACCGAGGATAGCTTTCGTTTGTTTGCCAAGTTAGTCAGCAGCATTTTGCTTGTAGAAGAAGAGGAAGAAGAAGAAGAATGTGAAGAAGAAGAAGAAGAAGAAGAAGAAGAGAAGAAGAGAAGAAGAGAGAAGAAGAGAAGAAGAAGAAGAAGAAGAATGAAGAAAAAGAAGAAGAAGAATACGAATGCGAAGAAGAAGAAGAAGAAGAAGAAAGAAGAAGAAGAAGAAGAATGAAGAATGAAGAAGAAAGAAGAAGAAGCGAAGAAGAATGCAAGAAAAAAGAATTGAAGAAGAAGAAGAATGCAAGAAGAAGAAGGAAGGAAAAGAAGAAAAGAAGAAGCGAAGAAGAATTGCAAAAGAAGAATGCAGACGAAGAGAATTGCGAAGAAAGGAATTGCGAAAGAAGAAAATGCGAAGAAGAATGAATGCGAAGAAGAGAAGAATGCGAAGAAGAAGAATGCGAGAAGAAGAAGAATGCGAAGAAGGAAGAAGAGAAAGAAGAATGCGAAGAAGAAGAACGAAGAAGAAGAAGAAGAACGAAGAAGAAGAAGAACGAATGCGAAGAAGAAAAGAATGCAAGAAGAAGAAGAAAAGAATGCGAAGAAGAAGAAGAAGAAGAAGAAGAAGAAGAAGAAGAAGAAGAAGAAGAAGAAGAAGAAGAAGAAGAAGAAGAAGAAGAAGAAGAACAAGAACAAGAACAAGAACAGAGAAGAACAAGTATCAAGAAAAGATACTACATAAATTATGGCCAAAGAAAAAAAAAAGAGAAGAAGAAAAAGAATAAAGAAGAACGCTACAGAAATGCGAATACTTACATATTCAAAGGGATTTATTGATCTGTTAAAGTTTTACTTAAACGTTGAATTACTTATGCAAAGTGGATCAAAAGATATAATTAAAACGTAATAACAACTCAAAGGAGACGCAAATTAAAATGCTTAACCTCTTCATCATTTCAGATTTTCCTAATCATCTTATATCTAATGTTCTGCATACAAAGAGCGTTGGTAATTATATGAACACGTAGGTATTCTGAAAATTCTAATAAAATCGAATAGATAAAAAAAACAAACCCAAGAAGCGACACAGAGAAAGTTGTAACTTTCATTCTCATTATTCCCCTAATCATTCATAATCTAAGTGGCCTGCATACAAAAGAGAGTTGGTAATAAAGAACACGCAAGTACTTTGAAATTCTAATAAACTCGAAAATAGATAGGAAAAACAAATAAACCCACAGAAGAACGACAGACAGAGACACAGGATGATTTATCAGGTATTATACGCCGTCTCAGATATACTCAGGGGAGTGCGCGTCGCCACAAGAGCAGCGCCACGCATTATTATTTTTTTCCTGTCTTCAACTGTATTTGTTTCCCTATCAGGGTGACTTTTTTTCCTACATAATTTTTTCCAGGGACAACTCTCTTGTTGCCGTGGGTTCTTTTACGTGCGTTCAATAATTTTATGTAACACATGGAACCTCAGTTTATCGACTCATCCGAAAGACTAGCACCCAGACCAAACCATGGTCTAATGGATGGGGTAAACAACTTTGGGCCCAAACAGGGATCGAACCACCGCACACTTCCGACCCGGACTTTTCGCTTTCTAGGCAGGCGCGTTACCTCTAGACCACCGATTCCCTCAGAGGACTTAATGCTTGTTAATGCAATCAGAATCAAAGAGGCAGACAAAGGAAGACATGGGAGGACAACATTCGAGAGTGGACAGACATGGAGCTGAGAGACGCCCTGAGAGCGGCTGAGAGACGAGAAGACTGGAGAAAGGTGGCTGACAAAGCTTCGAAGGCGCCCCAAAGGATTCGGAATCTGAGGGATCGGTGACGGTGACTGCAATCAACCTTTCCTGTAGCCCTTGACTGCAAATGAGAAGCTGAGACGTTACACCCTGCAGTGGTACAGACAGCCGACAGCGACATGCTATCTTGCAATCGGTGATGCATCTGTTGGGGGTGACCCGAAGGTTGGTGGTACCCTCAACAGTGACAGAAAAGTCACTACAGTGACAGTGACATCATCACTGGCTTACATTCCTGAACGATTGATCAACCTCGGACACGCCGCCTTGGCGCAGTGGCTAGCGCCTTGGGTTACGGACTCGAAGGTCGTAGGTTCGAACCCCATAAGAGTCACAGGGATTTTTCGGACTCCGGCCGGCTCCTACCCAGAGTGAGTGTGCTCAGTGGGAAGACTAGGACCACACAGTCGAGATTCATCCACTTTATGGATGCGAGTCCGAGTGTATTGTTCTCAAATTACTTGACCAACACTACAAACAAGTGTCAGTATCTCTCGGGCCCGGTTGACGCCGGGATATATTGTGATAGAAGCGTAAGAGTACAACCCTGTCACGTAATCTCAAATAACACGCACTTCCACAGCAGCCATCATTTACACCATCCTCATCCTCCATACATCATCATACAACAGTACAAGAACACTGTCTCTTCATTCGCTGGCCCCGCTGCTCTGGTCTCATGGTGACTCAGTTCGTGTTTCTCTATAAACTGCTGCGTCTGTGCTGAGTTGATGGCAGTGCCTTCGGAGTTGGAGGTTCATGTGGAGAAGGTCGATGGAGGGACGTTGTGGTGATTGCCACCTCGGGTAGGCGACTCACTCAGTCTGCCTCCGCTACTGAGCCAGTACTGTCGTCAGTAAGGGGCTTAGTAGGTGGTGTCCTGCGTGTGTTAGCTCAGAACAGGCGCCATGAACACCACCGAAAGCGACCCAGCAGCAGTACAGGGTCCCTCTGGTTGGTGGCCCTACGGCGGCCTGACATTGATAGGGATTGGTAAGGATTCTGACCATGAGGATGAGACAACGGAATTGATCCGGGTATGGCTAGGGCGAAGAGATTGGAATGAGCGGCGTGGGAACAGCAGGACATCAACGTTACAGAAGATAAGGCAGCAAAACAACAACAAAAATAATCTGTCTGTCTGTCTGTCTGTCTGTCTGTCTGTCTCTCTATCTCTCTTCTACTATCTATGGGCATGTACATACACTAGATGGTCATCATCTGTATCATGACAGACTATCAGTCAAAGACTGGCTACAGATCTATAGCTAGCTTGATCAATTGTCATTGTTAAAAAGCATGAACCCATCCACATTATTAAGTACCAAATGATTCAACCACCACAGCACACAACTCCACAGAATGGAATCTGTTGTTGATTGTTGTCTCTATCGAACAAGGTTTAATGAAACTATCCCTTCTGTGGATACGAAAAACCAAAACAACAACAACAACAAAACAACAAGACGAAACAAAAACACAAAACACCCCCCCAAACAAAAAACTAAAAAAAAACAAAAACACAAAAGAACTAGATTTTTCATCATCGAACAAGTGAAAGAAAGTCCTTGTGGATACGAAAAACAAAACAAAACAAACAAAACAGACAAAACAAAACCCCCAAAAAAACAACAAAAAGAACACACATTGGAATGTCTGTTATCCCTCTGCATTCTACTTCGAATTGCATTTTACATGGAACAGCAATACGTCAGCGTAAGTAATATAATACATGGAATTTATAGAGCGCTATGTCTTGCAAAAACGAATCAAAGCGCTTGTGGACAATAGAGGGGCAGAACAAAAAAAGCACTCGTATAACCTGACAAAAACAACAACAGCAACAACAAAATAGAAGTAAGGGGTAGACAATGATGTTCGTTGAACTTTAAAAAAGAAACACCGCAGAAAAGACAGAAATTCTTTTTTTTTTCCTTTCCCCAAGCAAACCCTATTTTTCTTAGATAGAGAGAGAGAGAGTGTGTGTATGTGGAGAAGAGAGTGAGTGAGTGAGTGAGTGAGTGAGAGAAAGAAAGAGAGAGAGACAGACAGAGAGAGACAGGGAAAGGAGAGAGACAAACAAACAGAGACAGAGAGATTTATTTTATTCAATTCTTTTATATCGAGGATAATGGAATAAGCACTTATGCGCTTTTTTACAGCCAGTCCCCGTCTGTATGTGGTTTTGTAAATTTGTCATCTGTTCCCACCGGCACACAATGGCCTACTCTTACGAACTGAGGAACAGGATTTAACATGTGCGCAAGAATTTCTGTGTGCGTTCGCACACGGGACCTCGGTTTATAGTCTCATCGAAGGACTTTTGAGAGGAGAGGAGAGAGAGAGAGAGAGAGAGAGAGAGAGAGAGAGAGAGAGAGAGAGAGAGAGAGAGAGAGAGAGAGAGAGAGAGAGAGAGAGAGAGGGAGAGAGAGAGGGAGAGAGAGAGAGAGAGAGAGTGTGTCAAGTCATGTCAAGTCATGTCAAGTCAAATTTTTATTTCCAGATGGTATATTGAATAAGCAATGCATTTGCTTTTTTTCATCAAGCCATCTATCTAAGAACAAATTTCTTAATGATTAGTGTGTGTGTGGGGGTGGGGGGGGGGGGGGGGGTGGGGGGGGCGCATGTGTGCGTGTGAATTTGCGTGTGTCTGCCTATCTGTCTTATTGCTATTGTCTGTTGTTTGTCTGTTGCTCTGCTTGTGTATTGTGGTCTGCAGGAGAAACACGAGTATGGGTACTCCTACCTCCTACCTCTACCTACCTTACTACCTACCTATCATACATCTCGTCTCGCCTTGTATGTATGTATGTATGTATGTATGTATGTATGTATGTATGTATGTATGTATGTATGTTATCAGGCAGACTAGTCCATTAGCAGCAGTGGCAGTGACATGAAATGCCTGTCACTCTGGAAGCCTCCTAACAGCACAGCACTGCACTGCTGTCTTTGAGCAAAAACAAGCCCAGCAAGAGGAGAAGGGGGACGCTGCTGACACTGACCAGGCTACTTCTTTCTTTCTTTCTTTCTTTCATCTTCCGCTGGTGCCCTTCGGCGTCGCGGGGAGACACAGACGTCTGTCTGCAGCTAGGCGGGAGGCTTGATGTAGTGACAGGTCATGGGCTCGCAGGGTGTCAGCCACGGAGTCGCTCCATCGTCTCCTTGGTCTACCTCTGGCTTTCCAGCCATTGTATTTTGGTGGTGTATGCCCGTAGGGCTGGTTGGTTGGGCGGCATTCTAGTGAGGTGACCAAACCACCTGATTCTTTGTTGCTCGATATGGTGGAGAATTGGCGTTAGTCTGATCACCTCATTCTTGATCTTGTCGCGTCTGGTCTTGTTGACAGCTTTTCTCAGGCAGCGCATTTCACATGTGACCAATTTTCTCTCTAAGGCTTTTGTTAGGGCCCATGTCTGACGTATGGCAGCATCAGCTCAGAGTCTGCTGTACCCAAAAGCACCGTTTCGCTGCACTCGAGCGGTTCCTTGCAGACTGCCCTGGAGATGATGCTACTTGTTGGGGGTACTACATTAGTCAGCAGCGCTGATCGGAGGGGGAGGACGGGGTGGCTCAGTGGTCGGAGCACTCGCTTTCCCCCCCAGCTAAGGTTAAGCAGCGTCGAGCGAGCGTGGTTACCAGTTTGGATGGGTGACCGTTTGCGCGCCTTGGCTTCGGTACAGTTCACCCAGTTCTCCCAGCTGTAAATGGGTACCTGCCCTCTTTAGGGTCAGGGAAGGTTAAAGCAGCGAGGGAGAGGAGATGGGCGCCGCCCTCAATATGCTGGCCCCTGGAGAAGTTAAAATCTCTGATATCTGACTCCACTTCGACCACATAGGTTATGGGGACACCTTTACCTTTTGCCTGCACTGACCGGGCATCCTACTTGACGATAATTATATATACTAGTTAGCTTGTTACCACTGATGCAAGCAAAATCACTCACACTCGTTGATTTCCATTAGCGGCATTGATAAGAAAAGCACACACTTGTTGAGCCGATTAGTTTTAAAACGGTATTGATATCTATCTATCTATCTATCTATCTATCTATCTATCTATCTATCTATCTATCTATCTATCTATCTATCTATCTATCTATCTATCTATCTATCTATCTATCTATCTATCTATCGATGTCTCTCTCTCTCTATCTATCTATCTATCTATCTATCTATCTATCTATCTATCTATCTATCCATCCATCCATCTATCTATCTATCTATCTATCTGTCTCTCTCTCTCTATCTATGTCTCTCTCTCTATCTATCTATCTATCTATCTATCTATCTATCTATCTATCTATCTATCTATCTATCTATCTATCGATCTATCTATCTATCCATCCATCCATCCATCCATCCATCCATCCATCCATCTATCTATCTATCTATCTATCTATCTATCTATCTATCTATCTATCTATCTATCTATCTATCTATCTGTCTCTCTCTCTATCTCTCTATCTATCTATGTCTCTCTCTCTCTCTATCTATCTATGCACGCGCGCGCGTGTGCGTAAATAAAGCAGCTACATAAGCCCCACAAACACGCCAGGACGGGTCCATTTTGCATGCAGAGGTAGCAGTCATTACTAGATAAGCCCTTCAGACCCAACGACAAACAGATGAACGAAGCAGATTTTCCAGCTGAACAATCGCCCGGTCTGAAAATACCCCGTCAGTTGGGCTCCAAAATCCAAAGACTACATTAGTGGTGAAAATAAGATCGCGTCTGTGTTTTGTAGACAAATCCTAACACCACTGCAAAACAAGCAACAAATTAATGAAAAGTGGCCTCCATCCCCCCCCCCTCTCCTCACTTACTCAGTCACGTGCAAACACGCGTCGCGCAAACGCACATACACTCACACACACACACACACACACACACACACACGCTCACACACACAAACACACACAAACACACACATACACACGCAAACATACACACAATAACACACACTCACACACAGACACACTCGACTCACACACTCGCACACAAACACACACACACATAGTCACACACTCAAACACACACACACACACACACAAACAAACACACACACACACACACACTCACACTCACACACACACTCACACACCGAACACACACAAACACACCGAACACACACACATACACACCTAACCCCCCCTCCCCCCTACCACCACCCCAACACACACACACACACACACACACACACACACACACACACACACACACACACACACACACACACACACACACACACACAAACACACACCTTGAGTGAACAGACGTTGAATTAAAGAAAGAATACACACAAACACAGAGAGACAGAGAGAGAGACAGAGACACAAAGAGACAGAGAG
>CM054144.1:44447530-44450030 GCA_028751875.1 Rapana venosa
CAGGGGAAAAAAAAAACTATGAGATGAGGCAGGAGAGGAAAATCTTAGGTTTGAAATAAATATGTCTTGAGACTGGATTTAAAAGTGTCATAAGAAGGCTTTTGGCGGAGAGAGAGAGGGAGATCATTCCACATTAATGGACCAGAAATAGAGAAAGAGCGACGGCCGATGGTGGATTGGTTGAATCTAGGTATTCGTAAGGACAAGGTATCTGCAGCAGAGCGGAGAGAACGAGAAGGAGTGTACAAGTGAAGACATTCACAGAGGTAGGCGGGTGCTGTTTTGTGGAGACATTTGTAACAGAGGGTACTGATCTTATAGTTTACTCTCTGTGGCACAGGCAGCCAGTGGAGAGATTGCAAGAGAGGGGTAATATGCTCAGATTTTTTCTTTCTGAGGATTAGACGAGCTGCAGAGTTTTGTATACGTTGAAGGGATTGGATAGATGATGCTGGCAGACCAGCCAACAGAGAGTTGCAATAGTCCAGACGTGAAAGAATGAAAGACGCAACAAGTTTGGATGTTGCATCTGTGGACAGGTACTTTCGAATTGCACTAATACGCCGTAATTGATAGTAGCAGGACTGGCAGGTCTGAGTGATGAATTTTTGCATAGAGAGTGTGTTGTCAATAATGACCCCTAGATACTTCACAGCAGTGGATAAAGGGACTGATGCATTGCCAAGTTGTATTGAAGCTGTTGCGATGGAAGAGAGTTTGTGTTTGGTCCCTACAAGCATGGTTTCTGTTTTATCTGCATTTAGCTGTAATTAGTTCTGTATCATCCAATTTTGGATATCTTGAAAGCAGTGGGCCATATTTGTAAAGAGAGAAGGCAGATTTTCAGGAGTGTCGCTGCTTAGAATCTGAGAATCATCTGCATAAAAATGATGGTTGATCTGATGGCGGTTAATTATATGTGACAGTGGAGCAGTGTAGAGGGTGAAAAGAACAGGGCCCAGAACAGATCCCTGTGGAACTCCACATTCCAATCTTGCAGGTACTGACTGAATCTTGTTTACTGTGACTGTCTGGAATCGGTCAGTAAGGTATGAACTAAACCAGGTAAGGGCTGTACCAGTAACACCAAATGTTTTTTGAAGACGGGAGAGAAGAATAGAGTGGTCAATAGTGTCAAAGGCTGCAGATAAGTCGAGTAGAGTAAGAAGAGAGATTTTCCCTGAGTCCTATACCTATATACCTATCTATCACTGACTTCACAAGCTGTGCCCTCCCTAACAACACCACCCCCCCTCTCTCGCCCCCCATCCCCCACCCCCCAAATCAAAAAAAAAGAAAAAGAGAAAAAAAAGAAGAAACAATATTTCGACCAAACAACCGATACACACACGAGGGACGGGAAAAGGAAACTCGTGTTAGTTAGACTGGGCAAGGAGAAAAAAAGTACAAGTTCCGCCCATCCTTCCATCCTTCCATCCATCCTTCCATCCATCCATCTTCCTCCCTTTTTTCTGCGTAGAAAGCCATTGCGCGCCCCCCCCCCCCCCCCCCCCCTTCCCTCTTTCCTCCCTCCCCCCCCACCTCCCCCCCAAGGTTGGTGTCTAGAAAATCTGAAAGCATATCACAGAGCATGCCATCTCACATAACGGAGGCCGCTGCTAGCCTACCATATTAATCCATCGGTTAACTGAGGCTGCCCGGCTATTGAATACCTGTCAAAACAACCTGCTCTTGCTTGCAAGACGAACCTCCCCCCCCCCCCCCCCATCCCCCATCCGCCCCCCCCCCCCCCCAACACACCCCCCTTCCCCCCTCCTGCTGAAAAAGGCCAGAATAAGAAGACGAAGAAGACTTAGTGGACCCAGGCATTAGCCTAGCGCGGATGACAAACGAAGACAAGATAAAACTCCGGCATACGGTTTTCCATGCCGAAAACATCACTCATATCACTACTAACTAATACCATGCACCATGCAGCTGTGGAGACACTATCTACTTTTTTTCTTTTCTTCTATGTACTGTGAGGGTGTGTGTGTGGGGTGTGGGGGAGGGAGCGTGTGCGATAGAGGAGGTGGAGAGTGAACTTTGAAGAGGTGGGGTGAGGATGGAGGAGGTGGGGTGGGGGTGAGGTTGGGGTGAGGGGTGGGGTGAGGGGTGGGGGGAAGGGGGGAGGTGAGGGGTGATTGATGTTCGGCGATATCACAAGAAACTTTCGAGCTTGAATCTGCTTTCCATGCCAGTGGGCATAACTCATAGGACTATCTATGCAATTGGATACAAGTTGCACTTTCTTTCTTCTTGTTGTTGTTGTAACTTTTGAGAGGGACCGTAAGGGTGGGGGTGAGGTGGTGGTGGTGGGTGGGTGGGGGGAGGGGGGGGGGACGGAGGTGGGGCTAGGAACGACTGCTGTGATATACGATGATATATCATCACAAGAATACTGATGAAATCGCAACATGGCCTAGACACCCCCCCCCCCCCCCCCAAAAAAAAAAAAAAAAAAAAAAGTAAAAAAAGAGAAAAAAAGAAAAGAAGAAAG
>CM054144.1:44460030-44462530 GCA_028751875.1 Rapana venosa
GTGTGTGTGTATGTGTGTGTGTGTGTGTGTGTGCGTGTGTGTGTGTGTGTGCGCGCGCGCGCGAGCGTGCTTGCGAGTGTGTATGTATATATATATATATATGTGTGTCCATGAACACGTGCGAATGTGTATGCTTATACGTGCACGTGCACACACGCACAAACACACACACACACACATGCACGCACACATACACACACCCATACACAACAACAACAACAGCAACCACACACACACACGCACACACACACCCACACACAATAACAACAACAACACACACACACACATACACACACACGCACACACACACACACACACACGCACATACACACGTACGCACACATGTACACACACGCACACGCACACACACCGAGGCAGCAGCAGAGGCGTTGGGGCGGTGCACCCTCACAAATGTGTGCGCGGGCGTGCGCACGCGTTTGTGTGTGCGTTTTTTTGCGAAGTTGCTCTTTCGTTTGATTGTGAGAGTGTGGCAGCTAGAGCGGCTGATGAGCATGCTTGGTCCTTTCCAGATCAGCTGCAATTAAAGGAATTGTAGCGCTTTCCTCTGTGTGTGTGTGTGTGTGTGTGTGTGTGCCTGTGTGTGTGTGTGCCTGTGTGTGTGTGTGTGTGTATGTGTGTGTGTGTTTCCAACCTAATCTCACACCAGGGACAAGCAAGCAAATAATAAAGCACGTGAACACACACACACACATTCGAGTGCATGCGCATAAACACACATTGCCATGTCGCCTTGCAGTAAAAAGCATTACATACATGATCGATTTCAGGCGCATACAGTAGTGTGTGTGTGTGCGCACACACAGTGTGTATGTATGTGTGTGTGAGAGAGAGAGAGAGAGAGAGAGAGAGAGAGAGAGAGAGAGAGAGAGAGAGAGAAGAGAGAGAAAGAGAGAGAGAGAGAGAGGAGAGGAGAGAGAGAGAGAGAGAGAGAGAGAGAGAGAATGTTTGTGAGTGCTTGGGCGGGCATGTGTGTGTATGCTTGTGTGTGTCTGTTTATTTGCAAAGTCACGCTTTCCTTTGATTGTGAGAGTGGCCCTTAGAGTGGCAGCTAGAGTGGCTGATGAGTATGCTTGGTCCTTTCCAGATCAGCAGCAGTTAAAGGAATTGTGGCGCTTTTCTCTGTGTGTGTGTGTGTTTCTAACCCAATCTCAAACCAGGGACAAGCAAGCAAACAATAAAGCGCAAGAGCACCCAGACACACATACACACACATGCACACAGACACACACTTTAGTGGTACACTTTATTGGTAAAGGATGTAATAATGTAGTACTTCAGTATTATCATTAAAAAATTTTGTTCTTAGAGGGCTTGATGAAAGAAAGCAAATGCATTGCTTATTCAATGTACCATCTAGAAATACAAATTTGACTTGACTTGACTTCACACACACACACACATACACACACACACCACACACACACACACACACACACACACACACACACACACACACACACACACACACTCACACACACACACACACGAGCGCTCACATGGATGTATGCTTGACATGCTGCTTCCCAAAAACGCATGCATACATGATTGATTTCAGGCACATACAATAGTGTGTGTGTGTGCGGTTGCGAGTGTGTGTGTGTGTGTGTGTGTGTGTGTGTTTGTGTGTGTGTTAGAGAGAAAGAGAGAGAGATAATATGTGTGCATGCATGCGCGCATGTGTGTATGCGTGTGTGTGTGTGTTTATTTGCCAAGTTGCCCTGTGTTTGATTGTGAGAGTGGCAGCTAGAGAGGCTGACCAGCATGCTTGGTCCTTTCCAGATTATCCACAATTAAAGGAATTGTGGCGCTTTTCTGTGTGTGTGTGTGTGTGTGTGTGTGTGTGTGTGTGTGTGTGTGTGTGTGTGTGTTTCCAACCCAGTCTCAAACCAGGGACAAGGTTAGCAAGCAAACAATAAAGGGCTCCAGCACAAACACACACACACACATACACACGCTCGCGCGCGCGCACGCACGCGCGCATGAACACAGGCTTGCCATGTCGCCTTGCAAAAATGCATCACATACATGATCGATTTCAGGTGCTACAATAATGTGTGTTGTGTGTGTGTGTGTGTGTGTGAGAGAGAGAGAGAGAGAGAGAGAGAGAGAGACAGACAGACAGACAGACAGACGGTCAGACATACAGACAGAGAAAGAAGGAGAGAGGAGGGAGGGAGAGGGAGGGAGGGAGGGAGGAGAGAGAGAGAGAGAGAGAGAGAGAGAGAGAGAGAGAGAGAGAGGAGAGAGAGAGAGAGAGAGAGAGAGAGAGAGAGAGAGAGGGAGAACTCAGGAACTCAGGATTTTAATTCAAAGACCATTGGCCTGTGTACAAGGATTTTGACAGAAGAAACTTCAAACAGAACAGTACAAATAACAAAAAACCCATAAATAATATTAGCATTATAAAGAGTGATTTCCCAGAGAGAGAAAGATTTATTTATGTATTCTTTTATATCGAGGATAATGGAATAAGCAATCA
>CM054144.1:44465030-44470030 GCA_028751875.1 Rapana venosa
TAGCTCAGTGGTCGGAGCACTCGCTTTCCCCCAGCCAAGTTAAGCAGCGTCCAGCGTGGTTACCAGTTGGATGGGTGACCGTTTGCGCGCCTTGGCTTCAGTATAGTTCCCCCAGTTCACCCAGCTGTAAATGGGTACCTGCCCTCTTTAGGGTCAGGGAAGGTAAAGCAGCGAGGGAGAGGAGATGGGCGCCGCCCTCAATATGCTGGCCCTAGAGAAGTGAGGTCTCTGACGGCTCGCTCCCCTACGACCTTATAGGTTATGGGACTCCTTTACCTTACCTTTTACCTTATTTATTCTTTTATATCGAGGATAGTGGAATAAGCGCTTATGTATGCGGTTTCTGCTAATTCTGTCATCTGTTCCCACCGGCACACAATGGCATACTCTTAGGAAAAGCTTGTGTGTGTGTGTGTGTGTGTGGTCGGGGAGGGGGGTAGGGGAGTTGGGTGGGGTGGGGGTGTGGGGGTGGGTGGTGAGGTTGTCCTAGAAAAAAAAAAGGCCAAAAGCAAGGATGGGAGAGAAAAATAGCTTTGAAAAAGAAAAGACCTTTTAAAAAGGTCCATGAAGACAGATAGGGCAAGACAAAGAGTGTCCTGTTTTCGGGGTTAGGTGTGTGTGTGTGTTGGGGGGGGGGGAGGGAGTGGGGGGGGGGGGGGGGGGGGGGGGGGCAGTTCTAGAAAAAAAGGCCAAAAGCAAGGATGGGAGAGAGAAAAATAGCTTTGAATAAGAAAGACCTCTAACAGGTCCATGAAGACAGATAGGACAAGACAAGAGAGTGTCCTGTTTTCGGGGTTTGGTGTATGTGTTGTGTGTGTGTGTGTGTGTGTGTGTGTGTGTGTGTGTGTGTGTGTGTTGTGTGTGTTGGGGGGAGGGAGGGGAGTTGGGGGGGGGGGGCAGTTCTAGAAAAAAAAGGCCGAAAGCAAGGATGGGAGAGAGAGAAAATAGCTTTGAAAAAGAAAAGACCTCTAACAGGTCCATGAAGACAGATAGGACAAGACAAAGAGGTTGTCCTGTTTCGGGGTTGTGTGTGTGTGGTGGTGTGTGTTGGGGGGAGGGGGGAGGGGAGTTGGGGGGGGGGGCAGTTCTAGAAAAAAAAAAAAGGCCGAAAGCAAGGATGGGAGAGAAAAATAGCTTTCAATAAGAAAAGACCTCTAAAGAGGTCTACGAGGACAGATAGGCAAGGCAAGAGAGATGTCCTGTTCTTGGATTTTGTACGTGTGTGTGTGTGTGTGGTGTGTGTGTGTGTTTTGTGTGTGTGTGTGTGTGGTGTGTGTGTGTGTGTTGGGGGAGGGGGGAGGGGAGTTGGGTTCTAGAAAAAAAGGCCGAAAGCAAGGATGGGAGAGAGAAATAGCTTTGAAAAAGAAAAGACCTCTAAAGAGGTCTACGAGGACAAATAAGGCAAGGCAAGGCAAGAGAGAAAGTGTCCTGTTCTTGGATTTTGTACGTGTGTGTGTGTGGGATGGGGGGTGGGGTGGGGGTTGGGGGGGTGGAGGGGGAGTTCGGGGTGGGGGTGGGGGGGGTGGTGGTGGGTTGTCCCTACGGAGAGTAATGAAGATGAGTTCACGGGAGGAAACGAGCTGAGGGCGGCTGTATCATCCTTCACTGTGCATTAGCTGTCAAAGGGTGAGGTGGGGTGGGGTGTGGGGTGGGGTGTGGGGGGTGGGGTGAGGGGGTGGGGTGGGGGTGGGTGGGGGGTGGGGGTAGGGTGGGGAGGTGGGGGGGGGGCCAGCACTGGTGTGGGTGTGTAGGTTTATGAGTGTGTGTGTGTGTTAGTGTGTGGTGTGTGTTAGTGTGGGATGTGTGTTTTGTGTGTTGTGTGTGTGTTAGAGTGTGTTAGTGTGTGTGTTAGAGTGTGTGTTAGTGTAGGGTGTGTGTGTGTTTAGTGTAGGATGTGTGTGTTAGTGTGTGTGTGTTTAGTGAGGGTGTGTGTTAGTGTAGGGTGTGTGTGTGTGTTAGTGTAGGATGTGTGTGTTAGTGTGTGTTAGTGTGTGTGTGTTAGTGTAGGGTGTGTGTTAGTGTGTGTGTGTTGATGTGTGTGTTAGTGTAGGTGTGTGTGTGTTAGTGTGTGTGTGTAATGTGTTAGAGTGTGTGTGTGTTAGTGTGTGTTAGAGTGTGTTAGTGTGTTAACGTAGGTGTGTGTGTGTGTGGGGTTAGTGTGTGTGTTGATGTGTGTGTGGGTGTGTGTTAGTGTGTGTTTGTGTGAGAGAGAGAGAGAGAGAGAGAGAGAGAGAGACAGACAGACAGACAGACAGATAGACAGAGATAAAAATACAGAACGACAGCAAGAGTGAGTGAGTGAGTAAGTGATTGAGCGAGTGACTGAGTGACTGAATAAGAGAGACATAAGGACAGGGACACAGAGAGAGAGAGAGAGCGGGAGAGAGAGAGAGAGAGAAGAGAGAAGAGAAGAGAGAGAAGAGAAGAGAGAGAGAGAGGAGAGAGAGGCAGAGAAAGAAGAGGCAGAAAGAAGACAAAAGACAGACGGGACAGACAGAGGGAGATTGACAGACAGAGAGACATAAAGACAGAAAGACAGACAGACAGACAGACAGAGGGAGTTTGACAGACAGAGACATACAGAGACAGACATATATAGACAGAGACAGGTAGAAACAGACAGACTGGCACACAGACAGACAGACAGACAGACAGAGGCAGAGATAGCGACGGCATAACTCCCGTGAGACTAGAATTTTCAGGACAGCTTTTATCCATCAACGATGAGTCATTGCTTTTAACATACCAGATTCCTGCATTGTCCAATTGTAGTTGATGCAACACAGTACAATCATAGTGCATACCCTCCACCACCCCCCCCCCTAAGTGTATGTATGTATGTATGTAGATAGGTATTTATGTATGTATGTATGTATGTATGTATGTGTGTATATATATATATATATATATATACATATACATATATATATATACACATATATATGTGTGTGTGTGTAGAGACAATGAGAGAGAGAGAGAGAGAGACAGAGAGAGAGAGAGAGAGAGAGAGAGAGAGAGAGAGAGAGAGAGAGAGAGAGAGAGAGAGAGAGAGAGAGAGAGAATGGAAAAGTTAATGTAACAGCCTTCTGCCATCATATACATGTTTTCACAACTGCTACGGAACGATAAACATACATCTGCATGGCGCATATTTGTAAATGTATTCTATCACTGTGCGTGCGCGCGCGCACGTGTGTGTGTGTGTGTGTGTGTGTGTGTGTGTGTTACTTGCTTGCTTACGTACTTTTGAGAGAGACAGACAGATACACACACACAGACAGAGACACAGACAGAGACAGACACACAGGCAGAGAGACAGACATGCCGGAAGGCAGAAAAAATGATAGGCAGAGACCGAAAATACAGACAGACAGATAAAGACAAAGATCGAAGGTTAGGGGGGGGGGGGGGGGGGGGGGGGGAGGGGGGGGGGAGGGGGGGAGGGGGGGGAAGCTATGATTATGTAATTGAATAACGTTGCGTTGAGTACGGTTTGCAGTTTTAACTCGCAACATATTGGTGAACTTCCAAAACCTACCATGCAATATTGAACGCTAAAATCATATGGATTATTCAGAACTCTTGAACAATCGTTCAGATTATTAAGCTAGGTATAGGTATGATGTGTCCAATATTCAAACCACGGGCCCCAAGATAGGGCGGCAGAAACATAACAAATCCGCGCTACGCTGATGATACAGCACACTACTAAGCTGATAACATCACCAGCGCAGCATGAAGAGTGCATTACACAGAGTAGGCGTCGCAGGAAGTCGAGCCGGTCTCTAGCTCAGTGCCCCAAAAAAAGACACAAAGTGCTGCATGTTGCCAGAACCAGGTGCCAAACAGAGCGTGGAATGAAGATCGATAACAACTTCTTACAGCAAATGTCAAAGACTTGAAATATCTCGCCTCAGTCAAAACGAAGGACGGATCCTGCCTGTACCAAGGACGTAAAAGTACAAGAATAGACATGGCTAAAAGCAGAATGATCCCACTGAAATAACATCTGCAACAACGATCGCAGAGTTCCTTACCAGCTGGGAAAAAAAAAAGCTTAGTTATGACCTGCCATGCTAAAATTATGGCTGTGAATCCTGGACACAAAGAAAAGACGATGAAAATAGAACCGCGATGTGGGTTTTTTTATTTATTTATTTTTTTTTAAAGAAGGCTGCTCAGGATCAGTTAGACAAGATAAACAAACAAACGAAAGCATACTACACGACCTTTTTTATTTATTTTATTTATTTATTTATTTTATTTATTCTTTTATATCGAGGATAATGGAATATGCACTCATGTGCTTTTTTTACATCCAGTCCCCGTGTGTATGAGGTTTTGTAAATGTTGTCATCCGTTCCCACCGGCACACAATGGCGTACTCTTCCGAAAAGCGGAACAGGATTTAGCGTGTGCGCAAGATGTTCTGCATGCGTTCGAACACGGGGCCTCGGTTTATAGTCTCATCCGAAGGACTTTGATATTCAGTTCGGTTTTTGTGTGTGGTCAAACTGGATTAAAAAAAAAAAGGGCGAGGTTGGGAATCGAACCCAGAGCCTTGGAACAAGAAGAACGATTCTTACTTTGATAATTGAAAGGAAACTAAGATAACGATGTCAGCCGTACACTACCAAAACCAAGATACGGACCTCATGAAAACTACTGTCTTTCAAGGCAAGTCTGAGGGGGAAAAGACGACAAAAAGGCAGAACACCGCCAGCTTCTCTCATTGGCAACATCACCGAATCCTGTGGCAGCATGAGAATCCATGCAGTCAGCATCAGGGACAGTACAGCCAAGACCGGAGGAGGAGCACATGGAGAAGGAAGGAAGGAGGAGCATGTCGTTGGTGTCATTGGATGCGGAGACTTAACACCAAACTCGGTGATGCCGACAGGTTGAGACAGGTGAGGTATTGCGCAGCGCCAATTTTTTGTTGTTGCCGTAATTCTTGTGATTTATCATGCGTTTTACGATCCACGTGCTTTGTGTGTCTG
>CM054144.1:44482530-44492530 GCA_028751875.1 Rapana venosa
CACTTCTCTCTTTCGTCTGTATTTTGAACAGAAAGTTAATTTCAAAGCTTTGACACTACTTGGGACTTCGTCATCTGAATATTGCACCATAGAGAGCGCGCGCGCGCGCGCTCACCACACACACCACACACACGTACACACAACACACAACACACACCCCACACACACACCACACGTACAAACACACACACACACACAACACACGTACAAACACACACACACACACACAGGGGGAGAGAGAGAGAGAGAGAGAGAGAGAGATAGGGGAGAGAGAGAGAGAGAGAGAGAGAAGAGAGAAGAGGAGAGAGAGAGAGAGAGAGAGGGAGGAGGGAGGAAGAGAAAGAGAGAGAGAAGTTGAAGATAGTTCAGCAGTTCATATTGGAAAAATGGAAATGAGACAAAACAGGTTAGAACGAAGTTAAAACCCAAAAAAAAAAAAAAAAGCTAAAAGACCTGCGCAGTTTAACAGCAAGCAGACAGACAAAAAATAAAATCCTTTAAAAAAACGTAGACTTCTGTATATTAATTTTTTGTCTCCCTGCTCAAGTAAAAAAACCCAACCCAACAACAACCACCCCACTCAAACAACATGTAAATGCAGAGAGAATGACGGCCACTGTTTTTTTTCTACGTGACTGTGTAGGTCACACCTTTTGTCATCTACCACCAGTGGTACTGCACTTCTTCGGAGGTAGTTCACAACAGTGAGTGGTGACTGTGTATTTATTATTCTTGGGGGTTATTGTTTTTAGAAATGAAGGTCAGCTGAAGGGCATTTTTCGTGCTATTTTTGGAAATTTTTATTGGGGTTGTGTGTGTTTTTGTGTGTGTTGTGTGGGGTGTGTGTAAGTGTGTGTTTTTGTTGTGTGGGGTGTGTGAGGGGGGGGAGGCGTGTGTGTGTGGGGTGAGGCGGGGGTTTTTTGGCGTAGGGCCCCGGCGGGGCGCGAAACGTGCGTGCGCGTTTTTTGTGGGGAGATTTTATTTTTTTTTTTTTTTTTTTTTTTAAACAGGAAAATGAAAAAAACACTTAGGGTGCTTTTTTTTTAAAAAACCAAAAGCCCCCGGGGCTATGCAGTTTTGTAAAGGGTTTCCTTTCCTTTTCCCCCCCCGGCCAAAAAAGGCCCTTTGCTCTTCCAAAAAGGGGGAAGGGGGGGTTTTTTTTAACGTCCCCGCAAAAAAGGGTTTCTGGTGCGTTCGCCCCAGGGGGCCCGGGTTTTTTGCCCTCACCCAAAAGGACAGTGGGGCCCCCACTGAAGTTTTTGAAACCCGGGCTTTCTCCACCCCCCTTTGCCTTTTTTTTTTCAGCTTTTCATAGCAATTCGTTCCCCCAAAGGGCCCAAAGGGGGAGGGTTTATTGTTTGTTTTGGGCTTTTATATATTTTTTAATATAATAAATAATTTATATATAAATAATATATATTTTTTAATATTTTTATATTTTTAAATATGGGGTTTTTCCCTTTATCAATTGGTCTTTATATACGACTCAAAAAATGATTTGGAGGGGGGATGTGTGTGACAAGAGGTACATTTTGGGGGCGCCCCCCCCCCCCCCCCCCCCCCCCCCCCCCCCCCCCCCCCCCCCCACCCCAGGGGGGTTTTTAAAGCGGGGAAAAATTGTTTCTGGTAAAATTTTACAGTAAAAATTTTTCTTTTAATTTTAGGGGCGGGGGGGAACCCACGGGCCTTGTTCTTTTTTCTTTTTTTGAAAAAAAAAAAAAAATTTGTCGGGCAACGGATTTTATACCGAGGTTTTTTAAATTTTGGGTTCGCCGGGGGGAAGTGGGGGGGGGGGGGGGGGGGGGGTTTTTTTTTTACTAAAGGGTAAGAAAGCGGGGAAACGGTCACATACCCCAATCCCCCTTTGGGAAACCCACACTTCACAAGCTGTTTAAACCCTTAAAATTGGGGGAAAAGCGAGTGCTCTGATTACTGAGCTATCCCTCCCCGACGAAAAAAATAGGCATTTTTTAATTAAACTTTAGGGGTCCTCTCTCTCTCTCCCCTCTTCTTTCTCCTCCCTCTCTCTCTCTCTCTTCTTTTTTCCCCTCTCTCTTTTTTCCTCCTTTTTCTCTTCTTCTTTTTTCCTTTCTTCTCTTTCTCTTTCTTTTCTCTTTTTTTCCCCCTTTTCTTTTTTCTTTTTAAAATTTTTTTTTTTTTTTTTTTTTAAAAATTTTTTTTGGGGCTTAACCCTTTTTTTCCCTTTTTTAAAACTTTACTAGGTTAAAAATTTTCCTTGAATTTAAATTTGGGTTTTTATTTATTTTTCTTTTCCTTTTTCTTTTTTATTTAAAAGGGGGGTTTTGGGGGGGGTTTAAGGGGAGGTGTCTTAAAGGGGGGTTGGGGGAAAAAAGGGGGTTGATGGAATTTTAAACAAATTTTTGTTTAAAAAGGGGTTTGTGTTTTTGTAAAAAATTGGGGGGGGGAGAGGGGGGGACGGAGGAGGGAGAGGGGAAAAGGGAGGGGGGGGAGGAGAGGGGGAAAAAGGAGGAGGAGAAGGAAGGGGGGGTAGGGGGAGGGGGGGAAGGGGAGGGGGGGAAGGGGAGAGGGGGAGAGGGGGGGGAGGGGAAAAGGGGGGAAAAAGAAAAAGGGAGGAAGAAGGGGAGAGGGAGAGAAGGAGGGAGGGGGAGGAGTTTAAAATTATTTTTTAATTTTTTTCTTTATATCGAGGATAAGGGAAAAACCCTTTTGTTTGTTTTTTTTAAAAATCCAGTCCCCGTGTGTTTTTCACTTTTTAAATTTTGTCTTTCTTTTTCCCACCCCCACACAAGGGCCCTTTTACTCTTCTAAAAAGGGGGAAGGGGTTTTTAAGGTGCGGAAAAAATTTTCCCGGGCTTTGCGTTCGCACAGGGCCCGGGTTTTAAGTCTCATCCAAGGGATTTTTTTGGGGGAGATTTGGAGTCCCCCGGGATGTTAATTTCCGGGGGAAAACCCTTTCCCCTTGAAAGGGGAAAAATCAAACCCAGGGGGTCGTCAGAATTTGCGAGCGAAAATTTTTTCTAAATAGGCTACCCCCGGGGGGGGGGGGGGGGGCCCGGGGGGGGGGGGGGGGGGGGGAAGGGAAAGGGGGGGAAAAAATAGGGGGGAAGAGGGGAGAGAGGGGGGGGGTGAGGGGGGAGAGAGGGGGGAGGGGAGAAAAGGGGGAGAGAGGGGGGGGGTGGGGGAGAGAGAGGGGAAGGGGGGGGGAGAGAGAGGGGAGGGGAAGGGGGAGGGGGGGAGAGAGAGAGAGAGGGGAAAAAAATGGAGGGAGGGGAGGGGGGGGAGGGGGGGAGAGAGGAGAGGGGGGAGGGGGGGGAGGGGGAAGAAAATAGAAAAGGGGGGGCAAAGGGGGAGGGGGGGGAGGGGGGGGAGAGAGAGAGAGAGGGGGGAGAGAAGGAGGGGAGGGGGGGAGAGAGAGGGGAGGGGGGGGAGGGGGGGAGGAGAGGGAGGGGGGGAGGGGGGGAAGAGAAAAAAAAAACAGAAGACCAAAAACAGAGAGACAGAGAGACAGAAGAGAGGGGGAGGGACGGGGGGGGAAGAGAGAGGGGAAAAGGGGAGAGGGGGAGAGGGGGGGAGGGGGAGAGGGGGGGAGGGGGGGGGGGGGGGGGCCCTTCCTCTGTGATAAATTTAAACATTGTTTGTTACTTTTTTATGAGTTTTTCAGAGACTCTTCGTGCGTTTTGTTTAACCCCTTCTTCTCAGAGTTTCCACCGCATTTTCCCTTTTTTCCTGTGATTGTTTTTTTACCCCCCTTGGTTTCGGAATTTTTCGTTGTTTTTCTTTGTATTTTTTCTAGATTTTTTTTTTTTTTTGGGGGTTTTTTTTAAACATTTAGAGTAAACAAAAAAGCCCCCTTTTTAACCCAAAGAACCATTTCTTTTTTTGAAAAATTGATTTGATGTTTGTTTAATTTTTTTATGTATGTTTTTTTCCCCGACTCTTCTTTTCCCTTCAGTTGTTTACATCCGGGGGGGTTTTTGGTTTTGTTTTTTGTGTGTTTTTTTTTTTTTTGGTTTTTAGTTAAGTGTAAATGGGAAATTGGGGGGGGGGAAAAAGGGGGGGTGGGGGGTGGTGGGGGTGGGGGGGGGGGGGTGGGGGGGGGGGGGGGCGGGGGGGGGGGGGGGGGAAGGATCCAAGTGAGATTTTTCTTTATCAAGGGTTGTTTATAGTTCATCAAGTTTGTGTGGCGTATTTTGTGATAATTGGTTTTTCCCTGATATTGTTTGTTTCCTCTTTTCATGTCTGTTTTTGTTTTTTTTCTGTTTATGTTGTCGACCTCTTGTCTTTCGTGGGGGTTTATTTTCAATCTCTCTCTCTGTCTCTCTCTCTCTCTGTCTCTCTCTCTCTGTCACTTCTCTCTCTCTGTCTCTCTCCTCTCTCTGTCTCCCTGTCTCTCTCTGTATCTCTCTGTCTCTGTCTCTCTGTCTGTGTGTCTCTGTCCCTCTCTCTGTCTTTTCTCTCCCTGTCTCTGTCTTCTCTGTCTTGCCTCTCTGTCTGTGTCTCTCTGTCTCTCGCTTCTATGTCTATATATTCTTTTTTCTCTCTGCTTATCTGTCTGTCTGTCTGTCTTTGTCTCCGTTCTGTCTCTCTGTCTTTCTGTCTGCCTGTCTCTCTGTCTCTGTCTCTGTCTGTCTGCCTCTTCCTCTCGTTTCTATGTCTCTTTTCTCTCGCGTTTTTTCTTGCTTATCTGTCTGTCTCTCTGTCTCTCTGTTTGTCTGTCTGTCGCTATTTTTCTCTCTCCTTTCTCTCGTTTCTATGTCTCTATCTTTCTTTTTATCTCTGCTTCTCTGTCTGTCTGTCTGTCTGTGTCTGTCTGTCTCTGTCTGTCTGTCTGTCTGTCTCTATCCTTCTGTCGTTTCTTTCTTATCTCTCGCTTTTTCCTTCTATCTCTCGCTTTTTTTCTTTGCTTCTCTGTCAGTCTGTCTCCGTTCTCTGTCTCTCTATTGTCTGTTTTCTGTCTGTCTGTCTGTCTTTCTGTCTGGGCTATCTGTCTGTCTCTCCTGCTCTCGTTTCTATGTCTCTATTTTTTTTTTTTTTTAAAAACTCTGCTTCCTTCTGTTATGTCTGCCGTCTCTGACTATCTGTCTCTGTCTCTCTTGTTTCTATGTCTCTATATTCTCTCTTTTTTTTTCTGCTTCTCTTTGTCTGTCTTTGCTGTGCCCTGTCTCTCTGTCTGTCTTGTCTTTCTGTCTGTTGTCTGTCTGTCTTCTGTTCTTTCTCTCTCTCTCTCTCTCTTCTCTCCCCTCTCTCCTCCCCCTTCCTGCTCTCGTTTTATGTCTCTATCTCTCTCTTTTTTCTCTGCTTCTCTGTCTGTCTGTCTGTCTTTGTCTCTGTCTGTCTCTCTGTCCGTCTGTCTTTCTCTCTGTCTTTGTCTCTGTCTGTCTCTCTGTCTGTTTTTCTGTCTGTCTCTGTCTCTGTCCGCCTGTCTGTCTGTCTGTCTCTCTCCCCTTCTCTCGTTTCTATGTGTGTCTCCTCCTCTTCCCCCCCCCCCCCCCCCCCCTCTGCTTCTCTGTCTGTCTCTGTGGTCTATGTCTCACTGTCTGTCTGTCTGTCTGTCTGTCTCTCTCATTCCTTTTCCTTTCAGCATCTTCATCGCAATCGTTATGATCGTCATCGCCTGTAACGACTGTACTTCCTTCTTGCTCTTAGTTCATCTCTTGGTTTCTTCCGTGATGTCCTGCTTCTTCCTGTTACTGCTCTGTTTCTGTTCTTTTGATCTTCGGATTGTCTTCTCTCTCTCTTTTGTTACTACCTTACTCTTTTTGATTTCCCTTTCAATTAAAATGGTATGTACTTACGCGATTTTTATTTTATTTTTTATTTATTATTTTATTTATTTATTTATTTATTTTTTTTTTTTGGGGGGTGGGGTGGGGTGGGGGGGGGGGGGGGGGGGGGGTGGGGGGCGAGGGAGGGCTGGATGAAAAAAAGTTATTGCGCTTAATCTATGACCCTCAGGAAATAACATTTCGTTCTCTCTCTCTCTCTCTCTCCTCTCTCTCTCTCCTCTCTCTCTCTCTCTCTCTCCTCTCTCTCTCTCTCCTCTCTCTCTTTCTTTCTCTCTCTCTCTCTTCTCTCTCTCTCCTCTCTCTCTCTCTCTCTCTCTCTCTCTCTCCTCTCTCTCTCTCTCCCGAGATAGATACGACAGCTATAGGACTTTCAAAAACTATATTTGTTAAAGAAGAATATCTTCTACAGTTAGACTACTTGTTGTTTTAGAGTAGCTGCGTCACAGGTGAGATGTAATGTTTTGCCACTTAACAACAATGTACATCGGTTAGTGAACGTGATCAGAAGAAACAATGTTCATTTTGTAAACCGAAAGTTGAAGATGAAAAGCGTTTCCGTTATGAATGTTTCGTGTATAATGATTTAAGAATTAAGTTTTTAAGGGATTGTGTTGATACACCTCTACACGTTCTACTTAAAGCAGAAAACAGTAACAAAAATCAGTCTGTCTGGATATGTCTTCCATGCCATCAATAAGAGAAAAAGCTTGTTGTATTAGGATATTTACATCACAAACGAAGATAATGGTTATCATTTTGTTGTGATTTTGAGAAGCTATAAGTATATTGACTTTTTTCAGACATAAGGAAGGTACACTTACAACAATATTGTGAATTGCGTTTGATACACTTGTGGGTTTTTATTATTTATTTTTTAAATGTCTTTGAGCAATGTCTAAATCATTTCTGTCATAGAATTTGGATTTTTTGCCCACTCTGTGGCATTGTCAATTTCTCCTACGCCAGCCATGTATTATGGCCCAAGGCCGAAGTACATTAAATTTCTGAGTTTCTGAGTGTTTCTCTCTCTACTCTGTGTCTTTCTCTCTGTCTCTCCTCTCTGTTTCTCTCTGTCTGTCTGTCTCTCTGTGTTTTGAGTGTGTGTCTGTGCGTGTGTGCGTGTGCACGCTCGTGTATGTGTGTGTATATGTGCGCGTGCGCGTGCATGCGCGCGCGCGCGTGTACGTATGCGTGGTGCGTGCGTGCCTGCATGCATGCATGCCGGCATGCTTGCGTGGTTCCACTTAAGGAACTAGCAGAGAGACATACAACTTAACTCGTGTCTGTCATTATTGTAGAACTTTGTAAGGATGGATCCAGCTATTTTGCCATCGATCATGACCGCTCTTGAGACATAGTCTGGCCTTGTCTGGATATTGACTGCTTACATAGAAAATCGGAGAGTGTACAATTTTTTTTTTTTGGGGGGGGGGGGGGGGGAGGGGGGGGGGAGGAGAGGGGGGGAGGGGAGGGGAGGAAGGGTAATGTTATGTCTGTTTTTTGTTGTTTTTCTTTCGTGTTTGATTCTGTCTTTTTTGGGGCGTTGTTTCCGACTTTTTGTTTGTTTTTGGTTTGTTTATTAGGCAGATTTTTTATGTTGTGTGTGTTTTTGTTGTTGTTGACCTTATTTTTTTGGGTTGGATTGTGGTTTTTGTCTATTTTTTTTCTTTTTGTTGTTTAATATTTTATACTACGCAAACAAATTCTTTTAACTGTTTTTGCATGTTTTTTTGGTGTGTGCTCTTTAACATTTATACTACACAAACAAATCCTGTTCATTGTGTAAAGAAACGTTTCTGTTTGAATAATTGATTTCTTGTTGGCTGTATCTTTATGTGTGTGTGTGTTTGTGTGTGTGGGTGAGAGTGTGTGTGAGTGTGTGAGTGTGCGCATGTGTCTGTGTGTGTTTGTGTGTGCGTGTGTGTTTGTGTGTGTGTGTGTGTGTGTTTGTGAGTGTTTGTGTGCACGTGTATTTGTGTGTGTGTTTGTGTGAGTGTGTGAGTGTGTCTTTGTATAAGTGTTTGTGTGTGTTGTGTGTGTTTGTGTGTGTGTTTGTGTGTATGTGTATTTGTTTGTTTTGTGTGTGTTTGTGTATGTGTGTTTGTTTGTTGTTTGTGTGTTTGTGTGTGTGTGTGTGTGTGTTTCTTCCTCTTCATCTGGTTTTTGTGTTGTACAAGTTGGTTACTTTTCGGTTTTGTGTTTGTTTGTTTTGTTTGTCGTTTAATATGTCCGTTATTAGTTAAGAGTGATGTGGAGAACGAGCTTCAAAGTGTTAGGCATCTTCTCTTGTCAGCGGTATTTTGATCAGCAGTTTGGTTGTAAACGTAGTTTCTTATACAGTGTTTCTGCGTTGATGTTCGTTTTTCTTCTCTCTCTCTCTCTCTCTCTCTCTCTCTCTCTCTCTCTCTCTCTTCTCCTCTCTCTCTCTCTCTCTGTTTCTCTCTCTGTTTCTCTCTCTCTCTCTCTCTCTCTCTCTCTCTCTCTCTTTTTTCTCTCTCTCTCTGTACCTCCACCCCGCCCCCCCCCCCTCTCTCTCTGTTTTTCTCTCTCTCGCTCGCAATCTGAGGACCCGGGTTCGATTCCCGTTCAAGGGGATATTTTCCCCTGGAGTTAACATCAGTAGTGCCGACTACATTCTCCCCAAAAGTCCTTCGGAGGAGACTATAAACCGAAGCCCCGTGTGCGAACGCACGCAGAACATCTTGCGCACACGTTAAATCCTGTTCCGCTTTTCGTAAGAGTAGGCCATTGTGTGCCGGTGGGAACGGATGACAAAATTTTAAAAAACCGCATACACACGGGGACTGGAGGTAAAAAGCACATAAGTGCTTATTCCATTATCCTCGATATAAAAGAATAAAGAAAAAAGTAAAAATAAATAAATCTCTCTCTCTCTCTCTCCCTCTCGCTCTCTCAATTACTTCTCTCTCTCTCTCTCTCTCTCTCTCCCCCTCTCTCCTCTCTCTCTCTCTCTCTCCATCCACCCTCTTTCCCCCATCTCTCTCCAAAAGTCTCTGTCTCCCTCCCTCCCCCCCCCCCCCCCCCCCCCCCCCTCCCCTGTCTCCTTCCTTCTCTTTCTGCCCCCTCCCTCTCCTCTCTCCCTCCTCCTCCCTCCCTCCCTTCCCCCCGTGCGCCCGCGCGTGTGTGTGTGTTTGTGTGTGTGCGTGCCTACGTGCCCCGCCGCACTATGTGCGTGCGTGCGTGCCCGCGCATATGCCTACGCGTCCCTTTAAAAAAACAAGAAAAGATGACTCGATAAAAAGACAATGACCCTGGAAGAGTGTTGCAGGCAGTTTATAGGAGGCACCAGCAGAGAACAAACAACGGGTTGATCATTCATTTTTTTGGTGTATTTGGCAATGACAAATCAATCATCTTGCCATCGATCCTGGCGGCGCTTGGAGACACAACACGACCTTGTCTGACTGTGCACTGCTTCCTTCCATATAGGAAAGCTGAGAGTGCAGGGTGGTTTTGTTGTTGTTGTTGTTGTTGTTGTTGTCGTTGTTGTTGTCGTTGTTGTTGTTGTCGTTGTTGTTGTTGTTGTATTATGATTTGGTGGAGCGGTGGTGTAGAGGGTAACGCACCCGCCTAGAAAGCGAAAAGTCCGGGTTTCAAGTGTGCTGTGGTTCGATCCTTGTGTTGTACGCTATATAATATAGCGCTATATAAATTCCATACATTATTATTATTATTGGGGACGGGATAGCTCAGTGGTCGGAGCACTCGCTTTCCCCCAGCCAAGTTAAGCAGCGTCGAGCGTGGTTACCAGTTGGATGGGTGACCGTTTGCGCGCCTTGGCTTCAGTACAGTTCCCCCAGTTCACTCAGCTGTAAATGGGTACCTGCCCTCTTTAGGGTCAGGGAAGGTAAAGCAGCGAGGGAGAGGAGATGGGCGCCGCCCTCAATATGCTGGCCCTAGAGAAGTGAGGTCTCTGACGCCTCGCTCCCCTACGACCTTATAGGTTATGGGACTTCTTTACCTTTTTACCTATTATTATTATTATTATTATTATTATTATTATCACCCGAAACTTTTCCTCCCTCCCTCCCTCCACTAGACCATGAGTTGGTGGACTAGGAGGGAGGGGGGTGGGGTGGGGGGTGGGGTGGTAGTCTTTCGGATGAGACGACATACCGAGGTCCTGTGTGCGACATGCATTTGGCCCAAGGTAGCAGACACCCAAGACAGTTGTCCTAGGCAAACTTATGTTTAAAAAAAAGCCACGCTGA
>CM054144.1:44500030-44502530 GCA_028751875.1 Rapana venosa
AGAGACAGAGAGAAACAGGGACAGAGATAGAGAGAGACAAAGAGAAACAGAGACAGACAGAGACAGACAGAGAGAGACACAGGGGACCTTGGCCAGTGATGTTCGCAATGTTGGTTAGCGGCTGTACTGTCCCACACACTTTGAGATAGAGAAATCCAGAGATGGATGGATGGATGGATGGATAGATAGACAGATAGACAAAGACAGTGAGAGACAGAGAGGGACAGAGAGACAGGGGACCTGTTATTATAAACACCATCCCCACCGTTAGGAAATTCTATACTACCAATTTCCTCTTTTCTATCCCTCTCCTTGTTTCTGCCTTGTTCCTTTAATTTCTTCACGGCACCTTCTTCTTGTCTATCTTCTGCCTTCTTGGTCTATTCTCCGGCCTGCCCTTTTTTTTTGTTCCCCCCGGAAAGATTTTACATATGCCATTTCTCTCCCACGCCGAAGTTGGATGCGCTGGGCCTGACTTGTCAGGCGCTTAACGGCAGCGCCACGCATTTTCGCTTATATGACAGACAACAGTAGTTGCTGTCTGAGCGTTCGATAAAGAAAAAACACCCCAAGTTTTGACAACCGAAGCCTTCTATAGCCCCACTTGAAAAAAAGAGAGACGGTAGTATATCGGGTTTTCTTTTGTCGTTTCTTTAAACTTTGTAAAACGCTCCGATTGACAGTATAGTTTCCTTGTCCAAGTTTTGAAATACTTTTTATAGTCAAACGAATGACACAAGTAGTCTTCTTAAAAAAAAAGTGTATACAAATAATATTGCCAACATTTAAATGAAAAATTTGGTTTATTTTGAATTCCCCCCAAAAATATAAAATCAATGCATATGGCCAAAATTTTTTCTTTCCCTCTTTTTATCACCGTTGTCATTGTCATGGATTTCCAAAAATGAAAAAAAACAAACAAAGGTACCAGAGATACAAGGTCACGATATGTGTTCATCTATTATCCACCAACATAAACAATCATACCCACTCTACGCACGTTCGAATGGCAACAAACTAAAAGAATAAGCACCAGCATCAGCAGAAGTAGCAGCATGAGCAGCACAAGGGTAAAAGAACAAGAAGAAAAAGGAGGAGGAGAAGAAGAAAAAGAAAACGAAGAAGAAGAAGAAGAAGAAGAAGAAGAAGAAGAAGAAGAAGAAGAAGAAGAAGAAGAAGAAAAGAAGAAGAAGAAGAAGAAGAAGAAGAAGAAGTATTGCGAAGAAGAACTGCGAAAAAATACGACGAAAAAGAAGAATGATAGCAAAGAAGAAGAATAGCGAAGAAGAAGAAGAAGAACTGCAAAGAGGAATTGTGAAGAGCTGCGAAGAAGAAGAATTGCAAATAAGAAATAGAAGAAGAATATTTGCAAAGAAGAATTGCAAAAAAAGATTGCAACAAGAAGAATTGCAAAGAAGAGTAACTGGAAAGAAGAAGAAGAAGAAGAAGAAGAAGAAGAAGAAGAAGAAGAAGAAGAAGAAGAAGAAGAAGAAGAAGAAGAAGAAGAAGAAGAAGAAGAAGAAGAAGAAGACGACGAAGAAGAAGAAGAAGAAGAGGAAGAAGACGAAGACGAAGAAGAAGAAGAAGAAGAGAAGAAGAAGAAGAAGAAGAAGAAGAAGAAGAAAAACAACAACAACAACAACAAGCAGCAGAAGAAATATTGAATTGATATTATTTGAAGTCTCATGTATCCAGCGCGTGTGTAAACACACAGACACATACACACCACACAACACCACGAACACATACACCACACACACACACACACCACACACACACACACACACACACACACACACACACACACACACACACACACACACACACACTGTCACCTGACTTTACTTCATTTGTTGCTAAAAATCAATATCAAATTAATACTAGCTTTCCGAACGTAAAAAAAGAAAAGAAAAATCAGCTCCAAGCATTTTAAAATATTCATCAATATCCGTTCAGTGACATTTTCTAATCCTTTCCTTTCTATTCTTTCTTTCATTTATCCATATCAGCATCAGTACACCCCCCCCCCCCCTTCCTCCTCCCTCTCCCCCTCCGCCAACTTCTCCTCCCCTTCCCCCCCCCCCCCCCCCTCGCCCATCTTCTTCAATTTGATATTTCATCTCTTTACAACACGTTTGCCATTCAGAACGAAACGGTTTTGCTTCTTTCTTTCTTTTGGTGTATGTAAGGGAGGGGGGGGGGGGGGGGGTGCTTCTTTCAATTGTAGGCGGAAATATTCTGCAAGTGTCACGAATGCTTTTTCCGGCAAAATGATATTGCACTTCCACAGGGACGAAAAAAATAAGAGAGAGAGAGAGGGAGAAAGAGAGAGAGAGTGAGAGAGAAGAGAGGAAGAGAGAGAGAGAGAGTGAGAGAGAGAGAGAGACGAGAGAGAGAGAAGAGAGAGACGAGAGAGAAAGAGAGAGAGGAGGAGAGAGAGAAGAAAGAGAGAGAGAGAGAGGAGAGAGAAAGAGAGAGAGAGAGAGAGAAGAGAGAGAAG
>CM054144.1:44510030-44520030 GCA_028751875.1 Rapana venosa
GGCCCGTTTTTTTAATGCTCATTTCCCCTTTTTTGGGGGAAAAGGGGCGGGCCATCAAAAAAACTAAAGAGTTTTTGTTAAAAAATATAGTAGATTCTTGCCTTTTTTTATTAAATGATGGAAATTTTAAAACCAAAAACCCCAGATATTGTAGTAATAGGGAAAATTTGCCATTAAATTGGGCCCTTCTTTTTCCCCTTTTGTGCTTGCTCCAAATTGTAAAGGGGGAAACCACACACAAAACATTTAGGGGTGATCATTCCCAATTTTAAAATTCCCCTTAATGATCACTCTTGGGATATAGAAATTGATAAAGACGTTTTAAATTTCCCAAAAATTTAATTTAAATTTTGGGAATTTGGGGAAAAAAATTTAATACTATTTTAAAAAGCAGAAAATACAGAAACTTTTTAAAAATGTTTGGATGGGGAAATTTTTTTATACAAAAAAATTTAAGATATGTTTTCCCAAGCTGCTGGGGTTTCCCAATTTCCCAAAATTTTCATCTTTAAACCAACAAACATTCAGGTAACTTTATGGTGGGAATGATTCTTGTAAAAAAAAAAGGGGAAAAATTTATAAAAACTATAAAAAAGGGAGCGAAATAAAAAAAATTATTTTTGATGAAAAGAGAAAAACTCTGCATGCAAGAGTATTTAGCAAAAAGAAAGCCCCATTTTTGGGAAAGTATTTTCTGTACAAAAGACTTTTTAAAAAACTTACAGATTTTAAAAAAGGTTTGGAAAAAATTCAATGATATGAAAAATTTGGGGGTTTGTTTACGGGAATTTTCCGATCAAAATACGGATAAAGAAGTTTTTCTGATTCAAAAAAAAGCTAAAATTTTTTCTTTAAAATATTTTTTCTGATTTATGAGTACTAAAAAACCTTTCAGATAAATTTAAAAACGTTTACGAAACTGAGGTACAGAAAGACGAAAAATTTAGATCCAGAATGCGATAAAAACACACTACGTAAATTTGCCCCCATTTTTTGCAAGAAGTAAGAGGATGTTTAAACTTCTTTCTTCCTACTAAAAAAAAAAATTTAGTAGGTAAAGGGTTCCAAAATCTAATGAACTACTAGGCATCTCCCTAATTTTTGGTTACTTTTTATTAGATCCTTTCAAACGCTGCTGGATTCATGGAGTCTTACCCCGATTGTGGGGAAAAATAGTTTTGATACCCGGGATTAAAACAAAGGGAAAAACCCTAAGCGATAAAAAATAACTTTGGTTATTTTTTTTGAGAATGGTTTTCACTTTCCCCCGAAAAACCAACCCCTTTTTTTTTTAATAACGGTGTTGGGCCCCCAAGTTCTACCTAATTTTTTGAATAAAAGGAGAAGCTTTAGATTTCAAACAAACAGTGAAATTCTTAGGGGTATTCCCTTTTTCTAAGTTAACGGTTTGGGAAACAACAATTTTAATATTTGGGAACCCAAAGCTAGAAAGTTCTTAACTTCTTAAAAAATTTTAATAAAATCCCTTTGGGGGCCCAAAAATTACTGTATTAAAGCATCTTTTCTTGTCCTTGGGCGATCAAAACTGTTTTTAGGGCCCAAAAAAGAATTTTTTTAGTGCGCCAAAAATTTTTTGCTTCAGAAAATCCAGAGTCTTGTTTTTTAAAGCATTTTTGACTTTTTTTTAGGTTTTACCGCTCAGGGTTTTATCTCTTGGTAATTAAGGGAAATAGGGAAATTCTTCCCTTTTAAAAGAATTTTCGACAGCTTGCTGGTGGCAAATATGTTTTAAGAAAATACAAACCCAAAGCAGGGAAGTTTGAAAATGAAGGGCCCGATAAAAAACTGAAAATTCACTTTTCCCAAAAGAGCAAGAACTTTCAGCTCGCTTATACAATTTAAAACTTACACTTCTCCCCCTTTTTAAACATTTAGAACTTAAAAAAATGAAATTTGCAAAATTAGTACAGTTAGCTCCCTACCCCTTGGGAAAAAATTTTAAAAACTCATTTTTTACATCAATCATTCTTCTGTAGGAAAAAACTGGAAAAGTTAACCCTTCTTTCTCGTAGTAAAAGAACATAAATTTAAATACTTATCCTGGGTCATCTCAAAAAAATATATGATGGGTCCCTTTTTTAAAAACTAATGAGGCTGGGTGCAGCTTTCATTATTCCTTTATTAAAAGTAAAAACGAGCTGTCTACCTGGGAAAAAAAAATCTTATTTACAGCTGAGCTAACTGCTATAGTGTTGGAATTTAAATTTGGGACTTTACTTCCCCCAAAGACTATTAAATATTTTTTGTGTTGATTTAAAATTTGGTTTTAAAATGCTTTAAAAAATTCTACTTTTTAAAATAAAAAAAGACCCAATTTATTGAAATCAGGGATTTGGTACACTTTTTTTTTGATTTTAAATTACTGTTATTTCTGTTGGGTTCCCCCACACATGGGATCTTTTTAATGAAAAGTTGACAGTCTTTTCAAAATAAAGGGGGCGGGGAAATAAAAAAAAAAGTTTTTGTGAATAAACGTTGCTTACCCCTTTCATGGGGAACAGCTTGCTACAAAACCCCTTGCTGGGAAACACTTCAGAAAAAAAAAATATGATTCTGGCTATTGTCTTTATAATGGCTGGGAAAACAATGTGTTTGATTTTTTGAAAAGCTTTCATTTTTTAACAAAATCTGTGGGTTGGGTTTTTCGTAGAAAATTGGGTTTTCCCTTTTGTACAGATTTAAAAATAAATGCTTTAGGACAAAGTACGTGAAAGATTTTTAAATGTATTTGTGGGGGGGAAGATTTCCAAAAGTATGTTATTTTTTTTGTGGGCATTTTTTAAAACATTTTTACCTGCTATACCCGGTTTTTTACTGGATCATATTTTGTCTGAACCATGTTTCTGTTGGACATTGTGTTAGGATTGATACCCAAATTTGATTAAATTTAGGTTTTTTTTAGTTTGTTTTAAAATTAGTTTTTAAATAATGTTTTTTTGACACTTTTTTTTTATTTTTTGCCCTTCTCTTTTTTTTATATTACTTTTTCCCCTCTAAAAACACTAAATGTGAAAAAGACGTTAAATGAAGATCACCCAAAACACACACTCTCTCTCTCCTTTTCTCCCCTCCCCTTACCCCCTTTTAAAGTTCCTCTGTCTTAAAATTTTATCTTTCATCTGTTGCAACACTTGTGCCTTTCGAACACAAGACATTTTCTTTTGGTTCAACTTTAAATTTTTGGGGGGGGGGGGGGGGGGGGGGGGGGGGGGGGGTTTTAAAGGTTTTTTTAACAAACGGTGGGGAAATTTTTTCTTCCAGTTTACAAAGCATTTTCGGAAAAAAAAAGTGCAATATTCCATGACAAAGGGCGTGGGGAAAGGGGGAGGGAGGGAGGGAGGGGGCAGAAAAGGGAAAAAGGGGGGAGAGAGGAAGGGCAATGACAATGCAATGGGGGGAGAGAGGAGGGGAGGTGAGGAGGAGAGAGAGGAGAGGGGGAGAGAGAGGGGGGAGGGGGGAGAAGGGGAGAGAGAAGGGAGGAGGGGGAGAGAGGGAGAGGACATAACTCTCTGAACTCTGAAATTTTTTCAGTACAACGGCCCCCAAGGGGCCCCAATTTCTCTTTGAGGGGGGAAAATGGAAGAGGGAAAAAAAAATGAAGTTTTAATTTCTCGTAATCTTTTTGGTTTGAAATTTTTTACACAAAACCTTGGCGGCCTCAAAAACTGGATTTTCTCTTGGAAAAACGCTTTTTCCCAAAATCAAAACTAAATAGAGGCTGGGGTAGACCAAGAATCAAAACAAAGCAAAGCTTAAAAAAAAAAAACAAAACAAAAAAACACCCCAAAAACCCCCCCCACCTCCCAGTTCACCTAAATGTACGCAGGGTCCAAAAAAAAAGATAATAGGCCCGTGAACAAAATTATTGATGGGTTTTTTCTTGATATGTCTTACCTTATAAATACAAAAAACAAACATTTAAAAACACATTGTTAAGTCTGACGGTTCAGATCAGTTAAAATCACTGAAAAGGAGGGGGGGAGGGGTCAGAAGACAGACAGACCGGGGCAACTTTCAGTCGTAAGTCAGCAGTTAGGGAAAGGGGCCCGACATTCGCAGTCAGACAAAAAGACAGGGCAGAACACAGTTTAAAGGGAGGGCAGATAGGGCAGGCAGACCGAGAGGCCCGTCAGACAGTCCCGCCGACAGACAAAAGAGACAGGGCAGTCAGGGCAGACGTCGTCAGACGGGCCCGGGCAGTAGACAGGGTTTGTCAGGGCAGTTCCCCAAAGAAAGACATACATACAGTCAGTTTAATCAGGGCAGACAGGGCGACAGGGCATTCAGCAGCCGTTAGACGGGCAGCGGACAGGGCACTAGACAGACGACGACAGACGACCATACAGGGATCAAAGAGCAGGGAAACAACGTTTCCTTTTCCGCTCCATCCCAAACCCCCAAACCCGTGAATTTTTTAAAAAAATTTCCCCAAATTTAAACCCTACCCCACGTACAATGCGTTTCAAAAAGGACACACACACACCTACAAAAAACACACCACATACACATCAAGCACGCCGCTGCACCCCCACACACCAAAACACATACACACACACACCCCCCCACGCACAACCCCCCCACGCACACAACGCACCCCACACCCATGCACACGCCCCACCCCACACACACACACACACACACCCACACACAGCTCACACACTATCTCCCTGTCCCTCTCTGTTTCTCCCTCTCCGTATATGTATCTGTCTCTCTCTCAACACACACGTACACACACACATACACGTACGCACGCACACACACTAGCTCTCTCTCTCTCACACACACAGACGCTCTGTCTCTCACACACACTCACAGACACACACACTAAAAACTGAGGATTGATTCCTATCAAGAATTTTGCATAAATATATCTTTTGCCGCTTAGAATCAAAAAGCGCAATAAACAAAAACAAAAGAAAGAAGAAGCAGCAAATTATAATATAAATTTCTGTTCTCTGATATTCTATAACATTTTATTTATTTAAAAAAAACACCCAACCCATTTGGTCATTCCTCCCCTTTCATACACCCATATCAAAATCGCTTGCTCCTCCTCTGACCCCCCCCTCCCCCCCCACCACCACACTACCCTTACGCCACCACCAACCCACCCCTTCACACACACAACACACACACCTAAAACACACACACACCACACACACACACACACACACACACACACACACACACACACACACACACACAACACCACACACACACACACACCCTTTTTTGTGTGTGTTCTTCTCGTTAAATTAAAGAAGAACACACACCCCTACACACCCTACACACACACCCCTACACACCCTACACACACACACACACACCCCTACACACCCTAACACACACACACACACACACACACACACACACACACACACACACACACACCCTCTTGCCCTGCCTTTGCATACACTCATCCTGGCAACTCCCCCCGTCCTCTTTTCATTGGAACTTTCATCTCCTCGGAACACGTTTGTCATTCAGATAGAGAGGCCTTTTGTTTTGTTTGCTTTTTATCAAGTTTTTAAAAAAAATTTCTTTTAAAGTAGTTTTTGCAGGTTTTGTTGGGGATTTTAAAAAAAAATAGCCGGTGCAAATGTTCTGCAAGTGTCACTGCTTCTTTTTTCGGCATAATGCTATTGCGATTCCGTGACAAAGACAGAGAAAGAGAGGGGGGGGGAGGGAGAGAGAGAGAGAGAGAGAGAGAGAGAGAGAGAGAGAGAGAGAGAGAGAGGAGGAGAGAGAGAGAGAGGGGGAGGGAGGGAGGGAGAGGGGGAGGGAGGGAGGGAGAGAGGGGGAGAGAGAGCGAGAGGGGGGGAGGGAGAGAAAGAGAGAGGGAGAGAGAGAGGGAGAGAGGGGAGGGAGGGAGGAAGGGAGAGAGAAAGAGGGGGAGGGAGAGAAAAAGGGAGTGAGAGAGAGAGAGGGAGGGAGAGAGGGGGAGAGAGAGGGAGAGAGAGGGGTGAGGGAGGGATGGAGAGGAAGAGTAAGAGTGAGAGAGAGAGATAGAGAGAGAGTGAGGGAGAGATAGAGAGAGAGAGAGGAAGGGAGAGAGGGAGAGACAGAGAGAGTGAGAGAGAGAGAGAGAGGGAGGAGGGTGGACGGAGGGAGGAAGGACGAGAGGCAGAGAGAGAGAGAGGCAGAGAGAGAGGGAGGGAGGGAGAGAGAGAGGCAGAGAGAGAGGCAGAGAGAGAGAGAGAGAGAGAGAGAGAGAGAGAGAGAGAGAGAGAGAGAGAGGGAGAGGGGGGGGGGGGGGGGGGGCAAAAGTAAAAAGCGAATGACCGACCGAACAAAGCACAAAGCAGCGAGATGGAGGAACGAGGGAAGGAAGTGATGTAGTCCGTTAGTGAGTGAGTGAGTGAGTGAGTGAGTGAGAGACAGAAAAAGGGACAGAGAGGGACACAGGGACAGAGAGGGACACAGGGACAGAGAGGGACACAGGGACAGAGAGGGACACAGGGACAGAGGGACAGAGAGGGACAGAGAGGGACAAAGATGGATACAGGGACAGAGAGGGACACAGGGACAGAGGGACAGAGAGGGACAGAGGGACAAAGATGGATACAGGGACAGAGAGGGACACAGGGACAGAGGGACAGAGAGGGACAGAGGGACAAAGAGGTATACAGGGGCAGAGGGACAGAGAGGGACACAGGAACAAAGATGGATACAGGGACAGAGAGGGACACATGGACAGAGAGGGACACATGGACAGAGAGGGACACAGGGACAAAGATGGACACAGGGACAGAGAGGGACACAGGGACAGAGGGACAGAGAGGGACAGAGGGACAACGAGGGATACAAGAACAGAGAGGGACAGAGGGACAAAGAGGGACACAGGGTTAGAAAGGAACACAGGGACAGAGAGGGACATATGGATAAAGAGGGACACAGGGACAGAGAGGGACACAGGGACAGAGAGGGACACAGGGACAGAGAGGGACACAAGGACAGAGAGGGACACAGGAACAGAGAGGAACAAAGAGGGACATATGGACAGAGAGGGACACAGGGACAGAGAGGGACAAAGAGGGACACAGGGACAGAGAGGGACACAAGACAGAGAGGGACACAGGGACAGAGAGGGACAAAGAGGGACATATAGGGACACAGGGACAGAGAGGGACAGAGGGGGACACAGAGACAGAGAGGGACACAGGGACAGAGAGGGACACAGGGACAGAGAGGGACACATGGACAAAGAGGGACAAAGAGGGACACAGGACAGAGAGGGACACAGGGACAAAGAGGGACACAGGGACAGAGAGGGAAAGATGGACAGAGAGGGATACAGGGACAGAGAGGGACAGAGAAAGAAAGAGATAAAGGCTTTAAGACCGAGGCAGACAATCGAAGCATAGGTGTAGAGATGAGATAGACAGACAGACCGCGAACAGACAGAAAGATAAAGACTGAGAGACAGGCAAGACCTACAGCGAACAGGCAGACACACAGACAGACAGACACGCACGCACGCACGCACGCGCGCGCGCGCACGCACGCACGCGCACGCACACACACACACACACACACACACACACACACGCGCGTGCGCGCGCGCGCGGATTTGAAAACGGTATTAAATGTATAACAATGCACTAGAAACAGTGAATAAAATGTATCAATGAGAAAGTGAAAGTATAATGACGACGAGAAAACCGCACTACAGAAAAAGAGTGTGCACGCGCGTGCGTGCGCGCGCGCGCGCGCGCGTGTGTGTGTGTGTGGGTGGGTGTGTGTGTGTGGAGAGAGAGAGAGAGAGAGAGAGAGAGAGAGAGAGTGTGTATGTGCGTGCGTGCGTGAGCGCGCGCGTGTGTGTATGTGTGTGTGTGTGTGTGTGTGTGCGTGCGTGCATGCGTGCGTATATGTGCAAGTGTTCGCGCGCGAGCGTGTGCTATTTTTTTCTTTTTAAAAAAATCCCAACAAAACAACAGAAATGTAGAAGTGGTAAGATGCAAATTGCTTCATAGAAATATTGCCGGTACAATGCCAGAATTACAGGGCCAAGGGAACATGCAAGATGTATAGAGATAAAAAAGAAAAAAAAAGAAAATAATGATAATAAACCCACAGGCCATTCCCTCGCTAATGAAATGCTCGGAAAGAATCGGGCGGCTTTTAGTTCTTTTTGGGGTATGTTGCTGTTGTCTGATAATGCGTTAACATGCTGTAATGCTTTTGCTAGTTTGTTTGTTTTTGTTTATTTTACAACGGTTATAGCCAAACATTCCATCACCATGCCAAAGTGTATAACCTGTGTGTGTGTGTGTGTGTGTGTGTGTGTGTGTGTGTGCGTGCGTGTGTGTGTGTGTGTGTGTGTGTGTGTGGTGTGTGTGTGTGTGTGTGTGTGTGTGTGTGTGTGTGTGTGTGTGCATTTGACTTGTTAGAACTATTACTTGCTATTGGTTGCACGACTGTGTAAGAATGAGTTGAGTGCAAACCCTTTGATTTGCCTGTGCAAGATACAGCGCTATATAATTGCATTTATTATCATTATTATTTTGTTATTATTATCAATGTTGTTGTTATTATTATTATTTATTATTATTATTATTATTATCATTATTAGTATTATCATTATTATTATTATTATTATTATTATTTAGGAAGTTTCATGTCCTGTTTCTATCCCTCTTTAAATTTCGTTTATGTTCTTTCTTTCTTCTTCCATCACTCGGTGACCTTTCTTGTTGGCCCTTATGTTCGGCGAAGGTGTTGTCGATATGAGGAACAACGAGAATATAGTTTTTGTTTTGGTTTCTGTTTTTTTTTGGTGTGTGTGTATGTGTGTGTGTGTTGTGTGTGTGTGTGTGTGTGTGTGTGTGTGTGTGTTTGTGTGTGTGTGAGTGCGTGCGTGTGCGTAAGCGCGCGTGCGTGTGAGTGTGTGTTTGTGTGTGTGTGTGTGTGTGTGTTTGCGTGATGTCAAGGCAAGTCCAATTTTTTTTTTCAGATATCTGGTACATTGAATAAGCAATGCATTTTGCTTGTTCTCATCAAGCCATCTATCTAAGAACACATTTCTTACTGATAATACTGAAATACATACATGTGTGTGTGTGTGCGTGCGCGCTCGCGCGTGCGTGCGTGCGTGCGTGTGTTTGTGTTAGCCATTCCTCAAATACAGCTCTGAGGTTCACTAATGGTGACCTTTTTTGTTTTGTTTTTGCTTACCGTAAAAGTAGCCGCATTCCAACTCCAGAGATGTGTGCTTCAGAGATGTGTACTTCAGAGATGTGTACTTCAGAGATGTGTACTTCAGAGATGTGTGCTTCAGAAACGCGTACTTCAGAGACGTGTGCTTCAGAGATGTGTACCTCAGAGATGTGTACCTTAGAGATGTGTATCTCAGAGGTGTGTGCTTCATAGATGTGTACTTCAGAGATGTGTACTTCAGAGATGTGTGCTTCAGAGATTAGTACCTCAGAGATGTGTACTTCAGAGATGCGTGCTTCAGAGATGCGTAATTCAGAGATGTGTACTTCAGAGATGTGTACTTCAGAGATGCTTACTTCAGAGATGCGTACTTCAGAGATGTGTACTTCAGAGATGCGTACTTCAGAGATGCGTGCTTCAGAGATGCGTGCTTCAGAGATGCGTACTTCAGAAATGCACACTTCAGAGATGCGCGCTTCAGAGATGTGTACTTCAGAGATGTGTACTTCAGAGATGTGTACTTCAGAGATGCATACTTCAGAGATGCGTGCTTCAGAGATGCGTGCTTCAGAGATGCGTGCTTCAGAGACGTGTACTTCAGAGATGTGTGCTTCAGAGATGTGTACTTCAGAGATGTGTACTTCAGAGATGTGTGCTTCAGAGATGCGTATTTCAGAGATGCGTGCTTCAGAGATGCGTGCTTCAGAGATGCGTTCTTCAGAGATGTGTACCTCAAAGATGTGTACCTCAGAGGTGTGTGCTTCAGAGATGCGTACTTCAGAGGTGTGTGCTTCAGAGATGTGTACTCCAGAGATGTGTATTT
>CM054144.1:44527530-44532530 GCA_028751875.1 Rapana venosa
CAGGCGCGTTACCTCTAGACCACCGATCCACCACCACCAGCACCACCAGCATGCCAGACAGAAGCAGCCAGTTCTGCGAAAGCTCACTCTCACCTTTACCTCTACCGCGGCAGAGACAGGCCCAGATCCATGGAAACCACATTTGTACAGGTACGTCGTCTTCGATCGTGTCCAGTAGGCTTAGTACAACCGGTTGGGGGATGGGGGGTGGGGTGGGTGGGTGGGTGGGTGGGTGGGGTGGGGGTGGGGGTGTGGGGTGGGGTGGGGGGGGGGGGGTGGGGGGGGGGGGGGGGGGGGATTTGCTGTTTGCTGAAGGAGGGGACAATGTCCGTACCGTCCGTATCTGTTTTGTCCATCTATGTCCTGTCTGTTTCTGTCTGTGTCTGTCTGTCTGTCTGTCTGTGTCTGTCTGTCTGTGTCTGTCTCGTGTCTCTGTGTCTGTCTGTCTGTCTGTCTGTCTGTCTTGTCTCTCTCTCTCTCTCTCCCTCTGTCTCTCTGTCTGTCTGTCTTCAGACTTCAGACTTCAGACTTTTACTGTACATCGCCTGGCCTAAGGCCGGTGTACAGTAAAAGTCTGAAGTCTGAAATCTGAAGTCTGTCTGTCTGTCTCTCTAGTCTCTCTGTCTGTCTGTCTGTCTCTCTCTCTCTGCTCTCTCTCTCTTTTTTCTGTCTACTCATGGCATCTAGTCAGCCTGAGATTGTGCGCAGCCTTGCTTTATAATTGTGTAAACTAAGCCTTTAGAATGAGATATCTTGGTTGCTTAAGTCATATTTTTGTTTTGGAACTGATTGTTTAATATGATGGTTGTGGGTATACCATATATACATTTTGGGGGGGTTTGTGTTCCTTATTTTTCTCACTAAACTACTAAGCAGCTCGGCAACCCCCCCTTTCATGTATGGGCCAATGGCCTTTTTGTAAATAAATCTTTCGAGTTCGAGTTCTCTCTCTCTCTCTCTCCCTCTCTCTCTCTCTCTCTCTCTCTCTCTCTCTCTCTCTCTCTCTCTCTCTCTCTCTCTCTCTCTCTCTCTCTCTCTCTTTCTCTTTCTGTTATCATCGTAGTTTGGACGTAATAAAGCTTGTATATTAATTATTATTATTATGATGATTATGATGATTATGATTATGATTATTATTGTTATTGTTATTATTATTATTATTATTATTATTATTATTTAGTCGGATCGACGGAACCGTAGATATAGATGTAGGACAGACTAGATGCATGGTGGCGTTCAAATAAGTGCTCGCTTAGCGCCTGAACACGAAAAAACCCACATTATGCACATGCATATAATACATTGTATACACGAGCGCTCGCACACGTACAAACATGCAGACACACACACATACATACATACAAACACTTCCATGCACTCATGCAAACAAACACCCTTGCATACACGCATGCATGCACGCGCACACACGCACACACAAACACACACACACACAACACACACACAATCAGATAGACAGACACAGAGAGACAGAGAGAGAGAGACAAACAGATAGAGAAGCAGAGACAGACAGAGACAAACAGGCAGAGAAGCAGAGACAGAAACAGACAGAGACAGACAGAGACAGACAGACAAAGACAAAGACACACAGAGACACAGAGAGAAACAGAGAGAGAGGGATAGGGGGACAGATCAAAAGTGAGAGAGAGAGAGAGTGACAGAGAAAGATTGAGAGACACAGAGAATCACGAGAGATAGAGACAGGGACAGAGAGACACGGAGAATCACGAGAGACAGAGACAGGGACACAGAGAGAGAGACAGAGACATCGAAGGCGCTGAGAGAGAGACACAGAGAGACAGAGACACAGAAGGCGCAGAGAGAGAGAGAGACACAGAGAGAGAGAGAGAGAGAGAGAGAGAGAGAGAGAGAGAGAGAGATGGGTGGGGGGGATAATAAGGTGTCATACCTCTCTGTCTGTTTTTCGGGACCAATCTATCCAAACCTGATTTAGCTGGCGCTTAGCTTTCGATCGTTGTCTCATACCGGCAAAGTACTCATTTATTTTTATTTTTTACCCCCCCCCCCCCCTCCCCCCCCCCCCCCCCCCCCCCCCCCCCCCCCCCCCCCCCCAGCCAGTTACCATGCATCCCTGTGTGGGTCCCTGTGCTGTTTTCTTATTTACAACAACATTTTTTTTTGGAGGGGGGTGTGGGGTGTGGGGTGGGGGGGGGGGGGGGGGGGGAGGTTCAAGGATTACAGACAAACAGATGGAGAAAGGACGACAATCACAGATGGCGAATGCACGGCAAGCAAAGAGAAAAGAAAGTACCCGAGTGACATAAGAATGTTTTTTTGTGTGTCAATATATAGCTTCACTTCCAAGCCAACTCCTGTCATAATTTTAAGCATTGCTTGTTGTACTCATGTCACTACGTTGTTTATGAACTAATAACATGTTGTTTAAACCAACCGCTGTCTATCCCGTCCCGCTTTTCGTAAGAGTAGGTAGGCTACTGGTGTGCCGGTACGGTGGAAACAGATGACAGAAATTACAAAACCGCATACACACGGGGACTGGATGCAAAAAAGCAAATAAGTGCCTATTCCATTATCCTCGATATATAAATAATGATAAACAAATACTACCTAGTCAACTGTTGTCTATAGTTTCACTGCCAAGCCAACCGCTGTCTATACTGCCCATTTAACCGTTGTCTATAACTTTCACTGCCAAGTCAACCGCTCTCTATAACTTTCACTGACATGTCAACCGCTGTCTATAACTTTCACTGCCAAGTCAACCGCTGTCTATAACTTGACGGACATGTCAACCGCTGTCTATAACTTGAGTGACATGTCAACCGCTGTCTATAACTTCACTGACATGTCAACCGCTGTCTACAACTTCACTGACATGTCAACCGCTGTCTATAACTTCACTGACATGTCAACCGCTGTCTACACTAACAAGTCAACTGCTGTCTATACTGCCTAATCAACCGCTGTCTATAACTTGACTGCCAAGTCAACGACTTTCTCTAGCTTCACTGACATGTCAACCGCTGTCTATACTGCCAATTCAACCGCTGTCTACACTGGCATGTCAACCGCTGTCTATACTGACATGTCAACCGCTATTTATACTGACGTGTCAACCGCTTTCTATATTGCCAAGACAACCGTTGCCTATAACTTCACTGACATATCAACCGCTGTCTTTAACTTCACTGACATGTCAACCGCTGTCTATAACTTCACTGACATGTCAACCACTGTCGATAACTTCAATGTCATGTCAACCGTTAACTGCCACTGAGCCTATACTAACAAACCATGTCATATTATAAACCTTCCTAAACACCCAGTGTCATCGACCAACTAAAAACTGTACAAAGTGACATAATATTAGCTAGACCATTCATTCATCGCTTACAAAAAACAGCTTCTAAAAAAAAAATAAAAAAAAGAAAAAAAAAGAAAGACAAATTCCAGTCTTTATGACTTAAAAAAAAATCTTATATATTTTCTTCATTAAAAAAAGTGTACAACACAACATAGTCATAGCAAACTTGTGAATGTGTGTGTGTGTGTGTGTGTGTGTGTGTGTGTGTGTGTGTGTGTGTATGTGCGTGTGTGTATGTGTGCGTGCGTGCGTGCGTGTGTGTATGTGCGTGTGTGTATGCGTGTATGTGCGTGTGTGTATGTGTGTGTTTGTGTGTGTGTGTGTGTGAAATTCGTGTTGCTCTCCTAAAAGAGAGCGTGTGTAGTGCCACTTTAAAACAACAAAAAACTTCTCTGCGAATGCCTCTGTTTCCACACAACAGTACCTTTTTTCTGTGTGTTTTGTTTGCTTATGTGTTTGTTTTTGGTTTCTTTGTTTCGGTCTTGTTTGTTTGTTTGTTTGTTTTTTTAAACAGAGTTTTTTCAGACACAACTCTATTGCCCTCTTCTCTCACATTCTTTTACAAGCGCTAACAGCACGTTGCACACAGAATTCCGAAGTGTAGTTTTACCCCAACCCCCCACCCCCACCCCCACACACACACACAGACACACACACACACACATACACACACCATACACACACACATGCACACACACACACACACAACACCACACACACACACCACATACACACACACACCACACACACACACAACACACACACACCACACACACACACACACACACCACACACACACACACACACACACACACACACACACACACACACACACACACACACACACACACACACACACCACACACACACACACACACACAAAGACTAGCGCCTAGACAACCAAGTACAGTGTAGTAGATCGGGGAAAGTGAGTGTGTGTGTGTGTATGTGTGTGTGTGTGTGTGTGTGTGTGTGTGTGTGTGTGTGGTGTGTGTGTATGTGTGTGTGTGTGTGTGTGAGGGAGGGGGGTCCTATGTCTTCAGACATGTTCTTATCCACAACATCTGGAATTTTTCGACCGTTACCGCTCATCCATCAATTTCTTTCTTTCTTTCTTTTTTAATGTATTTATTTATGTATTTATACCACTTAAAGCCACGGCAGATTTCTCTGCGCGAATTTCGGGCTGCTCTCCCCGAGGAGAGCGCGTCGCCACAACAGCAGCGCCACCCATTATTTTCTGTTCTTTTTCTGTATGCAACTGTATCTGTTTCCCTATCAGAGTGGCTTTTTTTCTACATAATTTTGTCAGAGACAACTCTCTTGTTGCCGTGGATTTTTTACGTGCGCTAAATAAATACGCGTAGCACACGGGTCCTTAGTTTATCGTCGTCTCATCCGAAAGACTAGCACCCAGACCACTACTCATGGTCTAATGGATGGTGAGGGGGGGGGGGGCGGAGAGAGTTTGGGGCCCAAACGGGGATCAAAGCCACGGCACATTTCCGACCCGGACTTTTTCGCTTTCTAGGCAGGTGCGTTACCTCTAGACCACCGATCACCAAGCATGTGTTCTACAGCTGATTAGAGGACATTCTTCACCCCCCCCCCCCCTATTGAACCTTATTATCTCCCC
>CM054144.1:44542530-44547530 GCA_028751875.1 Rapana venosa
GGCAGCTAGTCTTTCGGATGAGACGATAAACCGAGGTCCCGTGATGTTGCGCATCATTATTTAGCGCACGTAAAAGAACCCACGGCAACAAGAGAGTTTTCCCTGGCAAAAGTCTGTAAGAAAAACACCACTCTGATAGGGAAACAAAAATACTGTTGCAGACAGGAAAAAAAGGAAAAAAAACAAATGGGTGGCGCTGCTCTTGTGGCGACGCGCTCTCCCCCGGGGGGGGGGGGGGGGGGGGGGGGGGGGATGGGGGGGGGGGGGGGAGAGCAGCCCGAATTTCACGCGGAGAAATCTGCCGTGACTTAAAAGTGGTATAAATAAAATAAATAAATAAATAAATAAATAAACAAATCAAGACTGACTTTGAAATTTCAATTTTGGTTTCTTTTAGCCTTTTCCTCTGAAGCCACACCCCCCCCCCCCCCCTCTCTCCAACCACCACCCCTCTAAAAAAAACCACAACAACAACAAACAAAAACCCAACCATCTCTGCTAGCAGTAGCATCTCAGCTTTCGGCATTAGGAAATCACTTGATTTCCAAGCTAATCATGGTCCTCGTCCTTCAGTCAGGTGATCAACATTTGGCTAATTCCCTGGCTATTTAGTTTCCAAATGTCAGGGTGGCCTTCGGAGAGGATTTTGGATTTTCTTTTTTTTTTTTTTTTTTTTTGGGGGGGGGTGTTATTTTAAGAGCGAGAAGGTGGGGGTGTGGGGTATGGGGTAGGGTGGTGGGGTTGGGTGGAGGGTGGTGTGAGTGGAGGGTCATTCTGCTTGGTGATATTTTGAAGACTTAAGAGATTCCATAAGCTGGTCAAATACTCGATCGATTATAATGCTCAGGGGTGGGGGGGTGGGAGGGGGGGGGGGGAGGGGGAAGGGGGTGAGGGCGTGGGGGTGGGGGTGGGAGCAAAACAAAAATCGAAACAAAAGAAAGAAGAAAAAATAAGGAACAACAAAAATTATAAGTCGTGCAACAAAGAACTCTTTTTTGGGTCTTCACTTGTCTATCTGTCTGTCTATGCGAATCTGTTTATTTCGCTCTGTCTGTCTATTTGTAAGTCTCTGTTTCTCTTGTGTGTGTGTTGTGTGTGTTTGCGTGTCTGTGTGTCTGTCTCTCATTGTCTCCCCCCACCCCTTACAACAAACAAAAATCATTCTATTTCTCTCCTTACGCGCGCGCGTGTGTGTGCGTGTGTGTGTGTGTGTGAGCGTATTTGAAGATAGTGTCCTCTCTGTCTCTGTCTGTCTGTCTGTCTGTCTGTCTGTCTGTCTGTCTGTCTGTCTCTCTCTCTCTCTCTCTCTCTCTCTCTCTCTCTCTCTCTCTCTCTCTCTCTCTCTCTCTCTCCATCTCGTTGTCCCCCCACCCCCACCCCGCAACAAAGAAATCATTCTAACTTTCCTTGTGAGCTTATTTGAATATAGCGCATCTATCTCACTCACTCACTCTCTCTCTCTCTCACTCATTCACTGAAGTAAATACACTAGGCATAGAAGAACAGAGAAAAATTAATGTTTAAAATATGATAATCTGCTGACATGTAATAAATGTGCATTTGTGCTTATGTAAGATACACAATTATTCAGTTTTTGAATTAATCAATATTCATCTTTCTTCGTCAAATCTTTGCATTTGAATCCGTGTTCAATTTTTAAAACAAAATTACACGCGCGTCCTTGTTATGAATAATGCAGATGGAATGAAAACAAACTACTGTGCCTATCCATCTTTCTCTCTCCAACTTCCTCATTTTGGTATTCAGCCTGGCATGTGTAAGGAAGGTCGACGAATATTCGCGCGCGCGCGCGCGCGCGCGCGAGCGTGTGTGTGTGTGTGTGTGTGTTTTGTGTGTGTGTGTATGTGTGTGTGTGGGGTGTGTGTGTGTGTGTGTGTGTGTGTGTGTGTGTGTGTGTGTGTTGTGTGTGTGTGTGTGCGCGCATTCTTTTATTCTATCATGTTCATTCATCTTCTTAACTGAAATTGTAGCTTACTGCCATTTGCTTATGCACAACTCTCTCCCTCTCCCTCCGCCCGCCTCTCTCCCTCTCCCCCTCCTCTCTCTCTCCCTCGCTCTCGCTCTCTCTCTCTCTCCCTCTCTCTCTCCCTCGCGCGCTCTCTCTCTCTCTCCCCCTCTCTCTCCCCCGCTCCTCTCTCTACCCCTCTCTCTCCCTCGCTCTCTCTCTCCCCATCTCTCTCCCCCCCCCTCCCTCTCTCTCTTCTCTCTCTCTCTCTCTCTCTCTCTCTCTCTCTCTCTCTCTCCCAGAAGAGGGCTGGATGTAAAAAAGCTATTGTTATGCTTATTCTATAACCCTCTATAAATAAAATTTGTTCGTTGTTCATTGTTCTCCCCCCCTCTCTCTCCTCTCCCCCCCCCCCCCCTCTCTCCCTCTCTCTGGGTCCTGCATTCATCAATAATCATTTTTATGGATCATATCACCCTTTTGACACGGTTTCAACTCACATTAGCATAATTATTGTTGTGAATAAGCAAAGTGTGGCTTGGACACTTTGTCATGCATATAATTATGTAAGAAGGGTAACACCCCGTATCAACCTGCTTATCATTCCAAAAACGAATGTCCCCCCCGGATTGCTATGGGAGTTTTAGCTTTGATATCATTGTTTGGCTTACAGTTTGCTTGGTTATTTTTTTTATATTTTAGCTTCTGGTCTGCCAAATAAGGAACTGTGTAACTCAGACGTATGTGTTGCTTCCATATAAATCACAAAAAGCTACGACAATTACACTTCTTTTTTTTTTTTTACCCTTGTCTATCTAGTGATTTGCGCGTGTCGATTCTCTGTCTGTCTTCAATATAAACCACGTGCACTATAAACTTTAAAAATTACATTGTTAAAATGCCCGTGTCGATCTTGTGATCTGTATGTCTCTGTCTGTTTCTGGCTGTCTTCAATGTAACCCATGACAAACTTTCAAAAAGTACACTATTAACATGTCCGTGTCGATCTAGTGGTCTGTGTGTCTCTGTCTCTTTCTGTCTGTCATTTTCCTTGAGATTTTCTTGTTTGTTTTTTCCCCCCTCCGTTATCCTGTCTCTCTCAGAGGCAAAGATAGAGGGAGGAGAAAAAGAAGAAGAAGAAGAAAAAAAAATGGTGAATAAAGGCATGAATGAAACTCGCACACAGCATGGGGTGTGCTTATGTTTAGTACAGTGCATACCTGACATAGTGTAAGTAATAGTAACTGGTCTTAAACTAATACCATAGATAGCTTATTTTGTCTGTGTTTTTTATGAAGGGACTTTGTACTTACAATTGTTCTTGGTGAAACTTTAAAACAAAAAAAAGCGTTTTCTTTATGTTATCACGATGTGTGAAAATTCGACAGCTGGACAGCTTCAAACTATTGGCGGAGTTCAGAAAAAGAAATAGTTATATGATCCTACCAATCACTATATATTGGAGGCACCGTGGTCGAGTGGTTTAGGCGGTCGACTCGTGATCCAGAGGTCGCGGGTTCGATTCCGCTCGGCTCGGTGTTGTGTCCTTGGGAAAGACACTTTACTCCTATTTTCCTCACTCCACCCAGGTGTACAAGTGGGTACCAGCTCTGCTGGGGAAGTATCTGGCGACAGACTAGCGTCCTGTCACAGGGGTGGTGAAAAACCATCAGTTCGCTTAACGCTACAGAAACCGGGATAAGCTCCGGCTCTATGGTCCTTCTGGATCGAAAGAACATACTACTAATCACTATATATATAAATATATCTATCTATCTATCTATATGTGTATGTATGTATGTATCTATCGATGGATTGATCTCTCTCTCTCTCTCTCTCTCTCTCTCTCTATATATATATATATTATATATATATATACATATACATATATGTGTGTGTGTGTTCATCTTGTATTTCTTTTTTTTCCATTCTTTTTATATCCAGGATAATGGAATAAGCACTTACGTGCTTTTTACATCCAGTTCCCGTGTGCACACGGTTAGTAAATTCTGTCATCTGTTCCCACCAGCACACAATGGCCTACTCTAACGAAAAGCGGAACAGGATTTAACGTGTGCGCAAGATGTGTGTGTGTGTGTTCGTGCGCGCGCGCGCGAACGCGCGTGTGTGTGTAAAAGTAGTGAAGGAGGGAGAGAAAGAAATGTAAGAGACAGGGATAAATGTCGTAAATCACATACAGAACTTTCGGATAACGATAAATAAATGGTTGATGATGATGGTAATGATCATGATAATGATATTGATGCTACTAATGTCAGTGATGTCGTTATTGATGTTGTTAATGCTGCTGCTGCTGCTGCTGTGCTGATGATGATGATGACGATTCTTAATCGGTCAATGTTTGCTCTCATCTATCTATCTATTCACGCTGACCGACTTGCCATTTACTTTGCAAGGGCAGTGGCCTCACAGGTCGTAAGTAGGTGGTGGCTAATCAATATTCACAGAAAAGAAAAGACAGCTTACGCAACGAAAACGGCTTTTGTCCGAAAGAAGATAACAGACTACTGAGGAAGGGGCGGCGTGGTGGTGGTGGTGGTGGTGGTGGTTGGAGGGGAAGGGTGTGTGTGTGTGTGAGGGGGAGGGAGGGGGGGGGGGGGGCAGGGGACTGAAAAGGAGAAAAAGAAGGAGGGAGAGAGAAAAAAACACCAAACAGTTGAGACAAAACAAAATGCGTGTGTGGATGGCTGTTTCCAGAGATCAGGAAGAGCAAAAAAAAAAAAAAAAAAAGACATAAGAAAGGCCTGACAGTTGGAATGCCAAGAACATAAGAGATCGAGAGAGAGAGAGAGAGAGAGAGAGAGAGAGAGAGACAGAGAGAGAGAGACAGAGACAGAGACAGACAGACAGACAGACAGGCAGGCAGGCAGGCAGAGACACACAGAGACAGACAAACAAATACTACAGTCAGAGAGACAAAGACATGAAGAGAGAAAGGTATATAGATAGATAGACAGACAGAGATAGAGAGAGGAGAAAGAGAGAGAGAGAGAGAGAGAGAGGAGAGAGAGAG
>CM054144.1:44560030-44562530 GCA_028751875.1 Rapana venosa
TCCGTCATCATCCCCCTCCACTCCCACCCCCACCCCCTCCAATTCACAGCAAGCCAGAGAGGGAGGGAGGGACGGAAGGGAGGGAGTGAGGGAGGGAAGGGAAGGAGGGAGGGAGGGAGGGAGGGGAGGAGGAAGCGATAGAGAGTTGGAGAACAGTCGCACATTTTTACCTGGAAGAATACAACTAACAACTTTTTTTTGGTTTTAAGCAACTTATGCATACAGATCCTTCTTGTGATGCAACTATTGTAGTTTCCGAGCGTTTGTTCCTGGTGCCGTTTGAGTGGATCGGTGGTCTAGAGGTCTAGAAGGGTGGCGCTGCTCTTGTGGCGACGTGCTCTCCCTGGGGAGAGCAGCCCGAATTTCACGCAGAGAAATCTCGTGACTTAAAAGTGGTATAAAACTATAAAAAAAAAAAAAAAAAAAATAAAAATAGAGGTAACGCGCCTGCCTAGAAAGCAAAAAGTCCGGGTCGGAAGTGTGCGGTGGCTCGAATCCCGTTTGGGCCCGAAACTTTTCCCTCATCCATTAGACCATGAGTGGTGGTCTGGGTGCTAGCCTTTCGGATGAGACGATAAACCGAGGTTCCATGTGTTACACGTATTTATCTAGCGCACGTACAAGAACTCACGGCAACAAGAGAGCTGTCCCTGGCAAAATTCTGTAGAAAACAGCCACTCTGATAGGGAAACAAATACAGTTGCAAACTCCACTCTTCCCAAAAGTCCTTCGGATGAAACTTTAAACCGAGGCCCCGTGTGCAAACGCACGCAGAACATCTTGCGCACACGTTAAATCCTGTTCCGCTTTCCGTAAGAGGAGGCCATTGTGTGCCGGTGGGAACAGATGACAGAATTTACAAAACCGCAAACACGCGGGGACAGGATGTAAAAAAAAGCACAGATGTGCTTATTCCATTATCCTCGATATAAAAGAATTAAAAAAAATAAAAATAAAAATAAAATGAAGTCAGCGGGCCCAGCTTCCCCCGTAGAAATGCCGGGAGCCTTTCAGTACAAATAGCATCCCCACCTTCTGTAAATTCTGTGCTTGGAAATTTCCTCTTTTCTATCACTCTCCTTGTTTCTGCCTTGTTCCTTTTCTTCCGGTCACCTTCTTCTTGTCCATCCTCCTGCCTCCTCCCCCCCCCCCCCCCCCCTCCCCCCCACCCACCCCCCCTCCCCCCCACCCCCAGAAAGACTTTAAAAAGACAACAATTCTCTCTTATCCCGAAGTCGGATATACGCGCTGGGCCTGACTTGTCAGGAGCTTAACGGCAGCGTGGCCCATTTTTGGCTCAAATAGTCGAGAACGATCAAGGGCAGTCTGAGCGTTCGTCGAAGAAGAAGAAGAAGAAGCAGGGTCAACGAAGACCAGAGAGCAAAATGTATGGAGAAGGAGGATCATGTCGGTGTCATTTGCTAACGCGGAACTGTGTCGATGCGGACGGTACAGATGAAGGGAGAGATTGTCAGGCAGTTTTATACATACACTAGTCTCATTTCACTGACATTGGCATGTCATTTCATCTGCGTGGACAGAACTTAACTGGGGGGGGGGGGGGGGTGGGGGGGGGGGGGGGGGGGGGGGGGAGGGGAACAACACACACGTCTTCTCGTTAATTAATAGCAGAAGAGAAACCTGATCAGCCTTAAGTTCTGTGAGGGGAGGGAGGGAGGGAGGGAGGAGAGAGAGAGAGAGAGAGAGAGAGAGAGAGAGGAGAGAGAGAGAGAGAGAGAGAGAGAGAGAGAGAGACAGAGAAAGAGAGAGCGAGAGAGCGAGAGAGAGAGAGGGAGAGAGACAGAGAGAGAGCGAGAGACAGAGAGAGAGAGAGAGAGAGAGATTGTCAAAGTCAAGCAAAAAGAACAAATCATTTCAGGCATGCAAGTCATTCTCACATACGCACACAAACATACACACACACACATCCCCCCCCCCCCCCCACACGCACTACACCCCCCCCCCCCCCCCCCCCCCCCCCCACACACACACAATTCTCCCCCCCCCCCCCCCCATACACACTCCACACACACACACACACAAACTCTCTCTCTCTCTCTCTCTCTCTCTCTCTCTCCCTTCATGCACACATCACCCCACCCCCAAACACACACATTCTCCCCCCCTCCCCCACCCCCACCCCCACACGCCACACACACACACACACACACACACACACACACACACAACACACACACCACACACACACACACACACGCACTCTCTCTCTTTCTCTCTCTCTTCTCTCTCTCTTCTCTCTCTCTCTCTCTCTCTCTCTCTCTCCTTACATGCACACACACACACATCACTACCCCACCCTCCCCCAAAACACACACATTCTCCCCCCTTCGCCCCCACCCCCCACCCCCCACACCAACACGAAGACGATAATGCTGACTCCATCATTGCAGGCAGACAGGCAGGCAGGCAGGCAGGCAGGCAGACAGGCAGGCAAAATCCTTTAATTGCTAGATTTTTCTGTCTTCCGATTCTTCATTCC
>CM054144.1:44565030-44570030 GCA_028751875.1 Rapana venosa
GCGCACACGTTAAAACCCCTTTCCCCTTTTCGGAAGGTAGGGCCCTTTTGTTCCCGGGGGAAGGATGCCCAAAATTACGAGCAAAGGACTGGGAAAAAAAGCACATGAGTCTTTTCCATCTCCTCGAACCAAATATAAAATAATAAAATAATAATAAAAATAAAATTTTTAAGATATGATGAGATCATATCATCATCATCGCCATCATCATCATCATAAAAAAAAAACCCAAAAAATAACTCATCGGGGGAACGAGTGCTCTGACCCTGAGCTATCGCGTCCCCCCAAAATAAGTAAAAGCTTGGGCCAAAATTCCTTTGCATGAAATTTTTTTAGTTTGCTCCGCAGTTTCTTTTAGAGACCAAGGGGAAAAAAAGGGAAAAAAAAGGAGGGGAAAAACCTGTATTTTCCCCCCCCCCCCCCCACACACACCATCTGCAAGTTGTGGTTTTGTCAAATTTTATGTGCCCCTTAGGTTTTTCTTTCTTGAAAATAAAAAAAACCCCAATCTTGAATTCTTGAATAGGCTATACATAAACGCAAAACGCGTGTCTCAATCAGGGAAGGAAAACACGCCTCCTACTTTATTATTATTTTTTTTACACAAAAGTTTTGTAGAAGGGGAGGGGATAGGTGGGAGAAGGGTGGGATGTGGGGGTAGGGGTGGGGAAAGAAGGTTTCGGTTTAAAAACCCAAAGTGAAAGCTATGGAATACTCCCTTTTTGTAAACAATGGTTCGTCCTCCCGACATGAAAAGTTTCTTTCTCTTTTACGGATTTAATTTTTCTTTTTTTCAGTTAATCTATCTTTTTGTCTGTCTGTCGGGTTTTCTATCTACTATCCAACAATCAAACTATCTACTATCTATCATCTACTATCACTATCTATTATCTACACATCTATTATTATCTTCGATGACTCCCCTCCATCTCACCCATCCCCTCCCTCCTCCACCTCCACCCCCACCACATCCTCCCCTTCTTCCTCTCCATTACCACCTTTTCCCCTATCTACACGCCCCTCCCTCCCTCTCTTTTCTTTTCTCTCTCTCTCTCTCTCTCTCTCTCTCTCTCTCTCTCTCTTCTTCTTCCTTTCATTTCTTAATTATTCCGTCCAGTGCCCAAATGATCTGAACTTAGGCGAGAGAGAGGAGTACGAGAGAGAGAGAGATTGAGAGAGAGTGATGTACAGAGAGAGAATGAGCAGATGAGAGTCAGCAGCAGAGAGAAGAGTTAGAGTGAGGGAGAAGAGAGTGATGAGACATGTAGAGCTCTTGTTATGCTCGTCGCAGTGAGATATTTGTACTCGAGAGAGATTATCTGAGAGAACTTAGTCAGTGCCCAAAGATCTGGACTAGGCGAGAGAGAGAGGAGAGAGAGGAGGGGGAAGAGAGAGAGAGAGGAGAGAGAAGAGAGTGAGAGAGAGAAGAGAGAGAGAGTGAGAGAGGAGAGAGAGAGAGTGAGTGAGGGGAGAGAGAGAGGAGAGAGAGAGAGTGAGAGAAAGCTACCCCCTAAATAATGGCACTGTCGCAGGAAGATATTTGTCTCGAGGGAGAAATGATAGCGGAGAAAAACTTCAAAACACTTGTGCCAATCAACACCATCACTTTTAGTGCTCTGTCAGCGGGGAGAGAGAGAGAAGGGGGAGAGAGAAGGGAGAAAGAGGAGAGAGGGAGGGAAGGGAGAGGGAGGGGAGAGAGAGAGGGAGGGGAGTGAGAGAAGGGAGGGAGAAAGGGAGATGAAGGGAATGGGAGGGAGGAGAGATGAGAAAGAAAAAGGGTCAGAGAGAGGGAGAGAGAGAGAGAGAGAGGGAGAAGGAGAGAGAGGAGAGATGGGATAGAGAGGGGAGAGGGAGGGGAGAGAGAGAGGGTGGAGATGGGAGAAAGAGGGGAGGGGAGGGGAGGGAGGGAGAGAGATAAAGAGGAGAGATGGGAGAAAGAGGGGGGAGGGATGGGATGGGACGGAGAGAGACAGACAGAGAGGCAGACAGACAGAAAAAGAGAGACACACAGAGAGATGATGATGATGATGGCGGGGAAATCTACACAACACTTGTAGCAATCAACACCATCACCTTTAGGGCTTGTAATGTCGTACATCAATTATCCATTCTAGTTCATTTCCATGAAAAGACGTTTTAGATTTATAAAGCCTCGTTGTTAATAATTTCGTGACGTTGCCTAGCAATTGATACACAGGGCATGCGCAGTAGACAATAACAAGACAACGGACGATCTTTTAGTTCCAGACTCAAGAGCCACAATAATAACCGATTGAAACACACGAGCTGTGTTAGTAGTGGTTGTGTTCGGGTGAATGACAACTTGCTCATTATTTAGGTTTTCACCACCGCAAAGTCACGCCTCTCTGGCCACAAGCCAATGGTGGTGCAGAAAGATGTATGCCCATGCTGAAGAAAACCATCCAAGCTGCCCAGGTAGAAGGAAAGGTATGGCGCCAAGAACTCTACAAGTTCCTTCGCAACTACCGTGCTACTCCACACAGCAGTACTGGTGTAAGCCCAGCCGAAGCTCTCTATGGAAGAAAGATAAGGATCCAACTCCCTGGAATTAACGACCAAGCTGGAAAATCATCACAGAAGCTTGATAGGGAAATCCGTCAACATGATGCTGCAATGAAAAAAGGGAAAAAGAAAATCTATGCAGACAACAGACGTCATGCTTCTGAATCCAACATCCAAATTGGTGACACTGTGCTTGTTCGTCAGAAGAAAGGAAAACAAACTGACACCTACTATATTTTCCAAAATACCTTGCAAGTCACAGCAAAGAAAGGATCCATGCTGACCGCCGGACAGGAACAGTGCAGATCACCCGCAACTCCCCATTCTTCAAGAAGATTGCACGACTTCACCGTCTGTGAAGGAGAGAAAAAGAATTTTTCAGCCAGATTCACTCCAAAAACCCCGAAGTCAACGAAGAAGCTCTTCTGCCCAGTACCAGCCCAGAGCCCGTGCGAACGGTCCAGAAGAAATTGCATCAGCCCACAATACTGAAAAACTATAATTACAAAATAGTCTAGAAATTTTTGTTTTCAAAGAAAGAATGTTGAACAGATTGTTAGGAAAAGTTGCACAAAATTTTGTTATTGGTTTTAGTTAAAGTATTTCTATATTAATTCCATGTGCCCCAGGTTCTTAAAAAATTCTAGTCATGGGAAATTTTCTTTCAAGGTGGGGAGGGTTGTAATGTCGTACTCAATTATCCATTCTAGTTCTTTCCATGAAAAGACGTTTTAGATTTATAAAGCCTCGTTGTTAATAATTTCGTGACGTTGCCTAGCAATTGATACACAGGGCATGCGCAGTAGACAATAACAAGACAACGGACGATCTTTTAGTTCCAGACTCAAGAGCCACAATAATAACCGATTGAAACACACGAGCTGTGTTAGTAGTGGTTGTGTTCGGGTGAATGACAACTCTACAGGGCTCTGTCAGGGGGAGAGACAGAGGGGGGGGGGGGGGGGGGGGGGGGGGTGGGGGGGAGAAGGGAGGGAGAAGGGGAGAGGAGGGAGGGGGGGGTGGGGAGAGAAAGGATGGAGAAGAGAGAGGGAAGGAAAGAAGGAAGGAAGGAGGAAGGGAAAGGGGGGGAGGGAGGGGAGAGAGAGGGAGTAATAGATGGAGGGGAGAGAGGGGAGGAGGAGAAGAGAGGGAGGGAGGAGAGAGGAGAGGAGGTAGGCGAGAGAGAGAGAGAGAGAGGAGAGCGAGACAGAGGAGAGAGAGACAGGAAGACAGCGAGAGAGAGAGAGAGAGGGGGAAAAGAGAGAAGAAGAAGAGAGAGTGAGAGAGACGAGAAGAGAGAGAGACAGACAGACAGACAGACAGAGAGACGGAGACAGACGGACGATAGAAAAAGAGAGACACAGAGAGATGATGAGGATGAGGATGATGATGAAGAAGATGACGATGATGATGACGACGATGATGATGATGGCGGGGAAATCTACACAACACTTGTAGCAATCAACACCATCACCTTTAGGGCTCTGTCAGGGGAGAGAGAGTGGAGGGGGGGAGGAGATGGGAGAAAGAGAGGAGAGGGGAGGGAGAGAGAGAGAGAGAGGAGGGATGGGAGAGAGAGAGGAGAAGGGAGAGGGAAAAAGGGAGATAGAGAGAAAGAGAGAGAGAAGAGAGAGAGGGAGAGAGAAGAGGATGAGAGAGAGAGAGAGAGGGGGAGAGATGGGAGAAAGAGCGGAGATGGAGGGGAGGGAGAGAAAGAGAGAGGAGAGATGGGAGAAAGGGAGGAGATGGAGGGGAGGGAGGGAGAGGAGAGATAAGAGAAAGAGAGGAGAGAGAGAGGATGGAGAGAGAGGGAGAGAGGAGATGGAGGGGAGGGAGGGAGAGAGGAGAGATGGGAGAAAGAGGGGAGAGAGATGGGAGGGAGAGAGAAGATATGGGAAAAAGAGAGGAGAGGGAGGGGAGGGAGAAAGAGAAGAGAGATGGGAGAAAGAGAGGAGGAGGAGGGGAGGGAGAGAGAGAGAGATGGAGAAAGAGAGGAGATGGAGGCGAGGGAGAAAGAGAGGAGAGATGGGAGAAAGAGAGGAGAAGGAGGGGAGGGAGATAGAGAGAGAGGAGAGATGGGAGAAAGAGGGGAGAGGGAGGGGAGGGAGGGGAGGGAGGGAGACAGACAGACAGACAAGAAAGAGAGACACACAGAGAGATGATGATGGCGGGGGTAAATACAAATCACTTGTGCCAATCAACACCATCAGCTTTAGCGCTGTCAGGGGAGAGAGAGAGTGTGTGTGGGGGGGGGGGGGGGGGGGGGGGGAGGAGGGAGAAGAGAAGGAGGGAGGTGAGGGAGAAGAGAAAGACACTTCTGGCAATCAACACGATCAGCCTTTGTGCTCTATCAGTGAGGGAGAGAGACAGAGAGACAGAGACAGAGAGAGACACACAGAGAGAGACAGAGACATAGAGAGACAGAGAGAGGTAGAGAGAGAGAGATAGAGGGAGACAGAACCAGAAAAAAGAGACAG
>CM054144.1:44577530-44582530 GCA_028751875.1 Rapana venosa
ATGTTCAGAGTTCAGAGTTCTCTCTCTCTCTCTCTCTCTCTCTCTCTCTCTCTCTCTCTCTCTCTCTCTCTCTCTCTCTTTCGGATGACACTCTGTACCGAGGTCCTGTGTGCGAACGCACGCTGAAAATCTTGTTCTCGCGTTAAAACCGGTTCCGCCTTTTGGAAGAGTAAGCCATTCATGCCGGTGGGAAAGAATGACAAAATTTGCAAAAGCGCATGCATACGGGGACTGGAATAAGTGTTTATTCCGTTATCCTTAAAAAAAACCCAAACACACACACACACTCAGACAGATAGACAGACAGACAGACAGAGAGAGACAGAGACAGACAGACGGACAGCAGAGAAACTGACAGAGAGAGAGAGAGAGAGAGAGGAGTAGAGAAAGAGGAGAGAAGAGAAGATCTGGTGTGTAGCGCACACAAACGCTCTGTGTGTGTGAGTGTGTGCGCGTGCTCAGTGAGAGAGGGAGACACCCCCACCCCCACCCCCCACCCCCCACACACACCTATGCACCCCCTCCCCCCACACTCACACTCACACATATACACACAACAAACACACGCAAACAGGCAGGTACGAGAGAGAAAACAGAAGGGAAAAAACAACGACAGCTAGAAAGAGGGAAGTGGAGGAGGAGGAGGAAGAAAAAACCACACACCCAACAACCAAGGGGGCAGGGAAAATGAGCCGTTATGCCAAATTGACAATTTTGTCCATGCTGACTGCCCAGCCCATAAGGAGGAACAACAACAAGAAGAAGACAAACAGACCACGCAGAGATAAGAGGTTAATGAATAGGATGGCCGCTGGAACAAGACACCCTCACTATTCTCCCGCTAATCCATTTCCTTAGGCGAAAGAATACAAAGCAAAAAGACGATGACCATGAGAGGACTGGATCAGGCGACAGCCAAAGACGTCAAAGAATACTGCCAAGTGCGGTTAAACTAAGCTTTCACTTCTCAGTTTCTTTCACACACACACACACACACGCGCGCGCGCGCACACCCACACACACACACACACACACACACGAGCACGCGCGCGCGCGCAATCAGACAAATAGATAGACAGGCACAGACACAGACACACACAGACACACAGACACGCATATTTTTGTTGTGTCAAAAACAGTCTACATGACTTAAATGGCAATAAAATATTCTGAATCTGAATCTGAATCACATACACACACTCACACATGCAGATTCTCTCTCTCTCTCTCTCTCTCTCTCTCTCTCTCTCTCTCTCTCCACCACACACACACAAACACAACACATATGTGTTTTATTTTATTTTTATCTATTTATTCATTTTATTCTTTTATACCGATGATAATGGAATAAGCACTTATTTGGGTTTTTTACATCAAGTCCCCGTGTGTATGCAGTTTTTATAAATTCTGTCATCCGTTCCCACCGGCACACAATGGCCTACTCTTACGAAAAGCGGAACAGGATTTAACGTGTGCGCAAGATGTTCTGCGTGCGTTCGCACACGGGGCCTCGATTTTATAGTCTCATCCTAAAGGCTTTTAGGGAGAGCGGAGTCTGCGCTGATGTGTGGTGTGTGCGTGCGTACGTGCGTGCGCGTGTGTGCGTGCGTGCGTGCGTGTGTGTGTGAGTGTGTGTGTCTTTCTGTCTGTATGTGTAGATATCGAAACTCGAGTCAAGTCAGGCCAACAACACGGTTCTTACTCCAAAAAAAGCCTCAAACGATCTCTTCGATAGATGTCGTCTTCTAGTGAGATCGGATTTTTTTTTTCTCGAATCTGTGATGAAGTGTATTGATATCAATGAGGAAGTTGTGACTTGGTCGTCAGGACTTGTTTTCCTCCTTGGTATTGTCTTCATTATATATTAACCGGTCAAGTAAGGGAACAGCGGCGTCTCCTCTCAGATCCTAAGCGCAGGCTTTTTTGTTTTTGTTACTTCAACTTGTCTTTGCATGGCCCTGTCAGCACTTGAGGTGTCTGGCCATGTTTGGGGTTATTACCGCTATCCTGCTAAGACTGGCACTTTGGCTGGGTACAGACTCTTTGATCTCCCACCCTTGTATCCCCTTTCAGGCGATTCTCAGACACAAGGCACACACATTTCCTTATCGGTTTTTCTTTCTTCTATAAGGTTTTTTTTCTAGAATTAATTGTAGACATGTTTTCCTCCCCTCTTTCTCTCTTTTTTATATTTTTCCTTGACAGCTTTGGTGAGTCTAGGAAGCGACGATTTGTTTCGTGAGGTGCTATAGATACGTGTAGGTAATGAACAGTGTCTAGCTGTCAGGTAGCTACCACAGAGGGCGAGTGAGGTTTCAATCAGCGCCGGGGCTTCTCAAAAGAGTGGTCAACCGGGAGCCCAAACCTCGAGGAGTCAGGTCAGGCTGAAGGCATGGTCCTTGACTCAATAAAGCTTCCCATGTTGTCGTCCCTTGAAAGAGTATGTTTGTTTCTTAGTGGTTAAACGGAAAACTTTGATTAAAAAAATATTATTGTTATAACGATGGCGTTGTTACTGGCTACCTGGATTTATTTTTCCCGCTATATTCTACCATGTATATGGATATGTCTCAGTGGTCAGAGCACTCACTTTTCCCCAAGCTAAGGTCAAGCAATATTGAGGCTGGTTCTCACGTGGATGGGTGACCGTTTGCGCGCCTTGGCTTCAGTTCAGCCCCCCCCCCCCCCCCCCCCCCCCCCCCCAGTTCACCCAGCTGTAAATGGGTACCTGCCCTCTTTAGGGTCAGGGAAGGAAAGCAGCGAGGGAGAGGAGATGGGCGCCGCCTCAGTATATTGATCCCTGGAGAAGCTGAGGTCTCTGACATCTCGCTCCACAACTGTGTGCTCGGAGGGAGTGGTGCCCAGCAGAATTGTGGGTTTTATCAAGACAATTATCTATCTATCTATCTATCTATCTATCTATCTATCTATCTATCTATCTATCTATCTTTCTATCTATCTATCTATTATATTTATTTATCTATGTTTTTATTTAATTCTTTTATATCGAGGATAATGGAATAAGCACTCATGTGCTTTTTTACATCCAGTCCCCGTGTGTATGCGGTTTTGTAAATTTTGTCATCTGTTTCCACCGGCACACAATGGCCTACTCTTACGAAAAGCGGAACAGGATTTTAACGTGTGCGCAAGATGTTCTGCTATATCTGTGTGTGTGGAATTTCCTTAGGATGAACAAATTACTGCGAGAGGAAGAACACAGAAGACGATGGAGGGAGGCTGCAGAAAATAATCTACTTTTGAGGATTCTGAGTCAGCCTGACCATCCCCAAATGGTAACCTAACGCCTAATCTGACGGGCTGTTTGTCACATCAAGGTTAGACTATGGATGCATGTTGCCTCATCTAAATCATTGTGCATGTGAGCTGTTCATAACCATAGTTTCCGCGGAGTATCTCTCCCTCCTTGTGTCATAATTACATCATCCGTCCCTCCCCACCTCCCCTGCCTGCTCTGTCCATGTAAACCTCCACTGCTTTTCTGTTAGTTGCCCCATCAGCCTCATCTTTTGCATTGGCTTTACTATCCGCGCCACCAGCTCGCTTTCTCTCGCTCTCGCTCTCTCGTGTCTCTCTCTGTCTCTGTCTCTGTCTCTCTCTCTCTCTTCGTCTCTCTGGTGTCTCTCTCTGTCTCTTCTGTTTCTCTCTGTCTGTTCTCTCTCTCTCTTTTCTCTTCTCTCTCACTCTTACTCTTCTCTTGTGTTGGTTGATGATAGAGAATAACCATCAACCAAGACAGAAAGAGAGGAGAAAGTGTGTGTGTGAGTGTGTGTGTATAAAGGGCACTTTACTGGAAAACTCGTGTGTATGTGTGTGTGTGTGGTCGTGGTGGTGTGTGTGTGGTGGTTGGTCAGTGTGTGTGTATCAGGTGTGTGATTGTGAGTGTGCGTTTTATAAAGGGACTTTTACCGAAAATGTGTGTGTACGTGCGTGTGTGCGTGCGTGTGCGCGAGCGCGCGAAGGGCACTTTACTGAAACCTTTATTCAAACTGAAGATGCCTTCCTTTTTCAACATGATTCGCTGTTGAACACAAAGCAAGAACACACACCACTACTGGGCGCGATCGGTGCCAAAACTCACTCATTTCATTTTCAACGTTCCTACTTCAGCATCTTTCGTCTAATATTACTCACTGACAGTGAACAGACGTTGAATTGAAGACATCAACACCATACACAGATCTTGGTATAAGAACTCGGTAACTAGCCAACGGTCGACACTTTCTACAAGTTCCTCAAAAAGAGTATTGACTTCTTGAACAGAAAGGCGTGCCATGATCATCAAAATGTATACAAGCATCGCTTTGAAGATTGCTTCGAAGTTGGAATGCGGCTACCTTAATGGTTGGGTAAAACGGCCGCATACACAAAAATCTCACCATTGATAAACCTCGGAGTTGTAGTTAAAGAACGAAAAAAAAAAAGGAAATAAATCTTCACGTATAAGGAGACAAACTTCCCTGTAGGGATGCCGGGGGCCTGTCAGTATAAATAGCATCCCCCACCTTCTGAAAAGGAATTTCCTCTTTTCTATCCCTCTCTTCGTTTCCGCCTTGTTCCTTTTTTCTTGTCACCTCCTTCTCGTCTGTTTTCTGCCTTCTTGGTTCATTCTCCTGTCTCTTTTCTCTCTCTCTCTGTCTCTCTCTCTCTCTCTCTCTCTCTCTCTTTCTCCTCTCTTTCTCTCTCTCTCTCTCTCTCTCTCTCTCTCTCTCTCTCTCTCTCTCTCTCTCTCTTTCTCTCTCTCTCAGAAAGACTTAAAAGACAACAATTCTCTCCCATGTCGAAGTCGGATGTGCCGGGCCTGCTTTGTCAGGCGCTTAACGGCAGCGCAACGCATTTTCGCTTATATGACAAGACAACAATAGTCGTTGTCTGGGCGCTCGGCGAAGAAGAAAAGAAGAAGGAAAGAAACATTGCAATATATTATCGCATCTGCTTTCTGTCTTTGTGGTGTGTGTGTGTGTGTGTGTGTGTGTGTG
>CM054144.1:44585030-44597530 GCA_028751875.1 Rapana venosa
CTTTCTGGAACATTTCAGAAAGCCTGTTGCTTTAACCAGTCGGCTACCAGCAATCTGTAAGTGTATTATATGGAATAACAGCCATAATAATGATGAGTGTGCAACCATATAGCTCTGCGCGCATTTTTTTTCTTTGCCCCCCACCCCCCCCCTCCCAGGTCCCCATTACCACCTCTTACTCCACCTTACCACCCCCCTCTTCTACCACGCACTTCATTTTCTGAGCATCTGACATTTATGCCAATTCTATAGTATGAAAAATATCAAGTGTGTTAACATATTTTTGTTTTGCTTTTGTGGCTTGTTCATGTAAATGTTCCCCCAAAACGATATCGGCCAAACGATTTCTCTTTTCTCAAAGACTTTGTACAAGGTTGACATGACCTTCGATGATGCAGTTATTACCATGATGCAACAGAATGCAGATGAGATGCAGCAAAAGATAGTGATCACAGAGAGAGAGCGAGAGGCAGACAGACAGATAGAGAGAGGGAGAGAGAGACAGAGAGAGGGATAGACAGACAGATAGGACACAGACAGAGACAGATAGGACACAGATAGATAGATAGATAGACAGACAGACAGATAGATAGATAGATAGACATATAGACAGACAGACAGATAGACAGATAGATAGACAGACAGAAAGATAGATAGACAGACAGATAGATAGATAGGTAGGTAGATAGACAGACAGATAGATAGATAGATATATGGATGGATGGATGGATGGATAGATTTAGACAGATTGGACAGAGACAGAGGCACAGAGAGAGAGAGGCAGACAGACAGGCAGACAGACACGGGAAGAAACATTTGCAGAGAGAGAGAGTGAGAGAGAGAGAGAGGAAGAGAGAGAGAGAGAGAGAGAGAGAGAGAGAGAGAGAGAGAGAAACAGACAGAGACACAGACAGAGACACAGACAGAGACACAGACAGACAGAGATAGAGAGAACGATGAGAGAGAGAGAGAGAGAGAGAGAGAGAGAGAGAGAGAGAGAGAGAGAGAGAGAGGAGAGAGAGAGAGAGAGGAGAGAAGAGAAGGGGAGGGAGGAATAGATAGGGAGAAAGACAAAGACAGACAGAGAGACTGAGAGAAAGAGAGATAGAGACAAGTACGAGACAGAGACAGAGACAGACAGACACTGTTACCAAAACAAGACAGAGTGACAGAAACAGACACAGAGAGAGACAGTGACATAAAGTGCACAGAAAGAGAAAAAGACAAAAAGAAAAAAAAAAAAGAAAGAAAGACAGAAAAAAGAACGAAAAGCTAAAAACAAGGAAAAAGAGAATCATATTACGTTGGAGGTGCAGTAATTGGTTCCTCACTCATTTCCATGTCAGCAAATCTGTTAATAAATCTTCGACACCTTATGCCCCGCTTGCGTTATATCACGCCTCTTTCTCCCCCCCCCCCCCCCCCCCCCCCCCCCCCCCCCCCCCCCCCCCCTCCCCACCCTCTCTCTCTCTCTCCCTTTCTCTTTCGGCGGGAAAATTTGTTGCCTCTTCCATCCTCCATTTCCTGTTTCTCTCAGCGCATTTTTCCCCCTCATCATTTTTTTTTCTTTTTTTTTTTTGGCGGGAGGGCACATGCATGCTTTAGTGGCCTGGAAGTAACAAATGCTGCGCGCGCATCCAGGAAGCGGAAGACTCGCCAAGCTGGCGAGTTGGAATCGCTAATGTTCTGGTGGGAATTAAAAGGAGAAAGAAAGAAACCGAGGGTTTAACTTTTTTTGGGTTATAGCAACTGTGTGTTTTGACTAAATACCGAAGGCATTTGTGTGTGTGTTGTTTGTGTGTGTGTGTGTGTGTGTGTGTATGTGTATTGGTGTGTGTGTTGTGTATGTGTGTGTGTGTCTGTGTGTGTGTGTGTGTGTGGTGTGTGTGTGTGTGTGTGTGTGGGGATAGTTTGATGTAGATTAGAACGTTTAAACATTGTTAAGTATAATTGGCAATATTTAATGTGTGGGGTGTGTGTGTGTGTGGTGTGGTGTGGTGTGTGTGTGTGTGTGTGTGTGTGGATGAGTTCGATGTATATTAGAACGGTAAACATTGTAAAGTATAATTGTCAATATTTAATGTGTGTGTGTGTGTGTGTGTGTGTGGATGAGTTTGATGTAGATTAGAACGGTAAACATTGTTAAGTATAATTGGCAATATTTAATGCGTGTGTGTGTGTGTGTGTGTTTTGTGTGTGTGTGTGTGTGTGTGTGTGTGTGTTGTGTGGTGGATGAGTTCGATGTAGATTAGAACGGTAAACATTGTTAAGTCTAATTGTCAATATTTAATGTGTGTGTGTGTGTTTTGTGTGTTGTGTGTGTGTTTTATCTGTGCTTTTACTGTATAAGTATTGGTTCGGCCGGATGCAAACTATGCGGAATAGTATATAATTAATTTTAGTTGGTTCCTCGGCTTTAACTCCGAGAGTCGCCAACGATGAGATGTTTGGCTTATGCGACCATATTTGCTCACCATTTAGGTAGCTGCATTCCGACTTCAGGGAATATGTTTATACCCAAAACTAGTGTGCATGCGGTTGTGTTTTTAAAAAAAAAATGTTATCTGTTCCTACCGAAACGCTAGGGCCTACTCTTCCTAAAGGAAGAACGAGTTTTCTAACGTATGTGCAAGTTGTTCTGTGTGCGTTTTGCACACAGGGCCCAGGTTTATAGTCTCGTCTTGAGGATTTTCAGGGGTGTGGAGTCCGTACTGTTGTTGAAATCTAGGGGGGGGGGGGGGGGGGAAGGGGGGAATCCCCTTGAACGGGTGCCTCAGTGTGTCTGAATCCCTTCGCTCCCTCCCCCCTCCCCCCGGCAAGGTAATATCAAATATAAAACACGCTGCATTTATATTGTCAATCATCTCATGTTTCTCGCAATCTTCTCGGACTTATTCTGCATCTATCTAGCTTCTGTCTCTGTCTCATTCTTGTGCTCTTTCGGCCCCTTTCTGTCTTTATCTCTGTCTGTCTCTCTGTCTGTGTCTGTTGTCTCTGTCTGTCTGTCTGCCCTGTCTATCTGCCCTGTCTGTCTGTATATCTCTGTCTCTGTCTGTCTGTCTATCTCTGTCTCTGTCTGCCTATCTGTCTATCTGTCTGTCTGTCTATCTCTGTCTCTCTGTCTCTATCTCCTGCTCTACCTTTCCTAATGATAAGCAAGAGGCAACGCGCTGAATGGACTCGCTCTTCTCGAGTTTAACAGCCTGAGTTTGAAAACACAGGGATCTGATGAACTTGTAATGACATGGAATGGAAAACAATATCAAGTCACTCACTATATTGTATCAAACGTACCACACTACGCTATACCACACCACATCACATCACATCACACCACCCGCTTGCTCCACACTACGCTAGGGAACCCCAGCATTGCACCAAATAGAAACACACACCACACCACCACATCACACACATCACATCTCATCAAAACCAAAACATCACACCACACAACACCCCACACCCACATCACAACCACATCACATCACAAAACACCACATCTCACCACACCACCACATCACACCACACCACACCCACCACACACATCACATAACACCACATCACACAACACCACATCACACCACCACATCACACCACACCACACCACCACACCACATCACATAACACCACATAAACACCACACCACAACCACGCCACGCGACCCCATCAAACCACATAACTGTACAGAGTAATTTAAAATCAACAAAAAAACCCCATTATTTATAAGTTGAATTTTTTACAACTCTTGTTTCCCATGTTTATAGATCGGAGCCATATCTCTTGGTATGTAAGCATGAAAATCACAGGCGCATATTCAGCAGATTTCGCACCAGCCCCCATGATTTAATGATAGAGCAAGGGAGATATACAAATATGCAGAGAGAAAAAAAAAGAAAATGTAAGTGGTGTAACACAATAGAAGACGAGTATCACTTGCTTGATGAGTGTAAACTATATTACGATGATTTAAGAAAGAACTTTTTTTATTTTATCTAATGTTAAAAAGCAAACAAATGAATAACATGAATAACAACGAGAATGTGAGTAAGCTTTTCAACAACGAGGACTCTCTATTAGACATGACAAATGTGCATGATTCAGAGGAGCAAGAGCATAGACAAATTACATACATCTAAAAATGTACATATTTTAGAGATGTTGAATACGTTCATGTCAGTCTCGTTCAGATTTAATGACAATAAAGTTTTCTGATTCTGATTACACACCACCACACCACATCACACCACATCACACCACACCACACCACACCACACTACTCTACACTACGCTACCCCTACACCACATCACACCACACCCCATCACACCACACCACATTACACTACGCTACACCACACCACACCACCACACCATACCACACCACTAACCACACCACCACACCACACAACTTCACCCACAAAACCCCCACCACATCGCACCTACCCAACCACATCACACCACACCACACCAACCACAACATCCCACATCACACCACACAACCACAACGCACCACCACACCACACAAGTCCACACCACCACACTACACCAACCACACCACACCACCACACTACCCACCACACCACACCACCACACCACCCCACCACCCCACACCACACCATCACACTACACCACCACACCACATCACCACATCACACCACCCACACCACACTACCAACACCACCACACCACACCACACCACACTACACCACACCACACCACTCCACCCCAAACTCCACTCCACTCCACTCCACACCACACACACCACACCACACTACACTACACTACACTACTCTGCTCTACAGTACACTACACTACACTACACTACACTACACTACACTACACTACACTACACTGCAATGCACTGCACTGCACTACACTCCACTACACTACACTACACTACACTCCCACTACATACCCCTTCACTACACTACACTACACTTCACTACACAACACTACACTACACTACTTGCTCTACAGTACACTACACTACACTGCACTACACTACACTACACTACACTACACTACATCCCACTACACTGCACTGCACTACACTGCACTGCACTACACCACACTCCACTCCACTCCACTACATCGCACCGCACCGCACTACACTCCACTCCACTCCAATACAATTCATTCATTCTACAACATTACTTTTGAAGCTGTTTTCCAGTCTCACTCTGACGAACTTTTAGTTCTGGAGGTTAGGTATATTATACATTTTGTGATCCTATGCCCCATGTTATTCCATTTTTTCTGGGAAGGGATGGATGGGTGGGTAAGGGGTCGGGTGGGGTGCGGTGGGGGTGGGGTAAAAAGGGAGTCCACTTCATTTTTTGGTATCAGGGGTTTTGTCATAAAGGGGAACATAAAAGGAACACTATGTTTATGCTATGGGTTATTCTCTCTCATTCCACTAGACCTCGAGTGGTAGGTAACACTCGTGTTGATAATCTTCGGACAAGACAAAATTAAGTAGAGGTTTGAAACACACACGCAGATAAAGAGGAAGATATAGATAGATAGATAGATAGATAGATAGATAGACAGACAGACAGACAGACACACAGAGATATAGATAATAATAGAGAAAGAGGGGAAAGAAAGAGAGGGGAGAGAGAGGAGAGAGATAGAGAGGAGAGAGAGAGGAGAGAGAGAGAGGGAGAGAGAGAGAGAGAGAGAGAGAGAGGAGAGAGAAGAGAGAGAGAGAGAGAAGAGAAAGCGACAGACAACACAAAACAAATAAAAAAGAAAGACAGGCTAACCAATGTCACAGAGAGAGAAGAACTATAGACACACTAAGACACGACAGGAGACAGATACCAAAAAGTACGGAAAATCAGATAGACACACATAAGGAAGACAACAACAGAAACAGAAAATAAGTTTAACATAAAAAAGAAAACAACAACAACAACGACAAAATAAGATACACACACACACAAACGAGACAGAAAGTGGATCCCATTAAAACGTCTCTTCCTGATCATTTATCAGCAGACAATGTCTTCTCCATCATTCCTGGTTTTTCCCCTGAAAGCCTTTCCCTCTGCCCCAAACCCCATCCCTGTCCTCTCCATCTTCAGCTGCCTATGGCCCGCACTGTCACCTGCATTGTAAAACCAAACAGAGAAACAAACCCCAAATAAAAACAACTGAACTACCTTCCCTGCTACCTTTTTCTGCTGGTTGACTGTTTTCCTTTTTCTGTTCAGAGTTCCAATTTTGCCTGGATGTCTTCAAACCTGGTAACCTGCTAGAAATATTACAGTTTTTTGTTGTTGGTGGTGGTGGTGGTGCTGTTGTTGTTGTTGCTGCTGCTGTTGTTGTTGCGTATTTTCTATAGCATCCCATTGGGGCCTCTTAAACTACACACTCTTGTCTTACTCATCACACTTAGGAACCATTGTGAGAATTTAAGGACACACCAGATGAATTCAATTTGGGTATACGGCTGTTTTCACGTGGGTAGCCATACTCCTACCTTTGAGAAATTTGTTAGATATAATTTCAGAGAGCTTTTTTTTCCCCATTCACTGTATTTCTTATGAATGAGAGGAGGATAAAAAGAAAGAAGAAGAAGAAGAAGAAAAGAAGAAGTCACACACAGACAGACAAACAGGGTAGAGAGAAAGAGAGAAACATACATATATGCATACATACACACAGACACAAACACTCACCACACACACACACACACACACACACACACACAACACACACACACACACCACACACACACACCACACACACACACACACACACACACACCACACACACACACACACACACAGAAGCAGTCAGGACATAAAGAGACACAGGTAGAAAATTTGAAAAACAGACAGAATACTCAGAAAATAAACCAACAAAGTTGAACATAGAACCCCCCCCCCCCCCCCCCCCCCCCAAAAAAAAAAGGGGGTACACCCTTTCAAACGTATTTTAACTTGTTCTTCATGTTTATTGTACCACTGAGTCTGAAAATTAACAAGTAAAAAAAAAAAAAAAAGCACACAGCCAGTGACAGAAAAAGGAAAACACCCCCCATTAAACGTCTCTTTCTGCTATTCATCAGCAGGAAATGTCTTCTCCCCCATCATTCCTGTCTTTACCTGAAAGCCTTTCGCTCGCCCCCATCCCCATTCTGCCTCTCTCCTTCTTCAGCTGCTATGGCCCCACTGGGCACCTGCATTGTAAACCAACGAGGAAAAAAAACAATAAAACAACGAACAACTTCCTGTACCTGTCTGCTGGTGACTTTTTTCCTTTTTCTGTTCAGAGTTCCAATTTGCCTGGATTCTTCAACCTGGTAACCTGCTAGAAATATTTCATTTTTTGTTGTTGGTGGTGTTGGGTGTGGGCTGTGTTGTTGCGCTGGCTGTGTATGTAATTTCTATAGCAATCCCATTGGGCCTCCCCCAAACCCATAGGCTTCTTGTCTTACTCATCACACTTAGGAAAACCCTTGTAAGAAATTTAGGACACACCCGGTGAATTCAATTTGGGGGATATGGCTTGTTTTCAGTGGGGGCCATTCCTCCTTCGAGAATTGTTAGAAATTATTCAGAGAAGCTTTCTTTCTCCATTCACCGTATTTTTTATTAATGAAGGTTCTGGTGAACAGAAGAAGAAAAAAGAAAGTGAGAGACAGACAGACAAGAAAAGAAAAAGAGAGACATACATAATTGCATACATACATACAACATACATAATACAAACATACAACATACACACAACATACATAATACAGACAACAACCAGACACACACCACACCACAAACACACACACACCAAAACACACACAACACACACACCCACACACACAAAACACACACACACACACACACCCCACACACCACACACACACACACACAGAAGCAGGAAGGACATTTAAAGAGACATAGGTAGAACATTTGAAAAACAGACAGAATACTTAGAAAATAAACCAAAATGTTGAACATAGAAACAACCCACTCCTCCCTCCCCCACCCTCCTCCTAAAAATGGTACACCCTTTCAAACGTATTTTTAACTTGTTCTTCATGTTTATTGTACCACTGAGTCTGAAAATTAAACAAGGTAAAAAGGAAAAGAAAAAAAAAGCACACAGCCAGTGACAGAAAAAAGAAGACCCCATTAAAATGACTGTCTCTTTCTGATCGTTCATCAGCAGACAATGTCTTCTCCCCCATCATTCCTGGTTTTCCCCTGAAAGCCTTTCCCTGTGCCCCCAACCCCATCCCTGTCCTCTCCTTCTTCAGCTGCCTATGGCCCGCACTGTCACCTGCATTGTAAACCAACAGAGAAACAACCACAACAACAAATAAAAACAACTGAACTACCTTCCCTGCTACCTCTTCTTCTGATTGACTGTTTTCCTTTTTCTGTTCAGAGTTCCAACTTTGCCTGGATGTCTTCTTACTCGGTAACCTGTTAGAAATATTAGTTTTTTGTTGTTGGTGGTGGTGGGGGTGCTGTTGTTGTTGTTGCTGCTGTTGTTGTTGCGTATTTTCTATAGCATCCCATTGGGGCCTCCCAAACTATAGGCTCTTGTCTTACTCATCACACTTAGGAACCATTGTAAGAATTTAAGGACACACCGGGTGAATTCAATTTGGGTATATGGCTGTTTTCACATGGGTAGCCATACTCCTACTTCTGAGGAATTTGTTAGAAATTACTTCAGAGAGCTTTTTTTTCTCCATTCACTGTATTTCTTATGACATGAGGAGGAGGAGGAGAAGAAGAAGAAGTAGAAGAAGAAGAAGAAGAAGAAGAAGAAGAACAAGAACAAGAACAAGAACAAGAACAGGAAGAAGAGAGTGACACACAGACAGACAGACAAACAGAGAGAAAGAGAGAGACATACATAATGTAAAACATCCCACACACACACACAAACAACACACACACACACACCACACAAAACACAACACACACACACACACACACACAAAACCCCACACACACCACACACACAAAAGATACACAGACAGAAGCAGGCAAAATAAGAGACACGGGTAGAAAATTTGAAAAACACAGACAGAATACCAGAAAAAAAACCAAACAAAGTTGAACATAGAAACAACCCCCACTCACCCCCCCCCTCCCCCATCCAAAAAAAAGGTACACCCTTTCAAACGTATTTTAACTTGTTCTTCATGTTTATTGTACCACTGAGTCTGAAAATTAAACAAGGTAAAAAGAAAAAAAAAGCACACAGCCAGTGACAGAAAAAAGAAGAACACCCCCATTAAAACGTCTCTTTCTGCTCATTCATCAGCAGATAATGTCTTCTCCCCCATCATTCCTGTTTTTTCCCTGAAAGCCTTTCCCTCTGCCCCCAACCCCATCCCTGTCCTCTCCTTCTTCAGCTGCCTATGGCCCGCACTGTCACCTGCATTGTAAACCAACAGAGAAACAACAACAAATAAAACAACTGAACTACCTCCCCTGCTACCTCTTCTGCTGGTTGACTGTTTTTCTTTTTCTGTTCAGAGTTCCAATTTTGCCTGGATGTCTTCAAACCTGGTAACCTGCTAGAAATATTACAGTTTTTTGTTGGTGGTGTTAGTGGTGGTGCTGTTGTTGTTGTTGTTGCTGCTGTTGTTGTTGCGTATTTTCTATAGCATCCCATGCGGCCTCCCAAACTATAGGCTCTTGTCTTATTCATCACACTTAGGAACCATTGTGAGAATTTAAGGACACACCAGATGAATTCAATTTGGGTATATGGCTGTTTTCACGTGGGTAGCCATACTCCTACTTCTGAGAAATGTGTTAGATACTTCAGAGAGCTTTCTTTCTCCATTCACCGTATTTCTTATGAATGAGGTTCTGATGAACAGGAGAGAAGAAGAACAAGAAAGTGAGAGACAGACAGACAGAGAGAAAGAGAGAAAGAGAGAGACATACATACATACATACATACATACATACATACATACATACATACATACATACATACATACATACAGACAGACAACCAGACACACACACACACACACACACCACACACACACACACACACACACACACACACACACACACACAGAAGCAGGAAGGACATAAAAAGACACAGGTAGAAAATTTGAAAAACAGACAGAATACTTAGAAAATAAACAACAAAGTTGAACATGGAAACAACCCACTGAACCCCCCCCCCCCCCCTCCAACCCCCCCCCCCTCCACAAAAGGGTACACCCTTTCAAACGTATTTTAAACTTGTTCTTCATGTTTATTGTACCACTTAGTCTGAAAATTAAACAAGGTAAAAAGGAAAAGAAAAAAAACACCACACAGCCAGTGACAGAAAGAAAGACCCCCATTAAAATGTCTCTCCATGCTCGTTTATCAGCAGACAATGTCTTCTCCCCCATCATTCCTGGTTTTTCCCTGAAAGCCTTTCCCTCTGCCCCCAACCCCATCCCTGTCCTCTCCTTCTTCAGCTGCCTATGGCCTGCACTGTCACCTGCATTGTAAACCAACAGAGAAACAACAGCAAATAAAAACAACTGAACTTCCTTCCCTGCTACCTCTTCTTCTGATTGACTGTTTTCCTTTTTATGTTCAGAGTTCCAATTTTGCCTGGATGTCTTCTTACTCGGTAACCTGTTAGAAATATTAGTTTTTTGTTGTTGGTGGTGGTGGGGGTGCTGTTGTTGTTGTTGCTGCTGCTGTTGTTGGGTATTTTCTATAGCATCCCATTGGGGCCTCCCAAACTATAGGCTCTTGTCTTACTCATCACACTTAGGAACCATTGTAAGAATTTAAGGACACACCGGTTGAATTCAATTTGGGTATATGGCTGTTTTCACATGGGTAGCCATACTCCTACTTCTGAGGAATTTGTTAGAAATTACTTCAGAGAGCTTTTTTTTCTCCATTCACTGTATTTCTTATGACAGGAGGAGGATGAGGAGAAGAAGAAGAAGTAGAAGAAGAAGAAGATGAAGAAGAAGAAGAAAAAGAAGAAGAAGAAGAAGAATTGCGAAGAAGAAGAAGAAGAAGAATTAAAAGAAGAAGAAGAAGAAGAAGAAGAAGAAGAAGAAGAAGAAGAAGAAGAAGAAGAAGAAGAAGAAGAAGAAGAAGAAGAAGAAGAAAAAGAAGAACAAGAAAGACAAGAACAAGAACAAGAACAAAAACAAGAAGAAGAGAGTGACACACAGACAGACAGACAAACAGAGAGAAAGAGAGAGATATACATAATGTATACATACACACACACAACACACACACACACACACACACACACACACACACACACACACACACACACACACACACAACCACACACACACCACACACAAACACACACAGAAGCAGGCAAAACATAAGAGAAAGGTAGAAAATTTGAAAAACAGACAGAATACTCAGAAAATAAACCAACAAAGTTGAACATAGAAACAACCCCCACTCACCCCCCCCCCCCCCCCCCCCCCCCCCCCAAAAAAAAGGTACACCCTTTCAAACGTACTTTTTAACTTGGTCTTCATGTTTATTGTACCACTGAGTCTGAAAATTAAACAAGGTAAAAAGGAAAAGGAAAAAAAGCACACAGCCAGTGACAGAAAAAAGAAGAACACCCCCATTAAAACGTCTCTTCCTTCTCGTTCATCAGCAGACAATGTCTTCTCCCCCATCATTCCTGGTTTTTCCCTGAAAGCCTTTCCCTCTGCCCCCATCCCCATCCCTGTCCTCTCCTCCTTCAGCTGCCTGTGGCCCGCACTGTCACCTGCATTGTAAACCAACAGAGAAACAACAACAACAAAAACAACTGAACTACCTTCCCTGCTACCTCTTCTGCTGGTTGACTGTTTTTCTTTTTCTGTTCAGAGTTCCAATTTTGCCTGGATGTCTTCAAACCTGGTAACCTGCTAGAAATATTACAGTTTTTTGTTGGTAGTGTTAGTGGTGGTGCTGTTGTTGTTGTTGCTGCTGCTGTTGTTGTTACATATTTTCTATAGCATCCCATTGGGGCCTCCTAAACTACACACTCTTGTCTTACTCATCACACTTAGGAACCATTGTGAAAATTTAAGGACACACCGGGTGAATTCAATTTGGGTATACGGCTGTTTTCACGTGGGTAGCCATACTCCTACCTTTGAGAAATGTGTTAGCTATTACCTCAGAGAGATCTTTTTTCTCCATTCACTGTATTTTTTATGACTGAGGTCCTGGTGAGCAGGGGAGGAGGAGGAGGAGGAGGAGGAGGAGAAGGAAGAGAAGGAGGAGGAGAAGAAGGAGGAGGAGAAGAAGAAGAAGAAGAGGAGGAGGAGGAGGAGGAGGAGAGAGGAGGGAGGAGGAGGAGGAGGAGGGAGAGGAGGAGAGGAGGAGGAGAGAGAAGAAGAAGAAGGAGGAGGAGGAGGAGGAGGAGGGACGAGGACCAGGAGGAGGAGGACGAGGAGGAGGAGAAGAAGAAGTAGAAGAAGAAGAGGGAGGAGGAGGAGGAGAGGAAAAGGTAGAGGAGAGGAGGAGAAGAAGAAGGAGGAGGAGAAGGAA
>CM054144.1:44605030-44612530 GCA_028751875.1 Rapana venosa
TGTGTGTGCGTGCGTGCGTGCGTGCGTGTGTGTGTAACATTGATTTGAAGTTATTTTGGAACGTTTAAAACAATATCGATCAGAGCTTCTCATTGTGGTTCTTTTGGTTTTACGTTATCATTCTTGGAAATTTACGTGCCTGTCAGTGTAGTAATTGCCCTCATGGGATGATTAAAGTCTTTTTCATTTTGGCTTTCACACACATGCACACACACACACACGCGCGCGCGCGCGCACACAGACACGCACGCGCACACACACACACACACACATGCTCTCTCTCTTTCTCGTTCGCTCCCATGCTGGTTCACACACACGCACACACTCTCTCTCTCCCTCTCTTTCTCTCCTTCTTCTTTCATTAATTAATTAATTATTTCATCATCATTCATTCATTCTCTTTCTCTCCCCCCTCTCTCTCTTTCTCGTTCTCTCCCTTGCTCGTTCACACACACACACACACACAAACACACACACACACGCACACACACATTCTCTCTCTCTCTCTCTCTCTCTCTCTCTCTCTCTCTCTCCCTCTTTCTTTCTTTCTTTCTCCATCTGTTTGTCTAGTCGTCTCTCTCTTTCAAAACACACACACACACACACACACACACACACACACACACACACACACACACACAACACACACACACACACACACAACTGGCCCACCCGCTCACCCCCTCTCCCCTCCACCCCCCAAACACACACACACACACACACACACACACACTGCCCCCCCCCCCCCCCCCCACACACACACACACACACTAGCCCACCTTCTTACTCCCTCCCCCCTCCCACCCCCCCCCCCCCCCCCCCACACACACATAAGACACAAAAACACACAGAGAAAAAAAAACCAAACAATAACACACACAACAGAAGCGCCACGCACGGAGCAAAATTGCCACCTTCAATAATAATAATAATAATGATAACAAGCAGAAGAAAGAAGAACACGGAGATTGACTCCATAAAGCAGGCATGAACATGATGGGCTGTTCCAGTCCGGCACAAATCGACACAAACACTGATAACCCGTACCCCATCCTTTCCTCAGCTCCCAAATTCTTGGAGGGGAGGGGGTTGGGGGGGAGGGGGGGAAGGGGGTAGGGGAGGATGATTGGGGGGGGGAGAGGGGAGGGGGGGGAGCTTCCACTCTAAAATGCTGGGTCCTTGTGCTATAAAATTGCCTCCCTTCAGTTCCGCCGTCTCTGTCAAATCTGTCGTCCATAGTCATAATTCTAATCTAGTGGTGGTGTTTTTGTTGTTGTTGGGTTTTTTTTTTGTTTTTTTTTTGGGGGTGGGGGGTGGGGGGCTGGGGAATCCTTGTTTCAAGTTAGAAAAAAGAGGATATAATAATAAAAGGGTAAATGTTAATCAAAACCCCCCCAAACAAACAAACAAAAAACAAGGATGTGATCACCGAGCAATTGATGTAGATCATGTCTGTAATGGAATCTGTAATTATAGAGGAATGAGGGTTGGTGTTCTGTTGTGTTGTGTTATGTTTTGTTGTTGTTATGTTTTGTCTTTTGTTTGTGCCTGTGTCGTGTTGTGTAGAGGTGCATGTGTTGTGTGTTATGTCGTGTAGTCTTATAGTTTGGTGTGTTGTCTACCGTTGACAGTCGGGGTATTGAGTTATACTGTCTTCTATTGTATTGCATTTGTATTGTATTGAATCGTACTTTGCTGTACTGTGTTAAACTGTGTTATGTTGTGCTGTGTTAATGGGTTGCTTTTTTTATTTCTTTCAATTCGAGGACAATGGAATAAGCACTCATGTGTTCTTTTTCACATCCAGTCTCGTGTGTATGCAGTTTTGTAAATTTATCATTTCCCAACGACACACAATGGCCTACTCTAACGAAAAGCGGAACAGGTTTTAACGTGTACTTAAGATGTTCTGCGTACGTTCGCACAAGGGACCTCGGTTTATAGTCTCATCCGAAGGACTTTTGGGGAGAGTGGAGTCTGCACTGATGTTTATTCCTGGGAAAATAATTACCCGTTCGAAGTTGCGTGTAGATTTGAGTTGTGATGTTTCGTGTAGTAATATATTTCGTTCCATTTCATTGTATGCCATTTACAGTCATGGTATTGTGTTATACTGTATTCAATTGTATTGGGTTGTACTATACTGTACTGAAGTGTGTCATGTCTGTCCCTCTATCTACTGCTGTGAAATTGCTAGGGGTCTTTATAGACAACACACTCTCGATGTAAAAGTTCATCACCCAAACCTGCCAGTCGTGCTGCTATCAATTGCGGCGCATCAGTGCAGTTCGAAAGTACCTGTCCACTGATGCAACATCCAAACTAGTCACGTCTCTCATTCTCTCACGTCTGGACTATTGCAATTCTCTTCTGGCTGGTCTGCAAGCATCATCTATCCACTCCCTTCAACGTATACAAAATTTTGAAGCTCGCCTGGTCCTCAGAAAGAACTACCCCTCTCTTGCGATCTCTCCATTGGTTGCCTGTGCCACAGAGAGTAAACTATAAGATCAGTACCCTCTGTTACAAATGTCTCCATAAAACAGCACCTTCCTACCTCTGTGAATGTCTTCACCTGTACACTTCTTCTCGTTCCCTCTGCTCTGCTGCAGATACCTTGTGCTTAAAAATACCTAGATTCAACCAGTCCACCGTTGGCCGTCGCTCTTTCTCTGTTTCTGGTCCATTGATCTGGAATGACCTCCCTCTCTCCCTTCACCAAAAGCCTTCTTATGACGCTTTTAAATCTGGCCTCAAGACATTTATTTCAAAGCTAAGATTTTCCCCTGTTGTTCCATATCACTTTTGTCCCTGCCCTCAACAGTCAAAACCCCATCACCCTGCCGGAGTGTAAACCTTTATGTGTGTGTGTGTGTGTGTGGGGGGGGGGGGGGGGGGGGGGGGGGTGCGTGTGTGTGTGTGCGTGCGTGCGAGCGAGCGTGTGTGTATACATTTGAACTTGTAAAAAAAGACCCTATTAATTGTAACTGGCTGCATGTGAATGAGTAGGATGAATGAAAGCGGTTTGGTTTGTTTTGTTGCAAGATATAGCGCTATATAAGTTCCATGTATTATTATTATTATTATTATTATTATTATTATTATTATTATTATTATTATTATTATTATTATGTGCTGTATGGTCTTGTCTTGAATTGTATTGTGTTAATTGTATCGTCCCGCCAGATCAAGCTGCAAATGTCAGCTTTATATGTCAGTTTAACACCCTGGTGGATCGGTGGTCTAGAGGTAACGCGCCTGTCTAGAAAGCGAAAAGTCCGGGTTCGTATCCCGTCTGGGCCCGAAACTTTTCCCCCATCCATTAGACCATGAGTGGTGGTCTGGGCGCTAGTCTTTCGGATGAGACGATAAACCGAGGTCCCGTGTGTTACAGAAAATTATGCAGCGCACGAAAAAGAACCCACGGCAACAAGAGAGTTGTCCCTGGCAAAATTCTTAGAAAAAAGCCACTCTGATAGGGAACGAAATACAGTTGCAGACCAAAAAAAAAAAAAAAAAAAAAAAAAAAAGATGGGGTGGCGCTGCTCTTGTGGCGACGTGCTCTCCCCGGGGAGAGCAGCCCGAATTTCACGCAGATAAATCTCGTGACTTAAAGTGGTATAAATAAATAAATAAATAAATAAATAAACACCCTGCAGTTCAGCAGCATTCCTTTTTGAATGAAATGAACACTGTTGTATTTTAGTATATTGCAGAGGATTGCATTGCATTACACAGTCTTGTCTTGTAACACTAAGTGTTTTCCAAAGAAAGACCGATTTTTTTTCTAGCTCAACATTTGGCCAAGTTTGACTCTTTTTAAAAAATTTTTACATTGTATTGGCTGTGCTGTGTTGCGTTGCATTTAACTGTCTTCTGCTGTCTTGCGTTGTGTTGTATCGTGTTGCATTGCATTGTCTTGTATTGTGTTGTATTTGTGATGAATTGTATTGCATTGTACTGTATTGCGATGACTTGTATTGCATTGTACTGTATTGCGCTGAATTATATCCTTCGGATGAAACTATAAACCGAGGCCCCGTGTTCGAACGCATGCAGAACATCTTGCGCACACGTTAAATCCTGTTCCGCTTTTCGAAAGAATAAGCCATTGTGTGCCAGAGGGAACAGATGACAAAATTTACAAAACCGCATACACACGCATAAATTTTTTAAACAGTCATCTGAGCGCTTTGATTTGTTGCTTTACAAGATTCAGCGCTATATAAATTCCATATATTATTATTGTTATTATTATTGTATTGTATTGCATTGTATTGTACTGTATTGCGATGGATTGTATTGCATTGTATTGTATTGCATTGTATTGTACTGTATTGCGATGAATTGTATTGCATTGTATTGTGTTGCGATGAAATGTATTACATTGTACTGTATTGCGATGCATTGTATTGCATTGTATTATTGTATTGTACTGTATTGCGATGAATTGTGTCTTGTATTGTGTTGTCTTGTAATATATTTGTGATGCATTGTCTTGTCTTTCCCTGTAATGTATCATTGTGATGCATCGTCTTGTATTGCCCTGTATTGTATAATTGCGATGCATTGTCTTGTCTTGCCCTGTATTGTATAATTGCGATGCATTGTATTGTATTGTATTGCCCTGTAATGTATTTGTGATGCATTGTCTTGTCTTACCCTGTATTGCATAATTGTGATGCATTGTATTGTATTGCATTTCCCCATCAGACTTCTTCGAGAGAACCACGATGCTGTCAAAGCGCCAGCCCCGGTACATTACCATCTTCCCCGCTTCTGCCTGTGGATGTCATCGCATATGAAAGTGGATTTCGCTACTAAAGAAAACTGTGGCTAAGGGTGGACTTTCGTTTTGCATCGCATTTGCTTACGTGTAACTCTTATTTGCGTTGCATTAGATTGCGTTGCACTGTTATGTATTATGATGTATGATATTGGTCTTATGCGTTGTGTTAGTGTTGTGGTACCTTACATTGGGATAGTTGTATGGTAATAAGGTGGGTTTTTTTTAATGTAGGACGTTAAGTACGTTCGTCATGGTATTTCCACATGTCGTGTTCCTTTCATTCTATCGAAATGCTTTATTTTTTCTGTTTAAAACGCTGTCCCTGCTTCCAAGCTACCCCCGTGGGGATGTCGTGGACCTGTCTGTATAGATAGCATCCTCACCTTCTGGAAATTCTGCGCTACGAATTCCCTCTTTTCTATCCCTCTCTGTTTCTGCTTTGTTCCTTTTCTTCTTGTCACCGCCTTCTTGTCTATTTTCTGCCTTCTTGGTCCATTCTCCCGCCTCTTTTCCCCAGAAAGACATATAAAATAACAATTCTCTCCGAGCCGAAGTCAGATGCGCTGGGCCCGACTTGTCAGGCGCATAACGGCAGCACAACATATTTTGGCTCATAATACAGGAAACAATACTTGCTGTCTCAGCGTTCGACGACGACGATGACGACGACGAGACGAAGAAGAAGAAGAAGAAGAAGAAGAAGACAAGAACAAGAACAGAACAAGAAGAAAGAAGAAGAAGAAAATTAAATGAACAGAGGCACCAATGAAGTCTGCTCTCTGAACCAGTAGGCAATCAGCATGTAAGGGATGCTGATGATGCAGAGAAACTGTCTTTCTGAAGGGGGAACTCTAAAAGAGTATTTCAAGCCAGACAAAAGAAAAACCCACACAACAACAGTGATCTCTCTCTCTCTCTCTCTACTCCCTCTCCCTCTCTCTCTCTCTCTCTCTTCTCTTTCTCCTCTCTCTCTCTCCTCTCTCTCTCTCCTCTCTCTCTCTCTCCTCTCTCCTCCCTCTCTACTCCCTCTCCCTCTACTCCCTCTCCCCCTCTCCCTCTCCATCCCTCTCTCCCCCCTCCCCCCCCCCCCCATCACATACAATTTATATAACCAAAGCCTATGTATATATCAAGCAAATCTTTCACATAATAATAATTCATAGATCCGGACCGACAGTGCCACCATGGGTCGGAATTTTGACCAGGGAGGGAGAGAAGGAGGGAGGGAGGAAGCACACCACACACACAACACACACCACCACACACACACACACACACACAACACACACACAACCCCACACACACACACCCACCACCTTACTGTACTGTACTGGGAACAGACCAACCAACCAGGACCAGGCCCCAGTCTATAACCACAGTGGTCAAGAGGTAGATGGAGAACTGTACCCCAACCTACTACTACTACTACTACACCAGTCTCTGTGGTCCAGACCTACCGGTGCCAGACTAGACTGGAAACCGTTTATGTCTGCCTGTAACCTGTACACCCCTCCCACCCCCACCCACCCTTCTCTCTCTCTCTTTCCTCTCTCTCTCTCTCTCCCCTCCTCTCTCTCTCTGTCCCGTACCTTCCCCCATCACGTCTTTTCTCTTTCCTTCTTGTCCTTACCTAGCTTGCTCTGTCTGTCTGTTCTGTTTTGTCTCTGTCTGTTTCTCTGTCTCTGCTCCCCCCCCCCCCCCCCCCTCCCCCCCCCTCTCTCTCTCTCTCTCTTGCCCTCCTCCTGCTTACCTAGCTTCTGTCTGTCTGTCTGTCTCCTTTCTTTATCTATCCTCCTCTTTTAGCTTTTGTCTCTGTCTGTCTTTTTTGTCCCCTATCTCTGTATGTCTGTCCCCTCTGTCTCTCTATCGCTCCTCTCTCTTCTCTCTCTGTCTGTCTGTCTGCCCTCATCCTCCTCTCTATCTCTCCCTCCCTCTCTTCTTCTCTTCTCTCTCATCATTCTGTCCTCCTCTTCCTACTATCTGTCTGTCTATATTTGTTCTCTCTCTCTCCTCCTCTCTCTTCTCCTCCCAATCTTCTCTCTCTCTTCTCTCTGTCATCTCTTCTTTTCTTCCTTCCCAGCTCTGTCCTGTTCTCGCTCTTTCTCTGCCCGCCGTCCTCTTCTTCCTGACTATCTCTGCCTGTCGTCTGTCTCTTTCTGTCTGTTTGTCTGTCTCTCTCTCTGTTTCTGTCTGTCTATGTCCTTCTCTCCATCTGTTTCTGTCTGTCCTATCTCCTCTCCATGTCTGTCTGTCTCTATCTGTCGTCTCTCTCTCCCTTCTCCCCCTCCCTCTCTCCACCCCCCCCACCCCCCACCCCCCCTCGCCTCACCTTAACGTGGCAGATGTGCTCCACCCTCCCCACCACCAATCACCCCCTCCCTCCACCACCACCACGACCCCCCACCCAGACACCCCCCCCCTCCTCCCCCCAACCCCACCCCCCCACGACCCCCCAAACCCCCCCAAACCCCCCCCCACCCCCACACCTCCCTACCCACCTCCCCTCCCACCCAACCCCCTCCCTGATGGATTGTCACCCTTCCTGGCGACCACCAATGATGGACTTCCGCAGGTCACGCTCTCAGGGGACACTGATGGCTGCCCCCCCCACCCCCCTGCCCCCCCTGCCCCCCCCCTGCCCCCCCCCTGCCCCCCCTCCCCTGACCCCCCCTCCCCTCCCCCCCCCCTCCTCCCACCTTAAAAAAATCTCT
>CM054144.1:44617530-44625030 GCA_028751875.1 Rapana venosa
TAGATGGAAAGTCGCTTGACTGGGAAACGAGAACGGCAGAGTTGTTAGCACTTTTGACCTTCCTTTTCCCGCTGACATAAGGGGCAAAGATTAATGGAAGAAAGCCTTCCTCTTTAACTCGTTTTAAACATCTTTGTTTATTTTTTTCTTAAGGCGTGGATTAGTACATACTGGTTGATCAGGATGTGAAAAAGTGCAGCTATAACTGTCAACATTTTTTTGATGAAAAAGTTGTGTTTAAAACCATTACCTGAGGAATGAAGAATCACTGATTCTGGGTATTAACATTTTCTCAAGTTGGAAAGAACAATAATGAGCTATCATGAACTTTGCTGTTTCGGTGGTTAATATGCAAACTATTCCTTTCTGTTCAATACCATGGGTATGCAGTTAAATGTGTGGGTTTTTTTATATCATCAAGCTTATAAGACCTGACACCTTTAGAGCAGCATTTGACTGATAAACCAGGCGTACTGGAAGTAAAAACTTTGTATTGCCCTTAGACTACACTCTTACTTTAGCTTGCAGGTCATGTGGTATCTTCTATAGAGCGCTTGTCGAAAAAAATTTGTAGTGCTTTTCACAGATTTGTTTAAAAGTATAAAAAAAACGCACTGTGTACTTGTTTTGGGGATTGAGGACAAAGAGCAAACCAGGTAGTCACGAGAAAGTTGGCATTGATCATCAGATGAGGATTGCGTGTGTTCCTACAGTGTTTACCCCGCGCATGCATAATTATGAGGTTAGGAAGCTAGAAGATGACAAAAGACTGAAGGGGTACAGTGTTAACTGAAAAAAAAATTCAAACAGACCAAACTTGTGCAAAATCACATAAGTTTTGAGTCAAAGGCTAGTCTTTTACCCCCAAAAAGTTATTTTATTTCTATGCATGTTTTAGTACGTGTGGTATGAATACACAAGTCACATAGAAAAACAGACGGAAAAGTGGCAATATCCAGCAGTAGTGTAGCCTAAAACCCTCTCAAACCACCTTCCTGAAAAATATACCCAACAACAAACAACTTATGCGAAATGTTTACTTATCCCAGTTTATTCACTATTTTGGGTGGGGGATGGGGGCATTCACAAGATAAACAGAAACTAGTTTCTGTCTAGGTGGTACAATTGAAGGATTAAAGGAGCAATGCGCGTTTAAAAAAAAAAAAGTCAAGTATTGTTGTATCTCTGAGCTGCTTATTTGGGGATTGATCATTCGACAGCTCTCTCTCTCACTGTCTGTCTGCCAACCCCTCTCTCTCTCTATCTAGTCTGAAGTCTCTCTCTCTCTCTCTCTCTCTCTCTCTCTCTCTCTCTCCTTCCATCATCAACCACCTCACTGCTTTTTGCATAACCCCATGTGCTTTCATGTCGAAACCTTCACCCCTCTGCTTTCAACTGTCTCACTTCCCACACAAGCCACAAACTAATGAAGCTCTGGAGAGGTCGGCCAGACTAACAGGGGTCCCACAACTCAAAGAAGACCTAAACTCTGATAGACTTGAAATTACCAGGGTTCCTCTCCCTCGCAGTGATTATCAGCTAATTATCGCCATCTTCCAACCGTCTAATTAAACAGGGGCAGGACAAAGAGAGACAACCAGATCACTTCCTGCCAGAGGCAGATGGAAAGTCGCTTGACTGGGAAACGAGAACGGGAGAGTTGTTAGCGCTTTTGACGGCCGTTTTCCTTGCTGACATAAGGGGCAGAGATTAATGGAAGAAAGCCTTCCTCTTGACTTCATTTTTAACGTCTCTGGTGATGATCGTTTTAAGGGTAGGATTTGAGCACACTAGTTATGAAGATATGAAAGAGCAGGTTAGGATTTTGTGCACACCTGTTATGAAGATATCAAGTTATAATCATTACCGCAATTCTTTTAAACGGTTTCATGTCATATCTATAGACTGATAAATCAGTACACTGAAAACACTGTATATATTAAGAAACATTCTTTGGTGAGAGGCAATGTGAAATATACTGATTATAATTATCTGCAACGGTCGATTTGTGGATTTTCGATGTTTGCTTTACACAAAGCGAAATGCAACAGAATGTGTTTGTGAATCACCATAAGAAAGTATATTTTTGAAAATAGTACCGTTTTTCATAAACTAAAAAAGTAATGTTTACTTGAAAAGTATGCTGTATTCATTAGCTCATTTGCTCCTGGTCTATCTCCCTGTACAACACCATGTGTTTTAATACTTTTTTCATTCCTCTCTTCTTTGTTTATCCCTTTAAGTCACGGCAGATCTCTCTGCATGAAATTCAGACTGCTACCCCAGGGATAGCACTTCACCACAAGAGCGATGCCAGCCATTTTTTTTTTCTTTCCTTGTCCGCATGACTATTTGTTTTCCTATCAGTGTGGCTAATTCTATACAATTTTGCTGGAACAACTCTTTTGTTGCTGTGGGCTCTTTTACATGCACTAAATGCATGTTGCTCACGGGACCTCAGTTTATCATCTCATCCAAGAAATTAGCACCCAAACCCCCCACTCATGGTTAAGTGGAGGGGGGGGGGGGGGACAGTTTCGGGCACAATGTAATGGGGATCAAACCACCACTCTCGTTGAACCTGGACGTTTCCCTTTGTAAGCAGGTGGTTGGTTACCTCTGAACCACTTATCATCACACAAGCCACAGCACATCTCCATGACCAGAGGTCATCCAGACCAACACGGGTCACACACCTCCAACAAGACATAACATGGGAGAGTCTGGGAACTACCAGGATTCCTCTCCTGCAGTAAGTAATCAGCAGCTAATTTATCGCTGTCTCCCACTGTCTGTCTGCTTGAACAGGGGAGAGACAAAGAAGTAGAAACAGATAAACTTCCTGCCAGGGGTAGATGGAAAGTCGCTTGACTGGGAAACGAGAACGGCAGAGTTTGTTAGCACTTTTGACCTTCCTTTTCCCGCTGACATAAGGGGCAAAGATTATGGAAGAAAGCCTTCCTCTTTAACTCGTTTTAAACATCTTTGTTTATTTTTTTCTTAAGGCGTGGATTAGTACATACTGGTTGATCAGGATGTGAAAAAAGTGCAGCTATAAACTGTCAACATTTTTTTGATGAAAAAGTTGTGTTTAAAACCATTACCTGAGGAATGAAGAATCACTGATTCTGGGTATTAACATTTTTCTCAAGTTGGAAAGAACAATAATGAGCTATCATGAACTTTGCTGTTTCGGTGGTTAATATGCAAACTATTCCTTTCTGTTCAATACCATGGGTATGCAGTTAAATGTGTGGTTTTTTTTATATCATCAAGCTTATAAGACCTGACACCTTTAGAGCAGAATTTGACTGATAAACCAGGCATACTGGAAGTAAAAAATTTGTATTGCCTTAGACTACACTCTTCTTTAGCTTGCAGGTCATGGTGGTATCTTCTATAGAGGCTTGTCGAAAAAAATTTGTAGTGATTTTCACAGATTTTTTAAAAGTATAAAAAAAACGCACTGTGTACTTGTTTCGGGGATTGAGGACAAAGAGCAATTACCAGGTAGTCACGAGAAAGTTGGCATTGATCATCAGATGAGGATTGCGTGTCTTCCTACAGTGTTTACCCCGCGCATGCATAATTATGAGGTTAGGAAGCTAGAAGATGACAAAAGACTGAAGGGGTACAGTGTTAACTGAAAACAAAATTCAAACAGACCAAACTTGTGCAAAATCACATAAGTTTTGAGTCAAAGGCTAGTCTTTTACCCCCAAAAAGTTATTTTATTTCTATGCATGTTTTAGTACGTGTGGTATGAATACACAAGTCACATAGAAAAACAGACGCAAAAGTGGCAATATCCAGCAGTAGTGTAGCCTAAAACCCTCTCAAACCACCTTCCTGAAAAATATACCCAACAACTAACAACTTATGCGAAATGTTTACTTATCCCTGTTTATTCACTATTTTGGGTGGGGGATGGGGGCATTCACAAGATAAACAGAAACTAGTTTCTGTCTAGGTGGTACAATTGAAGGATTAAAGGAGCAATGCGCGTTTAAAAAAAAAAAGTCAAGTATTGTTGTATCTCTGAGCTGCTTATTTGGGGATTGATCATTCGACAGCTCTCTCTCTCACTGTCTGTCTGCCAACCCCTCTCTCTCTCTATCTAGTCTGAAGTCTCTTCTCTCTCTCTCTCTCTCTCTCTCTCTCTCCTCTCTCTCTCTCCTCTCTCCCTCTTCCTCTTGTCACTGTCTGTCTGCCCTCCACCCTCTCTCTCTATCTAGTCTGAACTCTCTCTCTCTCTCTCTCTCTCTCTCTCTCTCTCTCTCTCTCTCGCTCTCTTTTCACCACACTTCAGTCTCTCAACCAGCCCAGGACGCAAGCCCCTCGTTAAGGGGGAGGCCACTCCTGTCAGCCTGCTCCTCCCTGGCTGAAGAGTTAATGAAGGGGAGGGCATGACGGAGATGGAGCTGGCTAGCTAGCTTCCCCTGAACGTCCAGGAATGGAGGAGCAGGGCGGAGGGCGGATGGACGGACGGACGGACGGACGGATGGATGGATGGAGGGATGGAAGGGTGTGCCCATGGCTTTCTGCCGGCCCTGCTACACTGTGATTTCACCGCTCTGCATAGGACTGTGCTCATCGCCTCCTCTACCTGTCCTGCAGGATACCAGGCTGTGTTGCCGCATTGGTGAAAGTTGGCCGGGCGGTTTGACCAGATCTGCTCCCACGATGGATGCTCGGGGTCTGTCGGTGTAAATAGTATTCCCGCCTTTTGGAAAATTCTGTGCCAGCAATTCTCTCTCTCTCTCTCTCTCTCTCTCTCTCTCTCTCTCTCTCTCTCTCTCTCTCTCTCTCTCTCTCTCTCTCTCTCTCTCTCTCTTCCCCCCCCCCCCCTCTCTCTCTCTCTCTCTCTGGAAGGAAGGAAGGAAGGAAGGAAGGAAGGTGGCAGGATGGTTAAGACGTTTGCCTGCCAACAAGTACACCGTGAGGTTCTGGGTTCGATTCCCACCCTCGCCCTTTCTTCCCAGTTTGACAAAAAAATCGAACTGAATGTCAAATCCTTCGGATGAGACTATAAACCGAGGCCCCGTGTGCGAACGCATGTAGAATATCTTGCACACACGTTAAATCCTGTTCCGCTTTTCGAAAGAGTAGGCCATTGTGTGCCTGTGGGAACAGATGGCAAAATTTACAAAACCGCATACACACAGGGACTGGATGTAAAAAAGCACATGAGTGCTTATTCCATTATCCTCGATATAAAAAAAATCCAATCAAAATCTTCTCTGCCTCTCTCTCTCTCTGCCTCTCTCTCTTCTGCCTCTCTCTCTCTCTCTCTCTCTCTCTCTCTCTCTCTCTCTCTCTCTCTCTCTCTCTCTTTCTCTCCCCTCTCTTTGTTTCTGCCTTGTTCTTTTTTTCTTCTCTTCTGTCGGTCACTTCCTTGTTGGTCTATTTTCTGCCTTTATTGGTCCATTCTCTTCCCCTTTCCCCGGGAAAGTTTTTTTAAAGATAATTCTCTCCCTGCCAAATTCGGATGTGCTGGCCTGCCTTGTCAGGGGTTTGTTAACGGCAGCCAACGCTTTTTTCGTTTTATGACAGACAAACATAGTTGCTTGTTGTTGCTATGCTATTACGTTTATCATGTTTGCTTGTCCCCGGAGTTTAATGCATAACCTCATTTAAACAACAATAGTTGCTGTTTGAGGTTCAACGAACGAAGCACGAAAGAAAGAAGAAGATAGGAGGAAGTACGACGATGAGGAGGGAGGAGAGGATGGATAAAAGAAGGAGGAGGAACGAGAAAGAAGAAAGAAGAAGAAGGACGGAGGAGAGGAGGAGGAGGTAGGAGAGGAGGAGGAGGAGAGGAAGGAGAAGAAGAAGAAAGAAGGAGGAGAGGAGGAGGAGAGAAGAGAAGAAGAAGAAGAAGGAGGAGGAGGAGGAGGAGGAGAAGGAGGAGGAGAAGAAGGCAGGAGGAGAGAGAGAGAAGAGAGAGGAGGAGAGAATTGAGAAGAAAGAAGAAGAAGAAGAAGAAGAAGAAGAAGAAGAAGAGAAGAGGAAGAAGAGAAGAAGAAGAAGAATTTTCAGCAGAAGAACAGAGGAGAATAAGGAGAGAAGGAGAGAGAGGGAGAAGGAGGAGGAGGAAAAGAAGAGTAGGAAGAGAAGTGAAGGAGGAGGAGGAGAGGGAGGAGGGAGAGGAGGAAGAGGAGGAGGAGGAGGAAGGAAGGAAGGAGGAGGAGAAGAAGAAGAAAAATTTTCAGCAGAAGAACAAGAAGAGAAGAGAGGAGAAGAAGTGAGAAGTGGGAGGCGGAGGAGGAGGAGGAGGAGGAGGTAGAGGAGAGGAGGAGGAAGAGGAGGAGGAGGAGGAGGATTTGCAGAAGAAGAAGAGAGAAGAAGAAGAGAAGGAATGACAGGAGGAGGAGGAGGAGGAAGAGGAGGAGGAAGAGGAGGAAAAGAAGGAGGAGGAAGAGAAGGAGGAGGAAGGGGAACGAACCAACCAGCCATACACGTGGGAGTTTCAATGTTCGAATCATGGATAGCAGACTTATCCTTCTTTCATTTTTCCCCTTACGTAGCTAAATCTTGAATCGTGGTTGTTGTCTGAACAGAGATAGTCTGCTAACACAAGTAAAAAGAGGTCTCTGAATGCAGCCACGTGCACTTTTGCAAACGTCGTAGATAAACACACACACACACACACACACACAATGGTTCCTGTAACTTAAAATAATCTTTCTCTCCCCCCAAAAAAAACATATTCTTTGACTCCTTCAATTCTCAGCACTACTTCCACAACAACACCCGAATCGTCCCTAGAGAAACTTTTGCTGAAGAAACCCACAGCAGATCAGCAAAATGTAAATAAATGTGTACGCTAAAAAAAAAAAGTGTGTTTACTTCTATGGTGGTCGCCACGCAGCTGGCTGTTTCACTCTCGGGTCTGTTTCTGCAATTTAGGCAAGTTGTAATCAGTAGGGGGTGGGGGTGGGGAGTGGGGGGGGGGGGGGGGGGGGCTTAGTCTGGGGGAGGGGGGGGGGGGGGGGAGGTGTGTAGTAGTAATAGGGGGGTTACAGACAGAGAGCCAAGTGAACTGCGGAGGGAGGGCACAGAGGTCATGTCCTATGCAGTGTCCTATCACGCAATACTATACAGTGCCGACGTGATCGTGTAGCAGCAGCAGCAGCAGCAGCAGCAGCAGTGTTTATTATTTTTATTTTATTCTTGTATATTTATTTATTTATTTTATTCTTTTATATCGAGGATAATGGAATAAGCATTTATGTGCTTTTTTTTTTTTATACATCTAGTCCCCGTCTGTATGCGGTTTTGTAAATTCTGTCATCTGTTCCACCGTATGTTGTGTGTTGTGTATGTGTGTGTGTGTTGTGTGTGTGTTGTGTGTGTGTGTTGTGTGTGTGTGTGTGTGTGTGTGTGGTGTGTGGATAAATGGAATAAGCATTTATGTGCTTTTTTTTTTTATACATCTAGTCCCCGTCTGTATGCGGTTTTGTAAATTCTGTCATCTGTTCCCACCGGTAATGTGTGTGT
>CM054144.1:44630030-44640030 GCA_028751875.1 Rapana venosa
TGTCCTGGAAAATCCCAGAACACCCAAACATTTATCTTCTAGATTAAGCACACCCTCCATGAAAGAGAGTTGGCTTCCAGTCTTCAGTCCTAATGACATTATGGGCGAGGAACACACGGTCCGTACACTCTGGTCGCTTCACTCTCTCTCTATAACTATAGGGACAGTGTGATCCAGGGAAGAACGGCGTTTGTGTCGTTTTCTCTGTTGTCACCAGAGAAAAATCCCCAAGAGTGTTTTGTCAGTCAGGGAGTGCAGTTAACTTGGAGGTTCTTGAGAGGAAAAAGAAAAGTATTTTTTTCCAGAGGTTCTAGATTTTCAAAGTGCACAGCCTCTCTCTCTCTCTCTCTTTCTCTCTCTCTCTCTCTCTCTCTCTCTCTCTCTCTCACTCTCTCTCTCTCTCATTTCATTTTCTTCATTTTTTTTCCCATTTCTGTTGCTCTTTGAGTTGTATTGTGTGCTATAGGCCAAAGTAAAATAAATCATTTCAGAGTTCAGAGTTCAGAGTTCTCTCTCTTTTTCTCTCCCTCATTTCATTCTCTTCAATATTTTTTCATTTCCTTTACTCTTTGAAGTGTAATTTATCCAAAGGCTGAAGTACAAGAAATTAATTTATAGTTCAGAGTTCTCTCTCTCTCACTCTCTCTCTCTCTCACTCACTCACTCTCCTCTCTCTCTCTCTCTCTCTCTCTCTCTCTCTCATCCTCTCTCTCTCTCTCTCTCTCTCTCTCTCTCTCTCTCTCTCTCCCATATCTTCTTCTTCCACTTCTTCATTCTATCACCCTATTACCACCACCTCACTTTTGTCCTCGAAAATCTCAGAACACCCAAACATTTATCTTTTAGATTGAGCACACACTCCATGAAAGAGACTTGGCTTCCAGTCTTCAGTCCTAATGACATTATGGGCGAGGAACACACCGAGCAGCAGTGTACACTCTGGTCACTTCACCCTATATAACTATAGCGACAGTGTGATCCAGGGAAGAACAGTGTTTGTGCCGTTTTGTCTGTTGTCACCAGAGAAAAATCTCTGAGAGTGTTTTGTTGTCAGTCAGGGAGTGCAGTTTACTAAGTGGCTCTTCAGAGGAAAACAAAATGTTCCTATTTTCAGAGATTTTAGATCAGACTCAGAGGGCAGTATCTCTCTCTCACGCATTCTATTTCCTTCATTAAAAAAATTTCTGTTGCCCTTTAAATTTTAATGTGGCCAAAAGCCAAATGTCAATAAATCATTTCAAAGTTAAAAAATCTCTCTCTCTCTATCTCTCTCCTCCCTTATTTCGTCTTTTTCCACTTTCTGTTTTCATTCTATCAGCCTAATACTACCCCCAACTTACTTTTGTCCTGGAAAATCTCAGGACACCTGGTACACAAACACCCCAAACACCTATCTTCTAGACTGAGCACACACACACACACACACACACACACACACACACACACACACACACACACACACACACACACACACACACACACACACACACACACACACACACACACACCCTCCCTGAAAGAGACTTGGTTTCCAGTCTTCAGTCCTAATGACATTATGGGCGAGGAACACACGGAGCAGCAGTGTACACTCTGGTCACTTCACTCTATATAACTATGGGGAGGGTGTGTCCAGAGATAACAGTGTTTGTGCCGTTTTCTCTGTTGTCACCAGAGAAAAAGCTCCAAGAGTGTTTTGTCGGTCAGGGTGTGCAGTTAACTTGGAGGTTCTTGAGGGGAAAAAGAAAGTTTATTTTTCCAGAGGTTCTAGATTTTCAAAGTGTGCAGCGTCCTCCTCTCTCTCTCTCTCTCTCTCTCTCTCTCTCTCTCCTCCTCTCTCTCTCTCTCCTCTCTCTCTCTCTCTCTCTCTCTCCCTCTCTCTCTCTCTCTCCCCTCTCTCTCTCTCACTCATATATTTCATTTTCTTCATTTTGTTTTCATTTCTGTTGCATTTCCTTTGAGTTGCATTGTGTGCTATAGGCTGAAGTAAAATAAATCATTTCAGAGTTCAGAGCTCTCTCTCTCTCTTTTTCTCTCCCTCATTTCATTCTCTTCAATTTTTTTTCATTTCTGTCACTCTTTGAAGTGTAATTTATCCAAAGGCTGAAGTACAAGAAATTCATTTAGAGTTCATAGTTCTCTTTCTCTCCCCCATATCTCCTTCTTCCACTTCTTCATTCTATCACCCTATTACCACCACCTCACATTCGTCCTGGAAAATCTCAGAACACCCAAACATTTATCTTCTAGATTGAGCACACCCTCCCTGAAAGAGAGACTTGGCTTTCAGTCTTCAGTCCTAATGACATTATGGGTTAGGAACACACGGAACAGCAGTGTACACTCTGGTCACTTCACTCTCTCTATATAACTATAGGGACAGTGTGATCCAGGAAAGAACGGCGTTTGCCCCGTTTTCTCTGTTGTCGCCAGAAAAAAATCTCCAAGAGTTTTGTTGTCAGTCAGGGAGTGCAGTTAACTTGGAGGTTCTTGAGAGGAAAAAGAAAGTTTATTTTTCCAGAGGTCCTAGATTTTCAAAGTGCGCAGCCTCTCTCTCTCTCTCTCTCTCTCCTCTCTCTCTCTCTCTCTCTCTCTCTCTCTCTCTCTCTCTCTCTCTCTCTCTCTCTCTCTTCTCTCACTCATTTCATTTTCTTCTTTTTTTCCCCATTTCTGTTGCCCTTTGAGTTGCATTGTGTGCCATAGGCAGAAGTAAAATAAATCATTTCAGAGTTCAGAGTTCTCTCTCTCTCTTTTTCTCTCCCTCATTTCATTCTCTTCATTTGTTTTCCATTTCTGTTACTCTTTGAAGTGTAATTTATCCAAAGGCCGAAGTACAATAAATTAATTTAGAATTCAGAGTTTCTCTCTCTCTCTCTCTCTCTCTCTCTCTCTCTCTTTTCTCTCTCTCTCTCTCTCTCTCTCTCTCTCTCTCTCTCTCTCCCATATCTTCTTCTTCCACTTCTTCATTCTATCATCCTATTACCACCACCTCACTTTTGTCCTGGAAAATCTCAGAACACCCAAACATTTATCTTCTAGATTGAGCACACCCTCCCTGAAAGAGAGACTTGGCTTCCAGTCTTCAGTCGTAATGACATTATGAGCAAGGAACACACGGAGCAGCAGTGTACACCCTGGTCACTTCACCCTATATAACTATAGCGACAGTGTGATCCAGGGATAATGGTGTTTGTGCCGTTTTCTCTGTTGTCACCAGAGAAAAAGCTCCAAGAGTGTTTTGTCAGTCAGGGAGTGCAGTTAACTTGGAGGTTCTTGAGAGGAAAAAGAAAAGTTTCTTTTTCCAGAGGTTCTAGATTTTCAAAGTGTGCAGCCTCTCTCTCTCTCTCTCTCTCTCTCTCTCTCTCTCTCTCTCTCTCTCTCTCTCTCTTTCTTTCTCTCTCTCTCACTCATATTTCATTTTCTTCATTTTTTTTTCATTTCTGTTGCCCTTTGAGTTGTATTGTGTGCCATAGGCCGAAGTAAAATAAATCATTTCAGAGTTCAGAGTTCTCTCGCTCTCTTTTTCTCTCCCTCATTTCATTCTCTTCATTTTTTTCCATTTCTGTTACTATTTGAATTGTATTGTGTCCAAAGGCCGAAGTACAAGAAATTAATTTAGAGTTCAAAGTTCTCTCTCTCTCTCTCCCTCTCTCTCTCTCTCTCTCTCTCTCTCTCTCATCTCTCTCTCCTCTCTCTCTCTCTCTCTCTCCCATATCTTCTTCTTCTTCCACTTCTTCATTCTATCACCCTATTACCACTACCTCACTTTTGTCCTGGAAAATCTCAGAACACCTAAACATTTATCTTCTAGATTGAGCACACCCTCCATGAAAGAGACTTGGCTTCCAATCTTCAGTCCTAATGACATTATGGGCGAGGAACACACGGTCAGTACACTCTTGTCGCTTTACTCTCTCTATATATTATAACTATAGGGACAGTGTGATCCAGGGAAGAATGGTGTTTGTGCCGTTGTGTCTGTTGTCACCAGAGAAAAATCTCTGAGAATTTTGTTGTCAGTCAGGGAGTGCAGTTCACTAAGTGGCTCTTCAGAGGAAAACAAAATGTTTCCTATTTTCAGAGATTTTAGATCAGTCACAGAGCACAGTCTCTCTCTCTCTCTCTCTCTCTCTCTCTCTCTCTCTCTCTCCTCTCTCTCTCTCTCTCTCTCTCTCTCGCATTTCATTTCTTTCATTTTTAAAACTGCTGTTGCCCTTCAAATTTTAATGTGGCCAAAAGCCGAAGGTCAATAAATCATATCAAATATCAGAATCATCTCTCTCTATCTCTCTCTTCCCTTATTTCTTCTTCTTCCACTTTGTGTTTTCATTCTATCAGCCTATAACTACCCCCCACCTTACTTTTGTCCTGGAAAATCTCAGGACACTTGGTACACAAACACCCCGAACACCTATCTTCTAGATTGAGCACACACTCACACACACACACACGCACACACACACACACACACACACTCCCTAAAAGAGACTTGGCTTCAGTCTTTATTTCTAATGACAATATCAGCGAGGAACACACCGAGTAGCAGCAGCAGTGTACACTCTGGTTGCTTCACTCTCTCTATATAACTATAGGGACAGTGTGATCCAGGGAAGAACGGTGTTTGTGCCGTTTTCTCTGCTGTCACCAGAGAAAAATCTTCAAGAGTTTTGTTGTCAGTCAGGGAGTGCAGTTCACTAAGTGGCTCTTCAGAGGAAAACAAAATGTTTCCTATTTTCAGAGATTTTAGATCAGTCACAGAGCGCAGTCTCTCTCTCTCTCTCTCTCTCTCTCTCCTCTCTCTCCTCATCTCTCTCTCTCTCTCTCTCTCTCTCTCTCTCTCTCTCTCTCTCTCTCTCTCTCTCTCACGCATTCTATTTCCTTCATTTAAAAAACATTTCTGTTGCCCTTTAAATTTTAATGTGGCCAAAAGCCAAAGGTCAATACATCATTTCAAAGTTCAGAAATATCTCTATCTCTCTCTCTCTCTCCTCCCTTATTTTTTCTTCGTCCACTTTCTGTTTTCATTCTATCAGCCTATAACTATAGGCCGAAGTAAAATAAATCATTTCAGAGTTAAGAGTTCAGAGTTCTCTCTCTCATTTTCTCTCCCTCATTTCTTTCTCTTTTTTTTCCATTTCTGTTGCTCTTTGAATTGTATTGTGTCCAAAGGCTGAAGTACAAGAAATTAATTTAGAGTTCAGAGTTCTCTCTCTCTCTCTCTCCTCTCTCTCTCTCTTCTCTCTCTCCTTCTCTCTCTCTCTCTCTCTCTCTCTCTCTTCTTCTTCTTCTTCTTCCACTTCTTCATTCTATCACCCTATTACCACCACCTCACTTTTGTCCTGGAAAATCTCAGAACACCCAAACATTTATCTTCTAGATTAAGCACACACTCCCACACTGAAAGAGACTTGGCTTCCCCTCGTCAGTCCTAATGACATTATGGGCGAGGAACACACGGTCAGTACACTCTGGTCACTTCACTCTCTCTATATAACTATAGGGACAGTGTGATCCAAAGAAGAATGGTGTTTGTGCCGTTTTCTCTGCTGTCACCAGAGAAAAATCTTCAAGAGCTTTGTTGTCAGTCAGGGACTGCATCTCACTAGGAGGTTCTTGAGAGGAAAACTTAAGTTTCTGTCTCTTGAGGTTCTGGATTGCTCACAGTTTTAAGTATGGATGGAGACAGGCAGTCTCTGTGTGTGTGTGTCTCAAGTCAAACATGTTTAAGGCAAGAGTTCAGTTTTTCTACTCTCCTAGAACTGGAACAATTCAATGCAAAACGATGCGATATCATACGATACGATGTGACTGAACACGATAAATTCATTAATGGTGCCATGCAATACCATACAATACAATACCATACATTGCCATACAGTACCATACAATACAATACCATACAATGACATACAGTACCATACAATACAATACCATACAATGACATACAGTACCATACAATACAATAAAGTACCATACCATACAATAAAAAAAGAATAATAGTGAATCTTTCTTGTACAGCCTTGCATCTTGTTATAGCAAAACAATAGTCTATTTTCGCTTCTTTCAGGACAAAATGCTTAATAATAAAAAAGGTTGTGGGCTTTGCTTTCTTTTCAGTGTACTAGTTATCCTCTATATTCAACGAATACTTTAAAGCATTGAATTGCGAATCGTGGCGAACTACTCATCGGATTAAAAAAAAAAAAGAAAAAAAAAGAAAGAAGAACTGGTCCAAGCCAAGATGTCAGTTAATTGCCAAGGCATACACTAAAATGTTGATATGTTGTAAAAATGTTGCGTTGAGATTGCCTTCAGTCATGACAAGCTCTTAACACAACAACCTGCCACTCTTTCTTTAAAGGAGAACAAATCCCCTGAAGTCGGAGTATGGCTGCCTATATGGTGAGGTACTTTAAAACAGTCATACACGCAAACTTCTCATTCAGTAGTGTGCAGTTTCAATCTCACAGTGATTCCCAAATGGGATGAGTGAGTTAGAGTGCACATTCTGGGTGACCCCCACAGTGTTAAGCTGGGGAACGCACACCACCACCACCACCACCACCACCACCACCACCACCACCACCACCACCACCACCACCACCACCAGCAACAACAACAACAACAGCAGCAAAATAAAAAGAACAGTTTGAAATTTTGCTATTATTCCAAGCCAACTACTTTTTTTCCCCCAAGTCAACCGAAATGGTGATATAGATGCTAGTCTGTTAAAGAAATAAAACCACAGGGACAAAGACCTGGCCTATATTTTACTGATGTTAAAGTCCCCATGGCAACAAGAAAGCTTTCCGTGGTATATTGTAAAGACTTCAGTCTAGCACAATTTTCAGGGGGGAAAAAATCGCAGTGACGCAGGCGCACACGTGCGTGCGTGCACGCACATGCACATACACACATACGCACGCGCGCGCGCACGCACTGCAGTCTCTGTGGACCAGCCCTACAACAGCCTGTTGCAGCGTGCACTGGGTCTCCATAGTAAAATCACCACATCGTTTTTGGTTTAAAGCCCGTTTCTTATGAAACTCTGGCATTGTGTGGAGAAATGACTGCCTATTGTATGTGTGCATTAAAGTGTATACTGCATGAAAACAAATGTTTGAATCACGGAGTGAAATTATGTAGTTGCTCTTATTTCAAGCAGTGACCCGACACACACACACACACACACACACACACACACACACACACACACACACACACACACACACACACACACACACACACACACACACATATTCACACACAATCACACACACACACACACACACACACACACACACACACACACACAACACACACACACACACACACACACACACACACACACACACGCGCGCGCGCGCACACCTCCCCTCACTCCCTTGCAACTAGCTGGTCGATCTCTCTCCTCAAGTGGCACAGAGTTAGTATCGCCAAGCTCACAGTTCTTCTTCTTCATGTGCCAGGTCTGTTGCAGACATCGACGATCATGGCCTTCCATTCCTCTCTGTTGTCAGTTCTCCTGATGAGTTCATTGTTGGGGGATTCTGTCCTTGTTGCGTAGCTATTCAGACTGTCTGTGTATCTTGTGCGTTGTCTTCCTCTGTCTTTGGTACAGTTCTATCACTCTCGAAACCACTGTCTTCATCGATACAGTCATGATTCATTAATTTTAAAAAGTTCAGCTGCTTCTTCAGCAGTCAATGTCTGACGTACGCGAAACCATACTGCAAGCATGTGACACGAACAACAACAACGACAACAACACTAAACACAACAAAAGCACACGCTCAATTCATACGCAACTCAACTATGAAGAACGTAATAATGTATGGAACTTATATACCGCTGAATCTTGTAAAGCAACAAATCAAAGTGCTCAGATGACATTTTGTTTCTATATCGAGGATAATGGAATAAGCACTCATGTGCTTTTTTACATCCAGTCCCCGTGTGTATGCGGTCTTGTAAATTTTTGTCATCTGTTCACCCCGCCACACAATGGCCTACTCTTTCGAAAAGCTTAACAGGATTTAACGTGTGCGCAAGATGTTCTGCATGCGTTCGCACACGGGGCCTCGGTTTCTAGTCTCATCCGAAGGACTTAGTACCGACAACATAGTGGCTCAAGCACAGCAAGCTAAAACGACCTTGTCAGAGCAGAGCAGAATGAGAGGGCGAAAGCAAAAGGAACTGTTGGGGTACAGATAAACCCGTAACCCTGTCCACCGGAGATAACTGCGTGGTACGGATCAGTCCGTACCTCGTCCACGGGAGATAACTGCGTGGTACGGATAAGTCCGTACCCTGTCCACGGGAGATAATTGCGTGGTACGGGTAAGTCCGTACCCCGTCCACGGGAGATAATTGCGTGGTACGGATAAGCCCGTACCCCGTCCACCGGAGATAACTGCGTGGTACGGATAAATCCATACCCAGGGTAGAAAGTGGTTTACACCCCACCCCCACACCGCACCGCACCACTCCACACCACAACTCTACTCAAAGCAACACAGCATGTTCAACACATCACACGACAGGACACCACACACACTTCTTTACAACACGAACACTAATACAATAATATTGATACATATAAAAAAAACAACCAAGAATGTCCCACACGTACGATGTACTAACATAACGCGGTCATACAGAAAGACTTAGAGAGCTTATTTATTTATCTATATCGAGGATAATGGAATAAGCACTCACGTGCTTTATTACATCCAGTCCCCGTGTGTATGCGATTTTGTAAATCATGTCATCTGTTTCCACCGGCACACAATGGCCTACTCTTACGAAAAGCGGAACAGGGTTTAACGTATGCCCAAGATATTCTGCGTGCGTTCGCGCACGGGGCTTCGGTTTATAGTCTCATCCGAAGCAGCTTCCAGGAAAGAGCTACTTCAGTGTACAAGTGAACACGTTCACAGCGCATTGTGACAGCCCAAAATGAGGCCAGCATCTAGAATACAGACTTGCTTATTCTGAACGCATTTCTGATGGACTCAATCGAGTTTTTCCATGCGATTTAGTTGAAAATTATTTTCTGCAAACGGAATTACAAGGCTGTGAGGAAGTGAAGCACTTGGGTCAATTTTCTTTCCTTCCTCCTCCTCTTTTCTCTCATTCTCAACCTGTTACGTGGAGTGTGTGTTTGTGTGTGTGTGTGTGTGTGTGTGTGTGTGTGTGTGTGTGTTGTGTGTGTGTGTGCGTGTGTGTGTGTAAGCGTGTGTGTGTGGTGTGTGTGTGTGTGTGTGTGTGTGTGTGTGTGTGTTGTGATAGGTAGGAAGGTGGTGGTGGGGGAACAAGTGTGTGCCTTGATGGATTTGTGTGTTGCAGTAATTGGTCGTGTGGTGGTATTGGTGGTCGTAATGTGTGTGTGTGTGTGTGTGTGTGTGTGTGTGTGTGTGTGTGTGTGTGTGTGTGTGCGGCGTGTGCGTGCGAGCGTGTGTTATAAATGGCTTCGCGTATAAGTGCCTGCACACATTTGTGCGCTTGCATATATATATATATATATATATATATATATATATATATATATAATTATATGCGTGTGAGTGTCTCACACTAAGTATTCCAAGATATTCCAAGATGCGAATGTGTGCGCGTATGCATGCCTTTGTGTGCACGCGAACAGGGAGGAGACAAGCAGTTAACATCTTACAGCACTCCATCCCGGACAGTTATAAGCATAAGCACAGACAAAACAAGACTGTCTTACTAGTGATAACACGACCACAAATACAAAATAAGCACATACAGAACTAGAATGTTTTACTAGTGATAATATGACCACGATTATAAACATAAGCACATACTGAACAAGAATGTTTTCTAGTGATATAATGGACAACATTATAAACATAAGCATATACAGAACTAGAATGTCTTACTAGTGATAGTATGGCCACAATTACGAACATAAGCACATACGGAGCAAGAATGTTTCAATAGAGACAGTAAGGCCACAATTATGAACATAAGCACATACAGA
>CM054144.1:44657530-44667530 GCA_028751875.1 Rapana venosa
AAAGAGATAGCCAGACAGAAACAGACACACACACACATATCCACAGAGACAGAGACAGACAGAGACAGAGAGAGAGACAGAGAAAGTATTGACAAGGAAGAGACACGGACCGTTTACATTCATTATAGCATTTGGCTGAATATCAATCCCAATCCATTTAAAACCTACACCAATAATTAAGTGGCCTATACATATAATGCTCTAAATGAAAAACCAATCATTAACATGTTTTTAATAAAAAAACACCAAACCAAAACAAAAAGAAATAAACGAATAAATTCAAACAACAGCTATAGCAGACCCCCCAAAAAACAACAACAAACAAACAAACAAAAAACCACACACACAACACACACACACAAACAAACAAACCAACAACAAAGAAACCCCCCCCCCAAAAAAAAAAACCCAACAACAACAAACAAACAAACAAAACCCAACGCATACAAATGAATATGGAAAGAATTGTCTTGTTTTGTCCTCAGAATTAGAAGACCATTAGATCTATCACGTCTGTGTAACTGTCACTTCAGCTGTCCTGTTTCTCACTTTCTTTCGTTCTTCCACCTTCTTTTCTCTCCTCTTTCCTTCTCTCCCCAAAACACACCTGTCTCCCATACATCTTGCAAGCTCAACTCCTTTCTTTCCGCTGGTGTTTCTGTATGTCACGTCCGTCCCCTTTCCCCAAATGCTAAATTTAAACTGGCCCCCGGACAAATTTCACCCCCCTGACAACAAAACACGGAAAAAACACACCACAAAGCGGGTTGGGTTTTTTTAATACTTTTTCTTCTCCCAATTTGCGAATGCTGCTTTCTCCAGAGGTACAGGAGAGAGGAGAAAAGGGAAATCTAGGGGGGTCTAGATTTAACGCATCTAGCCCTGTCTAAAAAGCGAAACGCCCCCGGGTGGGAATTTGTGCGGGGGTTTCAAAACCCTTTTGGGACCCCCAAAACTTCCCCCCCCCCCCCCCCCCCCCCCCCCCCCAAACCTTTAACCCAATGAGGGGGGGCTGGGCGCTAGTCTTTCGGATGAGACGAAAAACCCGAGGCCCCCAGTGTTTTAAACACCCCAAAATTATTCAGCGCACGTAAAGAACCCACGGCAACAAGAGATTTGCCCCCTGGGCCAAAAAATTTATGTAGTAAAAAAGTCCTCTGATGGGAAAACAAAAACAGTTGCAGACCAAACCCCCCCCCCTTTCCCCCCCCCCCCCCCCCCCCAAAAAAAAAAGGGGGTGGCGCTGCTCTTGGGGGCACACGCTCTCCCCCGGGAAGAGCAGCCCAAATTTTTCACTCAAAAATCTCGTGACTTAAAAGGGATATAAATTTTAAAAAAAAAATTTTAAAATATTCGCATAAAGGTTGAATTTGTAACCCCCCCGAGGATTTCTCTTACAGGTATACGTTGACTACCTGGTGTTTCTTTTTAAGGACGTTTTTTGGTGTTTAACTTCCAGGTAAGAAAGTTTAAAAAAAAAAGGGTTTTCCGGGAGGAAAATAGGGGTGGGGCCCGGGGGAGGGTGGGGGGGGTTTGGGGGTGGGGGGGGGGGGGGGGGTTTGGGGTTTTGGGGAAAGGGGGGGTACACTGCAGTGAAAGTTCAAGTTCCCTGAAAGTTAAAAAGTGCCAAAAATCACTGTTTTGGGGTTTTTTTAGCACAATGGTTTAGTTAAAGGGAAAAAAAATTGGGGAAGGGGGGATTGGGGGGGGGGAGGGTGGGTGGGGAGAGGTGGGTGGGGGGGGAGGGAGAGAGAGAGGAAATGGGGGGGGGGGGGGGGAGAGTGAAGAATGAGAGGAGGGAGAGAGGGGGGGGGGGGGGGGGGGGGTGGGGGGGGGGGGGGAAGCAACAACATTTTCAGAAACATCAACAGCAGCTTTACGAAACCAGAGGAAGGAAGGAAGGAAGAAAGAAAGAAAGAAAGAAAGAAAAAAGGGGAAAGGGAAGGGAAAAAGAAAGGGAAAAAAGGGGAAAAAAAGGAAAGGGGAAAGGGAGAAAAAAGAAAGAAAAAAGGGAAAGGAAAGGGAAAAAAAAAGGAAAAGGGGGGAAAAAGGAAGGAAAGAAAGGAAGGGAAAGGAAAAGGGAAAAAAGGAAGGAAGGGGAAAGGGAAAAAGAAAGAAAAAAAAAGGGAAAAAAAGAAAAAAGGAAGGAAAAAGGGAAGGGAAGGGAAGGGGAAAGGAAAAAAGGAAGGAAAAGGAAGGAAAGGGGGGAAGGAAGGAAAAAAAGGGGAAAGGAAAGGGAAGAAGAAAAGGAAAGGGAAAAAGGAAGGAAAAAAAGAAAGAAAGAAAGAAAGGAAGGAAGGGGGGAAAGAAAAAGGGAAAAAAAAAAGAAAAGGGAAAGGAAAGGGAAAATTGGAAAAAGGTGAAAGGGAAAAAAAAAAAAGGAAAAAAAAGGGAAAAGGAAGGGGGGAAAAAAGGGGGGGGGGGAAGGAAGGAAAAACCCCCCAAAAAAAAAAAAAAAGGAAAGGGAAAAAAGGAAAAAGGAAAGGAAAAGGGAAAGGGGAAAAAAAAAAGAAAAGGGTAAAAAAAAAAATAAAAAAAAAGGCAAAAAAAGGGAAAGGAAAAGGGAAAAAAAAAAAAGGTGGGGGAAAAAAGGGGGGGCCCCCGGAAAAAATTTGGGGGGCCGGGTCCCCCCGGGGCCCCCCCTTCCCTCCCCCGGGCCCGGGCCAAGGGCCCCGCCCTCCCGGCCTTCCCCCTTACTCCCTTCCTTCCTTCCTTTCCTCCCCCCCCCTTTTCCCCCTCCCCCCCCCCCTTCCCCCCCCTGGCCCCCTTCCCGGCCGTCCCTTTCCCTTCCTCCCCCCCCTTCCCTTTCCGGGCCCTTTCCCCCCCCTTTTCCCCCCCCCCCCCCTTTCCCCCCCCCCTTTTTCCGGCCCCCGTTCCCCCCCCGCCCTTGGGCCTTTCCCCCCCCCCCTCCCTTTCCCCCCCACCCCCCCTTTTCCCCCCCTTTTCCCTCCTCCCCGCCCCCCCCCGTCCCCTTTTCCCCCCCCTCCCCCCCCTTCCCCCTCCTCCCCTTTCCCCCCCCCCTCCCCGCGCCCCCCCCCCCCCCCCCCCCTCCCCGTCCAAAAGTCCCCCCCGCCCCCCCCCCCGGCCCCCCCCACCCCCCCCCCCCCCCCCCCCCCCCCCCCCCCCCCCCCCCCCCCCCCCCCCCCCCCCCCCCCCCCCGCCCCCCCCCCCCCCCCCCCCCCCCCCCCCCCCATGCCCCCCCCAGGGCCCCCCCCCCAAAAGCCCGGAAAAGAAAAGACCCCCCGCCGACCCAAAAAACGCCCCCCCACCCAACCCCGGCGAAAAAACGCCCAAAAAAAAAAGGCAAACCCAAATTAGAACGAAAAAAAAAATCCACTCCAACCCAAAACCAAACCCCAACCCCCAAAAGCCCCCCCACCCCCCAAAACCCCAACACCACATAACCCCCCCCAAACCCACACGGGAAAAAAGAAGGAGGAGAAAGAAAGAAAGAAAGACAAAAGGAAAGGGAAAGAAGAAGCGAAGAAAGAAGGAAGGATAAAGGGAAGAAAGGAAAAGAAAGGAAGAAAGAAAGGAAGGAAGGAAGTTAAAGAAGAAAGGGAGGGGAAAGGGGAGGAGGTCAGGAAAAGAAGGGAAAAGGGGAGTGGGTAGGAGAAGAAAAGGAAAAAGGAAGGGAAGAGGGGGTGGGTGGGGGGGGTTGGGGGGGTGAGGGAAGTTGGGTGGAAACCGGAACCCCGGGGGAAAAAGGGGGTTGGGAAGGGGGGAAAAAAAGGGGGGGGAGGAAACGAAAGGAAGAGGGAAAAAAGGAAAAGAAAAAAATACACGCCAGAAATGGAAGAAAAGGACCACACAAAAAAATTAAAAAAAGCGTAAAAAGAAAAAAAAAAAAAACCACCACCACAATTGAATCAACCCCCCAAACCAAAACCCCAAACCCACCCAACCAACCCAACACAACACCCAACATAACCCAACCCAACCCCCCCAAACAACATAACCCAACTACCCAACCCAACCCAACACCACAACATGACACACTACAAAACTCTTCAGTTTGCTCCGTGTTCAGATTTTGACAACGACGATCATGTCTGCCCCAAACCACCACACAGTAAAAAAACATTGTCTATACTTCTTTCTTAGCAACTTTAACTTATCGCAACAGCCACTGACTAAATGACACTGACCGGAAAAACACACACCAAACGCCCCACACACACGAACACATGCACGCACTTTGCACACACACGCAACACACATCCTTTAATATCAAACTGTGAAAAGACTTAAAGAATTTGAACGCAACACACACATATACACACACATACGCCCGCGCGCCCCACACACACACAACACACACACACACACACACACAACACACATACACACACATACGCGCGCGCACGCACGCACGCACGCATGTACACACACGCAACACACACATATACACACACATACCGCGCGCACGCAAAACAACACACACACACCACACAAAACACACACAAATCCCTGCCGTACCAGTTGTCCGAATGACTATGATTTAACTAAACAAAGGGTTCCATCGACTGAAAGATTCCCCACAATACAAAGGCCGAGCATTCTTCTTCTTCTTCGTCGTCGAACGCTCAGACAGCAACAGTACTATTGTTGTCTGTCACATGTAAAAAAGCGTCACGCTGCCGTTAATTGCCTGACAAGTCAGGCCCAGCGCATCCGACTTCGGCATAAGAGAGAATTCTGATCTTTTAAATCTTTCTGGGGGAAAAAAGGCAGGAGAATGGACCAAGAAGGCAGAAAATAGACAAGGAGAAGGTAACAAGAAAAGGACCAAAGTAGACACAAGCGAATGATAGAAAAAGCGGAAATTTCTAGCACAGAATTTCCAGTAGTAGGTGGGGATGCTATTTATACTGACAGGCACCCCGGCCATCCCCACAGGGGTAGGCTGGGCATTCAAGGACCTTGTCTTCAGCACAGTTCCTGTATATCCGAGGTCCCGTGGGGTAGAGGGTGGTGTGTACCTTGTCTTTCAGGACACCTGCGCTATAAATGGCAGGCTCTCTCACTCTCTCCTGAGGTATGTGCAGGGTCGTTCCAAGAGGTCATGGCTGAGCTCTAGAAGTAGGGGGCACGCAATTAATTCCTTCCTTCGCTGTTTAGGTTACACTCTTGTATTAGCTTGCGGGTCATGTAGTATCTACTACAGAGTGCCAGTCGGTAAAAAATGTTTGTTGGTTTTCACAGATTCTTTTAAAGTACGAAACAAAAAATGCACCGTGCACTTGTTTTGAGGCCATAGACTAACGACAGGTGAGTGATGAGAAAGAGGAAAATGATCCTCAAAATGAGGATTGCTTGTGTTCCTGCAGTGTTCACCCCGAGCACGCATATTGTGGTGAGGGAGCTAGGAGTCGACAAAGGACTGAGCGTTTGCTGAAAAATAAAACAAGTTGAAACCTGCCAAATTTGTTCGTCCTGAGTTTTGAGTCAGGGGCCAGTCTTTCACAAAAAGTGGTCTTTATTAATTTCTGTGGATGCCTTAGAACGTGCAGTATTAGTGCAAGAGTGGTATACGAAAACAGAAGGAAAAGTGCCAGATGCTAACCGTGGTGTGTAACCTTTTTGCAGAGAGGCCTGAATGGCGAGAAGTATGGTGTTTCAACAGTGTCAATGGCTGACATCCTTCCAAGGCCCCGTGAGCGAATGCACCCAGAACATCGCGCCCGCCTTAAAACCTGTTCTGCCTTTAGGAGGAATAGGCCGTTGTGTACCGGTGGGAAAGGATGATAAAATTTACAACAAAACTGTATGCACACGAGGACTGGATGTAAAAAAAAAGAGCAACACGAGTGCTTATTCATTATCCTCGAAATAAAAGAATCAATTAAAGGTCTGTTTCATAATTATATGTGTGATTTTTTGCTTTTGTTTTTAGTTTTATTTTGTTTTCAGTTTGTTAATGTGTTTGCTTGTTCTTAAACTGATGGGAAGAAACAGGCGACAACATTCTATTTACCTAACCTCAACCACGGCTTAAAGGATGAGTGGACGACAAAAGCTACAAAAGCTGTGGTAGGTTGTGTCAATACCTCCGACTCAGAAATAAAAACAAACCCAACATAGAATGACCCTTAATTCCAGACACCCGCAGAACAGCATGTCCCAGTAAGCAAGAAAAATGTATTTAGCTTTTATAACAATGTCAAAGCAGCAAGTCAAGTCAACAGGTCTGGATCAAGTTGTGTGTCTAGGTCCATCAACGTGTAGCTGTTGTTTTGTGCAACATAAATATCAATTCATTTAGCAGCATCAGCCGTGAGAAAGAACGCCAAACAAGAAACCTCGCACACAACGCTGCACAGCCGTTAAGGATCTGTCTGCTTTTGACACCGGTAAAAAGACCATACTGTCAAATCCTTCGTTATCAATCCTTCACTGATAAAGCAGTGGTTTAGTGGCTCTTAACCATGGTACTAGCCAAACAGAGCTGTGTTAAATCACAGGCAAACTAACTCTCTTCGTGTTCCATGGAATGAATTTCTCTTCTGGTTTATTGCTATGAACAAAGACACGCATGATGATCTGACGGAAAGAACAATGTGATAAAAACAAACCTTGCAAGCATCCCTAGGATGTAAAGTAACTGGAAAAATAAGCACACATATTAATATTAATCATACCATCTTACACAAATCTAGTACGGGGATAGCCTGGTGGTTAGAGTGATGCATTTGTGATCTGCTGACCCGGGTTCAATCTCGTTCTAGAGGATTTTTTTTCTCTGGAGTTAACATCAGTGCCGACTCCACTCTCCCCCAAAAGTCTTTCGGATGAGACTAGAAACCGAGGTCCCGTGTGCGAACGCACACAGAACATCTTGCGCACACGTTAAATCCTGTTCCGCTTTTGGAAAGAGTAGGCCATTGTGTGCCGGTGGGAACAGGAGACAAAATTGACAAACCCGCATACACACGGGGACTGAATATAGAAAAAGCACATGAGTTCTTATTCCATTATCCTCGATATAAAAGAATACATAAATAAATAGAACAAGTAAATAAACACACGCACGCAAAAACACACACTGTCACCACACACCACACACACACACACACACAACACACACACACACACACACACAGCACACACAGTCTCTCTCCCTCTCTCTCTCTCCCCTCCTTTTCTCTCTCACAACACACACACACAAACAAACACACACACACTGTCACACACAGTCTCTCTCTCTCTCTCTCCCCCTCTCTCTCTTCTCTCTCTCTCTCTCTCCACAAAAACAACCAACGCACGCAAACCCCCACACAACACACCGAACACACACACTGTCACTATCTCTCACACTATCACACAACACACACACACACAACACACACACACACACACACACACACACACGCACACAAACACACCACACACTCTCATCACTCTCTCTCTCTCTCTCCTCTCACACACACACACACACACACACACACACACACACACACACACACACACACACACACAAGCACGTACCTCCCCTACCCACCCATCCACACACACACGCCCACACTTTTCTGCTTGTCCAGATCCTAATTCTCTTGTGTGGACAGTTTCAGGTGGTCTGAGAGAGACTGGGCACCAAGCGTTTGCCGCTTTTGTTGTGGTTGAAGCACGCCCGACAACAAAGACAAGCCGTTACTTTGGCAGTTGAACACAGGCCCGACGGGAAGCACGTGCAAAAATAGGTTTTAGTAGTGTGTATGTGTGTCGCGCGTGCGTGCGTGCGTGCATGCGTGTGTGTGTGTGTGTGTGTGTATGTGTGTGTGTGTGTGTGTGCAGACGTGTGTGTTGTGTGTGTGTGTGTGCAGACGTGTGTGTGTGTGTGTGTATGTGTGTGCGTGTGCGTGCAGACGTGTGTGTGTGTGTGTGTGTGTGTGTGTGTGTTTTATTTTTATTTATTTTATTTTATTCTTTTATATCGAGGATAATGGAATAAGCCCTCATGTGCTTTTTTTTTACATTCAGTCCCCGTGTGTATGCGGTGTTGTAAATTTTGTCATCCGTTCCCACCGGCACACAATGGCCTACTCTTTCGAAAAGCGGAACAGGGTTTTAACGTGTGCGCCAGATGTTCTGCGTGCGTTCGCACACGGGGCCTCGGTTTATAGTCTCATCCGAAAGACTTTCGGGGAGAGTGGAGTCGGCACTAATGTTAACTCTAGAGGAAAATATCCCCTTGAACGGGAATCGAACCCTGGTCGTCAGATTGCGAGCGCAATGTTCTAACCGCTAGGCCATTCCGTGTATGTGTCGTGTGTGTGTGTGTTGTGTGTGTGTTTGTGTTTGTGTGTGTGTGTGTGTGTGTGTGTGTGTGTGCGTGCGCGCGCGCTCGTGTGTGCTTCCTCTGTCTAAGACAGACATGTTACCTTCGCTACATTTTTTCATTTCCTTTTTTTGAGCTTCCAACTAGACTAATGAGCTTAACAGAGAGTTGGTAAGAGTAACAAAGAGGGAGTATGACACCATGACAACTACGTCAGCAGAGGGTGACGTGATAAATGACGTACCATCAGTGCTGTATGTCATAGCAACGTAAGCTGCTTTAACAAAAAAAAGTGGGTGGTTTTTTTTTTTGTTTTGTTTGAGGGGTGGGGGTGGGGTGGGGGGGGGGGGGGGGGGTGGGGGTCTGTTATTTGAGATTACTGCATTTCTCTCTCCTCTCTCTCCTCCTCTCTCTCCTCTCTCTCTCCTCTCTCTCTCTCTCTTTCTCTCTCTCTCATACCAACCTAGGCTGATGTTTTGTTTTTGTTTGTTTGTTTTTTTGTTACTTGAGGTTACTGCATTTCTCTCTCTCTCTCTCTCTCTCTCTCTCTCTCCCCTCTCTCTCTCTCTCTCTCTCTCTCTCTCTCTCTCTCTCTCTCTCTCTCTCATACTGACAGGTAAGTGGCGAGAAAGTGGAAAATGATCATCAGAATGAGGATTGTTTGTAGGCTTGCTAGGCTGATGTTTAAAATAAAGTGTTCTTTTTCGTTTTGCTTGTTTGTTTTGTTGTTGTTGTTGTTTTCTATTTGTTTGAGCTTATTGCATCTCTCTCTCTCTCTCTCTCTCACTCTCTCGCTCTCTCTCAGCATTCAAACACAATCATTCATTCTACAAATCTACGCCTATAGATCAATAATCTCCTCTCTACTCTTCCAGACTATTTGCTTTCTTCTCTTTTAACCCCCCCCCCCCCCCCCCCCCCCCCTCCCTACCACCACCACCCTCTCCCTCGCTTCTACCCTTTTCTCCTCTTCTCTCATCCACCCACTATCTCTCAGTTTATCCAACAGTCCTCTCCCTTGGTGCAGCAAAACCCCAGCCACAATAGGCGCACCCCATTTTACGAGCCGCCAAACTAATAATCATTACAGACGACAGTCAGGCATTGTCCCTCAAGTGTGAACATCATAATCATTACAGACGGCAGTCAGGCATTGTCCCTCAAGTGTGAACATCATAATCATTATAGGCGACAGTCAGGCATTGTCCCTCAAGTGTGAACATCATAATCATGACATCTCCAGCACTATTGAGGCCAGGTGAGGATACTGATCATCGCGATCTGACTGGGTTTGATTGAGGGTGTGGAAATAATCATCGTGACCAACACCTCATGGGTAAACGTTATTTTCTTTTGGGGGGGGGGGGGGGGGAGAGAGAGAGAGAGAGAGAGAGAGAGAGGAGAGAGAGAGAGGGAGGGAGGGGAGGGAGAGACAGAGACAGTTATACAGAGAGAGAGAGAAACACAGAGAGAAAGAAAGAGAGAGTGAGAGAGAGACAGACAGACAGACAGACAGAGACAGAGAGAGAGAGAAACACAGAGAGAGAGAGAGAGAGAGAGAGCTTAAACTGGGATGATTTATTCACGAACAAAGCTATCAGCTCTACATGAGGGGGGTGATGAATTATCAGAAATCAGTGAGATAAAGAGAAAAAAAGAACTTCACTTTTAATGAGCATCAATAGGTACCAGAACTGTGACTTGCACCATGATATAATTAGC
>CM054144.1:44677530-44685030 GCA_028751875.1 Rapana venosa
ACTTTGTTAGAAATGAAAGCATTTCGAAAATCTATCACATTGCTTGTACAGCCATTATAAAGACAATAGCCAGAATCATATGTTTTCTTTCTAAAGTGCTTCCAGCAAGCGTTTTGTAGCAAGCTGTATCCCTCATGCAGAGATAAGGCAACGTTTATTTCACAAGAACTATTTTTATTTTAAACATTCAGAACTTAAACCAAATGAATTAGCAAAATCAGTACAGTCAGCTCCCTACCCACCTTGGGAACTTTTTAAAGCTCATTTTGACATCAATCATTCTTCTGTAAGAAAAGCTGAAAATGTTAACATTCTTACATCGCTAGTAAAAGAACATATTCAAACTACTTATCCTGATCATCTCAAAATCTATACTGATGGGTCCGTTTTAAATATTAATGAGGCTGGTGCAGCTTTCATTATTCCATCATTAAAAGTAGAACGAGCTGTCAACCTGGGAAAAAATAAATCTATATTTACAGCTGAGCTAACTGCTATAGTGCTGGCACTTAACTATGTACTTGACTTCCCTAAAGACATATTCAACTTTACTTTTGTGTGTTGATTCTAAATCGGTTTTAACATGCTTTAGGAAATTCTACTTTTAAAGTAAGAAAAGACCTAATCATTGAAACAGGCATCTGGTACCTTTTGATTTTAAGAGGTAGTACTGTTACTTTCTGTTGGGTTCCTCACACACTGGTATCTTTTTTAATGAAAAAAGTTTGTGTGTGTGCGTGCGTGCTTTGTGTGTGTGTGTGTGTGTGTCTGGGCTGTGTGTGTGTGTGTGTGGTGTGCGGGTGTGTGTGTTGTTGCGTGTGTGTGTGTGTGTGTGTTTTGTGAGTGGTTGTTGTGTGTGCGCGAGCGAGCGTGCGTGCGTGTTGCGAGCGAGCGTGCGTGCGTGCGTGGGCAGTGTGTGTTTGAGAGAGAAGAGACGCTTTGACGCTTTGACCAAATCTATTGTCATTCCAATGTGGCCTATTGACAAGGGGGGGTTATACACGACTTTTTTTTTGTAAATACAAATAAATAAAAAGAAAAATCGGTGTTGTGTGTTTGTGTGAAGAGAGAGGAGAGAGGGGAGAGAGAGAGGATCGAAGGGGAGAGAGAGAGAGAGAAGAGAGAGAGGGGAGATGAAAAGAGAAGAGGGGAGGAGAGAGAGAGAGAGAGAGAAAACGAGAGAGAGAGTATGAAACAGACACACACACACACACACACACACACCCTCCCCCACCAACCCCAACCCCCACCCACACACACACAGACACATTCTACTTCGTTAATATTCTACAACTGCTTCAGACAGACCCCAGTGCTTTGAACTGATGAATTCACGGAGAAAAATGACCCTACCTTCAACACAAGGCTTATTACGCTCAAAGCAAGCAGGAAGAAAAAAACAACAACAACAACTCGCGCAGAAAAAGTCGATTCTTTGAGCGAGTGAGTGGCACACTGTCTGCTAAAGCACATACAGTTCTTTACCTGGGAAGAAGGGGGCTGGGGGGAGGGGGGGGGGGGGGGGGGGGGGGGGGAGGGGGGGGGGGAGGGGGAGAGGAGAAAAAGAGAAAGTAAAATTGCTTATGGAAAGAAAATGCAGAATAAAGCGTACAAAGGTACCTCTTTGCCTTAAGAGGAGGGGGGGGGGGGGGGGGGGGGGGGGGGGGGGCGGGGGGGGGGGGTGTTGTGTGTAACGGGATACCTAGTGGTTAGAATTGCGCTCGAAACCTGACGACCCGGGTTTGAATCCCGTTCAAGGGGAATATTTTCCCCCTGAAGTTAACATCAGTGCAGACTCCACTCTCCTCAAAAGTCCTTCGGATGAGACTATAAACCGAGGCCCCGTGTGCGAACGCTCGCAGAACATCTTGCGAACACGTTAAATCATGTTCCGCTTTTCGAAAGAGCAGGCCATTATGTGCCGGTGGAAACAGACGACAAAACTGACAAAACCGCATACACACGGGGACTGGAAGTTTTTTTTTTTAAAAAGCCCATGAGTGCTTATCCCATTATTCTCGATATAAAAGAATGAAATAAATAAAGAAATAAAGAGAAATGTTTTTGTATTGGAAAGAAAAGCAGGGGAAAAAGAGGGGTATTTTCAATAATATTATCTGGCTATGTTTGGGCTGAAGATGGATGAGGTGTTGAGCTTAAATTTTCACTCCGCATATTTAGAAAAAATGAGAAGAAAAAATCACACAGACACACACATACATGCACACACACATACGCACACACGTACGCACACACACATGTATATTATATATTTATACGTTCCCTACCTACCTATATTGTATATATATATATATATATATATATATATATTGCCTGCCAGTTCCCATATCTGTCAACAGACGCTGTCCCATCTATTTCTGCAGCTGTTTGTTCCATCTCTCCCTCCCTCCCTCTCTCTGTCTCTGTCTGCTGTCTGTCTGTCTGTCTGTCTGTCTCTCTCTCTCTCTCTCTCTCTCTCTCTCTCTCTCTCTCCTCTCTTCTCTCTCTCTCTCCTCCCCTCCCCTTACGATTAAAACTAATTTCAAATGTAAATTCTAAGCGGTCCTAACCTAACGCAGACAAACACAGAGATGGTAACTGCAGGATTGGCATTGCATAAAATCGACTGAAGCTTCCAGCAGAGCATACGTGTAAATAAAAAAAAACATTGTAAAAAAACAATCTGTAAGCTTACGTCTCTGCCCTGGAAATTTCACGACTAACGTAAATGTCAGCTCTGTCTTTTGACGTCACAGGTGTTATGACGTCACTAGTCTTCTTTTTGTGCTCTCCTCCGGCATATACCAGTATGCTTGTTTATAATACATGTGGCTTTTATTGTTGTTGCAGCTGTTAAATCATGATACAGAATCCATACCATGGTGATTATTTAGGCTGTACTGAATTGTTTTTATCTGCGTAGTCAAATTTGTGTTTTGCGTCCCATCCCTCTTCTCCCTGTCTCCTTGTAAAAATAGGCTTGAACCCTTACAGCAATAAGCTATTCTCTCTCTCTCTCTCTCTATCTCTCTCTCCCCTCTCTCTCTCTCTCCTCTCTCTCTCTCAAACACACACACACACACCCACACACCACAAACACACAACACAGGGGCAGGAATGCATGAGGCATGCCCCAAACAGGAAACGCACACACACGCGGGCGCGCGCGTGCGAAAGTAAAGACACCCCTTGCAATATATTCAATAATGTCTCCATCATCTACACTGTTCTAATAGGCTAATACACTTTAAACCAGAGGTAAACTTTACAGATGGGGTGTAAACAGTACAGAAATCGATCAAGAACATTGACAAGTTGTTGATGGGTGATAACCAGAGAGAGAGAGAGAGGAGAGAGAGAAGAGAGAGAGAGAGAGAGAGAGAGAGAGAGAGAGACGAGGGAGAGAGAGAGAGGGGGGGAGGGAGAGGAGAGAGTGAGAGAGAGAGAGAGAGAGAGAGAGAAGAGACAGACGGGACAGACAGACAGACAGACAGACAGAGACAGACAGACAGAGACATAGACAGAGAGACAGAGACAAAGAGACAGAACTCGAACTCTAACTCTAACTCGAATGATTTATTCACAAAAAGGCCATTGGCCCATACATGAAGGGGGTTGCCGAATTGCTTTGTATTTTGGTGGGGGTAAGTAAGGACAAAATGTTACTGTATAACAAAAAGTCAGCTACAAAAATATGATTTAGGATAACAATATCTCTCTTATTCTGAAAGCTTTACACAAATCAGAAGTGAGGCTGTGCATAACCTCAGGATGACTTTATGCCAGGAGTAAACAGAGTCTAAATAAAATTAGGCTGCTACTATACTTAACAGGGATGTAATTCGACAGAGAGAGCGAGAGCGAGAGAGCGAGAGAGAAAGAGAGAGAGAGGGAGTCAGAGAAAGAGACAGACAGAAAGACAAAGATACAAAGAGAGACACTGCTGGCTTGCAAGAATCTCAGATGGACGAATATAACTTCCACCAATGCTGGGATTATCCAAAAACGAAAATGTGAAATGGGAGTTCACAGGTCTGGAACCGAAATAGCATATACAGAAGAAGGGAACAATGTACCTCAGAACACTTGTCAGTGGTCTCCATTCATGCAGAACATGGTCAGCCGCGGATGCAAAGGATGTTTTCGAAATTGATGTTTCCCCTTTTAGTTTGATGGCTGTCAGTTTGTGCAAAGAAGTAACTTTTACCTGTTTTTTGAGAGTAGACAAGGAGTGGTTTTTGTTCATGAAATCAATACTTTTTGACTGTCTGTCCCAATATAGATCTCTTTGTCTGCTTGTTTGTCAGTCTACGTGCCTTCATGTCTCTTTCTGCCTCTGTCTGTCCTTCTGTCTCTGTCTCTGTCTGTTTCTCTGTCTCTCTGCCTCTGTCTGTCTGTCTCTGTCTCTGTCTGTCTGTCTGTCTGTCTGTCTGTCTGTCTCTCTCTCTCCTTCTTCTCTCTCTCTCTCTCCTCTCTCTCTCTCTCTCTCTCTCTCTCTCTTTCTTTCTTTCAGGTTTCTGTTTCAACCACCTCTCTCTCTCTCTCTCTCTCTCTCTCTCTCTCTCTCTCTCTCTCTCCTCTCTCTCTCTCTCTCTCTCTCTCTCTGCTTTCTCTTCTTCCCCCTCATTGACATCGTCCTCTTCATTGCCCCGCTTTAATAATTATAATAAGTAAGAAACCACACGCTTCAACTACCAGGTAAATCATAATTGTGGTCTCACACCACTTCATGTCACCATTGTCAGAAATGATCAGTCGTCATTTCTCCATTTCCCTCTGTTTTCTGTCTTTTTGTTGTTGTTGTTGTGATGTTTTTGTTTGTTTGCTGTTCTCATCCTTTCCTGTCTTGAAAAGCACATTAGCCGATTTCAAGCCCACATTTGGAGGCAGCCAAAACATGAACATACATGATGGTTAATAGATGCGCGTAATTTCAACTGACACTGCCTATATATCACCCTTGCCTCCAAGAGCAATTTCAGAGGGTTTTTCTTTTTCCATTTTTTTGTCTGGAAAGGCATGATTGATGGCCAATTTTAAGGCTGTTCTCTGACGTCACAGGAGATAATGACATTGTCAAGAATTTAAGAAAAAGGGAAACCTGATGTAATGATGCCCAATAGCTTGACAGAGAAAATGTGCACGCTCACTGTGCAGACACATGTGCATGCAAACAAAAACATGGACATAAAAACGTGTAGAGGTGTAGATACATGCATGCAAACACAAACAAAAATGTTGCATTAACTGAGATAAATGATAAGGAAGAAAGGGAAGGACGGATGAAAAAAGGAAGCATACAAATGTGAAAGAAAGAAGGAAAGGAAAGAAGAAAAATATATAAGGAAAAAAAAAAAAATGGAAAAAAATAAAGAAAAAGCAAAGAGAAGAAAGAAAAAACAGTGAAAAAAGAAAAAAAAAAGAGAAAAAGTGAGAGAAACGACTTAAAAAAAATCAAACAATGTAAGCAACATCAACAAAAAAGATTGAAAAAAGAAAGAAAAGAAACAATAAAAAGGAGGCTAGACTGTTTAATATATATTATAAAATGAAACAAATCCCTCCCCCTTACCTCAACATTTTCAAAAGTGGTTTCCACAGTAATATAATTCTGGACCAAATATAAGCTGTTCATTACGTAAAAGCATAATTTTCTTCAAATGGTCTACAATACTACAGGACAGGTGAAGAAGGTGAAGGGTAAGAGAACAGATGGGGAGTAATCTGCACTGAAGTTGGACAGAAAAAAATGGCAAAGGACTTTTTCGGTAGGACACAGAGAGGCTAGGTGCTAACAATAAAATATCAGGTGGACACATATAACTTACACAGTTGCTTGAATTACTTCAGCTTCTCTCTAAACAAAAGGAACATGTGAAATCCAGTTCACAGGTCCAGAACTAAAATAGGATATGTATAAAGAAGAAGGGAACTTTTTTTTTTACCTCTGGAAAACTTTCAGTGGTCCCCGTTCATGTGGAAAATGGTCAACTACCCATGCAAAGAATGTTTCGAAATAGATGTTTCCCCTTTTACTTTTATAACTGTCAGTTGGTGCAATAGCTTTTACCATTTCCAAAGTGAACAAGCAGTTGATATTCCTGTCTGTCTGTCTGTCTGTCTGTCTGGGCATGCCACTGTATTTGTCTTTATGCCTCTGTCTGTCTGTCTGTGTGTTTCTGTTTCAGTCTCTTGTGTCTTCTTTTTGCTTTTTATTTTTGTTTTGTGTTATTAAAAATTGGGATGAGAGAGAGAGATGAGTGAGAGGAGAGAGAGAGAGAAGAGAAGATGAGAGATGAGAGAGGAGAGAGAGTGAGAGAGAAGATGAGAGAAGAGATGAGGAGAGAGAGAGGAGAGAGAGGGAGGAGAGAGCGAGAGAGAGGGTTGATCTTGTCAATGTTTTTACATTTTCGTTTATCTCTATTTTCTTTCTTTTATCTATCTTACTTGGTAGGAGAAAGCAATATGTCAACCTGTTAATTGTAAATCTGTTTCCTTCCTTTCAATCCTTGTCGGCTGTCTTTTGATCTTCTTTCCCCATTTTTTCCCCTGCTTTATAAAAAATCAGAGATTAGGGAGTCGGAGACAGCAAGGCATGGTAAACCATTGGTGGTAATCCGTTTACTGTGCTTTAAAATGACTGATGTACAGTAAACTGGTCCTAAACTTCTCTCTGCCCGTGCTCCACCCTTATGATGGCCTATTTTCACCTTGTTCCTTTCATCACCACGGCAGTATACACTTGGGTCAAGATTTTTCAGGAACCAGAAAATGACAAATAATGTTTTTTGCTCCAAAACACCTCATTGCGCACCCCAATTGCCACAGCACCTGTGGCTTTATGTTTAATACCTGTTGTCACCAATCTCGGCATACAATCAATGTTTGGATGAACAGGAAGACATGTTAAGACAGGGAGGAGAGCAACAAGGAAAAAAATGGAAGTAAGAAAATTTAATAAGAAAAACGAAGAAAGAAAAAAAGCAGAGGGAAAATTAAGAACAAACTTTAAAGAAAAAAAGGAAAGGAAAGGAAAAAAACTTGATTGAATCAGAAGAAGAAAGAAGATAATGAAATGAACGTTAACGAAATTTTATTATCTGAGGGGTAATAGAATAGTAAAGACCTTTTTACATGCCCGTCCTGAACAGAAAGAAGGAAGAAAGAAAGGGAAAAAGACAGAGAAAAGAAAAGAAGAAGTAGTAAGAGAAGAAGAAAGAAGAAGAAGAAGAAAAAGGAAGAAGAAGAAGAAGAAGAAAAAGAAGAAGAAGGAGAAGAAGAAGAAGGAGAAGAAGAAGAAGAAGAAAAGAAAGAAGAAGAAGAAGAAGAGGAGGGGAGGAGGAGGAGGAGGGAGGAGGAGGGGGACGAGGAGGAGGAGGAGGAGATTTAAAAAAGACAGACTAAAATGACAAGCAACAAAACAAAACAAAACAACAGAAAATGATACACGTTTAACACAGATAAGAAAGCAATACAAGTATTAATTACATGAACAAAACC
>CM054144.1:44692530-44695030 GCA_028751875.1 Rapana venosa
CTGTGTTTGGGAAAGTACAACGTTTCAAAAACCAAATTCTCATCTTGAGACGTTCAGTCTTGAAACTGGCCATTTTGAGATAATTTCTTTTTTGTGTGAGACAGTTTTACTGTGCCCAGATTCAGCCTTTATAAGCCTTGTATGATTTTCATCAACAATGTGATTAAGATAATAATAATAATAATATTGAACACAAAGCATTAGCTTTCTATTATTAAAACAAACAAACAAACCAACCCTGGATATGGCCAATTCTGCATAAGCAGACAAAAGTATAATTATTATCACCTTGTTGTTGTTGTTGTATTTTGCTGCTATTTTGAAAGGGCTGGGTTGAGGGGAGGAGGAGAGAGAGAGAGAGAGAGAGAGAGAGAGAGGAGAGAGAGAGAGAGAGAGAGAGAGAGAGAGAGAGAGAGAGAGAGAGAGGAGAGAGAGAGAAAGTGTCATGGTTTAACTGTTAAATGCCGTGCCTTCCCCGTTATTCATAGGCAATAGTTTCGTTTAGGCCTACAACCTATTCCGCCTGATCAGCAAAATTCAGGATTGAATCCTTTAGTATGAAAAAATATACTAAAAGTGATACTAAAGATAACACAGTCCAGGGACTACCCTTCACCCTCCCCCCTCAGCCCCCCCCCCCCCCCCCTTCCTAAAAAAAAGCCCCAATTAAACCAGCAACCTCCCCCCCCCCCAACTCCAAACAAACAAAAAACAAACAAAACGAATATATCAAGAAAAATAAAAACTCCGCTGCACTAAAGTACACTCTATCTGCAGTTCATTAAGGGTTTCTACTAAAAGTACAGAACCTATTACTGCGATGCATCCCATTCCAAAACGGAACAGACAACGCCGCCAGGGGAATTTTATAGGCTATATTAATTAATATTATCACATTCTTTGGGTTTTTTTATTCATTCAACGACAGCTAGAGCTAGCAGCTGAGAGTAATGCTTTGGGCAGGCATTATAAAGCAAATGCATGCATGCCTTTTATTCCGATGTTGATTTCTGCGACTTTGGTTCAGAAACAGTGCACACTTTTGAATCAGCAGACAGTGTGAGTTGACGTTTTACCTGCACTTTCTGCTGTCTATATCGATTTGTCTATCTGTACATCGCTCTTTGTGTTTGTCTCTGTCTGTCTGTCTGTCTGTCTATCAGTCAGTCTGTCTCTCTCCTTCCCATCCCCCCCCCCCCCTTCCCCCCCCCCCCCTTTCTTTTTCCTCTCGCTGTCTTTCTTCACCGTCTGTTTGTTGTTGTTGGGTTTTTTTTCTAATGGCTTTCTCGGGCTGTCTATCTGTCCATTTATGTATTTTTTTGTAACACACCACACCACACACACACACACCACACACACACACACACACACACACACACAACACGCACGCACGCACGCACGCACGCACGCGCGCGTACACTCTCTCTCTCAGGTCCCGTGAGCGAACGCACGCAGAACATCTTGCGCACACATTAAAACCCGTTCCGCTTTTCGGAAGAGTAGGCCATTGTGTACCGGTGGGAACGGATGACAAAATTTACAAAACTGCATACACACAGGGGCTAGAGGAAAAAAACCCACAAGGGTGCTTATTCCATTATCCTCGAAATTAAAGAATTTCTCTCTCTCTCTCTCTCTCTCTCTCTCTCTCTCTCTCTCTCTCTCTCTCTCTCTCCCCTCTACAATGAAATAACATTGTACTGATATAATAACAAAACAGCAGTGCTTGGTGTGGAGCTAACCGTGGTGTTTGTTCAATCCTCTGTTTAACTGTGATATCACCGGCAATATTCACATTTTCTTCCATCCAGGCAAAAATTCCAACCTGTCCAGTGGACAGAAAAAATTATAAGATTTTTACATGTAGTTGGTTTTTTTTCCAGTAAAAAAACCCACGATGTATGCAGTTTCCCCTTTGAAGAAAAAAAAAGTAGACGTTTCCGGTGACGTCACATGTAAGGGGAATTCATGAGGATTGGACATAGGGCAGGTACAAAGCTTTAAAACACTCACACACAACACACGCACACACACACAGACACAAACACACACACACACACACACACACACAGAGAAAGCGGCAAATGAAAAAATCACTGGCGCGAAAGGAGTTGCAATGCATATTGTTAGATTGTTAGATCGGGCTCATCAATGGCTTTGCTATGAAGGACTGAAGAGTGTGTTGGCACCAAAGTAGTTTGTGTAGGACAGGCATGTTGAACTTCTTGTAAGAGAGAGAGAGAGAGAGAGAGAGAGAGAGAGAGAGAGAGAGAGCAATGAAAAAATGAACAAATCTGTCGCTGTTAAACGTTTGCAAACTATTCAGCAGCAGCAGGTATTGATACATGGGGTGTTGTTGTTGTTGTTGTTTCTTGGGGGAGGGGGAAGGGAGGGGGTGTTTGTTTGTTTTTATTTTAGAATTTACGCCATGTACTAAACTTAACTGTGACGCAAAAATAGGACATGGTAACTACGTCAGTACGATTTATCTTCAAGATCA
>CM054144.1:44705030-44710030 GCA_028751875.1 Rapana venosa
GTTTGCTGCATCTGGAATTATGAATACAAATGATTTGAATTGTCAGTGCAGAGTGCCATTTTACTCCTTACCCCCTCCCCTCCTTCCGCACACACACAGACACACAGACAGACAGACAGACACACACGCATGCGCATGCTTGCACGCACACACACACACACAACCTCATAAAACAATTTTGAAAATCTTAGAAATAGGTGCATCTATAGGAGACATCTATGTCTGTTTCATGAATGGTTTTGGATTTTGGAAGAGGTTAAAAAAAACAACCCTGCTCTATAAACACATGCACATACTGGAAAAATACTCTAGAACAATCCCCTCCCTCCAAAAAACAACAACAAAACAACAACAACAAAGAAACAAACAAACAAAAGCAAAACACACACACACCAAAAAAACAAAACAAAACAAAACAAAACCCATAAAGTTGTGCATGGTCAAAAACGAGGTTCTATATTTTCACCTCCAGCCAAAGTTGTCAAGGTCAGAAATAACTTGTGTAATTGTTCACACTTAGTAGATTGAAAGGCTTTATATATACTCAACTCCAGATTTTGTGTCGAAGTTTACAAGGTCACAAATCACTTGCGCAAATTTTCACATTTAACCTGTGTTGGTTTTTGCAATGTGACGTTCATTTTCTCGCCCCAAAAATGTTTCAAGTGTAAACAGAATCTGCATTTCTTTTGAGAAACAAATCTTAAATTCCACAACCAATAAATGTCACTGTCAGGGCAACGACAGTGATTATTCAATTCGTCTGAAGATCTATCTATCTATCCATCCATCCATCCATCCATCCATCCATCTATCTATCTATCTATCTATCTATCTATCTATCTATCTATCTATCTATCTATCTATCTATCTATCTATCTATAGCTCTCTCTCTCTCTCTCTCTCTCTCTCTCTCTCTCTCTATATATATATATATATGTATGTATGTATGTATGTATGTGTGTGTGTGTGTGTGTGTGTGTGTGTGTGTGTGTGTGTGTGTGTGTGTGTGTGTGTGTGTGTGTGTGTGTGTGTGTGTGTGTGTGTGTGTGTGTGTGTGTGTGTGTGTGTGTGTTCACTTTGTTCCGTTGCTGTTATTTTTTCCCTTTTGATTATCGAATGGAAAAAACCCTCACGTCGTTTTGTAGATATCTAACAGAATAACACACCTGTCAAACCGTATCGATCAGAGTGGATATGTATGTGGACACACAGTTTAGGATTGTGGGATTACATTGAAAGCATGTGCTTAACTGAAAGAAAGGGGAGGGAAGGGGGAGAGAGACAGAATGGCTTGGTGGTTAGAACGTTCCGTTCGTGATCTGACATACCGGGTTCCAGCCATCATCAAAGACACCCAGTTTAATGGCTTTTCTTCCTGAGTTGACATCAGTGCCGACTCCACTTCCCCGACTATCCTTCCAATGAGACTAAAAGCCCAGGTCCCGTGTGCAAACGCACACCGTTACATCCCGTTCTGCCTTTTCAAAGAGTAGGCCAGAGGGTGGGACAGGATGACAAGATTAAAAAAAAAAAAAACGAAAACCGCAGACACACTGGTGTTGTGTTTAGGCATAACCCCAAAAAGTCGGAATGCGGCTGAATTTATGTTGGGCTAAAACGTAAACTTAAGTGGTATGGGCATGTCACAAGATCCAAAGGACTTGCAAAGACAATTTTACAAGGCACTGTCCAAGGAGGAAGAAGAAGAGGCAGACCAAGGAAGAGCTGGGAGGATAACATCAGCGAATGGACAGGCCTAGAACTCAACAAAACCCTGAGAAAGGCAGAACAGAGAGGGGAATGGAGGGAACTGGTTGTTGAGTCTTTGACGGTGCCCCCACGGTCGTCAGACTACGGGACAGATAGAGAGATAGATAAAACAGTCGCATACGCAAAATCTCAACACTGGAGAACCTCGTAGGTCTAAAGCTAAGGAACAAAACAAACGAAAGAAAAATAAACCGCAGGAAAAACAACAACAACAAAACCCAACAAAAAAACACCACTTAATCCACGCACCGCACACACACAAAAAAAGGAAGAAAAATAAAAGAAGAGAGGAAAAACTAATAACTGCAGAAAGGACTGGCGTGAAGATAACTCGTAATGTTTTTATGTAGAGTTGTGTATACCTTGGCAGAGCTATAATTATAACAACACTGGCTTTTATTGCAAGTTTTTAAAAAATCTTATCTTTTATCAAGAAAACCAGATAGAGCTGTCTGCCGTCATTCCTAACTGCGTTTAAACTGGAATTGGCGTTCCCTTAGTGACAATGACAATGACAAACTCTGACGTTCGCTTAGTGACAATGACAATGACAATGACAAACTCTTTTTTATTTCAAGGATAATGAATAAGCAACCATGTGCTTTTTTTTACATCCAGTCCCCGCCCTTAGGGATATATAAGAGAGAGAGAGAGAGAGAGAGAGAGAGAGAGAGAGAGAGAGAGAGAGAGAGAGAGAGAGAGAGAGAGAGAGAGTGTGTGTGTGTATGTTGGGGTAGAATTGAACCTAAGACTGTTCGTGTTTTTTGTCCACCTGCTTTTGTCCACCTTAGTGAGTAGCTGTGTGCTCGGGGCGGGCCCGCTATTGCGCGAACGAAGAAGCGGAAAAGTTGCCAAGGTGATGCAAGGAGGAAGGTGGCAGGATGAGTTAGACGTTCGCCTGCCAATTAAAAATCCCGTGGGTCCGAGTTCGGTGGGAAGCAAAAGGGCAGTTTGATTTAGGGCGGCAGGGGGTTTGAACTTGCACAACTTGCACACGTCTCACTGTAAGCTCTCTGGGCCTACCAGCCGTTCCTGTAGGGGGCGGGGTGGGAGGGGGGGGGGGGGGGGTATGATTTCTTGGAAAATTTACTTTGTTGTACTTGCACTTTTTCTTGGAAAATCTACTTTCTGATGTACTTGACACCTCTTTATTTCCCTTTATTGTTTAAAAATATGCATTGTCTTTGCCATGAAGATTAGCAGCCTAAAGTATAAAACGACAGTGTCGCCTAAGGTTTAATATACTGTCGCGCAATAGCGGGCCCCCGCAATATCGGGCCCGCGCAATAGCGGGCCGACCCCGTGTGCTCTGTGCGCATTCAACCTTTTCCACATATATGCTGGCAAATTGATTACATTTTCTTTGAAAGTTCAATATGCTATCTTTTTTTTCTTCTACACTGTGGAAACCAATGTAAAGAAAATACAATCCTTGACTTCATAGAATGTCCATCTTCACTTGCGTAGTTCTTAACGTTTTATCTGCTCTTTTGTTTTTTGGTGCGAAATCTTAAAAAATAAACCACGACAATAGTTATAGCACTCGCATAGATCTAACTAATGATACTATAGCTGGACACTCTCTGCGAACAAAAAATGGACCAAGAAACAAAAAGTAACAAACGCAGACTCTCTGTCTGTCTGTCTTTCTCTGTATCTCTGTCTGTCTGTCAGTCAGTCTGTCTGTCTGTCTGTCTGTCTGTCTGTCTGTCTCTCTCTCTCTCTCTCTCTCTCTCTCTCTCTCTCTCTCTCTCTCTCTCTCTCTCTCTCTCTCTCTCTAACTCTCAACATCAGTCTGCTGATGTAACAATCAAACGCTGAGAAAAAGAGTTAACGTTCAAGATGTAGATCTCATTCCTTTAACCCTTTTTTGAGGTAGCCTAATGTGGATTACAACCATGTTCAACAGGAGAAATAAACCTAGCAGTAACTGACTTTTAATATATCACCAGTACCAAACAGAAACACGTGTTCATCATGGAAGGGAACAGCTATAGTAACATAATCAACAAAACAATAACATTTACATCTGATTGACTGCTTCAAATTCTAGCCCTTTAATTCGTCAATAGTTACATAACGTTGACGTCAGCACTTATTCTCAAAATACAGACGGACGTGATGTGGCAGCAGTCGTAATCAGCTTTCTTCTTCTTCTTCTTCGTCGAACGCTCAGACAGCAACTATTCTGTCATATGAGCAAAAATGCGTTGCGTTGCTGTTAAGCGCCTGACAAGTCAGGCCCAGCGCATCCGACTTTAATATAGGAAAGAATTGCTATCTTTGTAAGTCTTTCTGACAACCAAAAAAAAAAAAACCAACAAAAAAACCCGGCAGAAAAACAGACAAGAAGGCGGTGACAAGGAGAAAAGGAACAAGGCAGAAACAAAGCGAGGGATAGAAAAGATGGAACTGCTAGCACATATTTCCAAGAAGGTGGGGGATACTATTTATACTAACAAGTCTACCCCCCACCTCCCACCCCCACCCCGCATTAGAGGAAGGAGGGAAGTGGGGGGGGGGGGGGGGGGGCTATAAATATCAGGACTGGAATAGATCTAAGATAGAACCATTTCTCTCTATGTGTGTGCGGCCAGGCATGTACAGTTGATTAAAAGTCATTGAGTTAAGACGTCAGTCATCAGTGAGGCCACAAGTCAATACAGTTTATAATTCTTAATTGACTCGTGTGTGTGTGTGTGTGTGTGTGTGTGTTACTGATCACTAACTTTGATCTGGTCGATTTTTTTGCCGTTCATGCATGGCACTCTTGTTTCCAGAGTCAAGTGCAGCATCTGCAAAATCGGTTCGGCAGCGAAATAGCCACAGATTGTGTGTTGTTTTTTTCTTTTGCTTTTATGGAGCGAGGGTAAAAGTCTGACTGGTTGCAATATTTGAGTTGCCTCTCACTGTCTGTCTGTGTGTCTCTCTCTCTGTCTCTTTCTCTCTGTCTCTCTCTCTGTCTCTGTCTCTCTCTCTGTGTCTCTCTCTGTGTCTCTCTCTGTGTCTCTCTCTGTCTCTATCTCTCTGTCTCTCTCTCTGTCTCTCTCTGTCTCTCTCTCTCTGTCTCTCTCTCTCTGTCTCTCTCTGTATCTCTCTCTGTGTCTCTCTCCAGATGGAGACACGGCGGAGTGGGGGGGGGGGGGGGGCGAGGAGTGGAAGAGAGAGCGACTCAGAGACAGAGACAGAAAGTGTGTGTGTAAGAGAGAGCCAGAGACAGACAGACA
>CM054144.1:44715030-44717530 GCA_028751875.1 Rapana venosa
GATTTTGTTTCTAACTCTTTGGTTTAAACAGCATTTATTCGTTCAGAAACAACATAGCACCAATACATGGAGCTCTTTATAGTCATTGGTTTTGTATCGCTTCATCTTTCTTTGTTTCTATTTTTAGTTGCGTTTTAATAGCCTTTTTTTTGTTTGGCTTTTGATCTTTGCGACATTTGCTAGTCTTATTTCGCTTATTCACCATGTTTATCTACGTGTCTTTTTGTCTGCCTGCCAGTCTGTTTTTCTTTCTTTCTTTTTTTCTATCTGTCTGTCTTTCTGTCTGTCTTGCTAACTTTCTTTCTTTCGATGTTTCTAACTTTCTTTCTTTCTCTTTTTCTTTCTTTCTTTCTTTCTTTCTTTCTTTCTTTCTTTCTTTCTTTCTTTCTTTCTCGCATTTTGTTGTTGCCTTTTTTGCTTTTGCTTTTTTGTTTTTTGTTACATATTCACACACAAAAACCTTTATCTACATGTATGTTCACCTGCTTGCCTGTCTATTTATCTCTATGTCTATTCTACTTGTCTGACTGCATACCTGCTTGTCTATCTGCCCATGCGTGCATGCATGCATGCATGTATGCATGTACGTATGTATGTGTGTCTGTATGTCTGTATGTATGTATGAATGTAGGTATGTGTGTATGTGTGTGTGCATGCGCGCGAGCGCGTGCGTATGTATGTATGTATTTATGTATGTATGTTAAGTACACATGCATGCATGCATGCATGCATGTATGCTTGGACAGATGTATGTATGTATGTATGATGTATGTCTGTATGTATAAAACGCACATGTACTTGTACACACACGCGCACACACATACACTCACGCACACACAACACACACACAACACACATACAACACAACACAAACACACACACAACACACACAGACACAACACACACACAAAACACACACACACACACACACACTCTCTCTCTTCTCTCTCTCTCTCTCTCTCTTCTCTCTCTCCCCTCTCTCTCTCTCTCTCTCTCTCTCTCTCTCTGTCGCTCTCTCTCCCCTCTCTCTCTCTCTTAGAAACAACATCACGCATGCCAAACCTATCAAGACAGCAATCTGTGTGCAGCTAAGCAGACATAACATACACAGTCAATAAAAGTGCCACAGCATGGATTCAGCCAGGCAGGCAACACTCAAAACACCCCACTACACTGTGATTTTGTTATTCATTAATTTTTGGTTTTATCTGATCCACTTTTAGTGTTGGTCATGCAGCTCATTTTCATAGTAGGTAAAGGGGGTAAAGGTCTTCCCATGACCTGCGTGGTCGTAGGGAAACGAGACGTCAGGGACCTCAGCTTCTCCAGGGGCCAGCACATTGAGAGGGCGGCGCCCATCTCCTCTCCCTTGCTGCTTTACCTTCCCTGACCGTAAAGAGGGCAGGTACCCATTTACAGCTGGGTGAACTTGGGGACTGTACTGAAGCCAAGGCGCGCAAATGGTCATCCACCTGCTTGGTGACCACGCTCGATGTTGCTTAACCTTGACTTGGGAAAAGCGAGTGCTTTGACTACTGAGTCCCCAAATTTTCACTAGACAAGTGTTCAATTTTGGCATTTTTGGTCTTGATATAATGTTGTTTTTAAGATTATGGTTCTGCATTTGTGTTTGTTAACCACTTTAAGTCACGGCAGATTTCTCTGCGTGGAGTTCGGGCTGCTCTTTCCGGGGAGACTGCGTCGCCACAAGAGCAGCGCCACCCATTATTTTTTTTTGTCTTTTTCTGGTTGCATGTGTATTTTGTTTCCCTCTCAGAGTGGGTTTTTTTTCTATGGACTTTTTGACAGGGAAAACTTTTACGTGCCATGAATGCATCTTGGCACATGGAACCTCAGATTTCGTTATCTCATTCCTAAAAAAAACCCCTATCACCCAGACAAATCACTGGTAGTCTAGTGGATGGAGGACACGTTTTTGGCACAAGCAGGATTCGAACCCAGACTTCTAACTTTCCAGGCAGGTGCCTTATCTCGAGAGCAGCGAGCCACTTGTCTGCTGGGCTACAGGTGAGGTTAGTTCTCAATTCGCAGAATACAATTATTACAGTGTTTATGTTTTGTTTGATGCTTGGAGTTATTAACCTATCCTATTTGCTTGATATGAAAGGGAAAACATGAATGTCTGAAAGTTTGTGTGTGTAGTGTGTTTTTTTTGTATTTAGGGAAAGAAAAGCATCTTTTGGATGGGAAATACATAGAAATGAACAGATAAAAGAAAAAAAGCAGAGAGAGAGAGGAGAGAGAGAGAGAGAGAGAGAGAGAGAGAGAGAGAGAGAGAGAGAGAGAGGAGGGAGGAAGAGGAGAGAGAAGACAGAGAAGCAGAAACAGAAAAGAACAGAGAGGAGAGAGAACAGACACAGAGAGAGAGAACAAGAGAGAGATAGAGAGAGAAAGAGAAGACAGGCAGACAGAGACAGAGAGACAGAGACAGAGAAAGCAGAGACAGATGGAGAGAGCAGATAGAGAGACAGAGACAGAT
>CM054144.1:44722530-44730030 GCA_028751875.1 Rapana venosa
CTGCTGTACATAGTGTCCCTAAAAACAGAAAACAAACTAATGCAAACAGTACTACGCAATGATTGGCGGAATGCAACAAACACAATGTGCTCTATATAAGAACATGACAAGAAAATTGTTTTCCAGTGCATTGAAACGTATTGCAACACACCAGATGGTTGGTTATACAATTTTGAAACATAGCTCTTGTATCCAGAACATGAATACAACACACACCACTGTACATACAGTGTGAAACAACTTCAGGAATTGGGGGAGGGGGGGGGGGGAGGCTCTTGGGAGATGGTGGTGTGGATGTGGGTGTGGTGGGGTAGGGTGGGGGAGGTGGGGGTTTTCTCGTTTTTATGAAGTCTCACATAATTTTCAAACCTCATTTCACTTTCACGAAATCACAGTACTACTCTGCAACCCCCCCATCCCCTCTAACTTTTTCTTGCCTTGCTCAAGCAAAAACTTTTACCACATACTTCTGGAGTCAGCAAAACATTGATACAATCTTTTTTTTTTTTTTTTTATGGTACTACACTTTATTGATGTCTGCGATTTGCAGCCCCAGAAGCTAAGTAATGCTGCACTGTGTGGTAAGAAGGAGGGATGTTGAGGGTACGGTCAATATTTGTACTGGGCTGGCGACTGGGGAAATATACTGTGATTACTTGTGCACATGGGGGGAGGGGAGGGGGGGCAAGGGAGGGGGAGGGGGGGCGGGGTCAGCGCTTGTTGCATTGCAAGCTGCCAGCAGATGGAAAAAGCTGTTCAGACCACGACTGGGTAAACTCCGAAATTGAGGCAGAGACCTAGCTACCAGTGCTACCAACGTCACGCTACCGGCACTACTAAAGTCGCGTGAGACTTTAAAAAAAAAAAAAATGTCTGGCAGCAGATTTATTTGGTTATATTTCTTTTCTTGGGAGGTGGGGGTGGGGGGAGTATTGGTAGGTTTCTTTTTTCTTCCTTTTTCATATATTATTTTTAAGGTCATTTGCTCTGATTCCTTTTCCCGTCCTGGTTTATTTCATGAATATAAAATATGTACGTCTTAAGCGCTAGTATAGTGATGTACCATTTCCATTGCTTTGTTTCGTTTTTGTCATGTTTAAATTCTCTTTCAGTGTTTTGGTGTTTAAAGTATCGTGCATCATTATTCTCTCTCTCTCTCTCTTAAAGTATCTTGCAGTATCATCTCACACACACACATACACACACATATTACATAAACAGAGAGGCAGAGAGAGGGAGACAGACAGACAGACAGACAGTCAGACAGAGACAAATACAGAGAACACTGAGAACAAAATGATAGAAGAGGAGAGGGTTATGATAGACTGCAAAAAAACCCACACCAAACCATCCTGAATACAGTGACAAAAAAAGGACCAACGATGAGAAAGACCACGAACTGCAAAAAATTAATCCCAAAACTTAAATATATAGCCCTAGACAGTCATGGCCACAGTGGTTGCAGGCTCCACATTATCGTTTGTATCGTCATGGCTTGATGGATGCGCTGGGTACACGAGTGGAAGTCTTGATGTTCACTGTTTGCATGGCACTAGTGACTGTGGAAGAAGCACACAACAACAAGCAGGAACCATCTCTAGCTCTCTCACGGGAGGAAGAGTGGTTTTGCTGGGCCCAACTTGCATGGCCAGATGGAAGTGTGTGTGTGTGTGTGTGTGTGTGTGTGTGTGTGAAGGCTACACACCGGTATTAATTTGGGGGGGGGGGGTCATGTAGTAGTATCTTCTATAGAGTGCGAGTGGGGAAAAAATGTTGGTGATTTTCACAGATTTCTTTCTATTAGAGTGCGAGTGGAAAAAAATGTTGGTGATTTTCACCGATTTTTTTTAAGCATGGTAAAAATGGACTGTGCGTTTGTTTTTGGGGGGATTGAGGACATAGAACAATACCAAGTAGTCACGAGAAAGTTGGAAATAACCATCAAATCAGGATTGCCTGTATTCCTACAGCGTTGACCCCGCGCATGCATATTGGTGTTAAGGAAGCTAGCAGACGACAAAGGAGTGAGGGGGTACAAAGGTTGCTGAAAAATTAAAAAATTTCAAACCTACCAAATTTGTTCAAAATCACACGAGTTTTGAGTCAGAGGCAAGTCTTTCACAAAAAGTGTTGTTGTTTTTTTAAATTTCTGTAGATGCGTTAGTACGTGTGGTATGAATATAAGAGTCACATAGAAAAACAGAAGGAAAAAAGTGATTTTTTAAATACGGTGTGCAGCCGAAGCAAGGAAAAGACACAGCTGTCACTTTCCCCCACACTTTCAACTGCTCTCAGCTGCTATCCATCCCATCCCATCCCAGCTGGTGCTAAGTATAGCAGGAACTAACCGCACTTGGACTTCGTGTTATAATAATAATAATAATGATGATAATGATAACAACAACAACAACAACAACAACAACAATAATAATAATATATTAAAAAAATAATGTATGGAATTTATATAGCGTGAATCTTGTAAAGCAACTTTTCAAAGCGCTCAAATGACTTTTTTTTTAATGCGTGTGTATGCAATTTAAAAAAAAAATTAATCGGTTCCCATCGGCACACAATGGCCTACTCTTTCGAACAGCGGAACAGGATTTAACGTGTGCGCAAGATGTTCTGCATGCGTTCGCACGCGGGGTTTATAGTCTCATCCGAAGGGCTTTGACATTCAGTTCTATTTTTTTGTCAAACTGGGAAGAAAGGGCGAGGCTGGGAATCGAACCCAGAACCTCAGGGTTTACTTGTTTGCAGGAGAACGTCTTAACCATCCTGCCACCTTCCTTCAGGAAAGGGGCTAGTATTAGCACTGGGGGCCCTAGACCCTTGACTGAGTTATGCTGGATTTGCGTGCTGTGGAAAGAAGGTGGCAGGATGGTTAAGACGTTCGCCTGCCAACAAGTCAACCGTGAGGTTCTGGGCTCGATTTCCCAGCCTCGCCCTTTCTTCCCAGTTTGTGACCAAAAAAATCTAACTGAATGTCAAAGTCCTTCGGATGAGACTATAAACCGAGGCCCCGTGTTCGAACGCATGCAGAACATCTTAAGCACACGTTAAAACCTGTTACGCTTTTCGGAAGAGTAGGCCATTTTGTGCCGGTGGAACCAGATGACAAACTTTATAAAACCGCATACACACGGGGACTGGATGTAAAAAAAAAAAGCACATGAGTGCTAATTCGATATAAAAGAATAAAAAAAAAAAAAAAAAAATTGAAGAACGCTTTGTTTTCATGTATGGAAAGATGGACAAGTAGTAGTGGGCAGGTTGTACAATGTGTACTCTCACTTGTAAAAGGTTTGATTTGATTTTGTTTCGTTTTAAGAGCGTTTGTTTTGTAAAGAAGGCACAAAGATAAGAAAACAGGTAGAGTGATGAAATATTGAAAGATATAATCAGGGGGGAAAGAAAACCTAGCAACATCTTTTTGATTTATTTTGATTTTTTTTTACACTATTGAGCGTGTGTGTGTCTTTGTGTGTTTGTTTGTTTGTCTGTCTGTCTGTCTGTCTGTATGTATGTGTGTGTATGTATGTATGTATGTATGTATGTATGTATGTATGTATGTATGTATGTATGTGTGAATGCATGCATGCATGCACGTCTATATGTCTTTCTGTCTGGCTGGCTGTGTCAGGACTGCCTTCTTTGCTGATCTTTACGATGCACATTGAGTACAATAGTATCATCATACAGTTTGGTTTCATTAAATTGTTCTTGTTTTTGTTTGGTTTTGTTTCTTTGTTTGTTGTTGTTTGTGATGTGAAGGCAAGGGATTCTTTAACAAGCGACGATTTCTTACAATAACTAATTTGTACTCCGTGTACTCCAAGAAGAAAAAAAAATTACAAAACGAAGAAAGACAAAAAGTGATAACTACCAGCAACAAGCTTTGTGTCGATATCGATACCGCTTCAACGGCATTTCAAACTCAGAAAATGGGCTAAAAAAACCATCGTTGATCGCGAACAGCAAACTTGACCTTCGTGTGTTTATTTTGTTTGACGCCATAACGTTCTGAAAACAAGTTTTCAAAGCGCTTTCCTCCTGTAAAAGAGCGTCCATTTCGCCAGCAAACAGGGAAATCCACTTACCACCAGAAAGAAAGGGAATAAACGCTGCCATGAGGAAGAGGTGGTTTTTTTTTTTTCTTTCTGTCTAAATTTGGCCAGAGAATGAGACCATCAATCTGAACTGTAAAACAACAGCAGCAGCAGCAGCAGCATCCAGAAAATAATTGACAAGGGCGTGCTTGTTGTTGTCTTCTTCTCTCCTCTTAACTAGCAAAACTGTTATTACGGGTATCAACACTGTAGAATTGATACTGTTGTGATCTTTTTTCTTTTTCTTGCTGTGATGGTGTGTAATTCAGGTTTGAAAATTTAATGGATTAAAAACAGAAAAAGAATATGAACGTGGAAATGCGCATTGATGTGTTCAGGTGATATTCAACATTTTGTGTTGTTTGAGGGTGTTGTGTCACTGGGGGTGGGGGGTGGGGTGGGGAGGTGGGGGAGGGGGGATCGTTGTTGTTGGTTCTAATTGTTATAATTATGTGACTGGGGAAAGTTGTTTGAAAGGGGATATGAGGAGGGTCTATTGGTGTGTGTGTGTGTGTGTATTGTGTGTGGTGTGTGTGAGTGAGTGAGTGAGTGTATGTGTGTGTTTGTGTGTGTGTATGTGTGTGTATGTTTGTGTGTGTGTGATGTGTGTGTGTGAGTGTGTGTGTATGCGTGCGCGCGCGCACGTGTGTGTGTGTGTGTGTGTGTTTGTGTGAGTATGTGTGTGCATGTGTTTGTGTTTGAAGTAAATGTTGTTTAATTCTCTCTCTGCAAGCTGTTACACAGTGGTTAATCCAACCCAACACCAAAAGAACGTAAATAAAATCAAGAGTGTGTGTGTTGTTTCTCTCTCTCTCTTCTCTCTCTCTCTCTCTCTCTCTCTCTCTCCTCTCTCTCTCTCTCTTCTTCTCTCTCTCTCTCCTCTCTCTCTCTCTCTCTCTCTCTCTCTCTCTCTTCTCTCTCTCTCTCTCTCTCTCTCTCTCTCTGCTTGTTTGTCCGTCTGTTTTGTTTGCTTGTCTGCCTGCATGCCTTCCTGTCTGTATGTCTCTCTTTCTATTCGTCATACTGGACTGTACTCAGGATTGTCTTATCAACTGCTGATGCCTATATTACACTCACAAACATATAAGCAAGATTGCACAATAATTGTATTGATAACACGACCATTGTTGCTGTCGTTATTGGTTTTGAATCGTTTGGTTGAAAGAGAAAAGATCAACCGATAAACGATCTAATATGCACTAAATTCTACGAGAAGGAACTATAACAATATGAAACTATTAATCATTACTAGACATTGATGACAGTTTTGATATAAAGCGATAAACCCGATTCCAAACCCATAATACATGTAAAAACGATTATCATTCTTAGGGGAAGCTTCAACTTTTGTATATATTTGATGAAATAATGTCCCACAAGCATATTTCAAGCCATCAACACTGTCTTTGTGAAGAGAGCATCCATTTTGTCAGTAAACAACCTGAATCCTTTTAAAACCAACATCAGGAGGGAAAAAAACGCTGTTGTAAACAAGGCTTTCTTTCTGATTTTTTGCAAAAAGAAGATCAACATAAAGCAGTAAACATTATCCCCATAAGAAAATGACCATGAAGAGAAAAGAGAGTGCTTGCCCACTCCTGTCCACGTTACACGCAAAACATGATTATTGGCATTAAAGACTCTTGGCATTGATACTGTTATTATATAATTTTTGTGTGATTTTGTAATTCAGGCTTTAAATGGAATAAGGGGAATGCAGTCTGAGAAGTCAAGTTGATGTTCAATATTTGTGCTATCCATTAATGCCAATAATTAACGTTTTGCTTGTTATGGCTGAGTATGGATGTGTGTGTGTGTGTGTGCGTGGTGTGTGTGTGTGTGTGTGTGTGTGTGTGTGTGTGTGTGTGTGTGTGTGTGTGTGTGTGTGTGGTGTGTGTGTGTGTGTGCGTGTGTGTGCTGTGTGTGTGTGTGTGTTTGTGTGTGTGGTTGTGTGTGTGATTCATTACTTATTTATTTATTTATTTATTAAGTCTTTCATATCGAGAACAGTGGAATAATCACTCGTGTGCTTTTTTTTTTTTTACATCTAGTCCCAGTGTGTATGCGGTTTTCTAAATGTTATCCTTTGTTCCCACTGGCACACACTGGCCTACTCTTACGAAAAGTGGAACAGGATTTAACGTGTGCGCAAGATGTTCTGCGTGCGTTCGCACACGGGGCCTCGATTTATAGTCCCATCCGAAGGACTTTTGGGGAGGGTGGAGTAGGCAACTCCAGGGGGAAAATATCCCCTTGAACGATTTTGAACCCGGGTCGTCAGATTGCGAGCGCAATGTTTTGAACACTAGGCTAAGGTGTGTGTGTGTGTGTGTGTGTGTGTGTGTGTTGTGTGTGTGTGTGTGTGGTGTGTGTGTGTGTGTGTGAGTGAGTGAGTGTGAGTGAGTGAGTGTGTGTGAGTGTGTGTGTATGTGTGAGTGAGTGTGTGTGAGTGTGTGTGTGCGCGTGCGCGCATTTACACATGATTTTACATGATTTTACATGCACGCACGCACGCACGCACACACACAACACACACACACACAACACACACACATACAACACACACACACACACACACATACAACACAACACACACACACACCTACACACACACACACACACACACACAACACCACTTTCTTCATGGTAAAATATATTTTGACGGCAAAGCACTGCCAAAGAAACCCACCAGTCAAATCTCTGTTGCAAATATAGCAGCGAAATGTCCACAGGCTGCTGTTTCAGACAATCAATCAATCAATCACCCGTGCCTGAAAAAATCAAAGTGCCATAGGATGGAATTGGAATTGGGTTTCTAGAAGATCTGGATATTCTGTAGTCATTCTATACCTGATTTTCGGGAATCGTGTATGATTTTTAAGAAGGTCAATGTTTTATTTACAGACATAATCGTCCCTCCGCAAAATGTATTGTAGCAAGAGCCAAACATTAGTTTGCACATAGTCCGCAAAAGAGATAGAGGGAGAGAGAGAGAGAGAGGGAGGGAGAGAGATCAGTTTAGGGGTGGGGTAGGGTGGCTTTTGATAGAGAAAAAAAATAAGCTAGGTGTTATTAACACAAGCAAGATATTCAAAGGTGACCAGAGACCAAAAATAGACAAATATGACCACATACTCCCTCAAAACAACAACAACAACAACAAAACAAAATTTTTTTTTAAAAAGTCATGGAACTATAGCCCAAGTCTTCAGGATCACACACACACACACACACACACACACACACACACACACACACACACACACACACACACACACAACACACACACACACACACACACACACAACACACACACACAACACACACACACACACACACACACACTAACACACACACATCGGCACCATCATGACTTGATGGATGTGTTTAG
>CM054144.1:44735030-44742530 GCA_028751875.1 Rapana venosa
ACACACACACACACACACACACACACACACACACACACACACACACACACACAACACACACAGCAAATCAATCTCACTTCGGACACGAAAGTATCCACTCCACATCCAAACCCTTGCTGGCAAACTGTGTGAGTCTCTCTCTGGCGACCAGGCAAACACAGCCACTGACTGACTGACCTGAAGTGTTGACCAAATATGACGTTGGATGTAGAGAGTCCGTTGGTTTTTTTACGACCGTTGGAATGAAGGCAGCACGCCAGCATCAAAGAGGAACAACAGGGTGAACATTGCCATGCAATGTGTGTGTGCTGTGCTGGCTGTTGGCCAAGTCAAGTATTCTTCACACAGTTCCACCAAATGCACAAAGGTGGCTGGGTGGGGGTATATGACACTGTCCGTTATGACTGTGGCAGGCTGAAAATGGGCCATCTGTCTTTTGTCTGTATGTCTGTCTGTCTGTCTCTCTTTTGTTCTCTGCCTTGTCCTATGTCTTTTCCTTCTCTGTCTCTGTCTTTCAGAATGATTCAGAGAAAGAGACGAAAGAAATGGGGAAAGTGTGTGTGCGAGTGGGTGAGTGTGTGGGTGTGTTTTAGTGTTTTAGTGTGTGTACTTTCTTTTTTTTTTCTTTCTTTAATTTAAGGTCTGTTCTCTCAAGGTGATATTTAGTGTGTGTGTGTGTGTGTGTGTGTGTGTGTGTGTGTGTGTGTGTGTGTGTGTGTGTGTGTGTGTTAGTGTTTGTGTGTTATAGTGTGTGTGTTAGTTTGTTTTAGTATGTATGTGTGTTAGTGTTTGTGTTAGTGTGTGTTAGTGTGTGTTAGTGTGTGTTAGTGTGTGTGTTAGTGTGTGTGTGTGTTAATGCGTGTGTGTGTGTGTGTGTTGGTGTTGGTGTTGTGTGAGTGAGTGTATGTGCACATGTGCTTGTGTTTGCATATATATCAATATTTGTTATATCGTTTGTTCACATTTCTACGAATCCTTTCTTTACTCCCTTTGACCAAGTAAAATAGAGACAGATGCGCAAACCCGTCATTTTCTGAGCACTGAGGAATGAAACACTACCTTATACAAAACAAATGTCGATTTTTATTTACAACCCATCTTAACGACAACTTCAACCAGATGTACACACACACACACACACACACACACACACACACACACACACACACACACACACACACACAACACACAAACACACACACACACAACAAACACACAAACACACACACACACACACACACACACACCACACACACACACACACACACACACACACACACAACACACACACAAACACACACAAACACACACAAACACACACACACACACACACAACACACACACACACACACACACACACACAACACACACACACACACACACACACACACATAAACACACACACACACACAACACACACACACACACACACACACACACACACACACACCACACACACAGCAAATCAATCTCACTTCGGACACGAAAGTATCCACTCCACTTCCAAACCCTTGCTGGCAAACTGTGTGAGTCTCTCTCTGGCGACCAGGCAAACACAGCCACTGACTGACTGACCTGAAGTGTTGACCAAATATGACGCTGGATGTGTAGAGTCAAGGTTTTTTTTACGACCGTTGGAATCAAGGCAGCACGCCAGCATCAAAGAGCAACAACAGGGTGAACATTGCCATGCAATGTGTGTGTGCTGGGCTGGCTGTTGGCCAAGTCAAGTATTCTTCACACAGTTCCGCCAAATGCACAAAGGTGGCTGGGTGGGGGTATATGACACTGTCCGTTATGACTGTGGCAGGCTGAAAATGGACCATCTGTCTTTTGTCTGTCTGTCTGTCTGTCTGTCTGTCTTTCTGTCTGTCTGTCTGTCTTTCTCTCTTTTGTTCTCTGCCTCCTTCACTGTTTGTTTTTCCTTTCTCTATCTGCTTCTGTCTTTCAGAATGATTCATAGAAAGAGACGAAGAAATTCGAGGTAAGGGTGTATGTGTGTTAGTGTGTGTGTGTCTGTGTGTGTGTCTGTGTTAGTGTGTGTGTGTGTGTTAGTGTGTGTGTGTGTTAGTGTGTGTGTGTTAGCGTGTGTTGTGTATGTGTGTTAGTGTGTGTGTGTGTGAGTGTTAGTGTGTGTGTGTGTGTGAGTGAGTGTATGTGTATATGTGCTTGTGTTTGCATATCTATTACTATTTGTTACATCGTTTGTTCACATTTCTACGAATCCTTTCTTTACTCCCTTTGACCAAGTAAAATAGAGACAGATGCGCAAACCCGTCATTTTCTGAGCACTGAGGAATGAAACACTACCTCATACAATAAATGTCGATTTTTATTTACAACCCATCTTAACGACGACTTGAACCAGGTGTACACACACACACAGCAAATCAATCTCACTTCGGACACGAAAGTATCCACTCCACATCCAAACCCATGCTGGCAAACTGTGTGAGTCTCTCTCTGGCGACCAGGCAACCACAGCCACTGACTGACTGACCTGAAGTGTTGACCAAATATGACACTGGACGTAGAGAGTCCGTTTTTTAGCACCATGGGGATCAAAAGCCCACACGTCTGCATCAAAGGCAAGGTGAACAATAAGATGGATGGACATTGGCATCCAATGTTTGTGCTGGGCTGTTTGGCCTTTTGGGGAAGTCCAGTATTCATACCCCTCCCCTCGAGTGCTGCGATTACGCCTCTGGGTGTGGGGATTTGAATAGGGCTTGATCATTCATTCATTCATTCATTCGTTCGTTTGTTCGTTCATTCATTCATTCATTCATTTATTTATTCATCCATCCATCCATCCATCCATCCATCCATCATCCATCCATCCATCTATGCATTCATTCATTCATTCATTCATTCTTTCTTTCTTTCTTTCTTTCTTTCTTCTTTCATTCCTTTCTTCCTTCCTTTCTTTCTTTCTTCCTTCCTTCCGCTCTCTCATTCTTAATTCCTTCCTTCCATCCATCCCCCTTCCTTCCTTCCTCCCTTCCTTCCTTCCCTCCTTCCTCTCTTTCTTCCTTCCTTTCTACCTTTCTGTCTATCTTCCTTTCTTCCTTCCTTCCTTCTTTCCTTTCTATCTTCCTTCCTTTCTTCCTTTCTTTCTTCCTACTTCATTCCTTTCTATCTATCTTTCTTCCTTCCTCCTTCCTTCCTTCCATCCTTTCTTTCTTTCTTTCTTTCTTTCTTTCTTCCTTCCTTCCTCCCTCCCTTCCTTCCCTCCCTCCTTTCTTCCTTCTTTCCATCCTCCCTTTATCCCTTCCTTCCCTCCTTTCTTTCTTCTTTCCTTCCCTCCTTTCCTTCTTTCTTTTCTTCCTCTCTTCCTTCCTCTCTTCCTTCCTTCCTTCCATCCTCCCTTCCTTCTTTCCTTTATCCCTCCCTTCCTCCTTTCTTCCTTCCTTCCTTCCTTCCTTCCCTCCTTTCTTTCTTTATGTCCCCTGTGCACAGTGGTGCCAGATGGTGGTTTATGGAGCTGTCATTTCTGACCATGGCTTAACAGAAATGGACCACGGTCTGTTTCTCTGACTGTATGTACGCCTGCTTGTCTGTCTGTCTGTCTGTCTGTCTGTCTGTCTGTCTCTCAGTCTTTTTCATGCTCAGCGACTGTTTCTCCTTCTCTGTCTTCTTTCTTCACAAAGGACTCAGAGACAGAGAAAGAGAAAGTGGGCGAGCCTCTGTGTGTGTGTGTGTGGTGTGTGTTGTGTGTGTGTGTGTGTGTAATTGTGTGTGTGTATATTGTGTGCGTCCGCGCGCGTGTATGTGTATGTGTTTGTATAATTGCGTGTGTATATGTGTGTACATGTGCGTGTATGTGTGAGGCTGAGTGCGTCCATGCGTGTGTGTGAGTGTGTGTGTGTGTGTTTACGCACTTGTGGGGTGTGTGTGCGTGCGTGTGTGTGTATGTGTGTGTTGTGTGTGTGTGTGCGTGTATGTATGTATATGTTATGTGTGTGAGCGTGTGTGTGAATGTGTATGTGAGAGCGTGTACGTGTTTATGTGTATGTATATGCATGTGTGTGTGTGTGAGAGCGTCTGTATGCACGCGTTTGTGTGTGTGTGTGTGTGAGCGTGCATGCGTGTGTGTATGCATGTGTGTGTACGCGTCTGTATGCACGTGTATCCATACTCGCATGTTTTATTCAAGGTTATGGCCTAGTATTACGCACGCCACATGCGTCAAGGCACTCAAGCGCAAACACGCGCGTTTTTGCAAGAATAATAATAATAATAAGAATACGAATAACATGTGATGGACATCACATGCTGAGAGATAACAAGGGGATGATGTAACAGGAAAAAAACACACAGGCTTGTGGGCAGCGATGCCAGCGGTGTAGCGAGGCGTGAATAATAGGGAAGGGGGGAGGGGAGGAGGGGGGGGGGGGGGGGGGGGGGGGAGGCTGGTCACACACCACACATATGCATTCATCCAGCCGTGAAAGATCAACGCTCTCTATAGGATGGAGCCCGTTTCTCTCTCTAATGAGAAGTATTGGCGCTATCCCTTACAGTAGAACCCGTTTCTCTCACTAATGAGAAGTATTGGCGCTATCCCTTACAGTAGAACCCGTTTCTCTCACTAATGAGAAGTTTGGTGCTATCCCTTACAGTAGAACCCGTTTCTTCACTAATGAGAAGTATTGGCGTATCCCTTACAGTAGAACCCGTTTCTCTCACTAATGAGAAGTATTGGCGCTATCCCTACAGTAGAACCCGTTTCATCTCACTAATGAGAAGTATTGGCGCTATCCCTTACAGTAGAACCCGTTTCTCTCACTAATGAGAAGTATTGGCGCTATCCCTTACAGTAGAACCCGTTTCTCTCACTAATGAGAAGTATTGGCGCTATCCCTTACAGTAGAACCCGTTTCTCTCACTAATGAGAAGTATTGGCGCTATCCCTTACAGTAGAACCCGTTTCTCTCACTAATGAGAAGCATTGGCGCTATCCCTTACAGTAGATTTTTTTAATATTCCTTGGCGTCAGATTTGTAGAGAGTTGATGTCGTGAACTTCGTGGCACCATTTTTTTCCGGAAATGTTGAGGGAAATGCGATAAAACGCCCCCGCGCGCGTGGGCGGGTATACACAAATGCACGCTCGCAAGCATGCATGTAGGCACGCATGCATGCACAGACATATACGCACGCACGCGCGCGCGCACACACAAACAAACATGCACGCACGCACGCACACACACGCAGGGAATAATATATTATTATGAAATGGAATGGAGAAAAGGAGAAAGAAAAGGAAGATGAAGTAATAAAGCAAGTACAAGGAATCGAAATATTCTCTGTGTGTGTGTATGTGTGTGTGTGTGTGTGTGTCTGTGTGTGTGTGTCTGTATGTGTGTGTGTCTGTGTGGTGTGTGTCTCTGTGTGTGTGCGGCGAGCGTGCGTGCGAGCGTGCGTGTGTGTGTGTGTGTGTGAGAGAGAGAGAGAGGCAGAGACAGAGACTCAAATCAAAATACTTTCATTATATATATATATATATATATATATATATATATATATATATATATATATATATATATATATATATATAGAGAGAGAGAGAGAGAGAGAGAGAGAGAGAGAGACAGAGACAGAGACAGAGACAGAGACAGAGATACAGATAGACAGACAGAGGCAGACAGAGAGACAGGAAGAGACAGACAAGCAGACACGAACAGAAAAGAGAAGCAGGCTCATAGAGAAACGTAGTCAGACCAAAACGAACAAACAATTAGTGTCGTAGTACTACTTCTAGCAGAGAGATCACGATAATATAGCGACAGCACAAGCCGATATGTATCACTCTCTTCACTCGACACGTGTGTATTGCATGAGTCATTTTCCATCACAAATCTCTTAACACATAGTAATATCTCACTCTCTCTTCTCTTCTGTCTTTCTTTCTTTCCCACATCCTTTTGAAGATCAGTGACACATTACCCAAACTATGTGTATGGTAAAGGTAAAGGTAAAGGAGTCCCATAACCTATAAGGTCGTAGGGGAGCGAGGCGTCAGAGGCCTCACTTCTCTAGGGCCAGCATATTGAGGGTGGCGCCCATCTCCTCTCCCTCGCTGCTTTATCTTCCCTGACCCTAAAGAGGGCAGGTACCCATTTTCAGCTGGGTGAACTGGGGGAACTGTACTGAAGCCAAGGCGCGCAAATGGTCACCCATCCAACTGGTAACCACGCTCGACGCTGCTTAACTTGGCTGGGGGAAAGCGAGTGCTCCGGCCACTGAGCTATCCCATCCCCATATTGCCCATATATGTGTATGACTATGTGCTTAATAAACATCGTAAACGGAATTGTTCTTTTTCTTCAGAATATTTTGTCGTCGTGCATCTTTTACACGCATTCCTATACCATCAGCCCAGCTCCTTTGGCAGGTATTTATTTCTCGTGTTATTCCGCATTCTTGGAAGACAGCTCCCTATCACGAAATTAATTTTGTTTTCGCAGAGATAACGCTGTGTTTGTTTTGCTTTGTGGATACAAGCAAGAGAACGAGGCGGCAATATGGAATCTTTCTCCATTCTAAAACCTTCACTTGTATTTTTACATGTTTTGTTATTTTTGTCGTTTCTCCCCTCCTCCCCCTTATCCCCCCTCACCCTCCCCCCGCGTCGTTTTCTCTCCTTACTTTTGGTGTGTGTGTGTGTGTGTGTGTGTGTGTGTGTGTGTGTGTGTGTGTGTGTGTGTGTGTGTGTGTGTCTTCTTATGGTTATAGGTGTGACGAAGTGTCTGTTCGTCTGTGGCTTTCTTTCTACATCGCCGCGTTATCATCTTTGTCTCTTTTTGTCAGTCTATGCCTGCCTCTCTCTATCTCTCTTCTTTGTGTGTGTGTAGGGGGGGGGGGGGAGGATGAGGGGGGATGTGTGTGTGTGTGAGGGTGTGTTTGTGTGTATGTGTATTGTGTGTGTGTGTGTGTGTGTGGAGGGGGGGGGAGGGGAGGGGGTGGTGTGTGTGTGTGTTGTGTGTGTTGTGTTGTGGTGTGGTGTGTTGTGTTGTGTGTGCATGTAGTGTGTGTTTGTGTGTGTTTGTGTTCGTGTGTGTAGTGTGTGTGTTTGTGTTTGTGTGTGGGTATGCTTGTGTGTGCCTCCCTCTCTCTCTCTTGCGAATGTGTGCGTGCGTGTGTGCGTGCGTGCATGAGTGCGTGTGTGTGTGTGTGCGCGCATGTGAATCTATCAGTCCTTATCTTGTTTCTTTGTCTCAATGTCAGTCTTAATCCCTTTTCTCTTCTTCTTCTTGTTCTTGTTCTTGTTCTTGTTCTTGTTCTTGTTCTTCTTCTTCTTCATCGTCGTGGTCGTGGTCGTGGTCTTCTTCTTCTTCTTCTTCTTCTTCTTCTTCTTCTTCTTCTTCTTCTCTTCTTCTTCTTCTTCTTCTTCTCCTCCTCCTCCTCCTCCTCCGCCTCCTCCTCCTCCTCCGCCTCCGCCTCCTCCTCCTCCTCCTCCTCCTTCTCCTCCTCCTCCTCCGTCTCCTCCTCCTTCCCT
>CM054144.1:44747530-44770030 GCA_028751875.1 Rapana venosa
ACACACACACACACACTGGGCAGGAACTGTCATACAACTAGAGCAATCATCAGTGAACAGCCCAGACTAGGGACTGCAGCCAACACACACCTGAAACATCGTCAGCTTTGGCCAGCCTGCACCCAGATTGTAGAGAAACACGACTACCATTGATTTAAAATTCCCGCTCCGACTATGCGCCCTCTGATTGGTTGTCATCGTTGTGACGTCAAAGCTATAAAAAAAAAAAAGAAACGGCACACCTAAGCTATGAAAATGCAGTACTACCCCACGTTCGTTGCCATCATTAGCAATAAAATCAAGCAGTACGCATCTACAGACAGATGTCACCTACAAGAAGAACAGGGTTGGACTGGTTTGGTCAGGTATCAAGATGAAAATGACCTGACTAAGGCTGTACGGCTAGATGGCAATAAAGGAGGGTAAAGGAGTCCCATAACCTATAAGGTCGTAGGGGAGCGAGGCGTCAGAGACCTCACTTCTCTAGGGCCAGCATATTGAGGGCGGCGCCCATCTCCTCTCCCTCGCTGCTTTACCTTCCCTGACCCTAAAGAGGGCAGGTACCCATTTACAGCTGGGTGAACTGGGGGAACTGTACTGAAGCCAAGGCGCGCAAACGGTCACCCATCCAACTAGTAACCACGCTCGACGCTGCTTAACTTGGCTGGAGGAAAGCGAGTGCTCCGACCACTGAGCTATCCCGTCCCCAGATTTTAGATGGCAATACAGAAGAAAAACAAATGTGACTACGCATTCTTAAAATCAGTTTTATGCATTTACTTTTTATTTGTGTCTTCATTTACAAAAGAAAATCATGATTTAGTACTAAAGCTAAAACAACACCTTGACATTTCCGAGGATGAATTATCTATAAAATTGAAATAAAACCCTGAAGAAAGTAAACCAATCCACCTAACTACCAGCCCACCCAGCCAACCAATTGACCTTTATGCCAACCAAAAAAAAAACCCTACTTGGTTCTGCTTACTTCGACAGTTTACCAAAAGCATGACTGAAGTTTTCAAGAAAAGAAACCCCATTAAAACCCAACTGGTGTTAGGAAGAATTAGACCTGGTTTGTTGCATGGAACACCCACCAAGGACAAACTCTTGTCTGCCCAGTTCTGTACTTCTAGGTAACCCTTTTACATCTGTTCTGGCTGTCACAAGCCAGAGAGAGAGAGGGAGAGGGAGAGACAGAGAGAGAGGGAGAGAGAGACACAGAGAGAGGGTGAGAGAGAGAGGGAGAGAGAGGGAGAGAGAGACAGAGGGAGAGAGAGAGAGGGAGGGAGAGAGAGAGAGAGGGATGGAGAGACAGATAGAGAGAGGGAGAGAGAGAGAGACAGATAGAGAAAGGGAGGGAGAGAGAGACAGATAGAGGGGGGAGAACCCTGAACTCTGAGAGAGAGAAAGATGTCTACGGTAAAAGGCTAACACGTTTGTGAGACAACCCTTTGTCTTTTCTGGGTTATTTTTTTGTTCTCTTGCTGTTTGGTGGAGCTCTTAATTCACTTTTTTGTCTCAACTGACACGTTAAGCGTGTGGCAGGGGGTGTGTTTTCGTACTGTCACTTCTGACATACAATCTTCTGTGTAACACATTTTGTTTTCTGTTCTCATTGCGGGGTCTTTTCTTTTGTCTGTGTGTATCTGTCTGCTTGCTTTTCTCTGTATGTGTGTCTCTCTGTCTGTCTCTGCTTCTGTCCTTCTGTCTGTCTCTGTATCTCTCTCTCTCTCTCTGTATCTCTCTCTCTCTGATCGTGTGCAGTTTTTGCGTGCACCAAGACACACACACACACACACACACACACACACAGAGTGTGTTGTTGACTTCTTAAAGTTTGAAGTTAACAGAACAAAACAAACAAAAGTAAGCAGACAAACAAAAGAGACGTCCTTTTTCAGGCTTATGTTCAGGGTTTTTCCCACTCACAACTGAACTGCCACTGTTTCTGGACTCTGTCATGTTGGATTCACACTTGCTCGAAGAAATGATGTGTTAACAAACATTGGATAATACGTTTATCAAATGCTTGATTAACTGCATAGCTCATGTTCTGTTGAAGCCTCACGTAAGGTATGTAAGGTAAAAAGTAAAGGTGTTCCCATAACCTACGCGGTGGCTGGGCAGCGAGATGTCAGAGACCTCACCGTCTCCAGGGCCAGCATATTGAGGGCGGCGACCCATCTCCTCTCCCTCGCTGCTTTACCTTCCCTGACCCTATAGAGGGCAGGCACCCGTTTACAGCTGGGTGAAATGAGGCGACTGTACTGAAGCCAGTGCGCGCAGACGGTCACCCATACACTTGGTAACCACACTCAATGACGCTTAATTAATCTTAGCTGGGGAAAGCGAGTGCTCTGACCTCCGAGCTATCCCCGCCCCTCATGTAAGGTACATTACCTAAAGGATTCAGGAAAGCGTCCGATTTGTTGAGAACACTCCCTGACACAAGCTGTACACTTATCCCTGAGGCTGGTGGATAAGGGAGAGTTACACAAGCTCCATGCCTGTAGTAGTTGTCACTGCATAGGCTGTGGTGAAAAGGTTAACTCAATCACAACCAGCTGCAAGAAGGGTCACTGAGACAACCGATTCCTTTTTCCCATCCTGCATGAACGAGTTTGGGGTAGTATATGTATCTAGCACGTGTACGATTCAGTGTTGCTGGGTTATTGACTTAGCAGTACTTGTCTTTAGACATAATTATAGATATTATGTATATATTTTGTAGTAGTTGTGTATGTGTTCACAATCTGTCACGTTGGGGTGTTTTTTTTCACAGATTCTAAATTCTGAAGAGTAGTGGAAGGAACAGATATGTATGTTGCTCTTTCCAAAATTGTGTTTATTCACTTTCGTACAAAGCAGGATAAGTACAGTATGTAACCGTTTTTTCAATGTTTGTATGTTTTGTTTCAAAAACAAATGTAACCCCCTCCTCACCAATTATTGCTTTGAATTGTTAAGTTGTTTTTGCGTTTGATTTAAAAATGGCACAGTATATATTTGCATAACTGTGCCAGCCTACAAATACACCACATGATAATATATATTTGGGGGAGGGGAGGAGGGGGGGTGTCTTTATTACGTCTATTGCTTTAAGTTAGTATAATATGATTCTCCTCTCAACTTTTGTTCTTTCAACTTTTCAGACACCCTAACCAGGTTGTGTTGCTATTTAAAAGAAAAACCAATCAGATGCAGTAGAAACAAACAAACAAACAAACAAACAAAAGCTAGAAATGAAATAAACATAACTTTTCCTTCACCAAAAAAAACTATGATAAAAATACAACAACAACAAACAAACAAACAAACAAACAACCCTACCACCTCCCAAAAATTTCCATCAATTTCTACTCCATCAATTTTTTTTGTAAACCTTCAAAAATAAACAACACTTTACACAAACTTGTCCTTCACTTTAAGAAAACAACAAAACAAAAGAAAGGCCACCCACCCATCCAACCCTACCCCACCTCCCTCCACCCCCTGCCCCCACCCCCCCTCTTTTTTTTAACTTTTAGGGTGTCTATAACCCTTGTGGCCTGCCCACTCCACCCCCACCCCACCCCTCCAACCCCCCCAACCCCCACCCCACACCCCTACCCAACAACCAGAAAAAGACCTGTCCACCCATTCCTGGAGAATTGGCAGGTAACCAGGTTAGCTTCCTCCTCGCTGTCAGGGGCTGGAGGCCGGGCGGCAGGGCGGTAAGAGGTTAACTCTATCAAGGCCAACGTGATAGGTGGTCTGCATGAACGTCGCCCTGTCTATTCCTTCCGCGCCCGTCACTCTCCTAATCCCATTGCCCCCCGGCCTGCCTGCCTGCCGGCCTGCCTGCCTGCCTGCTTCCCTGCCTGCCTGCCTCCTGCCTCTGACCGTCAGGTGTTTTCACACTGTCAAGTCTCGGTAACAGTGCTTTGCTTTGCCCATGTTGTTTCTGTTCTGTTCTCTTCTCTTCTCTTCTCTTCCTTCCCTCCTTCCTTGCCCAGCCCCTCCCCAACCCCTCCCCTTTTGTCTGTCTGTCTGTCTGTCTGTCTGGCTGGCTGGCTGGTTGGTTGGTTGACTGGTTGGCTGGTTGGTTGGTTGGCTCTCTTGTCTCTGACTGTCTGTCTCTATTTCGCTCTTTTTCTGTGTCTGTTTCTGTTTCTGTATGTCTCTGTCTCTGTCTCTCTCACTGTCGCTCTCTGTGTCTGTCTGTCTGGTTTGTCTGGTCTGTGTGTCTGTCTTTCCTGTGTGTCTGTCTCTGTCTCTCTCTCTACAAGTCCTTTTTGGTTTTTTGTGATCTTAAAGTGTGTGTGTGTGTGTGTGCGTGTGTGCGCGTGTGTGTGTGTTTGTGTGTTTGTGTGTGCGTGTGTGTGTGTGTGTGTGTGTGTGTGCGCGCGCACTCTTATTGTGAACTAGGCCTACGCATGTTTGTGTGTGCAATTTTGTGTTGCCTGGTATGATCAAAACTGATGAGAAGTTATGTTTCAATGTTTTGCCTCTTGGCATTCCCGTTCCTTGACATAAGTATTGTGGCCAAAGGCCGATGTGCATTACACAATATCAGACTTCAGAGTTCAGAGTTCTCTCTCTCTCTCTCTCTCTCTCTCTCTCCTCTCTCTCCTCTCCTCTCTCTCTCTGTTCTCTCTATAACACCCGTTCCCTTCCCCCTCCCTCTCTCCTCTCTCTCTCTCTCTGACAACCCACCCCCTTTTGTTTCTCTCTCTCTCTCTCCCCTCTCTCTCTCTCTGTCTCTCTCTCTCTGTAACACCCTTTCCCTCCCACCTACCTTTCTCTCCTCTCTCTCTCTCTCTGACAACCCCACCCCCCCTTTGTTTCTCTCTCTCTCTCTCTCCCCTTCTCTCTCTATTTCTGTCTCTCTGTAACACCCTTTCCCTCCCACCTCCCATTCTCTCTCTCTCTCTGACAACACCACCCACCTTTTGTTTCTCTCTCTCTCCCCTTCTCTCTCTCTGTCTTTGTCTCTCTGTAACACCCTTCCCCCTCCCCCCCTCTCTATATGACAACCCATTCCCCCTTTGTTTCTCTTCTCTCTCTCTCTCTCTCATCTCTCTCGTCTCTCTCCTTCCTCTCTCTCTCTCTCTCTCTCTCTCTCTCTCTCTCTCTCTCTCTCTCTCCTTCTCTCTCTCTGTGTCTCTGTATGGGCGAAAGTGTTAGGTACCAATTCATCTGAATCGTATTGTAAAACACTTCACCATGTCGAGGAATCCATGCCATGTCGACCATTTGGGCTGTAGAAATTCTACATCTGTATTTCTGAAAACACTTGTTTTGTGCCCAGTCCCCTTCCCACTGTCCCCTTGTAAATGGGCTTAAACAGCTTATTACAATAAAATATTGTCATTGTCATTGTCTCTCTGTCTCTGTAACACCCTTTCCCTCCCCTCTTCTCTCTCTGTCAACCCCTCCCCCCTTTGTTTCTCTCTCTCCCTGTCTCTCCGTGTCTCTTTCTGTCTCTCTCTGAATTTCTCTGTCTCCCTCTTGTCTCTCTCTCTCTCTCTCTCTCAAAACTGCATACACACGGCGACTGGATGAAAAAAAAGCACATGCGCGCTTATTCCATTATCCTCGAAATAAAAGAATTTAAAAAAACTAAAACTTTCTAGCTCTCTCTTTGACCCCCCCCCCCGCACCCTCTCTCTGTGTTTCTCTCTCTCTCTCTCCTCTCTTCTCTCTCTCTCTCTCTCTCTCTCTCTCTCTCTCTCTCTCTCTCACTCAAGCACGCACACACACGCACACACACACAAACACACACACACACACACACTTACTTAAGGACAACATTTTTTTTGCGTTCGTCAAAATACCGAAACAGCACCGGCAGCAACGACGACAGTGGTCATCGATAAACGGAAACTGGCAACATGACACTCGTCATGCACGTGCAATGGAGCGTGACAGGTCAACACAAAGGGGCCAATCAGGGAATCAGTCGTGCAGAAAAGGTCAAAGAACTCTACTTAATCCACTGGCCCTGTCAATGACTTCCTGCCTTATTGATCCCCATAATCTAAAGCTCTACTAAGGGGCTGGAGATGGGAAACTCTTTGGTGCAATGATGATATGGCGTTTGGATGGAAGAGTGAATGGATTGGACTGGGTGGGTGGGTGGGGTTGGTTTGGTGATGGATGGATAGAGGAATGTGTTGTTGTGTTGTGTTGTGTTGTGTTGTGTGTTGTGTGTTGTGTTGTGGTGTGGTGTTGTGTGTGTTGTTGTGTTGTGTTGTGGTGTTGTGTTGTGGTGTGTTGTATGTGTGTTGTGGTGTGTGTTGTGTTATAATTATGTGTTGAGCTGTATTGTGGTGTTGTGTGGTGTGTTCTGTGGTGTGTGTTGTGTGTTGTGGTGTGTTTGTTGTGGTGTGGTGGTGTGGTGTGTTGTGGTGTGTTGTATGTGTGTTGTGGTGTGGTGTTGTGTGATGGTGTGGTGGTGTGTTGTGTTGTGTATTGTGGTGTGTTTGTTGTGGTGCTGTGTGTGTTGTGGTGTGTTGTAGTGTGGTGTGTTGTGTTTGTGTGTGTTGTATGTGCGTTGTGTGGTGTGTGTTGTGTTGTGTTGTGGTGTGTGTTTGTTGTGGTGCTGTGTGTGTTGTGTGTGTTGTTTGTGGTGGTGTATGTGTATGTGTGTTGTGTTGTGTGTATGTATTTATATGTGTATGTATGTGTGTTGTGCTGGGGTGTGTGTGTTGTGTTGTGGTGTAGTGTGGTGTCTATGTGTTTGTTTTATTTCGAGGATAGAGGAATAAGCACTCGTGTGCTTTTTTTTACATCCAGTCCCCGTGTTTATGGAGTTTTGTCAATTTTGCCATCCGTTCCCACCGGCACACAATGGCCTACTCTTACGAAAAGCAGAACGGTTTTCAATGTGTGCTCAAGATGTTGTGTGCGTTCGCACAGGGACATTGGTTTATAGTCTCATCCGAAGGTGTGTGTGTGTGTGTGTTTGTATAGGTGTGTTGTGTGTGTGTGTGTGTGTGTGTGTGTTGTATGTGTTGTGTTGTGTGCGTGTGTGTGTGTGTTGTAAGTATGTATGTATGTATGTATGTATGTATGTATGTATGTATGTATGTATGTATTATGAATGCATGTGCGTGTGTGTATGTATGTATGTATGTATGTATGCATGTATGTATGTATGTATGTATGCATGCATGCATGTGTGCAAGATATAGCGCTATATAAATTCAATTTCTTCTTCTTCTTCTTCTTCTTCTTCTTTTCATCATCATGTTCATCATGATCATCATTATTATTATATTATGATGATGATGATGATGATGATGATGACGATGTATGCATGTAGATATGTATGTATATGGTCAACTAGCCTGTTTTGACAGATGATTTGCTTACATTTAAAAAACAACCCACAAAATCAGCGCACACGCACACACCCCTCCACCCCTTACCCACCCCTCCACCCCCCAACACACACACCTGATTTTTTATGAGGAAGGTAAACGCCCCCAAGCTCATGCAATTAATAAATCCATCAAAAGAGCTGCTAAGCAAATAACACAGCCAACAATCTTCCTCGAGAACACTCTAAAGGCACCACTGGGTCCTCTCACTGCCCGAAAGCCCGTAAACCGTGAGGTTCTGGGTTCCATTCCCAGCCTCGCCCTTTCTTCCCACTTTGACAAAAAAAATCGAACTGAGTGTCAAAGTCCTTCGGATGAGACTATAAACCGAGGCCCCGTGTTCGAACGCATGCAGAACATCTTGCGCACACGTTAAATGCTGTTCCGCTTTTCGGAAGAGTAGGCCATTGTGTGCCGGTGGGAACAGATGACAAAATTTTACAAAACTGCTTACACACGGGGGCTGGATGTAAAAAAAAAGCACATGAGTGCTTATTCCATTATCCTCGATATAAAAGAATAAATAAATAAATAAATAAAAGCTTGACATGTTTTTTTTCCAGAAAACAAACTTGTCAACTTCATTTCAAACCGTTGGAAGCGAACAAATTCCCGAATTATTATCCCTCCTCCCCCCAACACCGCCTTACCGAAAAAATGGACAAGCACCCCCCCCCCCCCCCCCCCCCCCCCCCAAGTAGCAAAATATCAACACACCGGCCATCTACTTCAATGACTTGTCCAGACAAATTAATGTTAACACTTGACCACCACCACCCACCCAAAATTTCTGGTTAACACGATCTAGGACTCTGGAGGGTCAGTCATTAGTACCGCCGTGGTCAAACACGAGTCTGGCACTTCTGGCTGGACAGTGGTTGGCACTTTGCTGCTGCCGTGGATTCATCTTCAGTATTGGTCCAGAAGGTCTGAGAGAAGAGGAACCGATGGTGGCCGGCTCTGTGAAAAAAGAAGAAGGTCTGGTGGTGTTTGTAGAGTTGTTGTTTGATTGCGTGTTTGCTTACCTGTCTGGTTGACTGTCAGAGAGAGAGAGAGAGAGAGAGAGAGAGAGAGAGAGAGAGAGAGAGAGAGAGAGAGAGAGAGAGAGAGAGAGAGAGAGAGAGAGAGAGAGTGTGTGTGTGTTTGTGTGTGTGTGTGTGTGTGTGTGTTTGTGTATGTGTGTGTGTGTTGTGTTTGTGTGTGTGTGTTTGTGTAGGTGTATGGTGTGTGTGCGAGAGTGTGTGTGTGAGTGTGTGTGCGCGTTTAAGTGTGGTGTTTGTTGTGTGTGTGTGTTTGTGTGTGGTGTTTGTGTGTGTTGTGTGCTGTGTGTGTTGTGTGTTGTGTGGTGTTTGTGTGAGTGTGTGGTGTGTGTGTGTGTGGTGTTTGTGTGTGTGTGTGTGTGTGTGAGTGTGTGTTTGTGTGTGTGTTGCGTGTGTGTGTGTGTGTGTGTGAGTGTGTGTGTGTGTGCGAGTGGTGTGTGTGTGAGTGTGTGTGTGCGAGTGGTGTGTGTGTGAGTGTGTGTGTGTGTGTCTGTCTGTGTGTGCGTGTGTGTCTGCACAAGTGAATATCCAACGATATGTGTGTGTGTGTGTGTCTGTTTGCACAAGTGCCCATGCTACAAGGAAAAGAACACCTAGACAGCAATATTTTAGTCTGTATCATTTCTTTAATTGGCTCTCAAATGTGACGAGCAATTTTCTCCTGCTGCTAATTTCATACTATACATTTCATGTATGTCGCTACAATACGAGGCTTTTCATTTTCTTGAGCTGAAACTACACACTTGTTTTGCTTCTCTGTGAGGGCATTGAACGTAATACGAGGGCTGCCCCAATTTTTGTGACACTTTACAGTGATGGTAAAAATTGAAGCATTTGTCATCTAAACACTGTCAATTTTATGTTGTTCAATGATTTTTTTTTTTAACCTAAACACATTTGCTAACTGAACATTATCTGTTTAGACCCGATGGAAAACAGGCCTGATTTTGCTCACCAAAATAAAAGAGGAAATTTTTCACAAAAATAAAAAAGAGGAAAAAAAAGTAAAAAATAAAAATAAAAAGAGGAAAACCCGACCGGCACATGTGGCAATCACAAAAGCGCAAGTAATCACTTTTGACAGCCTCTATTCAAAACGCAGTACACTAGTAGTCAACTATCCCACCAAACGCGACACTTGATTGAAGGCACAATTATTTATTAAAAAAAAATCCATTTCTTTATCGAAAAGTCTGATAGAAACAGCTATTTCTGTAGACTAATAATGGGTAACACTCTATTATTTTTTTTCCCTACGACACAATACATGACAAGTTTAAGCATTCCACCGTGTTCGTTAACCTTTGTACATACTAATTTCATCCGTTATTCAAGGACTTTTTGTTTTGTTTTGTTACTTTTAAAACCGATTGAGACCAAAATGTTGTTACTCATTGATCTTCACATAACCAACTATACTTCTCCTTTGTGAGGAATTGGGGAGAAGAAAGATGTACTTATCTCTACTTGGGGAAATGGAATGAGAGAGAGAGAGAGAGAGAGAGAGAGAGAGAGAGAGGAAATCCTCTTTTGCTTCAAGCTAAGCGAGTCTTGTCTACCTAACAAACTAACAGACTGTAGAAATCTCTTGGTGGTGCTGATGTTTGCTTTAAGGTAAAAAAAAAAAAAGAGTGTTTCTACTCCAAAAAAAAGATGTTTGCCCATTTCCAGCGAGTGTAAAGTAAACCAACCGAGTTACTGTGATTCCTGTTGTCACGAGGCAAGGGCTAAAGGGGAGAGAAAAGGTTCACGCTTTTTCACGACTAAGCGATTATTGGGGGAAGGGATAGGTAAGTAAGACTTGCAAGTCTGTCGCTTGTCTTCTCAGTCTGCACTTGTTGAGGGGCTGTAGTGAAGCTACTGGTGGAAGGATGGCTTGCTTAGTGTCACTATGTCACTATTCAGCGTTTCTTGCATTGTCGTTTTGAAATGATATTATTGCAGTCCTTTTTTTTCTCTTTTCTTCTATTGGGGACGGGATGGCTCAGTGGTAGGAGCACTCGCTTTCCCCCAGCCAAGTTAAGCAGCGTCGAGCGTGGTTAGCAGTTGGATGGGTGACCGTTTTCGCGCCTTGGCTTCAGTACAGTTCCCCCCAGTTCACCCAGCTGTAAATGGGTACCTGCCCTCGTTAGGGTCAGGGAAGGTAAAGCAGCGAGGGAGAGGAAATGGGCGCCGCCCTCAATATGCTGGCCCTAGAGAAGTGAGGTCTCTGACGCCTCGCTCCCCTACGACCTTATAGGTTATGGGACTCCTTTACCTTTTTTTACCTCTACTGTGGGTCTCTAAGTTCCCTATACCTCTACTCTCTGTCTGTATTTATTCGTTTGTTCATTTATTTATCTATATATCTATATAATTATTTTATTATTCTTTTATTTCGAGGATAATGGAATAAACACTCATCTGCTTTTTTTTAAATATCCAGTCCCCGTGTGTATGCAGTTTTGTCAGTTCTGTCGTTCGTTGGTACACAATGGCCTACTCTTCCGAAAAGCGGAACGGGTTTTAACGCGTGCGCAAGATGTTCTGCGTGCGTTCGCATTCGGGGCCTCGGTTTATAGTCTCATCCGAAGGACTTTTAGAAAGAGTGGAGACGGCACTGATGTTAACTCCAGACGAAAAATCCTCTCTATCTGTCTGTCTCTCTCACTCTCACTCTCACTCTTTCTTTCAGCATGTCTGCCTTGCTTTTTTATCATTTTGATTCGTTCTTCTTTCTGCCTCTGTCCCCGTCAATGCTTCTCTCCCTGTCTGTCTGTCTGTCTGTCTGTGTCTGTCTCTGTCTCGCTGTCTCACTCTGTCTGTCTGTCTGCCTCTCTCTCTGTGTCTGTCTGTCTCTGTCTGTCTCTGTCTCGCTGTCTCTCACTCTGCCTGTCTGTCTGCCCCTCTCTCTCTCTCTCTCCCCCCCCCTCTCTCTGTCTGTCTCTGTCTGTCTGTGTCTGTCTCTGTCTCGCTGTCTCTCACTCTGTCTGTCTGTCTGCCTCTCTCTGTGTGTCTGTCTCTGTCTGTCTGTCTGTGTCTGTGTCTGTCTCGCTGTCTCTCACTCTGTCTGTCTGTCTGCCTCTCTCTCTCTCTCTCCCTCCCTCCCTCTCTCTCTCTCTTTCACTCCGTGTAACTGGATTATACTGTCGACAGTCTGGTGCTCTGCCAGCGATTAGCTGGTTCCAGTGATGTGCTGCAAATTGAAAAACAATAACGGCAGTTGCTTTAACTGTCTACTGTCTACCCTATAAAGTAACTCTGAAGTTGTTGTTTTTCTCTTAAATCACTTTCGTGCGCGCGAGCTCACACACACACACACACACACACACACACACACACACACACACACACACACACACACACACACACACACACACACACACACACCTTGATCACACACGCGCGCGCACACACACACACACACTTATATGCACACACTTACACATACACGCGCGCAATCGCAGGCACACACACATACACACACACTCACAATAATAATAATGTATGGAATTTATATAGCGCTGAATCTTGTAAAGCAACAAATCAAAGCGCTCAGATGACAATTTTAAAAAAAAATACCGAGGATAATGGAATAAGCACTCGTGCTTTTTTTACATTTAGTCCCCGTGTGTATGCGGTTTTGTAAATTTTGTCATCTGTTCCCACCGGCACACAATGGCCTACTCTTTCGAAAAGCGAAACAGGATTTAACGTGTGCGCAAGATGTTCTGCATACGTTCTTACACTGGCCTCGGTTTATAGTCTTATCCGAAGGACTAATACTAGCACGTTTTTACGCGCCTTCAAGCCATGCCAAGCTCTAAACATGACAACCTACACTCTCCCTCCTTTTTTTAAGAAGAAAAGAAAAAAACAAACCCCACCAAAACTCTGAAGTCGGAGTTTGGCTGCCTATAATCATGGCGCGGTACTTAAAAAAAATCAGTCATAACACAGCAAAACTTCTTTTATTCAGTAGTGTGCAGTTTCAGTCTCACACAGTGATTCCTCAAGGTGGGATGAGTTGAGTCAGCGTGCACACATTCCAGGTGACCCTCAGAGTGTTGAGCTGGGGAACGCCCACCAACAACAAGTCTGTCATGTCCTCCTCTGCCACAGGCTGTCCACCCTCCCTCCCCTCTGTCTCTTCATTCTAAAGCATACCTGTAAACCATGGGTCCAGCCACTGGAAGGGAACTAGAGTGTGGGCAGGGGAGGGGGGAGGTACGAGGGGTTGGAGGGGGGGGGGGTACGAGGGGATGGGAGTGGGGTTGGGGTTGGGGGGGGGGGGGGAGTTCCAAGCAAACTGTAAGCTATGAAGACGTCTACATGCGTTGAGGGTGGAAGATGTATTAGGTAGGGTTTAATTAGTTTGTACCGTCTTCTAGTTGTTTTTTGTTTGGTTGGGTTTTTATTTGTGTGGTTCTTCTACTCTCTTTTACTTACAGCGCTGTTCATTAGGGGACTTTTTTGTGGATGTTCTGTTCTGTAAGCTTGTCTGTTTCTGTTCGTATGTGTAACTTTGCTTGTCTGTACCTGTATCTGTGTCTGTCTGTCTGTATGTCTCTGCATCGACGTCTATCTTTGTGTCTGCTTGCCTGTCTGCTTGTTTTGTATGTCTTTCCATCTGTCTGTTTTGTTTGAGAAAAAAAAAAGCACGCAGAAGTAAGTATGTTTCTCTCTATCTGTTGGAAGACAAACACGAATACTGTGTTGTCATTGAAATATTACAGAAAAAAAACATGCAGCTTTTCCTTGATCCATTGAGGTTTCTTATCTCTCCCTCATGATTAGAAATTAAATTTGTCCTGTCACTATAACAGTCTGCCTGTGTGTGTGTGTCTGTCTCTTCCTCTCTGTGTCTCTATATCTGTCTGTCTGTCTGTTTGTCTGTCGTCCTCTCTCTCTCTGTACCTAAGATATACACACAAAAACGACTAAGTCAATGACAGATCAACAGAAAGGGAAGCTAAGGCAGACTCACTTTGCGAGACAAAAAAAACCAAAAACCTAGAAGCAGCGATTTCTTTTTTTTTTTTTAAAGAGAAAAGACAGTAACAGTGAGGAAGAAGACCAACAACCCCCCCCCCCCCCCCCTTCCCCTTTAAGAATACTTTCAGAGAGCATGGAAATTTATGACCGACCAACACACACATACTATAAAGTTTGGGGTGGAGGAGTGGGGAGAGACACCACCGCTCCCTCCCCCTGCCCCCCTGCTCCCTGCTCCCTCCCCCCCCCCCCCCCCCCCCCCCCTGCGCCCCAATCAGACATGCAAAGTACCAGCAAGCTCCTCTTCCTCTTGAGATAAACCACCACGGATTTCTCCGGGGAGTCTGTTCACACCAGCAGATACACTGTTCCATTTCACTGCAAGACGGAGCCAGCCCCTTTACACCGCCGTCTTATTATTGTCGCCAGTGGAACCGGGGGTACGAACGTTTAATTAAAAAAACGAAGGCCAGGGTGCTTGGGGGGATGCGAGAAAACGAAGAAGGTACATGGATGAGGGAAGACAAAAAGCAAGATAGGAAGACTAAGGGAAGGAAGGAAAGAAGGAAGGAAGGCTGCTGTGAGTTAGAGGAAAGAGAGAAGAGGAGGGGAGAGTGTTTTGGAAATTCTAGAGAGGAACTCGGAATCGGAACTCGTTTAATGTACATCGGCCATTGGGCCACAATACAATACAATACAACAGGAAAAAGAATAGTATACTTTTCATCGCACCAGACTCGTTTAGTTTTTTGTAGCCAAAAAGGTAAAGGTAAAGGAGTCCCATAACCTATAAGGTCGTAGGGGAGCGAGGCGTCAGAGACCTCACTTCTCTAGGGCCAGCATATTGAGGGCGGCGCCCATCTCCTCTCGCTCGCTGCTTTACCTTCCCTGACCCTAAAGAGGGCAGGTACCCATTTACAGCTGGGTGAACTGGGGGAACTGTACTGAAGCCAAGGCGCGCAAACGGTCACCCATCCATCTGGTAACCACGCTCGACGCTGCTTAACTTGGCTGGGGGAAAGCGAGTGCTCCGACCACTGAGCTATCCCGTCCCCGTAGCCAAAAGCTAGTCATCAAAAGCGCAGCAAAATAAACTCATCTCATTCATTCACCCCAAGCCCTTTGTGATAATAATGTAATAAAACGTGTAAGAAAACAACAAGGACTGAGATTTTCAGTAACAATCCTGTGTAGAATATACCAAAGTGAAACAGATTATCAATCATGTACACACAAAGGTAATAATTTTAAATACGTATCTTCCTTTAGCTTGATCGTATTTTACAGACTGTTAACGTTGAAAGTCACTTTACAATTACTAAGCATCTATTTGGAGTTGGTCAATGAACAAAACCAGAACTTGGCCATTTAAGGAATGAAAAGGGAAAATGTAAATAGTAGATAGAGAGGATATGAAGAGAGTGGATAGATAAAAGGAATGGTCAGGACTAAAGGAAGAAAATGAAGAAAATAAATCCTCTGCAATCGGAGTATGACTGCCTATATGGCGAGGTATTTAAAAAACAAGTCGTACACGCAAACTTCTCATTCAGTGTGCAATTTTAATCTCGCAGTGATTCCCAGGTGGGATGGATGAGTGAGTCAGAGTGCCCATTCTGGGTGACCCCCCAGAGTGTTAAGCTGGGGAACACACAACAACAACAACAAGAACAACAAATAAATGAAAATGATTTGTATCTTTCTGATGTCGATTTTGGGACATCTGATGTGTTAATTATATAGCTGCTCTGTATACAAGCATTTTATTGCATAGTTTTGTATTGTATTGTAATGTTTTGTATTGTATCAGACTGTAGTATATTATACTGTATTGCATTGTATTGTGGTGTAGTGTAGTGGAGTGGAGTGGAGTGCAGTGCAGTGCAGTTCAGTGCAGTGCAGTGCAGTGCAGTACCACTTAGTGCAGTGTAGTGTAGTGTAGTGTAGTGCAGTGTAGTGTAGCGTAGCGTAGTGTAGTGTAGTGTAGTGTAGTGTAGGGTAGTGTAGTGCAATGTAGTGTAGTGTATACCTCTTTTCATTAATGGCAGACTTTCGCATGAATTTGGGCTGTTCCGCTTGGGGAGAGCATGTATATGTGGCTACAACTGCTTTGCCACCCTTTCCTTCGTTTCTTGCTGTATGCAAAAAACATTGTTATCAGACTGTTCCTTTATCATGTACCTCTCATATCTGTGTTACTTCTTTGCGCGCGCACAAACACACGCATGCACGCACGTACACTACCGCACACATCACCATTGTTGTTTCAGTGGGTTTTTTCATTATTTGTCCGCCTGAATTAAGTCATGTGCTATTTTAGTTTCATGTGATAATTTTAAGTTTGGATTTAAACATTTTTCCGCATTCATTTTGTTCTTTTTAACCTTGATTAACATTTTCATTTGACTGCTTTTATAGATTAACAATGTCTTTTGAATGCTCTTAAATGTTCTTTTTTGTGAGGTCAGGATAAAAGAAAAGTTGAGTAAACTGAATCGTTTACCCTTAATAAAGATTATTCTGACATGAATTAACTTCACACACACACACATACACACACACACCCAACACAAAGACACGCTCTCTCACACATACATCCAACACACACCCACACACACCCATCCACCTCCACACACACACACACACACACCACCTCCCTCCTCCCTCTCCCCTGCACCCCCCCCCCCCCCCCCACACACACACACACCAACAGTGGCCAGAAGAAATAACCTCCAGACAATAATCACAACAACATACACGGCCAAACACAACCCAATCACCCTGTGGCAACCCACTCCTCTTGCCAAGTACTCTATACTGCCCAAGTCATTCACCACACACAGACCGACACCAAAAAAAACCACCCCAGGTTTCCAGCCTTCTCACCTTCCTCTTCTCACGTGGAAACAATGGCAACCTGGCAGTCTGGATCCCATCACTTCACTGCTGAGTGATCTTTCCAGAGAATTGCAATCAAAGGGCACACCGTCATGCCAGGGAATGTCTTTATCGTCTTTGATTGTCTTCGCTCTTGGCAAAGGTCTCGGAAGGGAAGACAAGCTGGAAGAGTCACTCGTGTTAACAGTGTGTTATAGTCGTTCACCTAAGAATTAGAAAGACAGCCGTGTATGAATTTCTCCTGCGGGTTGTGGGTTGAAGGTAGGGGGCTCAGGTAAAAAACTGGAAACATTTTCAGCATTGACCTTTATATCATCAGCTGGAAAACATTTGGATATTATGGACAAGACTCTTGATCAAATGGAAGATAAAATATTGAGCAATTTTTGGTGCGTGCGTGCGTGCGTGCGTGTGTGTGAGTGTCCTTTGTTAACAAGGACAAGAGGAGAAACCTTCATCACGGTGATACTTTGCGTTGGGTCTTTACTCACTTAAATGTATAAAAGAAAGAGAAATGTTTGACTTGCTTGCACAGCATATTTGAAATAACAGATTATGCATGTTTTTCAACTCAACTAACTTATGTACAATTTTCATTCTGTTTGAGCCTAAGCAATAACATGTTCTTTTTTAAAAAAACCCGTAAAATTACTTCACAACAAGTAAAATATTTTCTCTTGATATGTGTCCTGATTCTTTTTTCTGTATGGATCAGCAAATGACAACATTATCATCACCTGAATATAGTATAAGCTTTGTCGCTTCTCGTTGCCATTTATGTTCATGTTCTTTTTTCATTGATACTTTTAACTTGTGTACAAAGCAAAATCGGTTTAAAGCAGATCCTGAATATCAGACACCCTTATTTCTCGTGTTGTGATAAACTATCTCAGGGTGACCTACTTTTGTAGCCTCCAGTTGCATAATAATGCATGGGGCATTCCACTGAATTCTTTCAATTTGGAGCCTTCTTTCTCTGTTCATCTATGAATGTTTCTTCTAACCTTAAGAATGGACATGAGTAGAAATCTTATCAGTCATAAATCTTGAATTTCATACAGTATATATCCACTACAAGATTTGAGAAGAGGGGAATACTTCATCAGTAACAGGAGAAAGGGGCTGAAGTAGAGAAAGTATTCTTTGTGGTCTAACAGTCTAATTCTCTACAGCAGCAGTGGCTGTGGCGATTGACAAGAAAGATATTTTTTTTAAAAGAAAGTCTACTGTTTTTGCTGAACACACATGAAAGAGTTGTTTGCCCATTTCCAACGCTTATGAGATAACCCAGATACTTCCGTCCTGTTGTCAGGAGGGTGGGGCCCAAGGGGAAAGAAAAGGTTAACACTTTCACAACTAAGCAATTATCAGGGATAGGTAGTCTGCAAGTTTTGGGCCTGTCTCCTCTGTCTGCACTGTTGAGAGGCGTTAATGGAGTTACTGGTGAATGGGCAGCCCCCATCAGTGACACTATCGGGTGTCTTTGTAATGTCTGTTCAGTGATTGTCTTTCCTGTCTTCACCCTTCTCAGCAGTTCTCATTCTTGTCCTCCTGTCCTCTGTGTCTGTTTGGTTGTCTGGCTGGCTGGCTGGCTGTCTACCTCTTTTTCCGTGTGTTTTTCTCACTCTGTTGTGTTTATCAGTCTGTGTGTTAATCTATCAATCTATCTAGCAATCCATGCATATCTATCTATCTATCTATCTATCTATCTATCTATCTATCTATTTATCTATCTATCTATTTATCTATCTATCTATCTATCTATCTATCTATCTATCTATCTATCTTCTTTCTTTCTATCTATCTATCTATCTATCTATCTATCTATCTATCTAACTATCTAACTATCTATCTATCTGTCTGTCTGTCTGTCTCTGTCTTTCTGTCTGTCCGTCTGTCTGTCTGCCTATCTGTCCATTCTTCTGTCAGTCCATCCCTATTTCTATCATCTTTCTTTACCATCAATCCATATCATTTTGGTTCTCTTTCTGTCAGAGGTCCACCTCTATTCCTCTCTCAGTGTGTGTGCTTTGTTTGCTTTTTGATTACCACGTAACCGTAAAAGCGAGATGCATGGTAGCTGGGGACCTTTATCGTTCATCATCTTGTCACTTAACTAAAGATACCTCTGAAAGGAGATGCGCGCAGAGGGCATACTTCTAGCGTAGGTTATGGAAGTTCTGGGATCGACCACTTTGTGCTTCAACTTAGACAATTCAGTTTAATACATTATAGAATCTCTCCTCTCTCTCTCTCTCTTTCTCTCTCTTTCTCTCTCTGTGCCTCTGTCTGTCTCTCTCTATATATGTGTGCCCTTCTCTCTATCTCTGTCTTTCTGCTCTAACACACACACACACTCTCTCTCTCTCTCTCTCTCTCTCTCTCTCTCTCTCTCTCCCTCTCCCCCTATGTGTGTCTCTGTCTCTTTCTGAGTTTTATGGTCTGCCTCTTAATCTGCCTAGTGTCTTTATCTGTCTGTGTACATTGTAGCGATAGTTGCTAAAAGGTTACAGAGAAAAAAAGTACAAAGTATCTGCCTAGACTAAAAAGACAAAGGAAAGTTGTTTGCCCATTCCAGCCTTTGGTAGATAACCCGATTTACTCTGGTCCTGTTGTGGCAAGCTCTGGGCTTCAGTGGGGGAGGAATGGTTAACACTTTCAGGACGCGGCGATTACTGGAGGAGGTAGGTAAGTCTGCCAGTCTGTCGCCTGTCTCTTCAGTGTGCACGTTAGGAGGCTGTAATGACGTTACTGGTAGACAGGGGGCTCACTCAGCGTCACTGTCAAGGGATTTATGATGTCTTTTTTCAGCGATCCTATTGTCCTTTTCTTTTCTTTCTTTCTTTTTCTTCATTTCTTTCTTTCTTTCTCTCCCTCTCTCAGATAACCTTGTGATCTTTCATCTCCACCCTGACTTTTGCCTAGCTGTCTGGTTTTTGTTCCACTCTCCCTCTCCTTTATTTCCCTCTCTCTCTCTTTTCTCTCTCTCTCTCTCTTCTCTCTCTCTCTTTTTTTTTTTCTCTCTATATCTGTCTGTCTGTCCCTCTCTCCAAAATCCCTCTCTCACTCATTCTCTCTCTCTCTCTCACTCTCTCTCTCTTTCCGATTTTTGTGGTCTGCTTCCTCTTAATATTCCCAATTTCTTTATCTGTCTGTGTCACATTTGTCTTTCTCTGTCACGGTACATTGTGGTGGTGGTCACTAAAATGTTACAGAAAAAGAAGTAACAAGTATCTGTGTAGGCTGAGAAGACAAAGGAAAGTTAAGTTGTTTGCCCATTCCAGCCATTGGTAGGTAAGCGGAGTTACTCTGGTCCTGTTGTGGCAAGCTCTGGGCTTCAGTGGGGGAGGAATGGTTAACACTTTCAGGACGCGGCGATTACTGGAGGGGGTAGGTAAGTCTGCCAGTCTGTCGCTGTCTCTTCAGTGTGCCCCGTTTAGGAGGCTGTAATGACGTTACGGGTTTTGACAGGGGGCTACTCAGTGTTCACTGTAAAGGGATTTATGATGTCTTTTTCAGCGATCCTGTTGCCCTTTTCTGTTTCTTTCTTTCTTTTTTTTCTTTCTTTCTTTCTTTCTCTCCCCTCTTTCTCAGATAACCTTGGGGCTTCTGTCTTTCTTTCTTTCTTTTACAGATAACCTGTGTTCTTTCATCTCCAACCTGACTTTTTGTCGGCTGTCTCATTTTTGTCCGTTTCTCCTTTTCCTTTCTCTCTTCTGTGTCTGTCTCTGTCTGTCTGTCTGTCTGTCTGTCTGTCTCTCTCTCTATCCCTCCCTCTCTCTTTACCTCCACCTCTGTCTCTGTCTGTCTGTATCTGTTCTCTCTACCCCTCCCCCCTCTCTCTCTCTATCTCTCTCTCTCTCTCGCCCTCTCTCCCCCTCCCCTTTCCATACGTGTGTCTCTCACTTTGTGATTGTTGTGGTGTGTCTCCTCTTAATATTCCTAGTTTCTTTATCAGTCTGTGTCAATTTGCCCATCTCTGTCACAGTACATTGTGGTGATGGTCGCTAAAATGTTACAGATAAAGAAGTAACACGTATCTGTGTATGCTGAGAAGACAAAGGAAAGTTGAGTTGTTTGCCCATTCCAACCATAGGTAGGTAAGGGGCAGTTACTCTGGTCCTGTCCTGGCAAGCTCTGGGGCTTCAGTGGGGGAGGAATGGTTAACACTTTCAGGACGCGGCGATTACTGGAGGAGCTAGGTAAGTCTGCCAGTCTGTCGCCTGTCTCTTCAGTGTGCACCGTTAGGAGGCTGTAATGACGTTACTGGTAGACAGGGGGCTCACTCAGTGTCATTGTCAAGTGATTTATGATGTCTTTTTCAGCGATCCTATTGCCCTTTTCTTTCTCTCTTTTTCTTCAATTCTGTCTGTCTTTCTTTCTCTCTCTCAGACAACCTTGTGGCTTCTTTCTTTCTTTCTCTCTTTCTTTCTTTTACAGATATCCTTGTGATCTTTCATCTCCACCCTGACTTTTTGCCTGGCTATCTGATTTTTGTCCCTCTCTCCCTCTCCTTTATCTCTCTCTCTCTCTCTCTCTCTCTCTCTCCTCTCTCTCTCTCTCTCTCTCTCTCTCTCTCTTTCTCTATATCTATCTGTCTGTCCCTCTCTCCTTTATCTCTCTCACTCATTCTCTCTCTCTTCTCTCCCCTCTCTCCTCCCCTCTCTCTCTCTCTCTCTCTCTCTCTCTCTCTCTCTCTCCTTCTGATTGTTGTGGTCTGCCTCCTCTTAATATTCCCAGTTTCTTTATCTGTCTGTGTCACATTTGCCCATCTTTGTCATGGTACATTGTGGTGATGGTCGCTAAAATGTTACAGAAAAAGAAGTAACAAGTATCTGTGTATGCTGAGAAGACAAAGGAAAGTAAGTTATTTGCCCATTCCAGCCATTGGTAGGTAAGGGAGTTACTCTGGTCCTGTTTGTGGCAAGCTCTGGGCTTCAATGGGGGAGGAATGGTTAACACTTTCAGGACGCGGCGATTACTGGAGGAGTAGGTAAGTCTGCCAGTCTGTCGCCTGTCTCTTCAGTGTGCACCGTTAGGAGGCTGTAATGACGTTACTGGTTGACAGGGGCTCACTCAGTGTCACTGTAAAGGGATTTTATGATGTCTTTTTCAGCGATCCTATTGTCCTTTCTTTTCTTTCTTCTTTTTCTTCATTTCCTCTCTCTTCTCTCTCTCTCTGCTCTCTCTCTCTCTCTCTCTCTACTCTCTCAGATAACCTTGTGGCTTCTTTCTTTTTCTTTCTTTCTTTCTTTCTTTCACAGATAACCTTGATGTCTTTCATCTCCACCCTGACTTTTTCCCTACTGTCTGGTTTTTGTTCCCTCTCCCTCTCCTTTCTGTCCTGTCTGTCTGTCTGTCTGTCTGTCCTGTCTGTCTCTCTCTCTCTCTCTTTCTCTAAATCTGTCTGTCTGTCCCTCTCTCCGTATCTCTCTCACTCATTCTCTCTCTCCTCTCCTCTCTCTCTCTCTCTCTCTCTCTCTCTCTCTCTCTCTCTCTCTCTCTCTCCTTCTGATTGTTGTGGTCTGCCTCCTCTTAATATTCCCAGTTTCTTTATCTGTCTGTGTCACATTTGCCCATCTTTGTCATGGTACATTGTGGTGATGGTCGCTAAAATGTTACAGAAAAAGAAGTAACAAGTATCTGTGTATGCTGAGAAGACAAAGGAAAGTTAAGTTATTTGTCCATTCCAGCCATTGGTAGGTAAGGGGAGCTACTCTGGTCCTGTTGTGGCAAGCTCTGGGCTTCAGTGGGGGAGGAATGGTTAACACTTTCAGGACGCGGCGATTACTGGAGGAGGTAGGTAAGTCTGCCAGTCTGTCGCCTGTCTCTTCAGTGTGCACCGTTAGGAGGCTGTAATGACGTTACTGGGAGACAGGGGGCTCACTCAGCGTCACTGTCAAGTGATTTATGATGTCTTTTTCAGCGATCCTATTGCCCTTTTCTTTTCTTTCTTTCTTTTTCTTCATTTCTTTCTTTCTTCTCTCTCTCTCTCTCTCTCTCTCTCTCTCTCTCTCTCTCTCTCTCTCTCTCTCTCCTCTCTCAGATAACCTTGTGGCTTCTTTCTCTCTTTCTTTCTTTCTTTCTTTCACAGATAACCTTGATGTCTTTCATCTCCACCCTGACTTTTTGCCTAGCTGTCTGGTTTTTGTTCCCCTCTCCCTCTCCTTTCTGTCTGTCTGTCTGTCTGTCTGTCTGTCTGTCTGTCTGTCTGTCTGTCT
>CM054144.1:44777530-44827530 GCA_028751875.1 Rapana venosa
CACACACACACACACACACACACACACACGTAGTATCTTAGTATAATCATTACGAAATTTGTTCTTAGATAGATGGCTTGATGAAAAAAAGCAAATGCATTGCTTATTCAATGTACCATCTGGAAATAAAATTTTGACTTGACTTGACTTGACTTGACTTGACACACACACACACACACACACACACACACACACACACAACACACACACACACACACACACACACACACACACACACACACCAACTCTCCTACTCTCACACGCTGTACGCACGCACAGCAACACTGACAAAAGACCAACAAAGCACAGCCATTTCCAGTCCAGTCTTCTCACTCTCACACTCCCATGTGGAAACAATGCAACTTGACAGCCCGGCTCCAACCACACACTGCTGAGGGATCTTTCCCGAGAATTGCAATCAAAGGGCACACTGTCATGCAAGAGAGGATGTCTTCATCGTCTTGTCATTATCTTCGCCCCTTGGCAAAAAAAAAAAAAAGGCTCAGGAGGAAAAAAGCTGGAAGAGCAGCCCATGTAAAATGAATTGCATAGTCTTTCAGCAAGGGAAGGGGGGAGGGGAGGAACAGCATGTGTAAAGAATTATGTATCAGGTTTTTTTTGGTTTGAAACAGGAACCCTTGACAGACTGGGACCATCTTGAACACTGGTATCACCTACTACTCACTACTATGGCTGGAAATAGACTGATATAGATATATGTCTGTTGCATTCTTTACTTACTGTCTATTTCATTGTGAGAGGAGGTTTCTTGTTACTTCTGATGGAAGAGGAAGGTGATGTGAGACAAGATGGTGGATTGGTAGATAGGACAGTGGATATAATCAAGTAAGCTTTCTTCTTTGTGAATGCACGTGAATCAGGTTCTGAATCTGATTTACGCTCTGTGTGTGTGTGTGTGTGTGTGTGTGTGTGTATGTGGTGTGTTTGTGTGTGTGTGTGTGTGTTTGTGATTAAGAAAGAAAGAGAGAGAAATAGAGAGTGAGATAGACATAGATACATAAAGACAGGGAGATGCAGAGGTGTCCTTATCACCAAGTAGTGAATGGACATTAAACAAAAACAAACAAAGCAGAGACAGAGGGACTTTATGAAATCAGAGACAGGCAAAGAGAGTCATACAGACAGACATATTTTTTTCAGCTGTATCTTCTTTCTCACTGAATTAAAATGTTATTATACGATGCATATACTCACAAACAAGCAGTTGGGTCCTTCATGCAGTTAAGTCCTAGGCTTCTCTGTCATATGCCCATCTGAAAAGGAAAGAACAGAGAACACAATCAGAACTTAATACAGTCTGTCTCAAACACTGTACAGACACAATGGGATCAAGCATGAACGAATTTGATTACTTCAGATTATAAGTAGTCCCATGTGAGAGACTCATTATTATGTTTTGCAAGACACCTGGTAATGTATGCCTGCAGGAAATGGTCAACAGAAGCAAGATTCAGTCACTGGTCAAATATTGTCAATATTGTGTTGTTGTTGTTGTTGTTGTTGTTGTTGTTGTTGTTGTTGTTGTTGTTGTTCTTCTTCTTTTTCTTCTTCTTCTTCTTCTTCTTCTTCTTCTTCTTCTTCTTCTTCTTTCTTCTTCTTCTTCTTCTTCTGCTCTTCCCCGTAGTACTAGTAGTAAGAGTAGTAGTAGTAGTAGTAGCAGCAGCAGCAGCAGCAGCAGCAACAGCAGCAGCAGCAGCAGCAGCAGCAGCAGCAGCAGTAGTAGTAGTAATAATAATAGATTAACCTCCTCCTTCTCTCCGTCTTCCTCTGCTTGATGATGATGATGATGATGACCATCATCATCCTCCTCCTCCTCCTCCTCCTCCTCCTCCTCCTCCTCCTCCTCCTCCTCCTCCTCATCATCATCATCATCATCATCATCAGCAGCAGCAGCAGCAGCAGCAGCAGTAGTTAGTAGTAGTAAGTAATTAATATCATTATCATGATATCATTATAATCATCAGCACCATTATTATTGTATTGTCTTAGTTCACCATCTCCCATATTCTGACCCAAATCCTCTGCGCAAGAAGCTGCCGGTGAGCATGAACTAGACATGGCGGCACGTTTTGTAAAGAGAAACAGTCCGTGGCCTTGATTTACTATCACCTTTCTCCGTTTTGAAAAAAAATGCATCAAGCTTAACATCTTTGATGACTTAGCTACACACAAAAAAAGGTGGTGGCAGCAGCTATAATTAAAAAAAACAAAAACCCTGGTAGTTATAATTACACCCTCCATCCAAACCACAAACAGTCCAGATGACCAGTCAATACATCCACAACCTTAATCCAGACAGATGGGGCAAAAAAAAAAAAGCGAAGAAGAAAAAAGCAGCGTGTTGCATGCCGCAATCAGACAATAGAGTTAAGTGCCAATTCCTTAACAGAGAGGGCCCACAACCCAGACAGACCCTCACTCAGTGTACACGACACAGTCCATTAGCAATCTTCCTGCCGCCCAGCCATCTGGAATCAATGGAGACAGACAGGCAGGCAGGCAGGCTGGGTGGGTACTGTGATTTTCTACACTGCGATCTTTGGAGAAGGATCGTTGGTAAGCTGAAGTGTGTCTTCAGTCACTGTGGTGTACTGTTTGGGTTTTTTTGGGGTATGAGGGGAGCCAAGGATGTTTTGTAGTAAAGTAAAACGTTCCTAGACAATTCTTAAACCTACTCAAATCAATCACCACTGGCATGCAAACTCTCTTACCCACACACTGTGCGCACAAAACAGACTGACAGAGACTCTGGGAGTTATGATCTATTGTGCCTTTGGTTAATGTTATTGTGATTACTCAGTGAAATACTATCGTTTCTAGTACCGGTGGTCAGTTGGATTGTGTCTAAGGGCGATGATTAAGCGAATGAATGAATGAATAAATGAATGAATGCATTTTGTGGGACCTGTTGGGTTCTACAGATTTCAAAATTGTGGCTCTGTAAGTGTGTGTGTGCGTGCGAGCGTGTGTGTGCGTGTGCGTGCGTGCGTGCGTGCGTGCATGTGCGTATGTGTCCGTGCATGTGTGTGTGTTTGCATGCACGTGCACTGACTCTTAAATTAAATCAAATTTTATCTCCTGTCATTACAATCATATGATATTTGAAAGAGAAAGAGAGATAAAGAGAGAGAGAGAGAGAGAGAGAGAGAGAGAGAGGGAGAGAGAGAGAGAGAGAGAGAGAGAGAGAGAGAGAGAGAGAGACAGACAGACAGACAGACAGACAGACAGACAGAGATATGCAGACAGATAGACACAGGTAGACAGACATACAGACAGACAGACAGAAATACATATAGAGGCAGAGCTAGATAGAGACAGCCAAAGCAAGAGAGGAGAGAGAGAGAGAGAGAGAGAGAGAGAGAGAGAGAGAGAGAGAGAGAGAGAGAGAGAGAGAGAGAGAGAGAGAGAGAGAGAGAGAGAGAGAGAGAGAGAGAGAGAGAGAGAGAGAGACGTTATCGTCGTTTCCCTGTTTGAAAAAAAACCATATCCACCACACTGACTCTTCTTGACTGCTAGGTCATTGAACTGGATATACCATCTCTGCAAGAAATATAGCAAACAGGAATTAAGTCCCCAGACAACAGCAATACAGTATAGAACTTATACTAAGTGAAACACTATATCCTGAGCAAGACAGACAGAGCGGCACGATACTGCAGCCATATAACAGAGTCAAGTGTCATTTCCTCTGCAGAGTGTGCCAACAGCCCGGGCAGACACTCAGTGTACATAGCACAGTCCATTAGCAATCTTCCTGCCACCCACCCATCTGGAAACAATGGAGACAGGCAGCTTGGGTGTCATGATTTTCCACACTGTGATCTCCGCAGAGGCATGTAGTTAAGTTATACAGTGTTTTTTACAGAGACATGTAGGTAAGTTATACAGTTGTCTTTTACAGAGGCATGTAGTTAAGTTATACAGGGGTCTTTGCAGAGGCATGTAAGTTATACATGTGTCTTTGGGGAGGCATGCAGGTAAGTTATACAGGGCTATTTGCAGAGACATGTAGGTAAGTTATACAGGGGGTCTTTTACAGAGGTATGTAGGTAAGTTATACAGGGGGTCTTTTACAGAGGCATGTAGGTAAGTTATACAGGGTTTTTTTTACAGAGGCATGTAGGTAAGTTATACAGTGGTCTTGGTAGAAACATGTAGGTAAGTTATACAGTGGTCTTTACAGAGGCATGTAGGTAAGTTATACAGTTGTCTTTTACAGAGGCGTGTAGGTAAGTTATACAGTGGTCTTTACAGAGGCCTGTAGGTAAGTTATACAGTGGTCTTTTACAGAGGCATGTAGGTAAGTTATACAGTTGTCTTTTACAGAGGCATGTAGGTAAGTTATCCATTTGTCTTTTACAGAGGCATGTAGGTAAGTTATACAGTGGTCTTTTACAGAGGCATGTAGGTAAGTTAAACAGTGGTCTTTGCGGAGGCATGTAGGTAAGTTATACAATGGTCTTTGCAGAGGCATGTAGGTAAGTTATACAGTGGTCTTTGCAGAGGCATGTAGGTAAGTTATACAGTGGTCTTTGCAGAGGTATTAGGTAAGTTAGACAGTGGTCTTTGGGGAGGCATGTAGGTAGGTTATACAGTGGTCTTTGAAGAGGTATGTAGGTAAGTTATACAGTGGTCTTTGAAGAGGTATGTAGGTAAGTTATACAGTGGTCTTTGAAGAAGCATGTGGGTAAGTTATACAGTGGTCTTTGGGGAGGCATGTAGGTAGGTTATACAGTGGTCTTTGCAGAGGCATGTAGGTAAGTTATACAGTGGTCTTTGCAGAGGCATGTAGGTAAGTTATACAGTGATCTTTTACAGAAGCATGTAGGTAAGTTATACAGGGGTCTTTGCAGAGGCATGTACGTAAGTTATACATGGGTCTTTGCAGAAGCATGTAGGTAAGTTATACAGTGGTCTTTGAAGAAGCATGTGGGTAAGTTATACAGAGGTCTTTGCAGAGGCATGTAGGTAAGTTATACAGTGGTCTTTGCAGAGGCATGTAGGTAAGCTATATAGTTGTCTTTGCAGAGGCATGTAGGTAAATAGAGGCATGTAGGTAAGTTATACAGTGGTCTTTGCAGGAGCATGTAGGTAAGTTATACAGTGGTCTTTTACAGAGGCATGTAGGTAAGTTATCCAGTTGTCTTTTACAGAGGCATGTAGGTAAGTTATACAGGGGTCTTTTACAGAGGCATGTAGGTAAGTTATACAGGGGTCTTTGCAGAGGCATGTAGGTAAGTTATACAGTGGTCTTTGCAGAGGTATGTAGGTAAGTTATACAGTGGTCTTTGCAGAGGCATGTAGGTAAGTTCTACAGTGGTCTTTGCAGAGGCATGTAGGTAAGTTATACAGGGGTCTTGGTGGAAGCATGTAGGTAAGTTATACAGTGGTCTTTGCAGAAGTATGTAGGTAAGTTATGCAGTGGTCTTTGCAGAGGTATTAGGTAAGTTATACAGGGGTCTTTGCAGAGGCATGTAGGTAAGTTATACAGGGGTCTTGGTGGAAGCATGTAGGTAAGTTATACAGTGGTCTTTGCAGAAGTATGTAGGTAAGTTATGCAGTGGTCTTTGCAGAGGTATACAGGTAAGTTATACAGTGGTCTTTGCAGAAGCATGCAGGTAAGTTATACAGGGGTCTTTGCAGAGGCATGTAGGTAAGTTATACAGTGGTCTTTTACAGAGGCATGTAGGTAAGTTATACAGGGGTCTTTTACAGAGGTAGTAGGTAAGTTATACAAGGGTCTTTGCAGAGGTATGGACATATAGATAAGTTGAAGAGTATCTTCATTCTCCGATTGAAAAATGACAGATTGTCTATGTTCAGTGTAGAGTAAGCGTTACAAGACAATTTTCTTCAATCAGATCATACTGATTATATTCTTTCTGTCAACAGAGGCCATGTTAGAACTGTAACCTCATAAAGACTACCTCATATCCATCATTATGTTCAGTGTGTTTCTGCTTAAGTTTGTTATTTCCTGACATAGTTGTGAATCGAATATGCCTCTTATGTCTCTGCCCTACAGATACTGCCCGCGATCGATTTTTACAAACTGTTGATGATATTAAATACAGAAGTAAAATCTGGCTAAATATTTCTGATTCTTGTGTAGTGTTCACTATAGAGGAGGCCATGATGACTGACATGACATTCAGCCAGACATAATGATTTAGCTTGCTCAAAAGAACCTAGCAGAAATACGTTGGTTCAAAGACTTCAGTATAAATAAGTCATTACTGTCGTCATCACCATCATCATCACCATCATCATCACCATCACCATCATGACCACCACCACCACCACCACCACCACCACCACCACCACCATCACCATCATCATCATCATCATCATCATCAACAAGGTACAGTTTACCTACAGAGCATATCAGATATGTTTTGTCAGAGCTAAGCAATAAGCTCTTGTAATATTGATGGAATTTTTATGTTTCACAGTTTCTTAACTAATAATAATCCAATCTGTAGGGAAAAATCAATATAATTATAAAAATACATTGCTTGCAAAAATGAAATGAAAAGCATACGAAAAGAGAAAAATATTACAGATGAGCATACATATAGATACACGCACGCACACATGCATGCGCGCACACACGTACGCATTGTCTTCCATGCATATCTGGTTTATTCAGTTACATGCTGAATTCACAGATGCTTCACAAGCCACAAGTCTACTTTTACCCTGCTTGTTAGCCAGTCACCTGAACAATCATAATAGAGAAAGAAAGCCTCCATCCTGGTACCATAACTCTCGTCATGTTCTACACCAAATCACAGTAGCAAGGGCCAGGTAGACAAAGTGTTTGTGGCCTCTTAGGTAATCTCTTAGGTAATCTCTTCCTTCATAAACGTATAGGCCATGTGTGTGGGAGTATCTGGCACAGCACTGTCATCAGCTGGACAAGAATGGGTATCAAGGATATCTGAACTCTTCTCTGCCTGGTGCAAAGTAGGAGTGAGTTGGCTATGGCTTCCTTGTTGGTTAAGAAATGGACATAGTATTAACCAATGCTGGTTGACTCTAGCAGATCAAGTGGTAATTAGCCCAGCGCTAGCCTGTCTGTTAAAAGCTTCTTAGTCACCAGACAACTGGAACACTCTGTACACACTTAGTAGAATGCACTTCATCTTGAACAAGGTAGACTGACAGAAAAAGCTGTATGATGCTGCAACGAGATAGCAGAGTACCAGTTCCTTTACAGAGTGTGCTAACAGCCCAGACAGTCACTCAGTGTACACGACACCGTCTATTAGCAATCTTCCTGTTACCCAGACATCTGGAAACAATGGAGACCAGCAGCTAGGGTATCATGATTTTCTACACAGTGATATTTGGAGAGACATGTACATGTAAGTAATGTGAAGAGCGTTTCATTTCCGTGAAAAAGTGAATGGTAATTTTAGTAAAAATGATTGAAGAGAGTATCTTCACTGGGAGATAGAGTGAATAGTGTTATTTTATTTATTTATTTATTATTCTTATACAATATAATGCACTCTTGTGCTTTTTAACCTCCATTCCCCGTGTGTATGCGGTTTTGTAAATTTTGTCATCTGTTTCCACCGGCACACAATAGTTAAATTCTTGCAATCATGATCTGTCAGCCCAGAATTAAGCCACCACAGAGGCACCCTTTTGAGGGGATTTTACCCTAGAGTTAACATCAGTACTGACTCTACTCCCCCCAAAGTCACTCAGATGAGACTATAAACTGAGGCCCTGTGTGTGAATGCCCACAGAACATCTTGCACTCAAGTTAAGAACCTGCTCTTCCTTTTGAAACAGTGGTCCATTTCATGCCTGTAGCAATGATGACAAAATCTAACAAATGCATGCACACAGATGTCGTGTTTAGACACCGTTCCTGGAGTCAGAATGCAGCTACCTTAATGGTGAGTAAACAGAGTCGCATATGCAAAATCTTACCCTTCGTGAACTTTGTAGCTGTAGATGAGGAATGAAGAAAACTCATTAACCACAATGGCCTGTGGTCTCTCTGTTTACTTTTTTTCCTGACATAGTACCGAGTCTTGCTGTACTTTGCCTTTGTCTGGCACAGTAGACAATGCCCAGGGATAAGTAGCATATACGTTACAGCTTTAAAATGGCACTAGTAAAAAGAAACTCCTTCAACATTTCAGAGTCACGTGTAATGTAGAAGTGAGGAAGATGTCTGTTACACAACCAGACAGAGAAAAACTAGCTTTGCTCATAGAACTCAGAAGAAATAAGTTGCTCAAAGGAACTCAGGAGAAATGTTCTGGCAGGTGCTGAAGCACATTTCACCTGAAGAGCTTGCCATTTTTTCCGAACAAACCAACAGCCTCTTGTAAAATGTATGTAATGCTTCTACATTGCACACAACCTTGACTAATTAAAGTCTCTTGTGCGTACATAAATAGAACAAATCCAAATGAAAAATATTTTGAAATGATTAATAAAAAGCCTTGTGTTAACACAGAACATAAAAAGCAGACAGAGGAATAGACATATAGACAGGCATGAAGATTGATGCACATGCATGCATGCACATCAAGTTTATTCATTTGCATGCTTAATTCACATACAATATACAAACCACAGTCAACTTTTAGCCTGCATAGGCCAGGTATCTGAAAATGATACAGAGTGGAAACCTCTATCTCTATACTATAGTTATCATGATGTTCCTACCCAGATAGCAATAACAAGGACCAGGTTAAAACGTGTGGCATCTTAGGTAATCTCTTTCTGACAAGCAATAGATATACTATGTGTCTAAGGAGGATACTTGAAGAAGCAATCTGTTGAAATATTTCCAGGTTGTCATTATAAACAGGACATAAACTGATGCTGAGGATATATGTGTCGTCTCTGCTTAATGCAAAGTGGGGGTGAACTGGCTTTTGCTTCATGACTGGCTGAGCAATGTAATAATATTTTTTTAAACCCAATATTGGGGGACCCTGGCATATCAAGTGGCAATGGGCCTGGTGTGAGGATTTCTGTCAAAATATGTCAAGTCTGCAGACACCTGGAACACCGTGTACACACTTTGTAAACACTGACTTCATCTCGAACCAGACAGATGGGCAGAGACAGCAGCATGATGCTGCAACCAGACAACGGAGTCAAGTGCCAATTCCTTTACAGAGTGCCGCAACAGCCCAGACAGACACTCAGTGTACATGACACAGTCCATTAGCAATCTTCCTGCTGCTCAGCCATGTGTTAACAATGGAGACAGGCAGGCTGGGTACTGTGATTTTCTACACTGTGATCTTTGGAGAGGAATGCGATCAAAGAAGAGGTAAACTGGAAATTAGCTCTTGTTCTTTCTAGTTTGCTTCCTTTCGAAAAAGGAGTAAGGTTATTTTAAGACACAAAGGTCTTGTGAGATAGACAGAAACATTAGGTTAGAAGATTATTTCTTGTCAACCGCCTTACTTTTTTCATTGTGTTCATGGTTTTTCTTTCCTGAAATTGTGGCAGATGTTGCAAAGCCCACTTGACTGGCTGCATTAGAAACAGTGTGCATGACTGGATAGCATTTTAACTTTTATCTGGTAAGTGATAGTAGTAAAATTGTGTCAGTATTTCAGATGCATGTGAAGTGCTGACTACAAAGGAGGCTAAATCACTGATAAAGTACCACAAGGCCAGCTATGTCAAATGAACATCTGGCTTGGAAATTAAACAGACACAACTTACTGGTAATACTTTAACACAGTTTAACTATAAATAGAAGTGCAGTACCAACACTTCTGTCAAAATAAACAGCAGAAGCAATTGTAAGATCCCCACTTTGTCAACATTATTCTTTAACATTAATGACGCAAGGATTACATACTGTACAACTCCTTTCCTTATTTGATTGGCGTCCATCAGTCCTGGATAGTCATGGGTCTGCACCAAAGACTCGCACACAGTTGCCACTGGGCCTGGTCCTGCTGTGGGTGTGCAATCAAATGTGGGACTGGTAGCCCATGCCCCAGCAGCTGTGCCTGAAGACAGTGTCCATAGGGAAGGCTTGATGGCTCCTCTTGTATCTTGCCCCATGGTCACCTGCCACAGTCTCTGTAGTTTCTTTTCCCTTCTGTATTTTAGTTCATGAAGCTTGCAGGAACACTCTTATGTAACATCTTCCAATCTATCGATGTCCAATTTCAGGGCCTTCATATCTCTTTTTGTAGGCATCTTTAACTCGTGAGTTAGGAGTGGTCCAGTATTCTTTCGCTATCTATGAGCTTATGACATGTCTTTGGCAATCTCGCTGTCCTGTATCCTGCAGATGTGTTCTAGCCAATTGAGGTGACATTGAGGCATCAGAGTAAAGCTGTTGGGTGTGGTGGCTCATATGAAGAGTTTATTGTTTGTTACGTAGCCTGGCAATTTGATGGCCAGATTTTATATCAGACTGTGCTTGTAGGAGTTGTTTACTTTCTTTTCCTACCTTCAGTTCAGAGTCTGTGGTATGCTGTCATAGAAGATATTTCTGAAGACACCGACTATGTAGACAGTCATGTTGGTTTTGCAGTATCCTGTTGTCCTATACTCATTTTGGGGCCTCCTTAACTGATGTTGATGAAGTTCAGCCAATCTGTCTGCTGATTTCTGACTCCATGGAGAGGTCATTGGTTGCTGTTTGACCTTGGTATATTATAACATACTATTTTGATGGATATAAACAGAACTCGTTTTGATAAAGACAGCAAATGAACAGCAGCATCAACACGTAGTAAACCACACACACGCACGCATAGAGGTGAAAAAAAGTAAGAGCACACACACACACACACACACACACACACACACACACACACACACACACACACACACACACACGCACGCACGCACGCATGCACACACACACGCACGCACGCACGCACGCACGGGGACGGGATAACCTGGTGGTTAGCGTGATGCACTCGCGATCTGCTGACCCGGGTTCGATTTCCGTTCAAGAGGATTTTTCCTCTTGAGTTAACACCTGGAGTTAATTTTCCTCTGGAGTTAACATCAGTGCCAATTCCACTCTCCCCAAAAGTCCTTCGCATGAGACTATAAATCGAGGTCCCGCGTGCGAATGCACACAGAACATCTTGCTCACACGTTAAACCCGTTCCGCTTTTCGGAAGAGTAGGCCAGTGTGTGCCGATGGGAACGGATGACAAAATTTACAAAAATGCATACACACGGGGGCTGAACGAAAAGAAGCACACTGGGTGCTTATTTCATTATCCTCGAAATAAAAGAATTAAAAAAAATCAACAACCAAACACACACACACGTGACACAGACAGAGACAGGCAGGCAGAGAGACCTACAGACAGACGCACACTCACACACACACACACACACACCCACCCACACACACATACACACACCCACCCACACCACCCACCCACACACACACACATACACACACACATACACGCACAAACACACACACACACACACACACACACACACACACACACACACAGAACAACGGTGCACAAATGCAAGTAGACTCTGTTGCATGCCGCTGCTCTTCTATGCAGACGACGACGCTATGATCACACCCCCATTTCCTTCCTGTCTCAGAACCAGGCATCTGGAATTAATGATGCACAAGGAGAGCATCCTTCCTTTTACCACCGCTCCCTCACCGCACGTTCTCCAGTGAGCACGATCACTGGCTGGTGTAAGCATGGTAAGTAAAAGTGGTTGCGACACTTTAGGTAATCCTCCAATGACAAGCGTGTACATACGCAGTGTGTCTGAGAGAATAGTTGGCAGAGCGGTCTGATGGGATTATCATTTGAGTACCATCAGCAGGATAAGATCTTACTATTAAAGACACGTGTCCTTGTAGTCTTGCCTGTTGTTGATTGAAGTAAAGTGGATATGACCCTTTCTAGGTTGGCTGCTCTGATAACAAGCTGATGCTAATTCCGCAAAAAAATGTGAGTCACTTTAGAACAGCAACATGTTCACCATTTGTTACTGAATTGATATGTGGGTAGCGTAGCTAAGGCTCATATAACCAAGGCCAAGATTTTGGGAGTGTGATGCTTACATCTGTATGTAGGTATGATTGCTGTCTACCTTTGAAACATGATGTGTAAAGGGTATCGACACAATCCCTGGGAAAATCCCATTCTTAAGTCATCATACACGGAACATTCATGAGGGAAATGTTGCTCTCATCTTCAAATGTTGGTCTACGATTCCGTTCACTATATCGATGTACTTTGCTGTTGTGTGGCAAAACTTTACAGCTCACCTGTGACACAGCAACCCTGGGAGATAGAGATGGAGATAGATAGATAGATAGATAATAGATAGATAGAGAGAGAGAGAGAGAGAGAGAGAGAGGAGGGACGAGAGAGAGAAGAAGAGAAGAGAGAGAGAGAAGAGAGGAGGAGAAGACGAAGAGAGAGAGAGAGAGAGGAGAGAGAGTCTGATAAAAAAAAAAAAAAACCAAAATTTAAAAAGCAAAACTAGTACACACGTGGCGTGGTCTCATAGAAATCTGAAAGGGACCTCTGTACGCAGTTTGACAATGTAGTACGCAATATTTTTCCACTCAAAGATTTTAGACAATCCTCGCTGTCTGCTCTTCTTCTCACTCTCACTCACTCACTCATCGCACTCTCTCTACACACACACACACACGCACCACCACGCACACACACACACACTCACACACACACACCACTCACACACACACATCGCACCCCACACACACACACACACACACACACACACACACACACACACACACACACACTCTCTCCCCTCTCTCTCCTCTCTCTCTCTCTCTCTCTTTTCTCAAAGACAGAAAGAGGTTAAAACTCAAAACGTCACAGCAAAGTTCCAACCATATTACAACCCTGCCAACCACACAGTTCATATCACGGTACAACAAAGTTATCAGACCAGATTCCCACTGAACCAAAGTTTGAATGTGTGCGTGGCTGAATTACAGTCTGGAAACTTTTTTTCTCTGGGGGGAGTGATTTTAAATCTTCCTGAACAAAATTCTTATGTTATGATCTGTTGTCCATCACATGTCTACTGTTGCTTGATTCAAAGGTGAAGCAGTACATGGGTTAAAAAAAAAAAGAGAGACATGCTCCTTGAAAGAAGTCAGATACTGCCATGGACAGACATGAACTAAAACAATCTGATGAAACTGTTCAAAGACATACAGAGATACAGACAGAGATACAGACAGAGACAGGCAGACACACACAGACAGACACAGACACATACTGTGTGTATGCGTACATAATGTATACTGTATGTATATATGTATGTATGTATGTATGTATGTATGTATGTATGTATGTATGTATGTATGTATGTATGCATCTCTCTCTCTAACTCTATCTATCTATCTATCTATCTATCTATCTATCTATCTATCTATCTATCTATCTATCTATCTATACATAAACACAATCTTACACACACACATAAACACATACACACACAAACACACACAAATCACACCCCCTTCCCCTTCACACACACATACCACATCAACCTTTAACATCACAATAACACACCCACCATCACTTCCACCCCTACCCAAACACCACCACCACCATTACAACCACCCACACCCCAACTACCACAACACAACACAAAATTACACACACACGCATAAACACGTACACACACAAACACACACAAATCACATCCACTTCACTCACACACACACACACCACATCCACCTTTAACCATCACAACAACACACCCAACATCACCCCCACCCCTACCCAGTCACCACCACCGCCACCATTACAGCCACCCACACCCCAACTACAAAACTACACAACACAAAAATCATCCCAATACATCATCCACAAACACTCTAATATCAGCAACACACAACAACAACAACAAAACCACAAACACAAACAAAACACAGACCCAACACAAACACACACACAAATACACACACAAAACACAGACCCAACACAAACAAATACACACACAAAACAAACAAACGAAGGCACAAAACAAAACAAACAAACAAACAAAGACAAAGCGGACAAAGCCATCACATCAGCCAGTAAGGAGTACAGTCAAGGCCAGCTGCAGACAAAACCCTAGCCTCCAGTAGACAGTTTAGCCATGTTCACAATCCAAACCCGCTGACTTTATCAGCCATTTACGTACATACACTGCCAACCAAACAACCAACGCAGCCACAGACGCCCGTCTGTCTGCCTGTGTGTCTGTGTGTTTGCCTGTCTGTGTGTGGTGTCTGTCTAATAATAATAATAATAATGTATGGAATTTATATAGCGCTGAATCTTGTATGCAACAAATCAAAGCGCTCAGATTTTATTTCATACCGCTTTAAGTCACGGCAGATTTCTCTCCGTGAAATTTGGGCTGCTCTCCCCGGGGAGAGCGGGAGAACGCGTCGCCACTTTAGCGCTGCGCCACCCTTTCACCCTTTTTTTTTTTTTTTTCTTTTTTTTTTTTAATGGGACAAAGGAGGCAGGGAGACAGGTTCTAGCTTACCTAACCCATGAGATCTGATCTACAATTCCCCCCAGACATGATAGGATATCTGTATTTTACCACACAATTGATCTTAGGAGTCCTTTTCTCATCTGCATTTTGCTAAGGCAAAAAAAGTAACAGACACATACACGCGTGCGTGTGTGCGCGTGTGCACACACACAAATCAAATCACACCATACCACCCTCCCACCCCCCACCCTCGACACACACATACCACATCCACCCTTTAACCATCACAATTACACACCCACCATCACCCCCAAGCCCTACCCCATCACCACCGCCACCATTACAACCACCCACACCCCAACTACCACAACACAACACAAAAATCAGCCCATCATCAACAAACACTCTAGCAATCAACAGCCCACAACAACCAACAAAAACCACAAACACAAACAAAACACAGACCCAACACAAACACACACACAAATACACACACAAAACACAGACCCAACACAAACAAATACACACACAAAACAAACAAACGAAGGCACAAAACAAAACAAACAAACAAACAAAGACAAAGCGGACAAAGCCATCACATCAGCCAGTAAGGAGTACAGTCAAGGCCAGCTGCAGACAAAACCCTAGCCTCCAGTAGACAGTTTAGCCAGCACATACTGCCATGTTCACAATCCAAACCCGCTGACTTTATCAGCCATTTACGTACACTGCCAACCAAACAACCAACGCAGCCACAGACGCCTGTCTGTCTGCCTGTGTGTCTGTGTATTTGTCTGTCTGTGTGTGGTGTCTGTCTAATGGGACAAAGGAGGCAAGGAGACAGGTTCTAGCTTACCTAACCCAATGAGATCTGATCTACAATTCCCCCCAGACATGATAGGATATCTGTATTTTACCACACAATTGATCTTAGGAGTCCTTTTCTCATCTGCATTTTGCTAAGGCAAAAAAAGTAACAGATACATACACACGTGCGTGTGTGCACACAAATAAAATCACACCACACCATGCTCCCCCCCCCCCCCCTGCCACACACACATACCACATCCAACCTTTAACCATCACAACAACACACCCACCATCACCCCCACCCCTACCCCATCCCCACCACCACCATTACAACCACCCACACCCCAACTACCACAACACAACACAAAAATCAGCCAATCATCAACAAACACTCTAGCAATCAACAGCCCACAACAACCAACAAAAACCACAAACACAAACAAAACACAGACCCAACACAAACACACACACAAATACACACACAAAACACAGACCCAACACAAACAAATACACACACAAAACAAACAAACGAAGGCACAAAACAAAACAAACAAACAAACAAAGACAAAGCGGACAAAGCCATCACATCAGCCAGTAAGGAGTACAGTCAAGGCCAGCTGCAGACAAAACCCTACCCTCCAGTGGACAGTTCAGCCAGCACACACTGCCATGTCTGCAATCCAAACCCGCTGACTTTATCAGCCATTTACGTACATACACTGCCAACCAAACAACCAACGCAGCCACAGACGCCTGTCTGTCTGCCTGTGTGTCTGTGTGTTTGCCTGTCTGTGTGTGGTGTCTGTCTAATGGGACAAAGGAGGCTAGGAGACAGGTTCTAGCTTACCTAACCCAATGAGATCTGATCTACATCTCCCCAGAGACAAGATACTAGGCAGTTTTGTGGTGGTACCAAATAGTTGATCTTAGTAGTCCTTTTTTTTTTCTGCCGCGTTTTGCACACATACAAATACACATAGATTAGGATTGTTATTTGTGTGTGTGTTTCTTTTGATTATTATTTTGTTTATTTTATTTTATTTTATTCTTTTATATCAAGGATTATGGAATAAGCACTTATGTGCTTTTTTTAATATATAATCCAGTCCCCGTGTGTATGCTGTTTTGTAAATGTTTGTCGTCTGTTCCCACCGGCACACAATGGCCTACTCTTCCGAAAAGCGGAACAAGATTTAACGTGTGCGCAAGATGTTCTGCGTGCGTTCGCACACGGGGCCTCGGTTTATAGTCTAGTCTCGTCCGAAGGACTTTTGGGGAGAGTGGAGTCTGCACTGATGTTAACTCCAGGGGGAAATATCCTCTTCAATGGGAATCGAATCCGGGTCGTCAGATTGTGAACGCAATGTTCTAACAACTAGGCTATCCCGTCCCCCGTGTGTGTGTGTGTATGTGTGCGTGTGTGTATGTGTGCGTGCGTGCGTGCGTGTGTACGCGTGCGTGCGTGTGTGTCTGTGTGTGTGTTTGTTTGTGTAAACTCTAACCTCCTATGCATAATTTAAAAATTATTCTCAAACGTAAAGCACAAAGGTTTACTGGGTGTTACCTTCTTTTCTCTATGTGAGTGTGTGTGTGTGTGTGTGTGTGTGTGTGTGTGTGTGTGTTGTTGTTGTTGTTGTTGTTGACTTCAATTTTACGTCTGTTCACTTTTAGTGATATTAGACAGTGTGTGTGTGTGTGTGTGTGTGTGTGTGTGTGTGTGTGTGTGTGTGTGTGTGTGTGTGTGTGTGTGTGTGTGTGTGTGTGTGTATGTGTATTTGTATGTGTGAGATAGAGAGAGATGGGGAGTGGGGCGGTGTGTATTCACAAGAAATATTCCAAGCGTGTTTCGTTCCTCTTGCTAACTTCATCTTTTTTTCTGGGCACCTTTGGTAGGCCACTAAAAAATATCAGTTTATTCTTATGACTGCGACAGACTCTTCTAAATGATGGAGAAGTGTCTGACCCTAAAGCACCACACAGAGTGAAACATTGTTATAGCCAGGAGCTCTAAAGAACACTTATTCATGAACCGACACTCGAGTCAGGTCAGGCCTAAGGCGTGGTCCTCTGCTCAATAATGGCTCAGATGTCGTTTATGAGAAATATCTTCTAGTTTACTTTTTATGTCTTGGATCATTTTTTTTACAAAGAAGAAAGAGGTCTGAAAGGCTACTGGCCTTTGTTAAGTGTATATTATTATATTATATATTATTATATATATATAATATATATATAATATATTTATTATATATATATATATAGTATATATATATATATATGATATATATATTATATATATATATATATATATATATATATATATGTATATGTATGTATATATAATATAAAATTTCAAGCAGAAAAAGTAAAAATCATGTGGGTATAATTCATGGAGACAATACCTTTGCATGGCACAGGAATGCTTTCACATATACCCACACACGTGCGCAACACATCCCTAATATCCACTTTACTGTAATAACAGTATCGAAACCTTACTTTAGAGACATACACAATTCCTTCATATAATCAGAGCTGGAGATGAATAATGGTTTTGTATTACTATTGCTCTGACTGAATCAATAATGTAAAAAAAAAACCTTCCAAGATGGTAAGATGAGAGAATTACCCAAAACCACCCACTGTAAAACCATTTTGACAGTACAGTAATCTCCCTGAAGGGTTTGAAGCAAAGATAACTTGAAAAGACCAGCCACGTTTCCTGAAACCAAGTATGACATTATATCTTTAAAGATATCTGTCATGTCTTTATTGGCATCCATTTACAAACTTGCTATAGTCTGTCTCTCTATGATATCTACCTTCTCTCTTTCCATTTTATTAGTGTCTCCCCCTTCTTCTTCTTCTTCTTCTTCTTCTTCTTCTTCTTCTTTCTTCTTCTTCTTCTTTTCTTTCCTTCTCTCTCTCTCGTATCTTTTTTTGTTTATGCTGCCTCATCTTCTGTGACGTTCCCCGTCCTGCTGTTCCCATGCCGCTCATTCCAATCTCCCCGCCACAGCCATACCCAGATTTGTTATGTCTCATCCTCAGGGTCGGAAGTCCACAGGGAGCCCATCACTATCAGGCCGCCGTGGGGCCACCTGCCAGAGGGACCCTTCACTGCTGCCGGGTCACGTTGGTGGTGTTCAGTGGTGCCTGTTCTGAGCTAATATACGCAGAACACCACCTACTAAGCCCCCTACAAAAGAAAGTATTAGCTCAGTCGCGGAGCCAGACTGAGTGAGTTGCCCACCCGAGGTGGCAACCACCACAACGTCCCTCCAACGACTGTCCCCGTGAACCTCCAACCCCAAAGGCTTTGACACAAACTCACCACAGGCACAGACATGTATGGAAAAACCGAATCTGAGGTTACCATGAGACCAGAGCAACTGGGACCACCGAATCAGAGGCTTTTTTTCTTTATTGCATGATGATCAATGACAATGAGGATGACATAATTGTGCTGCTGTGGAAGTGCATATGCTTTGAGACTACTTGACAGGGTTGTACTCTACGCTTACTATCATAATATACCCCGGCGTCAACCGGGCCCGAGAGATACAGACACCTGCAGTGTTGGTCAGGTAATTTGAGCAACACTCTCAAACTCGCATCCGTTAAGTGGATGAAGCTCGACTGTGTGGTCCCAGTCTTCCCACTGAGCCCACAGCACACTCACTCTGGGTAGGAGCCGGCCGGAGTCCGAAAAATCCCTATGACTCTTATGGGAAACAAACCCGCGACCTTCCAGTCCGTAACCCAAGGTGCTAGCTAACCACTGCGCCATGGCGGCTGGTTCTCTCTCGTATCTTTATCATGAAACTGAGGGTTAAGACTATAAGACGTTTATAATCTTCAGACAACACTCTCGTCAATTTTTATAAACAACTGTGAGAAATCATGCGTACCCCGCACACATACATGCTTACACACAGTCATATGCAAGAAGCATGCACCATGTCAGTGCCATTATTACTCTCACACACAATCTTGCACATGAAACGCACAAGATTAGGCATACTAGCTTGTTCAAGAGAGTGCACACACACAAAGAAAGAAAGAAAAAGAAAGAGAGAGAGAGGAGAGAGAGAGAGAGAGAGAGAGAGAGAGAGAGAGAGAGAAAGAGAGAGAGAGAGAGAGAGAGAGAGAGTAAATCTACATTCAAGGCAGACATAAAAAAACACAAACAAACGAAGAGACAGACAGTTCATTGACCGCAGGCAGACGTTTTTGAAATCAGCGTTTGGAGTCCCGTGCAATTTGGCCGGCAAACAAACCCACTGTTGACAATTGGTCCGTGCTGCCGACTAACCTACCGTGTTGACAGTGGACCAACAGGCCAACAGTCCCATGTCTGCCCACTAGAACAGGTGTCACGTGCCCGGACTCCAAATCCACTTTGTCAGCTACTTACACAGCAAACTACCTTCCCCTAGGGGAAGAGTCATAGCACAAAGGACTGAATGGAGCAGGAGGGCTGATTCTAGCTTCATGAGATTTTAGGTCCTAGAATTGGGTGAGGACGGCCAGGGTGGGAAATGGAAAGAGGCTTAAGGCTGGGTAGAGTAATTTCTCATCCAGGGTCTTTTCAATCATTCATGCATTCATTGATTCATTCATTGATTCATTGACTGATTGATTCATTGATTCATTCATTCATTCGTTCATTCATTCATTCATTCATTCACTCAAAACAGATATGACATTACTAAGAACAGTACTGCCAGACCTCTGTTAAGTAGATAGTTCAAAACGTAATATGTTTGTTGAGTTCAAAATGTAATATGTTTGTTGATTAACCTACGCCACGATTTAAACATAGACATTTTTAACAAGTAGTTTAACAGGCTTGATAGCATGGCCATCTTGTGTTTTAAGGCGGTAAACTGGAAAATGATAAGCTGATCTAAGAACGTGTAGGGCTATGGCAAGAAGTTGAGACAAACTTATTTTCCACCTACCTCCAAAACAAAATCAGAACAAACCCACCCACCCCAAAAGAAACAACAACAAAACAAAAAGAACAACAAAACCCCAACAACAAGCCAAACAACACAAATTGTGGCATTATGTCAAAATCGACATGGTCACTGTTGACACAATGACTTTCAGCACTTTGTTTGGCTGAATATATTCTGAAAATTTCTGCACATAGTAAGTACAACAGCTCACACCTTTGGGTATTTGCAATACTCTCTCTCTCTCTCTCACTGAGCCTTGTATGAACTTAAAAAGAAAAAGAAGTCTTCAGGAGAGAACACGCTAGGCCCTATGTGGGCGGAGCCTCGCCAGCATCCCCCTATCAGCCGTATAAAAGGGTGTTCCTGTGGTCACTTGGCGCTTTTTGCAATTCATGCCGAGTTGATGAAAAGAATTATGGATATCTCCAAAATTTTGCATGTGCCTATTTTGAAAAGAATTATGGATATTAAATCTTCGTGCCACAACAAGCTATTTTGGCTTATACTATAGTTTTGTTAAACCCCATTCAGTAGTCATTTGTTTTCAATATGTTTGTCCCTGTTCATAATTTGCATTGTGTGCACTTAAACGTGCTCACATATATGCGCAGAGGCATACCTATGCATGCGCGTGCGCGCACACACACGTATGCATACAAACATACAATGTTCTAAACCACATTTTGAAAATGAGAGAAAGAGATAGACAGAGAGAGAGAGAGAAAGAGATAGACAGAGAGAGAGAGAAAGAGACAGACAGCAGAGACAGAGACAGAGAAACAGAGAGAAAACAGTGAGACAGACAGACAGACAGATAGACAGGCAGACAGGCAGACAGACAGGAAGGCGGGCGGACAGGCAGATAGTCAGACAGACAGACAGACAGATAGGCAGGCAGGCAGACAGACAGACAGAGAGAAAGACAGAGGCAAAGAGAGAGAGAGACCACGACATGGAAACTAAAAAACAAAAAGAAAAATGGTGACCATCCATGCAGTCAAACAAGAAACCGACCAACCAAACAAAGAGATATACATAAATGTCACACAGACACAGAAACACATATTTCAAAACACTGTTTTAGCGTCTTAGACGATTTCGGCTGGCAAACAAATGGACCGTCAACAAGTGGATCCGGCGGGCGACTAATGATCCATGTTGACAGATGGCAAACAGTCCTCTGTCTGCCCGCCATACGGACGTCACGTGCCCAGAATCCAAATCCACTTTGTCAGCTACTTACACAGCAAACCACTTGTCCCGGTGAAGACTAATGGAACAAAGGATTGACTGGAGCAGGAAGACTGTTTTCAGCTCATTGACGTTTAGGTCCAGACATGGGAGAGACGGCTAGTCTGCCTTCAAATCAATGCCTTTTTAAACATTTTTTTGTATTTCGGGTTTATTGAAAACGGATTCGTGAGTATTGTGATTACTAAAGAAATTAATTTCAGATATCTGTCATAAGTCACTTTTAAAAATAAGAACCATATTAATACAGTTAGTATTTGAATGTTACATGTGTATTAATGAAGGCATGCACTAAAATCCATGACATTGCTGTTTTGTATTCTATAATGGTAAAGCAAAATACGAAAAGGAGGAATCTGATTTGCAAAAATCAATAAACAAATAATGAGAAGTAGGAATAATTTCGAAACATGAATAAAGCATTTACTGAGTCAGCATCAGACTCAATTGACTTTTGCAATGTTTTTTCTTTGAGCATTGCCTTCCTTAAACTGTGTTTTTAAAATAACAGAATTTGAATAAAATAGCTTGCTTTCTTATACTGGGGAAAGAGTTGTCCCTTACATAGTTCCTAACTGCAAGGTTATCTTGTCATAGATCACACATTCCCCTTGTGGTAGAAATCTAAAGCTTCAAGTTACATGTAAACATTCCCCAGTAAACAATACATCTCACAATAAAGACACATATGCTCACCATGCACTCATTGTTCTGGAACAGCATTTGAGAGAATCATTTGATGGAATCAAAGACATTACTCTATACTTGTCAATATTAGGCTTCATTTTCGGAAATTAAAAATAAAATTTACACTGAAGGGCCCTGGCATCAACATTAAACGCGTGACATATTCCTCTCACCACACACACACACACACACACACACACACACACACACACACACACACACACACACACACACACACACACACACACCACACACACACACACATACACTCACACACACACACACACACACACACGCACACATAAACAACACACAAACACAATACACACATGCACACCACACACACAACACACACACACTCACACACACACACACTCACACACACACACACACACACACACACACAACACACACACACAGCGCTGTAGCGATGCAAGGAAAACAAAACCAACAAAGCCCTGACATGTTCTGTGGCCCAGACCAAAAGCTGTGTCAATTACTGATGTAACCAAAGTGGCAAGGCCTACATTATGTATGTTAGTCCGTCATGTTCGACGATGACCTCCAAAACAGCAGAGGAGGCAGCTGCTGTTCCGGAAAGTGGGCAGAAATTTGATTATAGTGGAGATGCCTTGCCCACAGTACATCTCCACTCTCTCGGCCAGGTAGGCATAAGGACAGTCAGCGTTGGAGATGTTCTCCAAAGGCCAACTAGCCCCCAGGGCTGCAGCACATAAGGACTGTGCGAGTCAAGCCTCCTAGTCAGAGAGTCATAGTCGATCACTAAAGACTAAGCTGTAAAGTGGAATTCCATGAGTGGGAAAGCCACTGGTCATACAGCTTCTCACTTTGCTGTTGCCCCCAGCGCCAATGGTTTAATCAAGAACTGCATTAAAATAGTATTATACTTTGACATTTTGTGTTGTGTCTACGCTCCTGTACGGTTCTGAGTGCTGGAGGATGACGGAAGTGGATCATACCAAACTTCGATCCTTCCACACCATATGCCTGCGAAGAATTCTCCGGATCTTTTGGCCAGAGAACATCTCCAATGAAGACCTACTGCGGAGATGCAGGCAAGAAGACATGGGAACCATCATCACCAGACGACGGTGGAAGTGGATTGGGCACATCCTCCGAAGAGACCAACAGTCAATCACAAGAACAGCATTGAACTGGACCCCAGAAGGAAGGAGAAAGAAAGGAAGACCAAAAGCAACGTGGAGAAGAACTGTAGAAAGTGAGATGAAGGCCATGCAGCACTCTTGGGGATCAGTGACTAGGTTGGCCCAGAATAGGCAGGAGTGGAAGCGCTTTGTTGCTGCCCTACACACCGCTGGGTGTAATGGCTAATGATGATGATACTTTGAAATGTCAGGCTTAGAATGACTTCAGCCATGGCACACTCTTAACATAACAACCTGATCTCCATTAACAGCAAAAGATTTTCCGAAGTCGGAATGCAGCTAACTAAATAATTGGAGAAAAGCGGTCGCATACGCAATAAATCTCACAATTGTGTACCTCTGAGTTCTAGCCGAGGAACGAAAGAAAAAAAAGAGTGAAATAAATCCTCTGAAGCTGGTCTATGGCTATCTATATAATTATGGCAAGACACTCCAAAAGCAAACATGCACACATTTTTTTAAAATCCAGAGTGCATCTGAAGCTGGTGTATGGCTATCTATATAATTATGGCAAGACACTCCAAAAGCAAACGCACACACATTTTTTTAAAATCCAGAGTGCAATGAAAAATTTCATGGTGACTCTCAGATGCGATCAATGAAGACAGTTTATATTTGGGGTTTTTTTTTGGTTTGGATTTTTTTTTTTTTGGGGGGGGGGGGTGACCTCCAAGGTGTTAAGCTAGGAAACGCCCGACAATATAACACAAGACGTTTTCTGGAAGAAGCGAAAACATTTATCTGGCTGGATGACAGAGTCCCCAGAGAATCTTGTCGAGCAGACACGCTGGTGAGACCAGACCACAGGCCTGTTCCGATAGCAAGTGGGACATTATCATCTTGTTTCATTTCTGTCAGATTATCATTTGACATTAATACACAGAATCCCTGTGCTCTTGTCTGCCTGTCCGTCTGACTCCGCGTGTGTGTGTGTGTGTGTGTGTGTGTGTGTGTGTGTGTGTGTGTGTGTGTGTGTGTGTTTGTGTGTGAGTGTTTGTGTGTGTTTGTGTGTTTGTGTGTGAGTGTGTGTGTGTGTGTGTGTGTTTGTGTGTGTTTGTGTGTGTGAGTGTGTGTGTGTGTGTGTGTGAGTGTGTGTGTGTGTGTATGTGTCTTTCTGTGTGTCTATGTGTCTTTCTGTGTGTCTGTGTCTGTGTATGTCTGTCTCTACCTCTGTATCTCTGTATCTCTGTTTGTCTGTCTGTATGTCTCTGTCTCTGTCTCTGTCTCTGTCTCTCTCTCCCTCCCCTGTGTGTGTGTCTCTCTCTCTGTCTCTGTCTGTCTGTCTGTCTGTCAGTCTCTCTCTCTCTGTCTCTCTCTTCTCTCTCTCTCTCTCTCTCTTCTCTCTTCTCTCTCTCTCTCTCTCTCTCTCTCTCTCTCTCTCTCTCTCTCTCTCTCTCTCTCTCTCTCTCTCTCTCTCTTCCAGAATATGTTCAAAATCTAACAGGCTCTGGTAATCTTTAGGTTAAATACAGTACACACCTTAGAGTAGAAAATCTTCATTTTCAAGTTAAGCACAGCGAATCCAAAGCCAAAAACATAGCATCTCCTTGGAAGCATACAGGTGCTCGCGTAACATTGAGTTTGCTAGTAATTCATCGGTGAAATCACGCTTAGAAAGACGTAGAGCATGTTCTTCAGTCATTCAACTAAAAAAAACTACAAGAAATAAGAGTGGCGATTTTGCGCTATAGTGAAGTAGAGAGAAAGACGTCAAGACGAAACAAACAAACAAACAAAAAATGGCTAGAGGTGCGGCATACTTTCCGAAATAAAGAAATAAAAGCTTATCTGACAGTGCCACAGGCTGCCTGGACAGTAGATCTGTGATGCAGACACCTTCGGGAGACCAGACACACGTCTGCTTAGTGATAGCAAGCACGACAAGATAGAATTCATAATTTCTGTTAGGATAGCAATGACATAATTTCATAATCTTGTTCTGCTCTCTCTCTCTCTCTCTCTCTCTCTCTCTCTCTCTCTCTCTCTCTCTCTCTCCTCTCTCTCTCTCTCTCTCTTCTCTCTCTCTCCTCATCCAGTTTATCTTTGCTTCTACCTTTACAGCGCAACTGCTAGGATCTGGTATGCTATTAATGCCAAGATCACGTCAGAACTTGCAGGACAACCGAATTTCCAAAAAGATGTTCTATGGCGAATTAGCTCACTTCTGGCAAGACAGCCCCCTATCCTACGTGCTCTCGTGCGTGCGCAGAGAGAGAGAGAGAGAGAGAGAGAGAGAGAGAGAGAGAGAGAGAGAGAGAGAGAGAGAGAGAGAGAGATTGATTGAGAGCGAGAGAGAGAGAGGCCCAAACACACACAGACATACACACTTACAGAACAAAGATAAACAGACAAGCAGGCAGGCAACAACAAACCTAACAAACACACAGACAGTCATACAGATAGACAGACAGACAGACAGACAGCTTCTAGGACAATTTGGCCATCAAGCAAAACGAACCATCAACGAATGGACTTTGCTGGCGACTAGTGACCCGTGCTTATAGACAGCAAACAAACAGTCCTCTGTCTACCCGCCATACAGGTGTCACATGCCCAGAATCCAAATCCATTTTGTCAGTCACTTACACAATAAAAAGTACCACCTACCCCATGAAAGACTAATGGGACAAAGAATAGACTGGAGCAGGAAGACTGATTTTGTCCTCGCTGAGATTTCATGTCTACACTTGCTGAGACAGGCAGTCTGCCATCACTACAAGAAGTGTAAGGCAGTCAATACTGATTTCTCATTGATAATCTCTTTATTCATTACACAACTAGAACTGGATGATTTATGGAATCAAGATCCAACAGACTCTTGCTCACATGGACTTTGAATTACAATTTACAATTGTAAGTTAATTCCTTAATGCACAATACAACATTTATAAACATATTTTCTTATAGTTTTTGATGTCATGACAACTTCACGTAAATGTCACAATTAGCTGATGATACTGATCAAGTTTGCAAGAGAAAAAACCACCTTTAAAGTCCCAAAACCTGATGCCAAGATACAGATATACCATTATTTAGGACAACGATACATATTGTGTTTTGCTATGCAAAATGTGTCCTGGATAAATGATTCATACAAATATAAGTTACCCAGCAAGCTAACAACTGATAGTGTGATTCCATGTCTTTTAAACCCCAATCAGTGATCAGTGTAGAATGCATAAACAGACAATTATCACACAATTGTGCATGCTTGTGACATCATACTGCATGTATAAAATCACTGCTGATATTATTTACCATGCCTATAATTATCATGTTTATCTTTCCCCTTCCTCCAAAGATTTTCCTATGAAATGTTTGCCCATGCACAAGCCCACATGGGCATACTCCTTCACACACATGCACACACACACTGTACTTGTGCATATATATGTATGCTTATAGGCACACACACACACACACACACACACACACACCACACACACACACACACACACACACACAGAGTAGGCCTGCATGAACCCCGAGTGGGAGGCGGGGAGAGACAAAAATAGACAGAGCAAAACAGAGACTGAGAGGGACAGAGACAGATACAGAAAGACCGAAAGAGAGACAGAGACAAAGGCAGAGAGACAGACAGAACAAAGTATGCTATAGAGCGCGTACCACATAACAAACAACAGAAAGACAAACCACCCTTTAGCAATGTAAACAACCAGACAAATCAGTGTACACAGTGTGTCAACAGTCAGACAGCACACTGAGGGACAGACAGACAACACACAGTCTGCCAGTCACGCCACCGTCTGGTGCCCTGAATCCAGAACCACTTCATCAGCCACTTACACAGTGTGCCCCAGGGAAGACTGGTGGAACAATGGAATGACTGGAGCAGGAAAATCATTGTTAGTGTCATAAAGAGTCAGGTCTAGACTTCATATGGGGTACTACAACAAGGATCGGGATTTTTCTACAAGTCGTACTAATTTGTTTCAACTGGCATTTCTTCATTCTTTATTCACTGATTAAGGATCGTAAATATATTGTAAAGATGGCTCACTGTGTGTCAGCAAACAGATTTTAAACGCCTTGAGTACATATAGACAAATAAACACATGCAAATAAGACATACAGTACCAGTGGCTATATAGAAAGTCAGCATGAAAAGCAGCAACAATCACAATATACAGTCACACAACAGACAGACAAACAGCCTAAAGTCTTCCCACCATCAAAGGTTGACACATGCCCAGAATCCAGATCCACTCAGCCAGTCACTTACACAATGAATAACCCGCCCCAGGGACGGCTAATGGGACAAAGAATTCTATCCAGCACAAAAAACAACCTGTTTTTAGCTCAATGTGATTTACATCTTGACTTTACTGAAATAGGCTGCCTGCAGCCCTACAACAAACCGAAAGCGTTTTTGTGTTGATTTCTCTCTCTCTGAGTCTTTTTATTTGTTTTGTGTAATGAAATTATGGAATTTGTGTGTAATGGTAGCCAGATTTCTGCCTGTAGATGATGTTTCAAAAGGGTTGCTATATGCTTATCCATTGAAATCCAGTAATAGAAGTGACATACATTTAGTGAAGTGATTAGTGTACGATTGTATATGCTTAAAGGAACACAGCAAACTGGACAGATGAGATGAGAACATATCTATCAAAGGCAATGGATGTAGTCTAACAGAAACCAAAATAAGTCAGTGAAAAAAGAGCGCTATACTGGACACTGACAAGCACAGAGACTGAATCCAATCAAGGCGTTATTCAGCATCAAATACCAGCATTATGGATACAATTTTATATATGTGCCTTGGTTGTGATTCGAACCCAAGCCATCAGATCACAAGGGTAACACTCTAATCACATGTTCGTCCCATCACCTGATGTCTTATCTAAAAGACTAAACACACAGGCAATGACTTCCAGTCTTGTGGATGAGGGAAACGTCCAGCTCCAAAAAATATTTCATGACAAGAAAACAACATAGCAACAGACTACAATTCACGTAGTCATAAACCTCTCTGCGGTTTGGAACGTTTGCTATAATGAGCGGGGCAAGGACTTTGCTCAAAATGCAGTTTAGACCTGGATTTCAGCATGCAGACAGGCTGTCTCCTCGTGTGTCTCAAAGGGTTACAAATCAATTTCGGATTTAGGATGCAAGCCATCAGCCAATTAGATTATCCCAATGCTTAAGTTTGGTTAGCCCAAAACCACGTGTCTCAAGAGACATGTCTAATTTTGGGTCATCAGAGCATTTTGCTTCCTCTTCTACTGGAGTGAGAATGCCTTTTAGAAGAGGCTACATTTTTTTAACCAGCCTAAGGAAATATGCCCTCCTTCTCCTCATCATTACTCTCTTCTTCTTCTTTTTTCTTCTTCTTCTTCTTCTTCTTCTTCTTCTTCTTCTTCTTCTTCTTCTTTCTTATTCTTCTTCTTCGTCATCGTCATCGTCATCGTTGTCGTCTTCCCCTTTCTTCTTTTTTCTTCTTCTTCTTTTCTTGTTTGTCATCGTCTTCTTTTTCTTTTCTTTCTTCTTCTTCTTCTTCTTCTTTTTCTTCTTCTTCTTCTTCTCAATTTACAGGGAGGTCCATTTACATTTTTTCTTTCTAGTAAAATACTTCTGGGCTTTTGACAAGTCCCACGGTAAAGAAAGCTATGATCATCTGGAGTAGTTTAAAAAAAAAAGCAATTAAGGTCAATTTACTGGTGATGCAGCTATTTTAAGACAAGTTTGCGTGTGCACCATTAGTGTTTCAGAGATGTATGCTAACCATTATTCTTTAGTTCCTGTTGTGAACGTGGCTGGTTTCAGATGATAACACACACTCACAGACACACACACAGACACACAGACACACACACACACTCACGCACACACAGACACACAGACACACACGCGCGTGCACGCACACACACACACACACATCCTTTCTTTGTCACCCCTCTCCTGCCTATCACTAACCAGGCCAGGATAGTTCAGGTACTCAGTACCATGGTGCCAGCCTGCAGGCGCCAACACATTACCAGTGACAAACACACCTCAAACTGACAAGTCAGACAGCAAACTGACTGACAAAATGGTTTTTTTTCTGTCCAAAACACGAGCAGTACGTGCCTGGAATCCAAATCTACTTATTCAGCCACTGACGCAGACACCTACCCTCAGGGGGATAGCAGATGGAAAAGGAGGAAGTGGAAAGAGTGATAAACCTTGAGGATTTTAGCCACATGAAATCTAGGGCTATGACTTCACAATTTAACAGCCCTAAGCGGTGCCTTACAAGGCTGCAGTATCTTTGATCCTTTGGGAGACTTTTATGCACCGATGTTTTTTTCCGCTCTTTGATTGATATCTCAAGATACTGCGTCAATGTAAGTCTACAAAATTTTAATGTCTAAAAATCGAGTCGTGTTCTTGAATTTGGTTGAGTCTGCAGATCAATACCAGTTTTCTGCCTTTAGAAAGAGAAAGAGAGAGAGAGAGAGAGAGAGAGAGAGAGAGAGAGGGGAGAGAGAGAGAGAGAGAGAGAGAGAGAGAGAGAGGTGGAGAGAGAAAAAACAAACAAGCAAACGTATAAACAAAGAAACAAGCCAGCAAACAAACAAAAGCATTACTTCTATGATGTGCTGTAATAGTTGTAAGAGACCAATGAGGAAAAGAAGTATTTACTGAGGACAATAAGCTATAGACAATGCAGTTAAAGCAACACGTAATACATTTTCTGAATACACTGTAAATGAATGAAAAATATAATCGAAAGTTGTGATGCAACTTAAAGACTAAAGAGAGAGAGAGAGAGAGAGAGAGAGAGGGGGGGGGGACGAAAGAGAGAGAGAGAGAGAAGTAAGAAGGAGAGAGAGAGAGAGAGAGAGAGAGCGAGAGAGTAGAGAGAGAATGGAGAGAGAGAAGAGACGCTTTAACGCTTTAAAACCGCTTTAAGCTTTACGCTTTAACAGTTTATTTGTCCATTGCCAACTAGCCTTTTGAAAAGGGGGGTAACAAAATATATTGTATGTGAACAGTAAATAAAATGTCAAATAGTGATTAATACAATTAAGTTTGGCAAAAAGAAAGCATCCATCCACTATAGCAGACTAAATTATATTTATAACATTTGGTGTCTGTACATACAATCACTAGTTCATACAAAGAAAAGAAAAAGGAATCAAACTGAAGCAAAAAACATCATCGACCTCCATCAAATATAGTGATTATGTCAGCCTTTTACTCTGCTTACTTGAGAAAATCCTTAGTGACTATTCATTACATATTATAATTGGTGTTGACATGGCTTGTCTTAATTTTTGTGCTTCTGCATAAACTTAGTACAGATTTGATTACATGTTGTTTTCAGACGACAAAATGAAAATGGACTTTCGTTTGGAACTAAGGAATATTTTCTTTGTATGTTTCATTCTTTCATGAAACAAAGAATTTCATCATCAACATATGCCATAAGGACATGGTAATGCTGCTGTCTCGTTGGAACCTCTTTTAGATTAAAACCAGTGTTCTTACCTGATCGAGCATAATAAGCCTGTGCATTTATCAGTACTATTGATAGTATTTTCTGTCTGAAAGAATTTGAACGAAAAGACCAGCTATATTATTTTTACTTCAAATTGAGTGCCAGTTTTGTTTAAAGAGCAAATAAGCTTCTTAAATTCCGAGAAACTGACGTATTACCACTTCTGAGACATCCATACATCCGAAGCCTGCTCTGATAAAACTCTTTTAACTTGATATGCCCAGTTTTTTTCCCCCCACTCCATCTGTATAATTAGCATATCGAAAGACTGTTACATAAACGTGTTTGTGGAAGTTTCAATAGTTTTAACCAATATTAATGCATTTGACAAAAGTTCTTATTTTATAAAGGATTCTTCCGGGTCTCTCCATATAGTACAGTATTAGATGAATGTTTTGGGCACATTTAAAAAGCGTTTCATGGCAAATTTTGGGTGAACTTTTCCATGTGCGTTTTTACATAAAATCCCCATATTTTTGAAGCGTATGTAAGCATGGGTTTATCTGAGTGTCAAATAATTTTCCCAGAATAGGGAACAGTTAGGGAGTTCAGCTTTCGAAATTGTTTTTAGGATTTTCTATTACACCTTTTTTCCCCCTTCCTACAAGATTCCTCCCATGCAAAATTTAGACTAAGTTTTGTTGAAAACATCATCCCTAAGTATTTTACGTATTAACTATTTTGACTTCAGCATTTCCATACAACCATTTTTTACGAATGATAAATGCCCCCCATTCTAAAAACAATAAGTTTGTTTTATCCATATTTACTGATAAAACAAAAAATTTCGGCCCCCCTCTTTTAGATATTTAACTGTGTTGCAAACCAATAACTATCAGACAAAAAAATAATTTCATAGCAAAAAGTAAAAGAACACCCCGGGTTGTCCCAAAAAAATTTTTATGCCGTGCTTTCCCTTTTCTTGCAGCTCAATCCTAATTCTTTATAAAAAACGAAAAAATTTTTGGACTCAAAATACAACCTGCTTCACTCCCTTGGGGGTTCAAAGAAATCGGAATATTATTTTCCTGCCGCACACAGTATACTGATTAAAATTTTGCTCTAAGGGGGATAATAGTTTACCTTTTTCACCGTTTTTTCGTAGTACTTCCACAAAAAATTTTATTTCCCGAATCGAAAGGCCCTTTCTAAAATCAACAAAAGCAACATATAATTTTTTACTGGACAGCAGATGTTTTTAAATGAGAGAGTAAAGAGTAAATATATGATCTACAGTGCTGTATTTCGCTCTAAATCCCGCTTGCTCTTCTATTTTTTTTTCTTCGTTATCTGCCCACTGAGTTAATCTCTTATTCAAAATGAAAGTATAAAGTTTTATTTTAATTATGGTGAGGGCTACTCCGCGATAGTTATCAGCATTATTGATCTCCTTTTTTATGTATCGGAATTATTACTGATTCGGCCCACTGAAAAGGGAAATCACTCTTTTCAAACAGAAGGTTAATAACTGAACAAAAAAAGTAATTACAGCTGAATTTGCATTTTAAGCATTTCTCCAATTATTTTGTAGGACCACCTTTTTCCTGTTTTTAATGTTTAATAGCATCAAATCTCTTCTGAGTTATAGGATTGTTAAGATGGTTCAAACTTTTTTCTTTTTTTTAAAACTTTCCCCATTCTCTCGTGTTTCTGCCAATTAAAGTCATTAAAAAACCTTCAAAAATGATCATACCCTTGTTGAAAAGGATTTATTATAAACTAATGACTTTTCGACTAACGGTCGTGACGGACAGAACGTTTTCGATCCCTTTGAAGAATCTTTAAGTTTCCTAATCTTTTTCGTCAAAATCTTTTTCTTTTGTTTTTTTTGACTGATGTTTTCTTTTCGTGCGGTAGTGTACATTTGTCTTTTTTTTGGTTATCTACGTTTGTTTTACAACGTGAAAAACTTTTTAAAAATCTCTTTACTTTTGTTTTTTTCTTCCTTCGATCGAACCGTCGTTACTTTTTTTTTACCTTTTTTAACTGTTCTGACCTGAGCAGCAGCCCCACAAAATGCCTTCACAAAATGATCCACACTGTTATTCACATCCCTGTTTAATAGCTGAGGGCTTTTTCTTGCTTTTTTGAAATTTCTGCACTATTAATTCCGTTTAATACTTCTACAAAAACTTCTGACCATATAATCTTCTCTACACTCTCTTCTCCTTACTTTCGTACTAACACAGTCCCATCTTTTTTCCATGTTATTTAAAAGGGGGGTGCCCGAAGTACACTCCCCTACACGTCAAACATAAAAAACATTTGGTAGAACAAGAAATAATCATTACCTGCATCCTTAGGAGACAAAAGGATAAACCCCCCCCCTACCCCTTTACAACATCCTTCAGATCCTATGTCAACATAAAACATAAATCTGCAAAGGCCTGCCAAATTTGTTTTCCCATGAGTCATCTATGGATTCCTCCCTCTGACACACTCCGCCTTGTGTGCCTGACTGCTTGTACCATGTGTTACCCGTGTCTACGCATGTACTTCTACACCCTGACGATACTGATTAACGCTCACCTACTTCAGTGTCTCTACATCTCTCCATCTGCACCCGTGTTAAACTGCATGTATGAGCCCACCCCATACCTTAGACATCTTTTGTTTTCTCCCAACCGCCCTGCCACGTGCCTCACCTACTGCCGCATGTGTCAGTCGATATCACTAACTCGAAGTCTCTCGCTTGAGAATACAACGCACCCCCACATACGTGTGCACCACGACTCTGTGTACTGTCCTAATAAATGCTCACTCGTGATACGCACCATGTACTCCTCACATGTTCATAGCTCATGCTCTATCTATGATCATCTTGTGTATCCAGACGTGGTGCACCTATAATGCCTCTAGTACCCCACACTCATATATACCACTCTGTATCGCACGTGAACTAATCTCTAATGAACTGAACCTGTCCCCCTTATTATTGCTTGTCTCGCTGTACCTTTGATACAATATGATATTTGTCATACTCCATCCTGAACATCTATAACTGACCATGTCTCCCCACTGTCCTGTGTCGTGATATGTGACACACTGACATCGTTAAATACATCTATGCACCACCTATCCATATTTGTAGACAAAGTGTACTGTACTCCTGCTCTATCTATACTACCCTTCTCAAGTGTCCGTGTCCCCCCACCGAAATCAAATGCCTCCGCAATATCCATATACCCCTACCTCTTCCTAAAATAAGACGCTCTAGACTGCAAACACCTCGTGTCTGTGTGCCTGTACCCATATCTATGTCCATGTCGTTCACTTCTACTCATCCATGTGTGTGTAAGACCACCAGTGTACTCATGACGAACCTCATTGCATCTAAGTGTCCGCATCCACATTAGATATCACTTAACAAGTCAATCCACTTACATATCCAACCCGATACAAGTTTGTATTCTGTCTCTCTTTCATACCTTCATCTCTCATACTACTACTCATATCCCTAACCCTTTACCAATCTCCCCTATCCCCCCCATCTTTAACTTAAGAGTGCTCTACCGCTACATGCCCACGGCATCTCCCATGTCCCCGTCCCGTCACTCTACTCACACTCTCGCCGCTCAGTCCATATGTGCCAATTCCCGCCTGTCCCTGAATACCAGCACCCACACTGTGCACCTTGTCCTCTATCTTCTCGTAGTGCTCCTCAGACTTTGCTCCCCTATGTCCGTTCCTGCGCCAGTCTCTGTGTCCTGATGTGTCGATACCCCATACCCTTCCTGGATTCAGCTGTCTGAACACGATGTCCCATATATGATACCAATTCATTACAGTGCCCAAAGACGTAACGCTGTCCGCACCTTGTGCCCCTCCACCGTTTGTGTCCCTCGTACTGTGTCTGTCCCAATCTATGATCGATTGTAATATGTGACTGTTACACTGTGTATCGTCCATGTATCGTGTGTGATACAACTCTTGTACTATATAGTACTGTCGCTACGTGCCATACCACCAGTCCTCTGCGCGCACCGTCGTCATGTCCCTACTCACGTATATCTCTCGCCTTGACATCATCCCCTTATGTGATTGAGAGATACACCCCTGTTACATGTAGTACTATATCTACCCCATATGTCACTGTTAACATGTCGCGTCTGCCGCACCGTATTGTCGACCTGTAGAACTCTGCCTTTTATTGACGTACGATCCCTGCGTTGTAGTTGATCCGATAGCTCCCCCGTCTCCCCCCCCCGAATGTCTCTGTACCCGTCCATCAGCTGCCCGCCTCCACGTGTCATGTGTCATACACTCTTGCCGCAATCTAGTGTGCTCCGCGATCATCAGTCCTTTGCATACGTCTACTTTGCATTATACGCATATGCTAATGTGTGCTGCTCATTTGTTCTGTTCATCGTGTCCATGAGTCTTGATGTGCAGTAGTCATCCCTCACCATCATTATCCTAATCTGCTGTTCGTATCGCAATTTATTAGTGAACCATACGCCCAACCCGTTCGTACCCTTGCATGTGGCTAGTTGTGAGTGAGTGTCACTGTTAATAGCGTCGTTGAATATGCCCTGCCACGTTCCATCATCCGTGTCTGTGTCTCTATAGTATGTGTCTTCTGCACCTGAACTATCCTGTCGATTCTCATGCTATTCGTGTGTGTGATCGTCTCTGAATGCTCCCCCCGCAACCCGTGTGTCCCCTCTGAACTCGTCGTTAGAGTGTCTACTGCGACCCTGTCCCATATACTTCCCTTATACTAGAACCAGATTAGTCAATGATCACTCGCCAGAATGTTAGAGACGTCAGAGTACAGCCTATATTGTCCTTCGCAGAGGTGCGCACATCCTAGTCCACTATGTCCCCTCCCACCATGTGTGATTCCCTCCATACCGGAGATAGTGAAAAATAGTATAGAAAACACCTACTCAGCTCTCGCTCTAGCGTGCGATTGGATAATGCGCATTGAGCGCTCAAAGACATGATATATGTTGATAGCTCTGATTGACATAAGCAGGTGTGCAAAAGAGATCGTCGTGTAGAGCCAAGTATTCACACATCATAGGCATGAAGAAATCGAAGCAATCTGATCGTCATAAGATAGAGAAAGAGGATCTATATATAATCGAAGACTGTGTACATTCGACTGTGATCCAGAGAGAAGTCCACCAGTATGCTCGGAGAATCTTATCTGGAGTGCAAGTGCTTGTGTGTCGTCGCGCTGTGTGTTGTGATTTATACATTCTGTCAGTCAGTACACATCCTATTCACGTTGGGTCGATGGAGAGCTGGGGAGAGTTGTCCTATGTCACTAAGTGTGTTGAAGGTCTGAGATGTTGACTTGGCAGAGTCTGGATTTTCTCGATTGACACCTACTAGATTAGAGAGTTACACTCAATCTATACAGAGTGTGATAGATATAGTACTACTCGGTGAAGACACAGAACCTACATACCACTATAGAACATGGATCAGTAGCTGAAGCGACTCTCAAAACTCATACATATACTATAGCATAACGCAGTAGCGCTGAGTACTCGTATACGTAACTCGCGAGTACGTGGACACAGCGTGACGCTTGTTAGTGGCTGTGTTCTTTCGCGTAGTTTGCTGATGAGAACTTTGGTGCAGAGTAGCGCTGTATATAGATATAGACAGCGATTTGGTCGCTTCCACGGTTGTTGTGTCTGTTCACCGTAGAAGAGTTCGGTGTGGATACTAGGATTTGTATGTACGGGTGTTGTGTAGCATAGGCGCGCTCTCGTTGTATATAGCGTTTCCGCGCTTGAGCTGATTGAGAGTCTACATCTTGGCTGTACAGAAATGCCGTGACATCGTACTGGAGAGAAGGATAGGTGTCGCACTGTGGGGGGTCAAGGGTATGTGATTCTGTGGTGTGTGTTTGATGAGATGGCGCTGTGTGCTAGGTGTAGATTGAGTGTGTATGTGTTCTCACGTGGTTCAAGAATTTTTTTTGTTTTTTTTTTATTGCTTGACCTCGCTCCATGGACAATGTGAAAACGTGCTTTTTGGGCACGCGCCAATGGTCAGTTTATCTACGTAGGTTCTGTCATTATAGTATAGTAACTCTTGTGTGTGTGTGTGTGTGTGGGGGCGGGGCGGGGGGGGGGGAGAGTGATTGTTGTGTGTGTGTGTGTGTCTGGAGGGGTGGGGGAGGGGAGTTGTGTGTGTGCTGTGTGGTTATGTTGTGTGGTATTGTGTGTGTGTGCATAGTGTGTGTGTAGTGTGTGTGTGTGTGGGGGGGGGGGGGGGGTAGTTGTGTTGTAGTGTGTGGTGTAGTAGTTTGTGTGTGTAGTGTTGGGTTGCGTTGCTTTGTGGTGTGTGTGTGTGGGGGGGGGGGGGATAGAGACGGAGGCAGATAGAGGAGACAGAGAGACAGATAAAGGAGTAGGTGAGTACGCCGTGATGAGGTAGGAGGAGAGAATGATCGGTGGTTAGAGGTAACTCGCGTGGAGTCTAGAGAAGCGGAATAAAGTGGAGGTGTCCTGAGAGTAGTGAGCGCTGGTTGACGTACCAAAATTTTGTTCCTGACCAATGTCCTCAAATTCAGCATGGCACAGCACACAAAGCCCACAACGACATCAGCGATGACAGGTTGTCACCGTGTCTGCGCCTTTTGCTCACCTGTGCACAGTCGGGAGACATTTTTCTACAGCAGGGTGACACACGTTGACATTTAGCCACAAACACCCCAATTGCAGCCCTCCACATCACCAAGTCCACCATTTTAAAGTCTTTTCATGCACTAGGGTTTCTTATTGAATTGCAGCACAAGTAGCAGTCTGAAACACTCCTCTGAGCCGATGCGACACACACAATTTAACACCACACTTCACAGGCACTGCCGCTCGGACGCCATGTTGTATCGTCCCCCCGAGAGAGAGAGAGAGAGACAGAGAGAGACAGAGAGAGAGAGAGAATAGCCCAAACAACATTACACTCTAGTGAAAGCCTCAAAATTAATGATTTTTCCTTTTTGCCTCATAGAAAGTTGGCTAGCATTTTCAAATATTTATCCAAGGACAGAATCTATAAACATCGATCTGGTAATGCATGGAACAAACTATATTTACTGGCTGCATGTGTGTCAACTTTCCTTTTCCCACGTAACACCATCACCTCAATGATGGACACCCACACAGGCTAAATATTTATCTGACAGGACTTCTAAACCTTGGTTCAATAGCTCTTTTTTTTTTAAATACTCCTGACACTACTCCTTTGACGTCAGTGGAAGTCGATTACCAAGTTTGTATTTTTGGTGTTGTTTTTTCTTGTTCCTCAGTGAGGTTCACCAATGTTGAGATTTTATGTACACAACCATTAAGGTAGTGCTTTCCAACTTCGAAGATGGTGTTCAAACACGACACCAGTGTGCTTGCGGGTTTTTTTTTTTTGTTGTCTGTTGCTACCTGCATGCAATGGCCTACTCTTCCGAAAGGTGGAACTAGTATTTACGTGTGCACACGATGTTCTGCGTTTGTTTGCTTTAGGAACCTTGATCTATGGTCTCACAGAAAGGACTTTCAGGGGAGTCAAGTAGGTGCTGATGTTAATCCCAGGGTATAAATCCCGTCAATTGGACACCTTTTGTGATAGTGGATCGGTGGTCTAGAGGTAACGCGCCTGTCTAGAAAGCGAAAAGTCCGGGTCTGAAGTGTGCGGCGGTTCGTACCCCGTTTGGACCGGAACATTTTCCCCCATCCATTAGACCATGAGTGGTGGTCTGGGCGCTAGTCTTTCGGATGAGACGATAAACCGAGGTCCCGTGTGTTACACGTAATTATTTAGCGCACGTAAAAGAACCCACGGCAACAAGAGAGTTGTCCCTAACAAAATTCTTAGAAAAAAGCCACTCTGATAGGGAAACAAAATACAGTTGCAGACATGAAAAAGAAAAAAATGGGTGGCGCTGCGCTTGTGGCGACGCGCTCTCCCGCTCTCCCCGGGGAGAGCAGCCCGAATTTCACGGAGAGAAATCTGCCGTGACTTAAAGTGGTATGAAATGAAATCTGAGCGCTTTGATTTGTTGCTTTACAAGATTCAGCGCTATATAAATTCCATACATTATTATTATTATTATTACCTTGGTGATGGCTCAAACCTGGACCATCAGGTGGAGAGCTCAATGCTCTAACCACTAGACTATACCCCCCTAGCAATCTGTCCATAAACATGCAAGCTGAAAAAGCACCAATAATATATAGGTATATACAGAGAGAAAAGGGGATAAAAAGAAACAGAAGGGATACAAACAACCATGCAGACAAACAAACAAGCAAGCAAATTTTAAAAAATCAAAATGAACAAGAAGACAGACGTGTAGACAGACAGACAGATAGACAGACATATTTTGAAACCAACACGTAGTGTCTGTGGCTATCAAACGAATGGGCCATAGACAAATGGATTATGTTGGCCACTAATGATTCACGTTGACAGTCAGGGAAGAGGCAAACAGTCATCTGTCTGCCCACCAAACAAGTGCCATGGGGCCATGATCCAAATCCACTTTGTCAGCCACTTAGACAATGAACTACTACCTACCCCAGGCAAGACTAATGGGACAAAGCATTGAATGGAGCAGAGAGACTGTTTCTAGCTCAATGAGATTCATGTCTAGACTTGCTGAGACAACCAGTCTGCCACTACTACCAGATGTACAGCCCAGCTATGCTAATTTCTCCTTCAGTGTCTATTCAATCTTTCTACACAGATCTAGGGATGGACGATTTTAAATATATAAAAAAGAATGGACAGACTTCTACACATAGAGACTTTAAGTCTTCATTCGTCATTTTAATCATTTTTAATAGTTAAAATTTAAAAAGTGATTGTCTACAATCTATATCAAAGCGACCTTATCTTCTTGCAGAATACACTCACAAGGAGGAAATGCCAGAAAATCCAATGTTAGAAAATTTTAAGACTATGAGAGTCTGTCTTCTCCACATTCTGTTATGCAAATTGTATGCTGATGAATAATTCATGGGAGTATTAGTTGTACCAGCCAGAGTGCAATGTTTTGCATTTTAAATTCAATCCAGTGAGCTGCTTAGAATGGATAAAGAGACTTTGATTGAGAAACTATGCATGCATGAATGCATGACTCTCTCTTGTTGTTATGGATACATATTTCCATCATATTGTATTTACCCAATAATTGCTCAGATGATCTATCTTATGAGTATCTTGATGTATACATATCCCACAAAATTTCCTATAACGTTTGTCTTGTCCTATTTCTGAATACATACCTGCATTCGCATATGCACGCGCGCACGTGCACGCGCACACACACACACACACACACACACTCAGAAGAGAGAGAGAGAGAGAGAGAGAGAGAGAGAGAGAGAGAGAGAGAGAGAGAGAGAGAGAGAGAGAGAGAGAGAGAGAGAGAGAGCACAAATACACATACACAATCCTGTTCCACTTTTCGTAAGAGTAGGCCATTGTGTGCCGGTGGGAACAGATGACAAAATTTACGAAACCACATAGACACAGGGACTGGATGTAAAAAAAGCACAAAAGTGCTTATTCCATTATCCTCGATATAAAAGAATAAAAGAAAAAATTAAATAAAGAAAGACAGAAAAGAGAGAAACTAGAGATGAAGAGAGATGGAAACAGGTAAGTCAAAACAGAAATGAAAGCTCTTAGAGATATATACAGAGTCAAAAACAGTAGCAGAGACAAAGAAGGAAGACCGACAGAGAGTGACAGACACAGCAGAAAAAAGAAAAAAACCAAAACAACAAACCACCCTATAGCAATGTAAACAACCGGACAAATCAGTGTAGAGAAGCAGTGTGTGAACAGTCAGACAGCACTCTGAGGGACAGATAGACAACACACAGTCTGCCAGTCACACCACCGTCTGGTGCCCTGAATCCAGAACCACTTCATCAGCCACTTACACAGTGAGCCCCAGGGAAGACCGGTGGAACAATGGAATGACTGGAGCAGGAATTATCATTGTTAGCTCAATGAGGTTCAGGTTTAGAATTTGTCTGGGGTAAAAGCTAATGCAAAGGTGGCTCATAACCTATGTGGTTGTTGGGGAGTGAGGCATCAGAGACCTCAACTTCTCAAGAGGCCAGCATAGTGAGGGTGGCGCCCATCTCCTCTCCCCTGCTGCTTTACCTTCCCTGACCCTGCAGAGGCAGGTACCCGTTTACATCTGGATGAACTGGGGGACTAAACTGAAGCCAATGTGCGCAAAGGGTCACCCAATGCTGGGGTATTATAACAAAAAGCTCAAGAATTCTAAAAGATTGTGCTAGTATGTTCCTATCAGCATTTCTTAATTCTTTATACCTCTCATTGAGGGTTAAATAAACACTGTCAATATACTAGGTTACCACACTTTTCCATTTAGATATTCAATATCTAGAGTAATGTAAGCAAACAGAAACACCAACCAACAAACAAACAAACCAAATACATGGACAAAATATGAATGAGCGATGTAGTGACAGTGATCATATTAATGAAAATTAGTGTAAGAATCATGAACAGACAAAAAATGAGACAACAGACAGAAAAAAGCCTACAGTCTGCCCACCACACAGGCCCACATGTTCTCAGAATCCAGATCTACTCAGCTAGCCATTTACACAATGAACAACCCACCCCATGGAAGACTAATGGGACAAACCATTGTATGGAACAGGAAAACTGTTTTGAGCTCAAAGAGATTTACATGATGAATTTACTGAAACAGCCTCTGTACATTACTGCGACAAGCTTCGAGCGTTTCTATGCTGATTTCTGCTGTCTGGGTCATTGTGAAATGGAACTACGGGAATTGTGTGTAATAATAGCCAGATTTAATGCCAAGAGGGGCTAATTTAAAGCGGTTGACTGATCAGCTGATGGATTGGAATCAGTTGCAGCAATGCAAAATCTTTAGGGATGCTCCCACCGTCTACAAGACGAGTGGACAGCTGAAAGTAAGTAAGGGGACGGGATAGCCTAGTGGTTAGAACATTGCGCTTGCAATCTGACGACCCGGGTTCAAATCCCATTCAACGGGATATTTTCTCCTGGAGTTAACATCAGTGCAGACTCCACTCTCCCAAAAAGTCTTTCGGATGAAACTATAAACCGAGGCCCCGTGTGCGAACGCACGCAGAGCATCTTGCACACACGTTAAATCCTGTTCCGCCTTTCGTAAGAGTAGGCCATTGTGTGCCGGTGGGAACGGATGACAAAATTTACAAAACCGCATACACACGGGGACTGGATGTAAAAAAGCACATAAGTTCCATTATCCTCGATATAAAAGAATAAATAAATAAATGTTAAAAAAATAAAGGTAAAGTACAAATGACGTGTATGTCATCAAAGTGATTACCCTGCTTTTGTATGCACAAAGCAATGGGCCGAACTGAAAACATGGAAGCCAATTGATTGATGTCAACAGATTTAGTTTTCTTTGAACAACAGATAAATGAGGGAAAAAAGGACAGTAATGAACAGTAACAAAGAGATTTCATCTACCTTTAGCATCAAGTATCAGCATTCTGGATATCGATTTGTGTTTATCAAACAGGAGAAAAAAAATTCCACAAATGCAAACACATGCAGGAACACTCACATCATTCTGTGCATGTACTGAGGTATGTCCGTATGCTCTCTGTCTGTCTGTCTGTCTGTCTGTCTTACACACACACGCATGCACACTCTCACACACAAACACGCACACGGAGAAGACTTTACTAGCTCCAAAAAGAATTGTGATGGCAATAATAAACTCCTATTATACACAATATTTCCAAGAAAGTAACACAATAAAATAGAGGAAAATTCTTTATAAATGTAACAGCATATGTTTTGTGCATACTGCTTTTAAGTACACTAGATATATCTACTCCTTTGATAAACCCTCCTCTTAGAACACATCCATATGCACAAACGCACATAACCCAGTGAGAAAAATAGCGATACAATACAAAAGCAGAAGCAGTGACTTTGACAGTATTTATACAGGTAGACCCAAAACACAGACAAAACAAATCAGCATTTAGCAGCCAAAGACTTTTTGAAAAATCACTGACAGACTCAGAAACTAGTACATCATGTTGAAAAACAGACAGCAAGGAGACTGACAAATGGATCTGTGCCTACCAAATATGGGGGTATCACGTGCCGAGATTCCAACTGTACTTAGTCAATAACCTGGTGAACAACCTACCCCAGGAAAGACTAATGGGACAAAGGACTGGATGGAGCAGGAAGACTGTTGTTAGCTGAATGAGATTCAGGTCTAGACTTCACTGAGACACGCAGTTTCCAGTACTACCATAACAAGTATCTCATGTTCCTGCTTATTTGTCAGGTTGGGTTTTTAAACATTCATTCTTGCCAACTAGTCAGTTACAGAATAATATTTTTTTAAAGATATCTAAACCTTTGCAGATTTTGTTTTGATTTTTGTGTGCTCTCTTAGGCTGTTATGCCTTTGATTTGGTTTTCACATTAACAGGTCGACCATGTTGTCATAACTATCTTCACACTTATAAAGCAAATATATGAGGAGAAAACTGTTCAGTTTGGTAGATTCTAAAGACAGACTTAGCCGATGTATTAACATGAAAAGATAGTTTCAATATTCACAGCAGTTTTGAGTTGCAAAATTAATGGAACATAATTTCTGTAAAGAAATCAGTGATATATTTTTTTAAAACCTGTACAACACATTTCAAGCGGTTATTTTTCTTCTTCTTACTCACGAAACAGGTATACCATTATCTAAGCATGCATCACAATGCTCGAAATGCAAAAAAAAAAAATTGAAGATGAAGATCATACTCGATTTTAGATTCCTTCATTCCACCAGTAACAGTGAGCTCAAATATCACCTTTTTTCCTCAGCTAGAGCTCCGAAGTTCACCAATATAAAAGCACACACAGTTGTATACATATTTTATTGAATAGGATTGTATGCCACTCTCAGCTACAGCAGATATTTCAACATGCCTCTAAAGATTTGGGTTGCTCTACATGGGGAATGATGCATCCCCATAGTGCAGTTTCATCATTTATGTACGCTAAATTCATATTGCCATCAGAACATTAGTTTAGCATCTGATCTGAAAGTATAATCATCCAACCACCACTTCTAGTCTCATGGATAAGAAAAAAACCTGGCGTCATTAAAAAAATCCTACAAAAGGACAGTGGTACAAAAGAATAAAATATGATACATAGCCTTTCATCTCTTGGTGGTTTCAGAATGTCAGATATGTTAAACAGGGTATAAAAATGATTTTGCCTCCAGTACCGAGACAAGTTGTCTCCTCATGTGTTGGAAGGGGCTACACACAGAGTCTCAGTATAGGATACAAGTTGTCGATGATTAGATTATCTCAATGCCAAAGTTTGATTACCAGAAATGTCTGTCTCAAGAGGCATGTCTAAGCCTGAGTGGAAAAGGTAATTTCTCCTCTATTCAATTGTGGATAACTTGCTAACAATCATTAAAAGGAACGTTCATAATTTATTGGTTCATCATCCTAACATAGTAGTATCGTCATCACCATCATCATCATTAACATCATCATCATCATCATCATCATCATCATCATCATCATCATCATCATCATCATCATCATCATTATCATTATCAGCAACAGAACACGCACAGCAGCAGCAGCAGCAGCAGCAGCAGCAGAAGCACCACCACCACCTCCACCACCACAACCACCACCACCACCATGACCACCACCACCACCACTGGCACCAACACTATCATAAACACCACGACCACCCCACCACCACTACCAACAATCCAAGCATCACCATTGTCATCACTATTATCATCATCATGTTTTTCTTCATCTACACAAAAGTCCATTTTCATTTCCCTTCTTACTATAAAGAAAGTACTATCAACACACTGACTTTGCTTAAAAGCAAAAGAAATGACGATTATTTTGGAGCTTTTCTGGAAAAAAAACCCACAATCAACATTTTCCCCCCTGTGATGTTGTTATTTATGAGACAACTTATGGGGCACAACAGAAATACTCTAGAATCACGTGCAATTCTTTGTTTATGCGATAGCTGTTGGCTTCAGACAGTATGGTAGCCCCCGCCCCTCCCTCCCTCTCTCCCCACCCCACCCTTCCCTCTCCACCCCATGCCCTTCCCTCTCCATCCCCTGCCCCTCCCTCTCTCCCCACCCTACCCCTCCCTCTCCAATCCCTGCCCTTCCCTCTCCCCTCCCTCTGCACCACTCCCAACCACTCCCTCCCCTCCCCACACACACCATGCAACCCCCTACTTCAGTGATACTATTCTGACGCCTTCCACTGATCAAGCCAGGACAATTCAGCATTTAAGAACAGGCTCCAGTCCGCCGGCTCCATCACATTGCCAGTGACAAACACATCAAACCAACCAGTCAGACAGCAAACAGACCGACAGCATTATTTTCCCTCTGTTCAAAACACAAGCACCACGTGCCCGGAATCCAAATCTACTTATTCAGCCACTTACGCAGATACCTACCCTCAGGGAAGGGGGGGGGGGGGGAGGGGGGAAGATGAAGGGAAAAAAGGAGAGTGGAGGGTTGGGAAAGTAAAGGGAGTGAGAAGCTGAGGATTTTAGACTATGCAATTCGAGGCTTTGGATCCACAAAATAACGACCTTAAGCAGTACTTGACAAGATCACAGTTAGCTAGATTCTTTGACAGACTTATGCATGTAAGAAAATAGAAGTAGGAGGACAGAAAGGGAGGGGCTATAAACAGACATGGAGGCTGACATGAAAGCTGGCAAAAAAACAAACAGACAGACAGATGGATTGATTAACAGAGAGAGACAGAGAGAGAGAGAGAGAGAGAGAGAGAGAGAGAGAGAGAGAGAGAGAGAGAGAGAGAACAGAGAGAGAGAGAGAGAGAGAGAGAGAGAGACAATGACAATGACAAATTCTTTTATTTCAAGGATAATGAGAGAGAGAGAGAGAGAGAGAGAGAGAGAGAGAGAGAGAGAGAGAGAGAGAGAGAGAGAGAGAGAGAGAGAGAGAGAGAGAGAGGAGTCTATTTCCAAATCAACGTTTAATGTAAAGGATTTTTCAGCTGTCAAACTAAGGAACCATCAACAAAATGGACTATACTGGCGACTAATGATTTTTATTACAGACAGTAAATAGGCAAACAATCATCTGTCTACCAACCATACGGGCGTCACGTGCTCAGAATCTAAATCCACTTTGTCAGCCACTTACAAAATGAACTACTACCTATTCCAAGGACGATTAATGGGACACAGAATTCTATGGAGCAGGAAGACTGTGCTTAGGTCAATAAGATTCCTGTCTGGACTTGCTGAGACAGGCAGTCTGCCGTCACCACAAAAAGTATTACACAGTCTATGCTAATTTTTCATTCAGAAACTATTCATTCATTGTTAATAGAACTAGGGATGGATCATTTCTGAGAAGAACAAACAGAACTACCAGGCTTCTGCTGCCCATGGAGACTTCTAACTGCAATCTATTTACATTTGTTTGCTTATTCCTTGATTTTGAAGCCAATATTTAAGGATATTACCCACAATCTATGGCTAAGCCATTCTAGCAATATATCAGAAGAAAAAAATGAAAGGGCAAAATTATTAAAAGCTGAAAAAAAGGAAAAAATGCTGATGGCAAGAAGTAGAGATAGTCTCGTTATAATATATGCCAATTAGACATAGCATAATGTCTGAAGGCTCGTGACTTCATTGTTTTTACTATGTCTCCCAGTATTTAGTCACACATTCTGGGGTAATGATCCATTTGAACAGTAACATTTAGCAAGCCAACAGCTGATTGTGTAACTCCACGTATTTTAAATTTTATTCACTGATCTGCCTTGAGAGAATAAGCAAACCATGATTGAATCCATACCTATCATATTGTATTTACGTAATCATTGCTAAGGTGATTAACCAATTAAGTATCTTGATGTACACACACACACACACACACACACACACACACACACACACACACACTCCCCTCCTTCTTTATGTATTCTTCTCCTTTTCCTGTTTGTCTTATTTTACTTAAAATGGGAAGGTGTTAGAATATGATTTATTTGAATGTAATGTGTGCTTTCTTTCTGAATAATTAGCTATTTGAACTAAAATGAAGAACCCATACTCAGAATACTTTACTAGCTTTGATAAGACTGAAACTAGTTGTGTAAGATAAAAAGTCAAATTATACACAGCATCAGGCAAAACAATGCAGGATGTCAGAAAAAAACTTTAAAAAGTGTCAAGAAATAGAATCTTCTAAGGTAAGGTAAGGTAAAGGAGTCCCATAACCTACAAGGTCGTAGGGGAGCGAGGCGTCAGAGACCTCACTTCTCTAGGGCCAGCATATTGAGGGCGGCGCCCATCTCCTCTCCCTCACTGCTTTACCTTCCCTGACCCTAAAGAGGGCAGGTACCCATTACAGCTGGGTGAACTGGGTGAACTGTACTGAAGCCAAGGCGCGCAAATGGTCACCCATCCAACTGGTAACCATGCTCACATACACATACTATGAGAAAAAAAAGGGATACAATAAGAATCAGAAACAGTCACTTGTATAACCAACAGACAGGCAGACAAAAACATACATATAAAAAACCAAATCAGCATTCATCAGCTAAAGAATTCTTGGCAAACAACTAACAGTCAGCCTCTAGTGCATCCTGCCGAAAAAACAGTAAGTACCGAGAGTAACACGTGGACCTGTGTGGAACAAATGGACCCGTGCCTACCCAATATGGGGGTATCATGTACCGGAATCCAAATCCACTTAGTCAGCCAATAACATGGCAAACAACCTACCCCAGGAAAGACTAATGGAACAAAGGACTGGGCGGAGCAGGAAGACTGCTAACAGCTGAATGAGATTCAGGTCTAGACTTCACAGCCACAGGGAGATTCCGGTACTACCATAGCAAGAATCAGATTTTCTTTGCTGATTTGTCAACCCGGGTATGTTTGCCCTTCTTGTCAATAAGTGAGTTATGAGGTTACTGAAAAGTGGTTGACAGACTCCTTCAAATAAATGTTCTTTGATTTTATTTTTTCTCTAAAGCTAAAATGCCATTCAATGGATTTTTACATTAAACCAAGTGCACATTTCATTAAAATTGGTGGCCATATTATATTTCAAATTTAAAAATCAAGCACACTTGAGAGAAGGAAATGATTTAGACTAATGGATTCCATAGTTCAATTTAGTAGACTTGCTGGAATAGCAAGCTTTTCACGATAAGCAAGGGAGATATCAATATGCCTAAGGTTATTACCCAAATTCTGATAAAATCGGACTGGCCAGGCACATCCTACGTTGCACCAGAATAAACACCTAGAACGCAACTCCATAGTATTATGAAACTAATGAATGCCTACCATCTGATAAAATCAAAGAAATGTAAGGTTTTCTTTTACATCTCATTTAAAATATTATTGATACAGACAGATACAGAAGTTATTGAAGTCTTTACATGTAGCTAAATAAATTGAAATGCCACAGTTATTTGACGTTTAACTACAGTTATTTTCCTATTTCTTTACTCAACCATTTACAGTGTGATTGCATTGGGTTCATGGACAAAAGAGACATAAATGTATCTATAATTATATATGCACCCATGATGTTACACATATCTTATCGAAATGTATTATATGCAATCTTTAGTCAAAGCAGATCTCTCTAGATGATTTTGAAATTTGGGATGTTCTCCCTGGAAAGAAGGAAGTGGGGAGGGGTGGGGGGGGGGAGTCACCACAGAGGTAGCAACACACACTTTCCACTGCTTTTTGATTTCTCCTATCTGCAAGTTTATTAATCCATCTTTGAGAACAGTTGTTCCTGGAAACGACTCTCTTATTGCCATATCACTTTTATATATGCTAAATGCATGCTGCAAGCAAGAGTTTGCTTTATTATCTGAAGTGAGAGACTAGCATCCAGATCACTACAGCACTGTGGTTGGACGAATCACCTGGCTCCATGAAAACGTTTATGACAAGGCCTTAGTGCATACCTGAATAAAATAGAAACCAGTCCAGTACATCTATGTGGCTCAGATTGTTAGCTATACCGAATAAAGGTTTTTTCCTTTAAAGCAATTCAGACTAGGATCTTGGTATGGAGACAAGTCGTCTCCTCGCGCATTTCAAGGGACTGCAAACAGATTTTGTACTCAGGATGAAGGCTATCATTGATTAGATTATCCCGATGCCTAAGTTTGATGATCAGGAATGTTATGGCTCAAATGGCATGTCAAATTTTAGGTAATCAAAGTTGTTTTCTTTTATTGAATTGAGAATGATTTCTTTCCATTGATTGAATGGAGGTACTTTTTTTTTTTACAAACTTAATGCAATATCACTTTTGATATCATCATTATCATTATTAACATCAATCATCATCATCGTCGTCGTCGTTATCATCATCACCATCTTTTTCTTTTCCTTATCTTTCATCTTTATCATTCTCAATTTACTTGAAGATCTATTTGCATATTTTGTTTAAAAAAAAATACATGTGAGACACGTACAGTCCTCATAACAAAGAAAAACCCGATTTTGTTTGAGTTTTTCAATACGACAGCAATCAATGATTTCTTCCTCAGTGATATATTTATGTGCCAGGCAACGTTTTTACGCATGATGGTAGTTTTCCAGAAATATATGTTGTCTTTATGCTTTTTTCTTATTGTGATAGTGTCTGCCTCCTAACAATATCTTACACACACATACACATACACACACACACACACACACACACATACATACACAGACACTATTTCACTGATACCATTCCTCTGCCTTTCAATAACCAGGCTAACACATTTCTCCATTCAAGAACAGGGCGCCAGTCTTGCAGGCACCAACACATTACCAGTGACAAACACACATCAAACTGACAAGTCAGACAGCAAACAGACTGACAAAATGGTTTTCCTTCTGTCCAGAACACCAGCAGTACGTGCCCGGAATCCAAATCTACTTATTCAGCCACTTAAGCAGATATCTACCCTCAGGGGGGAACAGATGGAAAAGGAGATGGGGTGGGGTAAGTAGAAGGAGGCGCCTAGGACTTTAGTCCAATGAAATGAACTTTCC
>CM054144.1:44842530-44845030 GCA_028751875.1 Rapana venosa
CGTACCCTAGTGGCTTGAAGATAAGGGACAGTGGAGCAGAGAGAAATAGAGGAGAATGGAGGAGAGCGAAGTGGAGCGAGGTGTGTGTGTGGAGAGAGAGAGAGAGAGAGAGAGAGAGAGAGAGAGAGAGAGAGAGAGAGAGAGAGAGAGAGAGAGACAGACAGACAGACAGACAGACAGACAGACAGACAGACAGACAGACAGACAAGTAATTTATTGCCATTAACGATACAGTCTTTTCGGCAAGGAGTACAACAGAATGAGCACAATTTAAGCAATATGAGGTTTTTTTCAACAAAGACAGGTGCTTTAGAAGTATTCTTGTTATTATTTGCAGAGAGAGAGAGAGAGAGAGAGAGAGAGAGAGAGAGAGAGAGAGAGAGAGAGAGTGTGTGTGTGTGAGTGTGTGTGTGTGTGTGTGTGTGTGTGTGTGTGTGTGTATTTCTTGAAATTTCGTTTGTTGTCTTACGCAAGTGTAGATTGTGTCTTTTAAAGAAAATCAAGTTACTTCGGCCCCCCCCCCCCAAAAAAAAAAGAAAAAAGTCTTAAGTCTTTAATATTGTTTCTTTATCATTTAGCGATAAACTCGTGCTTTTCACTTCCTGCTAGTATTTGATCATGCCTCTGGGTGTTTTGCTGTTCAATTTGTTTCTAATCCTCCATATCCCAAAAGGGGTGAAAGAAATTTAATCTTAAATCTTGTGTGCGTGTGTGTATGTTTGTGTGTGTGTAGGGGGGGGGGGGGGGGGGGGGCGCACGGGTGCGAGTACCTGTGTGAGTGTTGTGTGTGTGTGTGTGTGTGTGTGTGTGAGTGCGTTTCTGCAAATTGACAGAATATCTGAAGCTGATACGTGTCAGCAGGCGAGAGAGAATGAATAAGCGTGTCATTGAGTGCAAAATGTGTGTGTGTGTGTGTGTGTGTGTGTGTGTGTGTGTGTGTGTGTGTGTGTTATTTTATTTATCTATTTTATGTATTCTTTTATTTCGAGGATACTGGAATAAGCTCTTAGGAAAAGCAGAACAGGATTGAACGTGTGCGCAAGATGTTCTGCGTGCGTTCGCACACAGGGCCTCGCTTTATAATCTCATCCGAAGGACTTTTTAGGGAGAGTGGAGTCTGCACTGATGTTAACTCCAGGGGAAAATGTCCCCGTGTACTGGAATGTGTGTGTGTGTGTGTGTGTGTGTGTGCGCGCGTGTGCGTGCGTGCCTGTGTGTGTGTGTGTTTGTGCATGTGTGTGTGTTTGTGCATGTGTGTGTGTTTGTGGGCATAAGCGCGTGCACATCCACGTAACTGTTTACCAAGGGAGACAAACGCAAGGAACACTACGAAAATATCACAGTTATGCTATTTTGAAAAATAGAGATAATTATGATACTCGACAAAATCAGTAAAAAAAAACAAGACATCCATTCTCGATGTTTCTCTACGCTGTTCCTCTGTAGTATGACTTTGTTTCGTCTTCTCATTTTTACAATAAACGCGGCTGCAAATTTGCAATATCTTAAATACTTTCTCTCTCGTTTTTGTCACTTTTCTCTTGTTGTTTATAGGTTTAATCTGATGTTGAATGAGGGACTGCTTTGTTTGCACCCAAAGAGCAAGAAGCAAGCTGAGCTAATCAGATTTTAATTTCGTTGCTGTTTTCGGGTTCGGGTATTTTTTCCCACCAGTTTCAGGCAAACTCATCAGTGGTTTGGTTTTTTTTTCTTTTCTATTTTGTCTTTGTTAGGAAAGTGTAGTGTAATAACAGGGAGGAGTTCTTTACGTTCATGCACTCGTGCACACAGACAGACAAACAGCAACACAAACATATGTCCACCCATGTCGCGCTGACAGAGAAGCACGCATGCATACAAACATACACATATGCATAGATGCAAACAGAAAGACCATCAGAAAGAGAAATAGGCAGACACACGCGTGCGTGCGTGCACAAACACACATACACACACAGACACACACAGACACACACACACATACACATACACGCACGCGCGCGCACGCCCACACACACGCACACACACACACATGTAGACATGCATGCACAGGCATATGCACACAGACATCCAAGCAGACAGACAGACAGACAGACACACACACAGATACAGACACACAGACAAAAATACACACAGATATATAGAGACTGAGGCAGAAACAATAAGACAGACAGATAGACAGACAGACAGATAGACAGACAGACAGACAGACAGACAGACAGACAGACAGACAGACAGATTGACTGACACAAAGGGCATGTCAGACTGGCCAATCTACCAATCTCCTCGGACGTCAAGCGCAGGTCAAACTGAAACTGTGTGTACATGGTCTTGTCAATAGATACAGGACCTCAGACATTAAAAAAGCGTCGGTACCATTTTTCTCTCTGATTATTTTTTTTGGACAACCACAAAGAGATAGAAAGACAGACACACAGATAATAATAATAATAATAATAATAATAATAATAATAATAATGATAATAATAGTAATGATGTA
>CM054144.1:44850030-44860030 GCA_028751875.1 Rapana venosa
CATACATATCAGACAGTCAAAAAATACATTGTGTCATCCCTATGCATGGTCTCTGCAATGAACATATCCCGTTCAGTATTTTCCCCTAGTTAACATCAGGACAGACCACAAAACCTGATGAAGACTAAACCGAGGCGCAACGCAGCAGGACATTGTGACAGTAAGCGTAGCTCAGAGTAGGCGGCATGGTCCCGGAACAGATAGACAGGAATTTACAAAACACATCAGACAGATGAAAAAAGCAAAAAGGCATCACGAAAGAATAAAAAAAATACATACAGACATAAAAACAGACAGATAGACAGGCACACATACATACAAACATACAGGCAGGCAGGCAGACAAGGCATGCAGGCAGACAGACAGGCATGCATGCAGAAAAAACAACAGACAGAACAACACACAGACACAGACCTACTCATATTCTCTGCCTATCAAGACAGGTCATAGACCCTGGTGACAATATAAAAGGTTCTGAGGGATAAAAGCTTTAGTGTTGCTTTTTAGTCGTTGTTTATTTTGTTTTTATATATACTTTATTGTATACCACTTTAAGCCACAGCAGATTTCTCTCCATGAAATGCGGGCTGCTCTCCCTCGGGAAGAGTGCGTCGCCTGAAGAGAAGCGCCACCAATATCTGTATTTCCATTTTCTTCCCTCCCCCCTCCCCCTTTTTTCCCCCTGTACCCAATAATATCCCATCTGCAAATAAGGGGTAACCGGATTCTGAGCTTCCATTTCGCCCATTTGGCCTCATTAGGGCTTGAAGTCACAAGACTTGTTTTGCGTTTTGATTTGGTTTTGCGTTTCAAGATAAAAGTACAGCTGAGCAATTTACATCGCTTTGCCAATGAGTTGTGCAGGTTCTTTGTGTGCGGATACACTTGTTGTTCTGCACTCATATGTATGTTTGTCCGTCGTGTTCGACGATAACCTCCAAAACAGCAGACGAGGCAGCTGCTGTTTCGGAAATTGGGCAGAAATTTGATTATAGTGGAGATGCCTTGCCCACAGCACATCCCCACTCTCTCTCGGCCAAGTGGGCGTAAGGACAGCCAGCGTTGAAGATGTTCTCCAAAGGCCAGCTAGCCCCCAGGGCTGCAGCACATAAGGACTGTGCGAGTCAAGCCTCCAAGTCAGAGAGTCATAGTCGATCACTAAAGACTAAGCTGTAAAGTGGAATTCCATGAGTGGGAAAGAAAGCCACTGGTCATACAGCCTCTCACTTTGCTGTTGCCCCCATCGTCAATGGTTTAATCAAAACTGCGATAAACCCCGAGCGCTGATGGCACCGCATAAACACATGCACGCACGCACGCTCGCACACCATAATACACATACACATACACAATCATACACACACACACTCACACAAAGGTACGCACACACACACAACACACATACACAAACACGCACATAGAACACAGAACAAATTGCGCACACGTTATATCCTGTTCCGGTTTTCGTAAGGGTGCCGTGGAATCCGGTGACAGAATTTACAAAACGCATACACACGGGGAATGGTTGTAACAAAAAAAGCACATAAGTGCTTATTCCATTATCCTCGATAAAAAGAATAAAATAAAAAATAAATAAAAATAAAACAAACCATGGTCTTTTACTAGTCCTTGTATCATCTTGGAACAATGGTAGGCTGTCCAGTCCGATATTTTATAGGTTTGTCTTTCTACCTGTCTGTCTGTCTGTCTGCCTACTTGCCTATCTGTCTGTCTATCTGTCTGTCTGTCTGTCTATCTATCTATCTATCTATCTATCTACCTGTCTGTCTGTCTGTCTGTCTATCTATCTATCTATCTATCTATCTATCTGTCTGTCTGTATGTATGTATGTCTGTATGTCTGTCTGTCTATCCGTCTTTCTGTCTGTCTGTCTATCTATCTATCTGCTGTCTGTCGTCTGTCTGTCTGTCTGTCTGTATCTATCTATCTATCTATCTATCTATCTATCTTCTGTCTGTCTGTCTGTCTGTCTGTCCGTATGTCCGTATGTCTGTTTGTCTATCCGTCTTTCTGTCTGTCTGTTGTTGTCTGTTTGTCTGTCTGTCTGTCTGTCTATCCGTCTATCTGTGTGTCTGTCTGTCTGTCTGTTGAGATTGTGGAAAATAATACTGTGGCTCTGAAGTACTGTGCTCGCACACAGCAGAGGCCTTTGGTCTGTTTCGTCCTGTTATCAGCCAACAGTGGGAGATTATCGTGCTTGAGAAGTATGTTCCCTCCATTTCTAACTGCTTGTACGTTTTCTGTCGTTACTGTCCATCCCTGTATCTTTCTGGGTCTAGTTTGTCTGTCTGTTTCTCTGTTAGCGTGTCCGTGTGTTTGTCGGTCTTTATCTTCCTCTGTCTCTGTCTCTCTCTCGCTCTCTCTCTGTGTCTGTCTGTCTTTCTCTATATGTGTCTCTGCCTCTCTGTTTCATTCGTTTCTTTCTTTTCCATATGTGTTGTGTGTGCAGGTGTGTGTATGTGTGTGTGTTATCTGCATGCTAGCAAACATGCACACCACGTTGACAAACTGCTGTAAGTTACCCCAAAATGTACTTTGTTCCGAAAATACAAAAACAGTTCACACCAAACAGAAGAAAATCCCTCATGACATCAGTTCAAAGCAAAAGCAAAGTGGGGGTAAAAAAACCCCCCAAACCTCTGTGTAATATTATGATCCAGGTCACAAGTTATGTGAGAATCCTGCAAATTAGAAATCCGATACTGAAGCTTTCAGCACAATCTGTGGTCACTCGGTGTTTACAGATCAAGAAAATGGAAAAACAAAACACCCAAAAAGACATATGATTATGTAACGTTTTAGCCCTGACGACCTGCACACAAACATCACAGTCTTTGACATGTCCTGATAATGTTAGAGAACATTGGTAGGGTGTGCAGTCTTCTTCTTCTTCTTCTTCTTTTTCTTCTTCTTCTTCTTCTTCTTTTTCTTCTTCTTCTTCTTCTTCGTGGAACGCTCAGACAGCGGCTAATGGTGTCTGCCATATGAGCGAAAATGTGTTGCGCTGCCGTTAAGTGCCTGACAAGTCAGGCCCAGCACATTCGACTTTGGCAAGGGAGAGACATGTTATCGTTTAAGGATTTCTGGAAAAAAGGCCAAGAGAATGGACCAGGAAGGCAGAAAATAGAGGTGGTGGTAAGAAGAACAAAGCAGAAACAATGAGAGGGATAGAAAAGAGGGAATTCCTAGCACAGATTTTCCAGAAAGTGGGGATACTATTTATACATTCAGGCCCCCGGCATCCCCACGGGGAAGGGTGTCCAGTCTGATATTTCTTGGTCAGTCTGTCTGTCTGTCTGTCTATCTCTCTACCTGTCTGCCTGCCTGTCTGTCTATATATCTACCTGTCTTCCTGTCTGTCTATCTATATACCTGTCTGCCTGTCTGTCTGTCTATATATCTACCTGTCTGCCTGTCTGTCTGTCTATCTACCTACCTGTCTGCCTGCCTATCTGTCTATGTAGCTACCCGTCTGCTTGTCTGTCTGTCTATCTATCTACCTTTCTGCTTGTCTGTCTGTCTGTCTATCTATCTACCTGTCTGCCTGTATGTCTGCCTATCTATCTACCTGTCTTCCTGTCTATCTGTCTATCTAGCTACCTGTCTGCCTGTCTGTCTGTCTATATATCTACCTGTCTGCCTGTCTATCTATCTATCTACCTGTCTGCCTGTCTGTCTGTCTATCTCTCTACCTGTCTGCCTACCTGTCTGTCTGTATATCTACCTGTCTGCCTGTCTGTCTATCTATCTACCTGTCTGCCTGTCTGTCTGTCTATCTATCTACCTGTCTGTCTTCCTGCCTGCCTGCCTGCCTGTCTGCCTGTCTGTCTGTCTATCTATCTATCTACCTGTCTGTCTGTCAGTCTGTCTGCCAGATTGTGGAGAATGATACTGAAGCTTTTAGCCCTGAGGACTTGTACACAGATGCTACGGTCTTTGACCTGTTCTGATATCAGAGAACATCCGCAGGTTGTCCTGTTTCACGTGGTTTTTTTCCTTCTTTCTCTCTTCTTGATTGTTTCCGTCTCTCTCTCTCTCTCTCTCTCTCTCCTCTCTCTCTCTCTCTCTCTCTCTCCTCTCCTCTCTCTCTCTTCTCTCTCTCTCTCTCTCTCTTTCAGTACCACCCTGTGTGTGTGTGTGTGTGTGTGTGTGTGTGTGTGTTTAAATGTGTAGTGTGTGTGTGTGTGGTGTATGTGTGTAGTGTGTGTGTGTGTGGTGTATGTGTGTTGTGTGTGTGTGTGTGTGTGGTGTATGTGTGTTGTGTGTGTATGTGTGTGTGGTGTATGTGTGTTGTGTGTGTATGTGAGTGTGTTGTGTGTGTAAGTATGTGTATGTGAGTGTGTGTGGTGTGTATGTGTGGAAGTGCATGTGTGTGCGTGTGTGTTGTGTGTGTATGTGAGAGTGTGTGGTGTGTATGTGTGTGCGTGTGTGTTGTGTGTGTATGTATGTATGTGTGTGAGAGAGAAGAGAGCGTGTGTGTAGTCAGGACTAAGAGCTATCGTGTCACTTTTCACTTTTCTTGGTCTGTAAACACGAAGTAACCAGAGTAAAGCTAAAAGCCTCAGCACCGTGTGTTTCAATTTGCAAAGATCTCAAAAAGCCAGTGACCTCCGTTGCATTTTACATTGGCTTTCTTTCCTTCGCTTTTCTGTGTGCAGATATATCATGACCATCTTTTTGTGTGAATCGTTTGTGTGCCTCGAAATTAAGGTATGTTTGGGTAACTTAAAGTAGTCTGATAATGTGTGCGTGTGTACTTGTACTTTTGCCTCATACACATTTATTTATTTATGTTTTCATTTTTTTTATTTCGAGGATGATGGAATAAGCATTCATGGGTTTTCCCCCCCATCCAGTCCCAGAGTGTAAGCAGTTTTGTAAATTCTGTCATCCAATCCCACCGGCACACAATGCTGTCTACTCCTCCGAAAAGCGGAACTGGTTTTAATGTGTGCGCAAGATGTTGTGCGTGCATAATACGTGTGCATGCACATACGCACATAATTATGCATGCATGCGTGTGTGTGCACGCACACACACACACACAAACACACAGATGAGAGAGAGAGAGACAGACAGACAGACAGACACAGACGACAGACGGACAGACGGAGAGACAGACAGACAGACAAACAGATAGAGATAGAAAAAAGGCAAAGAAGAGAGAGAGAGAGAGAGAGAGATGAGAGAGGAGAGAGAGAGGGGAGAGGAGAGAGAGAGAGAGAGAGAGAGAAGAGAGAGAGAGAGAGAGAGAGAGAGAGTAGAGAGAGAGAAAATGTCAAACTGGACAAGCTAGCAACGTTCTCATTGCTCGCATAACAGGTCAAAGAACCCTGTTGTTGTGTGTGCTGTGTGTGTGTGTGTGTGTAGTGTAGTGTGTGTGATGTATATGTGTGTATGTATGTGTTGGTATGTTGTGTGTATGTGTTTGTTTGTGTGTGTGTTGAGTGTGTGTATGTGTATGTGTGCATGTTGTAGTTAGTGTGTATTGTGTATGTGTATGTGTATGTGTGTTCGTTGGATGTGTGTGAGTTGAAGGAGTGGTGTGTGTGTGGTATGTGTGTGCGTATGTGTGTATGATGTGCGTGTGTGTGTGTATGTGCGTGTGTGTGTGTTGGGCGTGTGTGTGTGTTGGGTGTGTGTGTTTGCGAGTGTGCGCGTGAGTGTGTATGTGTGTGTTGGGTGTGTGTTGAGGGTAGAAGGTGTGGAGTGGTGCGAGTAGGTGAGTGTGTGTGGTGCGTGTGGGTGTGGTGTAAATGTGTGTGCAGTGTGTGAATGTGTTGATGAGTGTGTGGTATTAGTGTTGTGAGTGTGTGTGTATTAGTGTGTGTATGTGTTTGTGTATGTGTGTGTGTGCGTGCGTACGTGTGTGCGTGTGTGTGTATTGTGTGTGTATGTGTGTGCGTGCGTGTTTGTGGTATGCGTGTGTGTTGTGTGTGTGTAAGTGTGTGTGTATGTGTTGTGTATGTGGTTGTGTGTGTAAGTGTGTGTGTATGTGTGTGTATGTGGTTGTGGTGTGTGCGTGTGTGTTATGTGTGTGTGTGTGTGCGCGCGCGTGCGCACGCGGAGTTGTTTAGAGCTGAAAGCTGAAGTGTCAGTTTTCAATTCCTCTTGGTCCACAAATAGTCAGTGACCGCAGTCAGGTATCATACCGGTTCTCTCTCTCTGCTTTTTCTTGGCGCTGATGTCATGAGCTTTGAATTATTAATTTTTTTTAAAAATCATGTGTCGTTTCATTTAGGTTATGCATTTTGTTTATTCACTCTTTTGCCTATTTATGTATGTTATCACTGTCTACTTTTTTTTTTGGTCTCCTGAAGAATGAATGGCACATGTCTTCGTTGCCTTCATCATTTTTGTGAACACATTTATGTATGCATGCCGGCACACACGCACAGACTAGACTGCTGGCCTCATGGCGGCCTGACCTTGAGGAGGAGCATCCTGTGGATTTCTGACCCCGAGGCTATGACATGACGAGCCTGTGTATGATGTGGGTCGGGAGGGGATTCGGCATAAGCTGGGTATGGGAAGAGCAGGACACGCACGTCACAGAAGATGGGCGAGAAAATACATAAGACGATGAAACCAACGAAAACCAAACCAGAAACAGACATGCATGTAACTGGATGGGACCCCCGTAAGTGTGCTGTGTGTGTGTGTGTGTGTGTGTGTGTGTGTGTGTGTGTGTGTGTGTGTGTGTGGTGTGTGTGTGTGTGTGAGTGTGTGTGTGTGTGTGTGTGTGTGTGTGTGTGTGAATGAATGCATAATCGTATGTGTGTACGTATATGTACACATATATGTAAGCATCTGTCTTTCTGTCTGTTCGCATCTGTCTGTCTGTGTTCTGTGTGTATGTGTGTCTGTGTGTGTCTATCTATCTATCTATCTATCTATCTATCTATCCTATCTATCTATCTATTTATCTATCCATCTATCTATCTATGTGTGCATGCATGCATGTATGTATGTATGTATGTATGTATATTTGTCTGTCTGTCTGTCTGTCTGTCTGTATGTATGTATGTATGAATGTATGCATGTATGTATTATGTATGTATGTATGTATGTATGTATGTATATATGTATGTATGTATGCATGTATGTATGTATGTATGTATTATGCATGCATGTACCTACCTACCTACCTACCTATACTGATTGTCCAGCCGACTGAAAATGTTACAAGGGCAGCAATCCCCTTTCACGGGATTCCTCAGTTCCACAAACAGTATTGCCCCCTTGGCGAACGGCGGAAAAAATACGCAGACAAAAGTGTGGGTCAGCCATTCACTTCAGTTTGCTATTGATCGATTCTGTGCTTCTGCTTAGTGCAAACAGCCCGGAGTCACTGGGAAGACTGTCCTTTTACCTATTGTATTTTTGTCTAGGGGGACGGGATAGCTCAGTGGTCGGAGCACTCGCTTTCCCCCCCAGCCAAGTTAAGCAGCGTCGAGTGTGGTTACCAGTTGGATGGGTGACCGTTTGCGCGCCTTGGCTTCAGTACAGTTCCCCCAGTTCACCCAAGCTGTAAATGGGTACCTGCCCTCTTTAGGGTCAGGGAAGGTAAAGCAGCGGGGGAGAGGAGATGGGCGCCGCCCTCAATATGCTGGCCCTAGAGAAGTGAGGTCTCTGACGCCTCGCTCCCCTACGACCTTATAGGTTATGGGACTCCTTTACCTTTTACCTTTGTTTTTGTCTACTGGGTGGCACAGTTGCTGTTTTATTTTCTTTGATGCGCGTTTAGTCCACGCAATCGCCACATCACTTAACCCCCCCCCCCCCCCCCCTCCCACCCCTTGAGTGTAAGAACGTGCGGTGTGTGCGCACGATACGCGTGTTTGTGTACACAAAGGCGCGCACGCGCGCACATACACACATATACACGTACAAATGCATATACCCACACTCATACATCCATGCACACAAACGCACGCACACACACACACACACACACACACACGCACGCTCGCGCACGCACACACACACATGTACACATACAAACACACACAAACGCATACATGCACATATCCATACATATACGCACGCAAAACACACAAATACACACACAAAAGAGAGAGAGGGAGAGAGAGAGACAGAGATAGAGAGATAGAGATAACAGAGAGACAGAAACAGTCAGGCATAGAGAGACAGACACACATACACACACACTCACACTACACACACACTCACACTACACACACACACACTACATACAACACACATATACAAACACTAGACACACACACAAGCACACACAAACACTCACACTACACTCACACACACACACACTCACACACACACAAACTACACTACACACACACACACTCACACACACACAAACACTACACTACACACACAAGCACTACACACACAAACACTACACACACACTAAACACACACACACACACACACTCACACGCCACTTGGCTTACCTGTTGAAAGCTAGCCTCCTACGGCCGTGCAGTGTATGGAATCAGCACTGCTGATATATCATCATCATCATCATCATCGCCAAGAGACTGACTGTTACTGCTGGAGAAATACCGGAATCACCAGTGCAATGGTCAGCAATGGGAGGTACTCTTGCCTCTTCTTCTCTGCGTCCCCTCCTCTGCAAAACATGCACACACGCACACACACACACCCACACACACACACAAACACACACGCACGCAACCACTACACCGCACGTGCTACGCACCACACATACACACACACACCACACACGCACACGAACACACGAACACAGCACACATATATTCAATGTTATTATTCAATTTACCATTATGAAAATAAAATTTGTCATTCTCTCCCACCACTACACACACACAAACACCCGCACGCGCACGCATCACACACACACACACACAACACGCACACACACAACACGCACGACACCACACACATCACACAACCACACACCACGACACGCACGCACACACGCACACACACACACAACACACTACGCACACACAACACACACAAACACAACACACACAAAAAAACACATGACACCAACCGAAACACACACATACACACAACACAACAAACACACAAAACACACACACAGCAAACACACACATTCACACACCACACAACACATCAGCACACAGGCACCACACACAACACACACCACGCACACACACAACACCACACCAGCACATACGCACACACACACACACACATCACCATCCACCATTCTGTGAACCAAAGTACGTACACAAGGATTTGTATCTAATGACAGTCATTTGGCATTGTAGTCATCCTCGTTATTACACTTACACCGAACGACTTATTTTGATCGACTCGTTGATCGGTTGTGTGGATTATTGATCAATATAATTGCGGGACAAACTGGATAATATTATGGTTGTCCAGTTGGTTGGTTTGTTGGTTGGCTGGCTTGTTGGTTGAGTGGGGGGATGGTCTAGTGGTTAGAACATTGAACTCGCAATCAGACGACCCGGATTCGATTCCCGTTCAAGGGGGATACTTTCCTCTGGAGTTAACATAAGTGCAGACTCCACTCTCCCTAAAAGTCCTTCGGATGGGACTATAAACCGAGGCCCCGTGTGCGAACGCATGCAGAACATCTTGCGCAGACGTTAAATCCTGTTCCGCTTTTCGTAAGAGTAGGCATTTGTGTGCCGGTGGAAACAGATGACAAGATGTACAAAACTGCATACACACGGGCACTGGATGGAAAAAAGCACATGAGTGCTTATTCAATTGTCTTCGATAGAAAAAAAATGGATTGAATTATCATTGGTTAATTTATTGATGGGATGTTCGGCTTAATGCACGGATGCATGGGCAGCCAGTCAGACAACCAGATTCACTGACCAATCCTCATGTGAGTTGGTCAGGCTGGTTGAATGAATGAATGAATGGATGAATTAATAAAGGGAGGAAGGAAGGAAGGGGGAAGAGGAATACATACATGAATGAAACAACGATCGATTGGTTGGTCCATTCG
>CM054144.1:44870030-44872530 GCA_028751875.1 Rapana venosa
GGAGGGGGTAGGTGTGTGTGTGTATGTATGTGAGTGTTTTGTGGGAGTGGAGGGGGGTGTGGAGGGGGGTGTTTGTGTATGGTTTGTGTGTGTGTGTGTGTGTGTGTGGAGGGTGGTAGGGTGTGCGTATGTGTGTGTGTAGTGTGTGTGTGTGTGTGCAGGAAGGGGGTGTAGTGCGAGTGTGTGTGTGTGTGCGTGTGCGTGCGTCTGTGTGTTCTTTGAAGGGGGAGATAGTTGTTACACATTCCCATAAACATGCATCCATGGATCTGCTCACCGACAACATTTTCCCACTGCTTTGATATAAAATCACCTGTATAAAATATGCGCGTGCATTCTTTTAATATTTACTTTTTTAAAAATTCAAACAATCATTGTTGTTATAAGTATGTAATACATAATAATAACAGCTACCTGACCACCCTGACCAACAGGCGATCTGAACATAAAATCAGGGTCACATAAATACGCAGACACAAGACACACAGATGCACACAACACACGCACACACAACACACACACATACACACACACACACACGCACACACATACACACGCACATCGACCCAAACACACACCACACACAACCATCCTTACCTTGTACATTACATACATATTCCTACAACAAACTAAACTCCCCACCTCTCCCCTGCATAGATGCCCTGGAAGCATGCTATCATCTACACACGCATCTATACACCCTTGAGAGACTCCCAGCATGTTATCAGCAGCAAAAAACAAAAAACAAAACCAAGAAAGTGCTGGCGTCGCAGAAAGCAAGGTATACCATACCGACCCTGGCCATGCGTTCAAAGCCATGAATTTTCATTGGCTGACGACTGGTGTTCATTTTCTGCTTACTGGATGAGAGATCAGATGTTGTTCTGTTACTTTCTGTCTGTATGTATATCATTCTGTGACTGTCTCCATCTCTCTCTGTCTCTATCACTTTTTTCCCCTTCTTCTGCATTTTGCATATGTACAACTGCCTGTATGTCTATTTATGTGTCTATCGGTCTCTGTCGCTCTCGTCGCCGTTTCTGATTCTCTGTCTCTACCTCTGTTTCTGTCTGTCTGTCTGTCTGTCTCTCCGTCTGTCCGTCTGTCTGTCTGTCTGTCTGTCTGTTCTGTCCCGGTCCCTCTATCTGTCTGTCTGTCTCTCTCTCTTCTCTCTCTGTGTCTCTCTCTGTGTCTCTCTCCCTCTGTCTGTCTATCTGTCTGTCTCTCCTCTCTCTCTCTCTCTCTCTCTCTCTCTCTCTCTCTCTCTCTCTCTCTCTCTCTCTCTCTCTCTCTCTCTCTCTTTGTGAAGATAGCTATTTCAAACTTCACGTTTTTGTGTCCTCTTTGGGACTAAACTCTTTTTTGCCTCATTCGTTTTTCTTTCGTGACCTCATCTTCTGTGATGTTTCCCTCATGCTGTTCTCATGCCACTCATCTCAATTTCCTTGCCCCAGCCCTACCAAACTTCGTTAATGTCGCATCCTCAAGGTCAGCGTCTTCAGGAAGCTTATCAATGTCATGCCATTGTGTGGGGGGCCACCAGCCAAAGAAGTCCTGCACTGCTGGGGTCACTTCAACGGTGTTCAATGGCGCTGTGAGTTAAAAAAACAAGCAGGACACCACAAGTCACGCATCACCAGTATCTGTATGTTTTTCCGTCGTGTCCGACGAGGACCTCCAAAACAGCAGAGGAGGCAGCTGCTGTTTCGGAAATTGGGCAGAAATTTGACTATAGTGGAGATGCCTTGCCCACAATACATCCCCACTCTCTCGGCCAAGTGGGCATAAGGACAGTCAGCGTTACTAAGCACCCTTACCGACAACAGTTAACCGCTCAGTCACAAGAGCCAGACTGCGTGAAATGCCCACCCAGGGGGGTTAGTAGTGACCACCGCAAGCGTCTCTCCAATAACCTTCTGTAAAACCTGCTGCCTGGAAGTCTTTGACAAAAACTTACCACAGGCATAAAGGCAGTGTATTATTTATTTATTCTTTTATATCGACGATAATGGAATAAGCACTTACGTGCTTTTTTACATCCAGTCCCCGTGTGTATGCGGTTTTGTCAATTTTGTCATCCGTTCCCACCGGCACACAATGGCCTACTCTTACGAAAAGCGTATACTCTCTCTTTCTCCCTCCCTCCCTCTCTCCCTCCCTACCTCTCTTTCTCCCCCTCCCTCCCCCCTCTCTCCCCCTCCCCCACCCCCACTCTCTTTCATTCTCCGCCACAAACCCAAACATTGTCAAAAGTCAAGAGAACTTTTTTTTTTTATCGCGTTTGCCCTCTTGCTCTTAACCCCCCCCCCAACTAAAACAACTTGTGGAGCATTCGTGTCTTCGGTATGTGTATGGGATAGGAAGATGGTGGTCACTATGATACCAGAACAGTCGGAGCCTCTGAGTCAAGAGAACATTTTTCTTGAATCGCGTTTGCCCTCTTGCTCTTAAAAAAAAACAACGTTGCCAAAACAACTTGTGGAGCATTCGTGTCTTCTGC
>CM054144.1:44877530-44882530 GCA_028751875.1 Rapana venosa
CACACATATGCACACACATACAAACGCACACACATCTTTTTACACACTTTTTTCCTTTACAAACCCAAATCACAAACAAGTGCTATAAGAGTTTGCTGATGAAGAAAGAACAGGTACAAAAACAAACATCCATAACTCATTCTCCTATGTGTGTGTTTGTTGGTTTCATTCAAAATTCAACACCACCACTATGATAAAGCCGGGGGCTATGTGCATAGACTGCAATGCAACACTTGGCAGTGAAGGATTGTCCATTAAACAAATTAAAGCACATGCTGATATAAAAATGCAGCTTAGAGATGTATCAACCAGAGAGAGAGGGGGGGGGGGGGGGGGGAGGGAGGGAGGAGGAAGAGAGAGGGGAGATGGAGAGAGGGGGAGGGAGGGAAAGAGAGAGAGGGAGAGAGAGGGGGAGGGAGGGAGGGGAGGAAGGGAGGGAGAGGAAGAGAGAGGAAGAGAGAGATGTGTACAGAGAGAGAGGAAGAAAAAGAGAAAAACTGTGTGTTTGTGAGTGTGTGTGTATGCGTGCATGTATCTGTCTGTCTGTCTGTCCGCCTTGTTATTTAGTTTATTCTTTTATATCGAGGATAATGGAATAAGCACTTATGTACTTTTTAAAAAATCCATTCCCCGTGTGTGTGTGCGGTTTTGTGAATTCTGTCATCTGTTCCCACCGGCACACAATGGTCTACTCTTACAAAAAGCGGAACAGGATTTAACGTGTGCGCAAGATGTTCTGCGTGCGTTTGCACACGGGGCCTCGGTTTATAGTCTCACCCGAAGGACTTTTTGGGGAGAGTGGAGTCTGCACTGATGTTAACTCCAGGGAAAATATCCCCTTGAACGGTAATCGAAGCCGGGTTGTCAGATTGCGAGCGCAATGTCCTAACCACTAGGCTATCCCTATCCTATCCTGTCAATCTATATGTCCAGAGAGAGACATACAGAGGGGGAAAAGAGAGACAAATTTGAAGATATTCAAAACTGGATGACACAGAACAAATTACAGCTAAATGCAGATAAAACCGAAGCCATGCTCGCAGGGACCAAACACAAACACTCTTCCATTACAACAGCTTCAATAGAACTCGGCAATACATCAGTCCCTCTACCCACTGCTGTGAAGTATCTAGGTGTCCTTATCGACAACACACTCTCTATGAAAAAATTCATCACCCAGACCTGTCAGTCGTGCTACTATCAATTACGGCGTATTAGTGCAATTCGAAAGTACCTGTCCACCGATGCAACAGCCAAACTTGTCACTTCTCTCATTCTTTCACGTGTGGACTATTGCAATTCTCTTCTGTCTGGTCTGCCAGCATCATCTATCTACTCCCTTCAACGTATACAAAACTCCGCAGCTCGACTAGTTCTCAGAAAGAAAAAAATCTGAGCACATTACCCCTCTCTTGCGATCTCTCCACTGGCTGCCTGTGCCACAGAGAGTAGATTATAAGATCAGTACCCTCTGTTACAAATGTCTCCACAAAACTGCACCCTCCTCCCTCTGTGAATGTCTTAATCTGTACACTCCTTCACGTTCCCTCCGCTCTACTGCAGATACCTTGTGCCTACGAATACCTAGATTCAACCAATCCACTGTTGGCCGCCGCTCATTCTCTATTTCGGGTCCATCGACCTGGAATGAGCTCCCTCTCTCTCTTCGCCAGAAACCTAGTTATGACACTTTTAAATCCAGCCTCAAGACATATTTATTTCAAACCTAAGACTTCCCTCCTCCTGTTTCATATCAGAGCTATCCTACCTTCACTAACCCATGTCCTATCACCCTGCTGAAGTATACGACCTGTGTGAGTGTGTGTGTGCTTTTGAAAAACATTTGACTATCGACATTTTATTTCATAGATTTTGTCTGCATCGCACCATGTTTGTAAATATCTGTTTGTTTAAACTATTGATTATTTATCATTGATTGCATGACTGTGTAAGATTAGGTTGAATGCATGCACTTTGATTTGTCTTTGCAAGATATAGCGCTATATAAGTTCCATTTATTATTATTATTATTATTATTATTATTAAATACACAATGTGAAAGAGAGATAGCCTAATGAAGCCTAATGAATATATATATATATATATATATATATATATATATATATATATATATGTGTGTGTGTATGTATGTATATATGTATGTATGTATGTATATTATCTATACACAATGCTGATATAAAAACGCAGGTTAGAGATATATCAACCATATATATATATGCACACACACGCATACCCCCCCCCCCCCCCCCACCCCCCCACACACACACAATCACACCAAGCCTCACCATCACACCATTTCCACCAGCAGCCTATCTATCTATCCATCTATCGCCAGCCTATAAGCATATATAATTATATGTATATATATATATATATTATATATATATATATATATATATATATTATATATATATCTACACACACGCATACCACCCCCCCCCCCACACACACACACACAATCACACCAAGCCTCACCATCCCACCATTTCTACCACCATCCTACCTATCTATCTATCTATCTATCTATCTATCTATGGCCAGCCTATCAGCATGCCGAGTGGATGCTCTGCAGAGGCCTAAGTGAGTGTCCATGTCGGCCGGTGTAATGAATGCACACGGTTGCATGCTCACATTGGGGAGGCCCTTTGGGAAACAAGCTGCATGTGAGCAACGGCGGGGGGTCTGTGTTCAGCATAATTGCGATGTTCATATCAGCGCTGGCTCCGTGTGTGTGTGTCTATGAATTTTTATAAGCCCTAGAATAATGCTGTCATCCTTTCAGGGTACGATGAACTAGACAGTCGTTCTACTTATTTTTCTTCTTTTTTTCTACAGCCTTTTACTTTTTCTTTCTTTTTTCTGTCTTTGACGTTGGTTAATCTGGATGTTGGCTTTTTTTTTTAACCTGTTTGGTCTGTTTGTCTGTCTCAAAATTTGTGCCTACCTAATTTCATAATTGGGGACCGGATAGCTCAGTGGTCGAAGTACTCGCTTTTCCCCTCCAGCCAAGGTTAAGCAGCATCGAACGTGGTTACCAGTTGGATGGGTGACCGTTTGTACGCCTTGGCTTCAGTACAGTCTCCCATTTCATCCAGCTGTAAATGGGTACCTGCCTCTTTAATGTCAGGGAAGGTAAAGCAGCGAGGGAGAGGAGATGGGCGCCGCCCTCAATATGTTGGCCCCTAGAGAAGCGAGGTCTCTGACGCCTCGCTCCTCTACGATCTTATAGGTTATGGGACACCTGACCTTGTTTTTATAATTATTGTAAGATTTCATACATTTTAGTTGAAAATCGACAAGAAACCACACACATAAACACACGCGCGCGCGCACACGCACAATTTAGACTTGATAAGTACCACATTCCTCACAAAATATGAAAACCCATCCATTATCCTAGACAGACTCTACTACATATTATTTTTCTTCCTTCCTTTCCATATCCTCATAAATTCTGTAGACCTCTTCTTTCCCACATTACTTCATATTTCTCCTGCTGCACCTTTTATAACCCCTTCCTGCTCTCTCAGTATTTCAGATTGGTCCTGCTCTCTTGGGTGTACGTCTGATATGCATACATCACTGATATCACACGTGACAGCTTATTCTAACTGGTCGTCCTGATTATTCATGACCAACTCTAGTTCCACTGTCAAGATCTGGTGCCAGATTGCACGGGCAGACAACCGAGATCTGCCGCCACGGGATGGCAGTCCTCTGGCCTTTCTGCCCTTTGGCAACACTCCAGTGTTAGGGTCTGATCTGGTTCACTGGTTGGAGAGAAGAGTGAAAGAGTAGTGAGATGAGCGTTGCCTGTGTGGATTCAGAGTGGAGTCTCGTGTGTGTGTGTGTGTGTGTGTGTGTGTCTGTGTGTGTGTTTGTGTGTGTGTGTGCGTGTGTTTGGTGTGTTTGTGTGTTGTGTGTGTGTTGTGTGTCTCTGTGCGTGTGTTTGTGTTGTGTGTGCCCACGTGTACTTGTCTGTATGTGCACAGACATCTTTATGTGTGTGTATTATGTGAGAAGAGAGACAAACAGAGATAAAGACAGAGAGAGTGAAAGAAAGAGAGAGAGGACAGAAAGAGAGACAGAGAGAGAGAGACAGAAGGAAAGAGAGATGATATATACTGTGGTTATTCTGATTTCTGCACAAATACCTGCACACTCAATCACACACACATACACATACACATAATAATAATAATAATAATAATAATAATAATGTATGGAATTTATATAGCGCTGAATCTTGTAAAGCAACAAATCAAAGCGCTCAGATTTTATTTCATACCACTTTAAGTCACGGCAGATTTCTCTCCGTGAAATTCGGGCTGCTCTCCCCGGGGAGAGCGGGAGAACGCGTCGCCACTTAGCGCTGCGCCACCCTTTCAACCTTTTTTTTTTTTTTTCTGCAGCTGTATTTGTTTCCCTATCAGAGTGGCTTTTTTCTAAGAATTTTGCCAGGGACAACTCTCTTGTTGCCGTGGGTTTTTTTTTTACGTGCGCTAAATAATTACGTGTAACACACGGGTCCTCGGTTTATCGTCTCATCCGAAAGACTAGCGCCCAGACCACCACTCATGGTCTAATGGATGGGGGGAAAATTTCCGGTCCAAACGGGGTACGAACCGCCGCACACTTCAGACCCGGACTTTTCGCTTTCTAGACAGGCGCGTTACCTCTAGACCACCGATCCACCACACATACGCGCATTCATACACACACATGCTTATAATTATATCTATGCATGTCTACATACATGCATAAAGACTAGACATACGATACCTACATTGTCTGCTGAAAATCATCACCTATTCTCCCAATTCCTTTTCCATACAGAACATTGAAATAAAAGAACACAAGCACACGAATCAAAACAAGAGCAAACAAATAAACACGAAGGAAGTCAAAATAAAAGCAAAACAAAAGCCAAACAATCAATCAAAACAAGCCAGAAAACAAACAAAAATATTTAAAAAACC
>CM054144.1:44885030-44887530 GCA_028751875.1 Rapana venosa
TGTTTCTTTCTGTCATGCTTTTACTTTAGTTTCAATGGCTTGGATTTTGGTTAGCATTGTTTGGACTTAAAATGGAAATGGACATTTCAAATGTGAATTGAAAAACTGAATTTTTGAGAATAATGGGCAATGATCTCAGACACTACACTTTGGTATTGATGTGTGTGTGTGTGTGTGTGTGTGTGTGTGTGTGTGTGTGTGTGTGTGTGTGTGTGTGTGTGTGTGTGTGTGTGTGTGTGCGTGCGTGTGTGTGTTGGTCTTCAATTTTAGTATGTTCTCATAAACGTGACATTAGACAATTTGTGTGTTTTGGAATACCACTGCATAATTGAGAGTATGCAACTTAATGTCTCCGTGCGTTTGTACATACCGGTTTTTCAAAATATCTTTTTTGTTTTCTTTTCAACATCAGTTTTGTTTTCAGTATGTAATCTGTCTATGGATAACAAAATACGCGTGCCTAAAGAGCTATGGCAACTGTTCCCCAACCTGCCCTTCTTCCATTCATTTTTCTGCTGGTTCTTCTTCTCTAAGACAGTGGCTCTGTCTACAACATTTGTCCAGAGGCAGCTTCCGTATTTTCATGGAATTTGTGCATGTGAAGTTTTATGTATAGTACATCTGAAACTTTGTTTTTATATATTTTTATTATTACTCCATATGGAGGATAATGGAATAAGCACTTGCGTGCTTTTTTACATCTAGGCCCCGTGTGTATGCAGTTTTGTAAATTTTGTCATCTGTTCCTACCGGCACACAATGGCCTACTCTTACGAAGAGCGCGCGGAACAGGATTTAACGTGTGCGCAAGATGTTCTGCATGCGTTCGCATGAAGATAGCAGGAAAACAAAAGGAACACAAGACAAGTAGAACGAAAGTGCGACAGAAGCACACATGCAGACAGAAAGAGACAAAGACTGAGATAAAGACAGACTGAAACAGACACATAGAATTACACAACACTACCATTATTTTGCATACTGTATACCAATTTCAGTCACGGCAGATTATTCTGCGTAAAATTCCGGCTGTTCTACCATGGGGAGAACACGTCGCCACAAGACCAGCGCCACCCATATTTTCCCCCCACGGACTGCATGTGTTTAGTCTCCTATGAGAGTGACTTTTTTTTTCTACAGAATTTTGCCAGGGACAACTCTCTTGTTGCCGCGGGCTCTTTAACGTGCGCTAAATGAGTATAGAACACAGGACCCTCGGTTTATTGTCTCATTAAGCGCTTCGATTTGTTTGTTTTTTACAAGATTCAGCGCTATATAAATTCCATATATTATTATTATTATTACTATTATTCATCCAAAAAGACCACACACCCAGACCACTCCTGACGGTCTAGTGAGTAAGGGGGGAACAGAAAAGTTTCGGGCACAAACGGGGAATGGAACCACCACCACCACCACCAGCACCCACTTCAAAACCTACCCTTTTCGTTTTCTAGGCAGGGGCGTTAGCTCTACACCCCACCGATTCACCCTAACGTCTAGGGGTGGATCGGTGGTCTAGAGGTAACGCGCCTGTCTAGAATGCGAAAAGTCCGGGTCGGAAGTGTGCGGTGGTTCAAATCCCGTTTGGGCCCAAAACTTTTTCCCCATCCATTAGACCATGAGTGGTGGTCTGGGCGCTAGTCTTTCGGATGAGACGATAAACCGAGGTCCCGTGTGTTACACAAAATTATTCAGCGCACGTAAAAGAACCCACGGCAACAAGAGAGTTGTCCCTGGCAAAATTCTTAGAAAAAAGCCACTCTGATAGGGAAACAAATACAGTTGCAGACCAACAAAAAAAAAAAAAGGGTGGCGCTGCTCTTGTGGCGACGCGCTCTCCCCGGGGAGAGCAGCCCAAATTTCACGCAGAGAAATCTCGTGACTTAAAGTGGTATAAATGAAAATGAAATAACGTCAGGCCACCAGAGAGGCACTGTGACAGGCAGACCCCACAGAAGCTGAAGTACTGGCAAAGGAGAACTTAAAAAAGGGCTATTGCTTGATCCATCATCACGCAGTTTTAAAAAAATTTAATTTACTTATTTTAGTCTTTTACATTGAGGATAATGGAATAAGCACTTTATGCGCTTTTTTTTACATCCAGTCCCCGTGTGCATGCGGTTTTTGTGAATTCTGTCATCTGTTCCCTTCGGCACACAATGGCCTCCTCTTCCGAAAAGCTGAACAGGATTTAACGCGTGCGCAAGATGTTCTGCGTGCCTTCGCACACGTGGCCTCGGTTTATAGTCTCACCCGAAGGACTTTTTGGGGAGAGTGTAGTCTGCACTGATGTGAACTCCAAGGGGAAAATATCCCCTTTGAACGGGGGAATCGAACCCAGGGTTGTCAGATTGCGAGCGCAATTTTCTAACCACTAGGCTATCAAGAGTAGAACCACCAAGCCCAGACCTATGAAAATTCATGGACCGCGGGTGGCTGGCCCACGCTGCTAGCTACGATCTGTGCATGTCTGGCAGGAACAGGCACAGGCTAGGCC
>CM054144.1:44895030-44907530 GCA_028751875.1 Rapana venosa
TTCTGAGGTCTGTCCATGTCTGTGTAGATGATGTCGTGTATGGAGTGGGAAGATTAGTGTGTGTGCGTGTGTGTGTGTGTGTGTGTGTGTGTGTGTGTGTGTTCGCTCTTGTATTTAACGTCTGGTCACTATAAGTGATATTAGACGGTCGAGTGTGTGTGTGTGTGTGTGTGTGTGTGTGTGTGTGTGTTGTGTGTGTGTGTGTGTGTGTGTGTGTGTGTGTGTGTTCGCTCTTGTATTTAACGTCTGGTCACTATAAGTGATATTAGACGGTCGAGTGTGTGTGTGTGTGTGTGTGTGGTGTGTGTGTGTGTGTGTGTGTGTGTGTTCGCTCTTGTATTTAACGTCTGGTCACTATAAGTGATATTAGACGGTCGAGTGTGTGTGTGTGTGTGTGTGTGTGTGTGTGTGTGTGTGTGTGTGTGTGTGTGTGTGTGTGTTGTGTGTGGTGTGTGTGTGTTGTGGTTGTGTGTTCGTTCTCGTATTTAACGTCTGTGAAACACTATAAGTGATATTAGACGGTTGTGTGTGTGTGTGTGTGTGTGTGGTGTGTGTGTGTTATTTGTTTATTCTTTTATTCCGAGGATAATGGATTAAGCACTCAGCTGCTTTGTTACATCCAGTCCCTGTGTAAAGGTGGTTTCCTAAAATTTGGTTATGCATCCCCACTGGCGCAAAATGGCCTACTCTTGTGAAAGGCAGAACAGGATTTAACATTTGTGCAAGATGTTCTCTGTGTGTGCTTGAGAGAGAGAGAGAGGGTGAAGGAAAAAGAGGAAGAAGAAGAAGAAGAAGAAGACAGAGAAAGAGAGAGAGAGAGAGAGAGAGAGAGAGAGAGAGAGAGACAGAGACAGAGACAGAGAAAGAGAGAGAATATATATAGAGAGACAGAGAAAGAGACAGACAGACAGTCATAAAGAAAGACAGAGACAGAGAGAAAAGAACAGACAGACAGACAGACAGACAGACAGACAGACAGATAGATAGATAGATAGATAGATAGATAGATAGATAGACTAAACAAATTGACAGACAGAGAGAAAAGAAAAGACAGGCAGAGAGACAGACCAGACAAACGGACAGACAGACGGACAGAAAAGGAGAGATGCAGACAGAGATGTAGAGATTGCATGTCGCTGGGAGAAAATGAGATGCATTGTTTGCACGATTGCTCCTTTCTTTGCTCCAATGCTTTTTTTTTGCACGTGGATGCTCATTCTTTCTCTCTCTCTTTCTCTCTCTGGTCTCTCTCTCCTTCACTCTCTCTCTCTCCTCTCTCTCCTCTTCTCTCTCCTCTCTCTCTCTCTCTCTCCTCTCTCTCGTCTCTCTCTCTCCCTCTCTCTCTCCCCCTCCCTCTCTCTCTCTCCCCCTCCTCTCTCTCTCTGTCTCTCTCTCCCTCTCTCTCTCTCTCCCTCTCTCCCTCTCTCTCTCCCCCCTCCCTCTCTCTCTCCCTCTCTCCCTCTCTCTCCCCCTCTCTCTCTCTCTGTCTCTCTCTGTGCCCTCTCCCAATCCTCCCGTCCCGCACCTCTGCTCCCTTCCCCACTCTTTGACCATCCCTCCACGTCCTCTCCTTCCCCAAATGCAGCTACATCATCTTCTTCTTCTTCTTCTTCTTATTCCTTCTAGCTCCTAGCGGAGCATAGGGCCTCAACAGCGTCCCTCCACCTTCTCCTGTCTCTGGCAAGGGTCTTGGCCTCTTCCCATGTCAGGCTGGAGTCTCTCAGCTCACTATGCAGGCTTCTCCTCCAGGTCTGTTTGGGGCGCCCTCTCTTCCTTTTCCCCTGCGGGTTCCACTCGAGCGCTTGTCTGGTGATGTTGCCAGGCTCCTTCCGTAGGGTGTGGCCGACCCAACGCCACTTTCGCCGCCTTACTTGGACTTCCATAGGCTGTTGGTTCGCCCTCATCCACAGGTCGGTACTTGGCACTCTGTCGAACCATCTGAGATGAAGGATCTGCCGGAGACATCCGTTGATGAAGGTCTGGATCTTGGAGGAGCTGGTGTTGATGACCCGCCAAGTTTCTGACCCGTAGAGAAGCACAGACTTTACGTTGGAGTTGAAGATCCTGAGCTTGGTGGTTGTGGAGATCGCATTTGTTCTCCATACGGTTTTCAAGATGGCAAATGCTTGGCGTGCTTTCTCAGTTTTGCTATGTTTTTGTTTCTTTCTTTACTGCCCTCTTGTTGCTGGTTGCACTTGTCCAGTGACCTCTCTCTCTCTCTCTCTCTCTCTCTCTCTCTCTCTCTCTCTCTCTCTCTCTCTCCCTCTCTCTCTCTCTCTCTCCAGACATAAGGAAGGTACACTTAGATCAAAATAGTGAATTGTGTTTGATACATATGTATTTTTATGCATTATTTTGTGCATTGTCTTCATTATTTCTTTCACTGAAAGTGAGCTTGGTATTGTGTATGTTATCCGGTTTTTGCCCACTCTGTGGCATTGTCAATTTCTCCTACGCCAGCCATGTATTATGACCTAAGGCCGAGATACATTAAATTTCTGAGTTCTGAGTTCTCTCTCTCTCCTTGTATGACCTGCTGTGTAGTGTGTTGTCTATGAACATAGAGTCACACTGGAAGGAGATGTTCTGTTCGAGATATATTCTCGGTAAATGTTTGCGTGTGCTATTATTGATGGGCAGGTATTTTGCTTATTGTCTTATATGGAGAGGATGATGGAATAAGCACGCATGTGCTTTTCTATAATTATAACCGGTCCCCGTTTGTGTGTGTGTATGTGTGTGTGTGTGTGAGTGTGTATTGTGTGTGTATGTGTTGTGTGAGTTGTGTGTGTTGTGTGTATGTGTGTGTTGTTGTGTTGTGTGTATGTGTGTGGTGTGTGTGTGTGTGTGTGGTGTTTTGTTGTTTGCTTGCCTGCTCTGCCAAAAAGCTAAACAAGTTTTAACATGTACGTAATATGTCCTGTGTGCGTTTGCACGTGGGACCTTTGCTTATAGTTTCATCCAAAGGATATAAGAGAGAGGGAGAGGGAGAGAGAGAGAGAGAGAGAGAGAGAGAGAGAAGAGAGAGAGAGGAGGAGAGAGAGAGAGAAGAGAAGAAGAGAGAAGATGATGAGAAGAAAGACAGAACAGACAGACAGTCAGACAGGCATACAAACAGACAGACAGACTGTCAAGTAGATAGACAGACAGACAGTAGATAGAGATAATAGATAGAAGATAGAGAAGATAGATAGAAGATAGATAGATAGATAGATAGATAGATAGATATAGCACAGAGACAGAGACAAACAGGCATACAGAGACATAGACACAGGAAGGCATTGACAGAGAGACAGAAACAGAAAGCTTGTGGATTTAGTACGAAAATGATATGAATGCTCTCGCCAACTTCCTCCACGATAATGAATCTAGATGTAGGACAGAAGAACTGGGCAATGACGAGAAGTGGAAGGAAATACAGACTTGGGGCAGGAGAGAGAGAGAGAGAGACAGAGAGAGACAGAAAGACAGAGACAGAGACAGAGAGAGAGACAGGGAGAGAGAGGGAGAGAGAAGGAGAGAGACAATGACAATGACACATTTTTTTATTTCGAGGATAATGAATAAGCACTCATGTGCTTTTTTACATCCAGTCCCCGCCCGTAGGGATACATCTTAATAATAACCCAACACTTATACTCTCTCATAGTAGAAACAAGGGGAAATAACCCTTTTCAAAACAACCCCCCCCCCCCCGAGGACGAGAGAAGAGAGAGAGAGAGAGAGAGAGAAGAGAGAGAGAGAGAGAGAGAGAGAGAACAGACAGACAGACAGACAGACAGACACAGACAGAGACAGAGAGAGAGGGGGGGGGGGATCGGAGGGGAAGGGGGATCTGATCACAGAGAGGAAGAACGGCTATGTCACGACTCGAGAAATGAGATGCATTGTTTGCTTGATTGCTCCTGTGTGTGCTTGAATGCATTCTGCATGTGGATGCCCCCCCCCCCCCCCCCCACACACACACCCATCCCAACCCCCAAACCTCTCTACATCACTTTCAAAACCTCCACCTTTGTCTCCTCCTTCCTACTCTTTCTTCCGTTCATACGAAGTTCTTTGACCGTACTTGTTGCGCAGTTGAACTCCTATACCTTGCGTGACCTTATGACTCTCTTTCTCTGTCTCTGACTCTGTTTCTCTGTCTCTCACTCTGTTTCCTCTCTCTCTCTCTCTCTCTCTCTCTCTCTCTCTCTCTCTCCTCTCTCTCTCTCTCTCCAATACCTTGTATGACCTTAAATTTTAGCTTTCAATGGACGGACAGGCAGTTAGTTACCTAGCCGTGTAAATGAGTGACTGATGCTGCTGATGCTGTTGCTCTTGCTGGGCGTTCCCCAGTTTAACAGCCTGAATGGGCAATGTGTGTCTGCTTTATCACACGTGGGGATTGCTGTGAGAGTGCAAGTACTACCTGGATGGGAAGTGTTCGTGTAGCTATGTTTTAATATACCTCGCCACATAGGCATGCACGTTACGACTTCTAATACGCCTCGTCTTGAATGATGACTACAGGCTGTTTTGCTATGAACTGCTATGGTAACGGCATTACCAGCAAAAAACATTTCAAACCATAAAACATTTTGTAACGTAGGACTTGTTACATAATTTTACCGTAATAAGTAACAAAGCTTTTGGACTGGGCTAAACCCCAAATCTTTAAACTGCCAGGAGTTTAGACAAACTATGGTTATCATCGGTTATGAAATTGCCACAAAAATCAACAAATACAAGAGCTATCACAAGATTGTGAATAGGACATGCATCTCTCCTTCTCCCTTCTATTTCAGACACACCTTACTAACCATTATTCATTTGTTACGTTATAATCTCACTGTCATATTAAATCAAAAACGTTTGAAGTACAAATCAAAGTAGTATGGTCAACCACCGGACTCATATTCAGTGAAGACATCGAAAATAAAAATAAAAATGAACATTATGACAAGTGTAAAGTATTATCATCATCATCAGTCCCGTGACCTTGGCGGTCGTGGGGGAGACACGAAAGACGATGCCGTGGTAAGCCTCCTCCATCCATCTCGGTCCTCGGCTCTGCGCAGTAGTGCCGAGTCATTCATCCTGGTCCATTCTCTGATGATGTCCATCCATGACTTGTTCTGTCTTCTCTTTCTGCCACCTTCGAGTGTTCCCTGCAGTACTGTTTTTGGCAGAGTGTTGTGGCGGGTGACGTGGCCGAACCATATCAGCTTTTTCTTCTTGACGATGGTGAGAAGGGGTTCCTGTGGACCTGCCAGCCGTGTTATTTGACTCTTGACAAATTCATTGGTCTTTCGTTCTCTCCAGGATATGCCCAGCGGTTTTCTATGGATAAGTATTATAGTTCATGCGAAACAGACTTAGAATAATATTCTGTTTCGTATTCTACAAGACATCAGAGCTGATACATAATGGAGGAGATTAAAGGGAAAATACAGAGCAAGAGACGAATAAATAGACCACCAACCTCTCATGTAAAAAAACCACGGCAAAGTGGACGAGGGTTGCTGACAGATGAAATCTACAGAAAGACTGAAGGCAAAGAGGATGGAGACAGCTGACGGGACATGCATCAGCGGCAACCATCGAGAATGATGTTACCAACAGGTGGAACCGTTGTGATGCATTCTGTCCTTGGTGCTATACTTCAAGGGCGAAAGGAAATCTGGCAAGTGACTACATACAGCAAGCAGTTCGTTCTCTTCAGTCCTAATTATCGATCGTTGGTTTTTTTCATGCACTATCGTTACTGATGACATGTACTGGTAGGGTATTGTCCACACACACACACACACACACAAACACAAACAAACACACGCAACACACACACACACATGCACGCACACACACACACACACACACACACATTCAAGCACACACATACACACTCAAACACACACACACACATACGCACGCACGCACGCACGCACACGCACACACACGCACATTATGTATCCAATCTTTACATATTGAAGACACATGTATTTCGAATTCGTTTTCAGTCTATGAGCCACGCATGGATGGGACAGGCAGTCTGCTGGTATAATTATCGGTATGAAAGCATCTTGTAGTTGCGTTTGATCCCGAAGACCTTAGTCTGAGACTAACGAACTTGCTTCTGTGCCATTCCGTTTCTTATGCATTCAATGTATTCCAGAAAGAGAGGGAGATGAGTGAAGGGAGAGAGAGAGAGGGACAGTAGTGGAGAAAGAGAGGAGAGAGAGAGAGGGAGAGACAGAGAGAGAGAGACAGTAGTGGAGAAAGAGAGGTAAGAGAGAGGGAGACAGAGAGAGGGACAGTAGTGGAGAAAGAGAGGAGAGAGAGAGGGAGAGACAAGAGAGGGACAGTAGTGGAGTGGAGAAGAGAGGAGAGGAGAGAGAGAGAGAGGGAGTGACAGAGACAGACAGGCAGAGAGAGAGAGGGAGAGACAGAGACACAGAGACAGAGAGGGTGGAGTGGAGAAGAGAGAGAGGAGAGGAGAGGGGGAGAGAGAGAAAGAAAAGAAGAAGATGATGAAAAGAAGAAAAGAAGAGAAGAGAAGAGAAGAGAAGAGAAGAGAGAGAGAGTACAAATTTGAGTGGAAGAATATAAACAGCCCCATGATATAACAGAGGTGACAATAAAGTTGACAATATCACTTATTAGTCTTGCAAAAAACAGCCAATAGCTTCAAGAGATTGTCATACGACTGGCTGAACACAAAAAACAGTAATACCTAGACACTCATACTCTCTCTCTCTCTCTCTCTCCTCTCTCTCTCCTCTCTCTCTCTCTCTCTCTCTCTCTCTCTCTCTTCTCTCTCTCTCTCTCTCTCTCTCTCTCTCTCTCTCTCTCTCTCTCTCTCTCTCTCTCTTCTCTCTCGGTGGCTTCCTTGCTTGGCTGCCAGCAAGACGCTTTTGTGTGAGCTGTGTGTAAAGTGTAGTTGTTTTCTCCTTTTTGTGCATCAAAATGCCAGTCACAGGACTCCCATCGATGTTGGAGTGTATGCTGAACACTGCATTTCAAGAGCAGACACTGTCTTCCTTTAAAGTGGACGGCAGAGGTGACCAGACTGTTGTTATTCTAAGATTTACAAGCAAAACTGACAGCCATTTCCTTGTCACCCCAGGTCAAAGGTCATACCGCAAGAAATGTTTTAGCCAGGTATCCCGTGACAGAAAACGAGCTGAAGCACACAGAGCAAACCGTGATGAAAAAGTGAAGGAACAGGTTCCGTCTCCCTCCGGTTTATTTTTACCCACCTCTCCCAGTCAAGTGTATGCTGCAAACCGTGCAGAGAGTGACACTTCCACTGATGTGTTTATATATGATTTTTGCCCTCCATCTTCCAATAGCTATTATGATAATCAGCAGATTGACTTGACACAACATGACATAGACAGACAGTGACAGTCAACTTTGACAATATAGAAAGTGATCGGTTGTGTGGTGAAGTCGGAAATGGAGCGAAAGAATGTGATGGCCATGACATGAGTGAAGAAGTAAGTGTGGAAGAGGTGTGTGAGAGAGAACAAGTGGATAGAGAGGAAGAAGTGAGTGTGTCTGGTTCTGAATGTGTGAGGATGTGGCAGAATATCCAGGTGAATGTCTGGAAGGGCTGATGTGTGAGAGATCAGAAATTACGACCAGGGATATTATGAACAGCTTAAATGAGTTCCATGACCAGTTAAGAAATAACATAGACAATCTTCGTAGTGATCTAAAAGAAATGACAACTGGCCAGACTGCTGGAGAACAATTTGTTTGTAGAGATGTGCCCTAGTTACTCCTGTAATGACTGATGATGGCGTGAAGTTGTTTCATGAGAGACAGTGTTGCTTAGGATAAGCATAAAACATAAGCAATTGAATTGATGATAGTTTGTATCACAGGTATATTTTTTCATACTATTCAATTATTACAAACCCATGTTGTGGATTTCCATGCCATGTTGTCTATTTGGGCTGTTGTTGACTGTATTTTTTCATTTTATGTGTGTTGTGCCCAGTCCCCATCCATCTGTCCCCTTGTGAATGGGCGTAAAGCTTATCACAAATAAACTATTGTCAAATTCTCTCTCCTCTCTCTCCTCTCCTCTCTCTCTCTCTCTCTCTCCTCTTTCTTTCTTTTCTCTTCTTTCTCTCTGTCTATTTCTTCTTCTCCTCCTCCTCCTCCTTCTTCTCCTCCCCCCTCCCCGCCCCCAACCAGACATCTTTGAGAGAGGGACAGAGGAATACAGAGACAGAGACAGAGAGAGACATACACACACATACAGACAGAGACACAAAGAGAGAGACAGAGACAAAGACAGAGATAGGGGAGGGTTGCGGATGAAATAAAATGTGTGAAACTATAAAATAAAAAAAAAGAAGCAACACAAGTATAACATTAAGAAGAAAACAACAAAAATCATTTTTGCATTAACAAAAAACCCAAAAAATCCCACGGCCCAACAACCTCCCATGCAAATAAAATCAAATCCCAATCGTCCACTCCAGCCAAAATCCCGTACATTACAGAAGACACGCTGGCTTTCTCTTTTCGTTCAGCAAGGCAAAGACTGACAATGGTGATGATTCGTCGTCCTCTTCTCCATTGCCAGCAAGGAAGGTGGCAGGATGGTTAGGACGTTTGCCTGCCAACAAGTAAACCGTGACGTCCTGGGTTCGGTTCCCAGCCTCGCCCTTTCTTCCCAGTTTGACAACAAAATCGAACTGAATGTCAAAGTCCTTCGGATGAGACTACAAAACCGACGCCCCATGTGCGAACGCATGCAGAACATCTTGCGCACACGTTAAATCCTGTTCCGCTGTTCGAAAGAGTATAGGCCATTGTGTGCCGGTGGGAACAGATGACATCATTTTGTAAAAAAAAAACCGCTACAACACGCTATATTTATATTATTATTAATAATTTTGATTTATTCTTTACTAATATTCTATGCGCTATATAAATTCATTATATTATTATTATTATTATTATTATTATTATTATTATTTTATTATTATTATTATTATTATTATTACTATTATTTCTGTTCATATTCTACAACCCTTGTAAACCTCCCTTCAGACAACACAAGCCAAAGTTTTTGTAGGGTGTGGGAGGAATAAGGGTCAGAAGAGGTTAGGAGGTGGCGAGGGGGGTGGGGGGGTGGGAGGGGGAGACAAGATGTGGGAAGGGGGGGTGGGCGAGAGGGAGGAGGAGGAGGAGGGTGGGAATCCTTTTTTTTTTTTTTTTGCTGAAAGACATCAAAACTTGGAACATGGTTCCCCTCTCAGGGGGCTTGCTTCGCTTCGGTACGTCATCGATTCCAGAGAATTTCTCCCTGTCTGTATGGGCCTGTAAGGGTCTGTGTGTGTGACTGTGTGTCGCCGCCTGTCTGTTTGCTTGTGGCTGACTTGTGTGGGTATGAGAGTAGTATGTGTCAATACTGTCTTTTTAAAAAATTATATTATTACTCGTGTGTGTGTGTTGTGTGTGTGTGTGTGTGTGTGTGTGTGTGTGTGTGTGTGTGTGTGTGTGTGTGTTGTGTGTGTGTGTGTGTGTGTGTTAATTTTGCAATCTTTAAAGTGGAGTCTCCTTCGTCACCCCATTTACTATCTTCTCCGTCTCTGTCTGTCTATCTGCTATCTGTCTGTCTGTCTGTCTCCGTCTGTCTTTCTGTCTGGCCCTGTCTGTCTGGCCCTGTCTGTCTGTCTGTCTCTGTCTGTCTTTCTGTCTGCCTGCCTGCCTGCCTATCTGTCTGTCTGTCTGTCTAATTATATATCTATCTGTCTGTCTGTCTGCCTGCCTGCCTGTCTGCTGCCTGCCTGCCTGCCTGACTGCCTATCTATCTGTCTGTCTGCCTGTCTGTCTGTCTATGTCATCGTATCTAAGTCATCAAATCACATTTCTAGTACTTTTACCTGTATTTCTATTTTCTGCAAAAAATGTATATGTAAGATACAACAATGATTTCGTAAGCAGAAGTATGCTGAAATCTTAACCACAACAAATTGTTAAAATTGTCCTGCATACTAAAAATTCACAGAGGTAGATCAATCATTGCGCTCAAAGTCCTACAACGGATGTTTTCGTGTGGTAACACATGGTTAAGCACACAACATTATTATTTTGCTGCACTTGTTTGGATGAGACGATAAACTAAAGTGCCGTACGCGAATGTACGCTTAACATCTTGCGCATCTTTTTGGCGAAAGAGAAGACAAGCTATGGCTGGTGGTATATTTATTTATTTATTTATTTACTTCTAAGATAATGGAACAAACACACATGTACTGTTTTTTACATCCAGTCCCAGTGTGTATGCGGTTTTGAACATTTTACCAACCGCTCCTACCGGTACACACTAGCCTACCCTTTGAAAAAGCGGAACAGGTTTTTAACGTATGTACAAGATATTCCGCGTGCGTTCGCACACCGGGGGAGCCTCGGTTTATAATATCAACCGATACTTTCGATATGGATGAGCGAAGCATATTCATCATGCGTCCTTTAATCTGCGCAGAGCTAGGATCTGTCAGGTTGAACTCGTCCAAGCAAGAAGCATTTGCCTAGGAATTTCAGTTCAGTGCTCTTAATGACACTTCAGGGAGTTGGGGATAGAGTCGAGTCAGGTCAAGTCAACTAGTGATTTTTGACAGATCTTTCACACAAGGTCGGTATTGATGCGTTTCTGATCTATCTGTCTTCCTGATTTTGTCTTGTGGGATTGTTGCTTGCTTGCTTGTTTGTTTGTTTGTTTCTTTGGTTAGTTATCTGGTTCCTTGGTTCAGAGGTTTAGTTGGTTTTCTTCTGGTAGGTTGGCTTTTTATTTATTTATTTATCTATTTTATTCTTTTATATCGAGGATAATGGAATAGCACTTGTGTGCTTTTTACAGCCAGTCCCCGTGTGTATGCGGTCTTGTAAATTCTGTCATCTGTTCCCACCGGTACACAATGGCCTACTCTTACGAAAAGCGGAACAGGATTTAACGTGTGCGCAAGATGTTCTGCGTGCGTTCGCACACGGGGCCTCGGTTTATAGTCTCACTCGAAGGACTTTTGGGGAGAGTGGAGTCTGCACTGATGTTAACTCCAGGGGAAAATATCCCCTTGAACGGGAATCGAACCCGGATCGTTGGTTGCCCGGTGAGTTGAGTAGTTTATATGGTTGACTGACTAACTGGCTTGTGGTTGGATGGTTGTTTGGTTAATCAGTGTGTTGATTGGCTAGCTGGTTAGTTCATTGATCAATTGGTTGGTTGGTTGATTGGTCGGTCGGTTGGTTAGCTAAATGGTTGGGTCTTTTTTTTCTATGGTAAACGAAGCTGTATAATCTCATCTGTAATCTTTCACCCGTTTACCTTCCATACAAAGCGCAAGCAGTACAGAATCTAGCACAAATGATGCAACTCCAGTAGCCATTCAACATTTCGTTATTCAAAGTATACACGTCTTACAAGTAGCTTTTCACCAAGTGATCCTACGAGCCTTTCCGCCTCTGTTTTATAGCCCTTTTTGATATCAACTGCTGCTACTGATTAAAGCCTCCACCACTAAAACTTGCCCTGCTATTTCTAGCTAAAATGGTCATCCCGTGAAAAAGTAAAGATCTGAAAATCACAGTCATGATTAAACGAAGTGGAAGCGAACATCTTCACGTTCTCTTTTTAAGTTTTGCTGTTCATAGCCCCGACTTAGATTAGTGCATAATATGCATTCCTTGCTCACCTTAAAGATGAAACAAACGCATGCATTCTTTCAATGACAACCATACTTTTTCCTTTGTCTAGACTTGCTTTCCAACAAAGACACGTCAGGTGGCAGGAAACGTGGGTATGGCGTTCGTACCAAGGTTGTAGATAATAGTTGTGTTTAAAACCTCAGTATCTTCTCTCTACAAAAACAAATGAATATATTACTCAAACTTGTTCCCTTTGAAAAAAATTGTGTTCTGTCAATATTGACACTAGCAGAACACACCCAATTGCTTCGAAACACCAAACATAATCTTCATAATCAAAAAAAACAAAAAAACACAAGAAAAATCCCACGAGCTGACTCATCACTCTCAAAACTGCCTTAACATGTCTGGGGAGCTGGATCACACACCATAACCCTAAATTCTTCATTTCGTAACCAACCGTAACTCTCCGCCCATCACTTTGTCAGCATCCCTACCAGCCTCTTTGTAAGTGTGTCAGTCAATTTGCCGTGTGTGGTCTGTCTGCCCGACTTTTGAGTCTCGTTCTCCTACCTTCCCTACCCTCTCCTTCCACTCCTACCCCCACCCCTCCCCACCTCTCCCTCCCAGCCCTCCCCCCCCCCCACCACCACTCCACTACCTCCCAGTCTCTGCCAGTCAGTCCTCACCAGAAAGGAGTGGAAGAACGAAGCACCAGACTGCAAATTTACATGAAAAGAGACCCCACAAAAGCTGGCTCCATTGGGCCCGGTCCAGTTTTCTGATGATCTCTTTAGTACCATGGTCAGCCACGCTACCGCCGTCTCTCTTTTTCTATTCTAGCGCCCCTTTCA
>CM054144.1:44912530-44915030 GCA_028751875.1 Rapana venosa
ATTTTATTTCGCTCTCTTTCTTCCAAGCAGTCTCACCTCCACTCTCTAATACCATTGATGATCTCCTCTTCAGACGGTTTACAACATGCCAGAGGAATTTTTCAGCTAGTGCCAGACTAAAGGGAAAACGGAGAGAACAAGACGTAGAGACTGGAACAGAGATACACAGAGACAAAGCCAGAAAAACAGAGACCAAGACTGATACAAATGAGAGAGAGAGACAGAGAGAAAGACAGACAGACAGACAGACAGAGAGACACAGAGAGAAACAGAGGGACAGACAGAGAGGCATACAGAGACAGACAGACAGACAGACAGACAGAGAGAGACAGAGAGAGTGACAGAGAGAGAGAAACAGAGGGACAGAGAAACAGAGAAAAAGACAGAGGCAGAGAGAGAAACAGAGAGACAGAGACAGAGAGACAGAAAAAAGCGAGACAGGGACAGAGAGAGGCAATGACAATGACATTGTGGTAGGGAAGTGTGATAGTAAGGAGTCCTGTTTTTCATCTGACTGTGTGTGTGAGGCTGAGAGAGAGAGAGACAGAGAGAGAAAGAGACAGACAGACAGACAGAGAGAGAAAGAGAAGGGGGGTGTATCAGGGAGGAAAGACATAAAAAACAGACAAGAAAGCAGAAACAGAGACAGGAACAAAGAAGCGGAAAGAGTGTGAGATGGATACTAAGATGAAGAGCAAGAGATAAAGATACAATGAGAAAGAGAGAGAGAAAAGCGTCGAAAAGAAGGAGGAGGGAGGAAGAAGAAGAATTTACAGAAGAAAAAGAAGAAAAAGGAGGAGGTTGAGGAGGAGAAGAAGAAGAAGAAGAAGAAGAAGAAGAAGAAGAAGAAGAAGAAAGAAGAAGAAGAAGAAGAAGAAAAAAGAAAGAAGAAGAAGAAGAAGAAGAAGAAGAAGAAGAAAAAGAAGAAGAAGAAAAAGAAGAAGAAGAAGAAGAAAAAGAAGAAGAAGAAAGAACAACAACAACAAAATACGAGTGAACACATGAAAAACAAGAACACAAAGAACAAACACAAAAATATCAAAAACAAGATGAACAAGCACAACAAAAACAAAAATCATCTGGAATACGAAGAATACGACCAAAAAACCCCAACAACATAACAACAATGACAGCGACCTCAAAAGCAGAAAATTAAACCAACAACAGCTGACACGATTTTCCTAAGTCGGGCTGTCAGCGTGTATTGATCAGACCCTTACAAGTCTGAAACTGCCTCTGACTGACAAGGCAGACAAGACATTGAAGGAGATCGATTGTGCTGAGAATCAAAGATCAGCCAGCAGGAATCCCTTAGGAAACAAGAGAGATAACAGACGGTGCAACAATCAGTGTGATGACAAGCACAAGGTAATGCACCCTTAGATGTGCAAAGATACAGAACAAAAATGTGTTTAGAGCACATTGTTGTTTGAAGCATAATTCTGAGTTGATCTTGATAATAATTATATCGTTGCCTTTTCTCTGTGTTTGAAACAAACGATTCTTCTCTTTGATGAACACCAACAAAAAGACCCCATCTCTGTCTTGTTACCTGCTTGAAGAAAACAAAATAAAATCAGGAAAACGTGGTCAAATATTCTTCTTCTTCTTCGTCGTCGTCTAACACTCAGACAACAACTATTTGTGTCTGCTATATGAAGGAAAATGTGTCACGCTGCCGTTAAGCGCCTGACAAGTCAGGCCCAGCGCATCGGACTTCAGCGTAAGATAGAACTGCTCTCCTTGAAGTATTTCTGGCAAAAAGCAAGAGAATGGACCAAGAAGGCAGAAAATAGACAAGAAGAAGGTGACAGCAAGAAACAGGAACAAAGCAGAAACAAAGAGAGTGACAGAAAAGAGGAAATTTTGAGCACAGAATTTCCAGAGGGTGAGGATGCTACTTATACTGAAAGGACCCGGAATCCTCATGTGGGAGGGTCAAATATAATACCAAGAAAAATAAAGTAACAGCAAAACAGCTGTTCCTCCCCTATCTGTGGACTTCTGAAGGCTTTCAGTTACCTCCATGGGCCATCACACGAAACAGTGAACGTACCGTTTACTGTCTCTTTCGTTTCTGGAAGATCGCTGGCATCATCCTTGATGTGACACTTTGTCAATACTCTTTCTGTTCTTGTGCCACCAGCGTGTCTGCCTGGCTTTGCGCTGTGTATCACAGATCTAATCGATCCCTATTGACAAACCGAGTTAGAAACAAAATCATGACAGATGCATTCTTTCGATTCCGTGGCATTTTAGGCGATTTTTTGTCTGTTCTTGTCTTGTATGCAGGGTTTTTTTTCTGATAGACTGAATCTCTCTCTCTCTCTCTCTCTCTCCTCTCTCTCTCTCTCTCTCTCTCTCTCTCTCTCTCTCTCTCTCTCTCTCTCTCTCTCTCCCTCTCTTTCTCCCCTCAGGAAATGATACTAAGATGAAGAACGAAAGAAAAAAAGATTAAATATTAATAAGATTAAGACAGAGCAGCAATGAAAGAAACAAA
>CM054144.1:44922530-44930030 GCA_028751875.1 Rapana venosa
GGTGTCTTACTTGCAAACATATGCACAGAGATAGACAGATAGATAGATAGACAGATAGATAAATAGATAGATGGGTAGATAGATAGATAGATAGATGGGTAGATAGATAGATAGATAGATGGATAGATAGATAGATAGATGGATAGATAGATAGATAGATGGATAGATAGATAGATAGATATAGATAGATAGATAGATAGATAGATAGATAGATAGAGACAGAGAGACAGAGACAGAGAGACAAAGTGACAGACAGACAGACAGACAAACAGAGACAGAGTGTGCCAACAGGTCAGAAATTACTTAAAAAACTGCACACACACACACACACACACCCACACACACACACACACACACACACACACACACACACACACACACACACACACACACCCACTTAAACACAGTACACATACATTTATTTAGTGCACATTATTTCGAGCTAAACAGATAGTCATAACTGATGCTTGTTTTGTTGTGTCAAATAAATCTACATGACTTAAATGGCAATACAATATTCTGAATCTGAATCCGAAACTGAATCACGCACACACTCACACACACACACACACACACACACACACACACACACACACACACACACACACAACACACACACACACACACTCGTGCACGCGCACACAACACACACACACACACACACACACACACACACAGGCCAACATAATAATTTAGACCACGAGCCTTTCTAAAAGACAAACCTGAAAAGAATAGGAGTGGATGGTTAATCCTGATCAACTGTTTCTGTCTTTGTCAGTGTGTGTGTGTCTGTCTGTCTCTATGAGTGTGTGTGTATGTGTGTATATGCATGTGTGTGTGCTTGCGTGCGTGCGCGCGTGCGTGTATGTATGTATGTGTGTGTACGCGCGCGCGCGTTTGTATGTGAGAGAGAGTGTGTGTGCGCGCGTGCGTGTGTGCGTGTGCGTGTGCGCGCGTGCTTGCGTGTGTGCGCGCGCTTGCCTAACTCGACTGTCGCCCCTGCGGCGCAGTCAGTTTCTCAGAGGGAGAGAGGTTGAGCTACGAGGTGTCAGACAGCGAGCGTTCCTCCCTGGTGTTCCTCCTCCATCAACTAGCTCGTTATCTGACTGGGACACTGGTACCTCGCATTGTTCTCTGCTTTCCAGGTACCACTGTGACCCAGAGAGAACGAAGACACCGCTGCAGAAGGTTGTCTTGTCTTGGTATGTGAAAACACGCTTAGCTGTTGTATCGCTACGTTTCTAACCCCTCCCCCAACCTCCAAACACAAACACGCGCGAGCGAGCGCACGCGCGCACATACATACACACACGCGCGCGCGTGCGCAGACACGGTCACATGCACGCACAGGTACACACACCACATGCATACACACACACGCATGCGCGCATGTATGCACGTACACATATACACACAACACACACACATAGACACACGCGTGCATACACACACACACACACACAAACACACACACACACACACACACACGCACGCACGCACGCACGTACGCACGCACACACAACTATTTTTTTTTCTACTCTATCACAAGTACTCTCAGAAAACAATAATGAACATAAATGTGGCAGGGGATGAACAAAGTAAAAGAAGGGCGTGAGAGAAAGAAGAAGAAGAAGAAGAAGAAGAAGAAGAAGAAGGTGGTGGGGGAGGAGGAGGAGGAGGAGGAGGAGGAAGGGGAGAACAAGAAGAACAAGAAGGTGATGATAATGATGATGATGATGTTGCTGCTGCTGCTGCTGCTGCTGCTACTGCTGCTGCTGCTGCTGCTGCTGCTGATGATGATGATGATGATGAATAATGATGAAACACAGCATCACATGAGAACTGAATGAGCACTTACGGGTCGGCAGAGACTGAGCACACAGTAAGAAAACGACTAAAAAAAAAGTCTGAAAGTGCACGAAACAGCAGTCTTTCAACCATTGGCCCTAAATCACATTTAAGTTAAATGGAGCAGGGGGCGAGAGATGGATAGGGAGAAGCGCGGGGGGGGGGGGGGGGGGGGGGACGAGGGAGGGGGGTGAAGGAGGGAATAAGCCTGGTTAACAAAGTAGTAATCAGTTAGCCTTGGTGAACCCAGGTGTCACCTGCAGTTTGCATTCAGTGTTTTTTCCCAGGAGAAAGTGAACCGTGAGGTGTCAAGTGCAGACATCGTGACTGTAATGCAGGTGGTCCGCGCCTGTGTTTAACCTTTTATCTGACCCACACACACACACACACACTGGCATACTATACTGCCTGCATTGTTTTCAGTTGTCCAAGTTCACTGTGACCCTCTGCGCGAGAAAGGAGAGGAGAGAGAGAGAGAGAGAGAGAGAGAGAGAAGAGAGAGAGAGAGAGAGAGAGAGATACAGGGGGAGGGAGGGGAGGGAGGGGAGAAAGGAATGGAGGAGGAGCGAAGAGAGAGGAGGAGGGAGAGAGAGAGGGGGGGGGGAAGGGAGAGAAAGAGAGAGAGAAAGAGAATGAGGAGAAAGAGAGAGGGGGGAGGGAGGAAGGGAAAGAGAGGGAGAGGGAGGGGGAGGGAGGGAAGGAGGAGAGAGAAAGAGAGAGACAGAGAGAGAGGGAGGAGGAGAGAGAGAGAGAGAATGGAGAAGGAGAGAGAGAGAGAGGGGGAGGGGAGAGAGAGCGGAGGAGGAAGGAGGGAGAGAGAAAGAGAGGAAGAAGAGAAGAGAGAAGAGAGAGGGGGGGAGAAGAGAGAGAAGAGAGAGGGGGGGAGGGAGGAAGGAGGAGAGAGAGAAAGGGGAAGAGGAGAGAGGAAGGAGGGAGAGAGAGAAAGAGAGAGAGAGAGAGAGAGGAGGAGGAAGAGAGAAGAGAAGAAGGGGGAGGAGGAAGGAGGAGAGAGAGAGGAGGAGAAGAGAGAGAGCGAGAGGAAGGAGGGAGAGAGAGGAGAGAGAGAGAGAGAGAGGGAGAGAGAGAGAGAGAAGAGGGAGAGAGAGGAGAGAGGAAGAGAGAGAAGAGAGAAGAGAGAGAGAGAGAGAGAGAGAGAGAGAGAGAGAGAGAGAGAGAGGAGGCAATGTGTAACATGAAAAAAACACCCAGTAGACCCAAGCAAAGAACACCCAGAGAATAGACAAGAAAAAAAACAACTTGACTAAAATGGGTTAAAAAGTGCACAAACGTACAACAAAACAGCGTTACTACAGTACAGGAACCTTTCGAAAGATGAGCCTGAAAATTAAAATGGGTAGTTAACCCCTTTTAGTTCAGCGCAGGTGTCACCTGCAGTGTGTGCACATCCAAGTTTTCCCAGGAGAAAGCGACGTATATGCCAGGTATCATAATTATGATCCAGACATTAATCTTGTGTATATATAGCAGGTGTTCACCACCACTGTTAACCCTCTCTCTCTGACCACACTGTCACACGGCATGCATCGTTTTTGGCTTTATAAATTTTATTTATTTTTTCAAAAAATAATTTTATACCACTTTAAGTCACGAATTTTTTCTGCGTGAAATTCAGGGTGCTCTCCCCGGGGAGAGCGCGTCGCCACAAGAGCAGCGCCACCCTTTTTCTTTGGTCTGCAACTGTACAGCTGCAGAAAAAAAAAAAAAAAAGGGTGAAAGGGTGGCGCAGCGCTAAGTGGCGACGCGTTCTCCCGCTCTCCCCGGGGAGAGCAGCCCGAATTTCACGGAGAGAAATCTGCCGTGACTTAAAGTGGTATGAAATAAAATCTGAGCGCTTTGATTTGTTGCTTTACAAGATTCAGCGCTATATAAATTCCATACATTATTATTATTATTACTTGTTTCCCTATCAGAGTGGCTTTATTCTACAGAATTTTGCCAGGGACAACAACTCTCTTGTTCCCGTGGGTTCTTTTACAAGCGCTGAAAATGTTGTGCAACACACGGGACCTCAGTTTATCATGGTCTCATCCGAAAGACTAAGCGCCCAGACCACCACTCATGGTCTAATGGATGAAGGGGGGAAAAAGTTTCGGGCCCAAACGGGATTGGAACCACCGCACACTTCCTCCGACCCGGACTTTTCGCTTTCTAGACAGGCGCGTTACCTCTAGACCACGAGTCCCCCCAGAGGCCACCGTGACCCCGAGAGAGACAGGCAGGAGACAGTGCACAAGGTCGCCATGACACGTGTGGAAACACGCTGCCCACGAAACTCGTTGTGTTGTCAAGTTCCACTCTCCCCTTCTTCCTCCTTCCCATCTCACTTATTCAGAAACAGACATGCGGAATGTTTTGCAAGGGGAAATGTTGGGAGACACGGAAGATGGAGGTAGTGGTAGTGGTGGTGGTGGTGGTGGTGGTGGTGGTGGAAAGAAAGATAGGGGAAATAGTGATGATGGCAATAGAAGACAAGAATGTTTGGAGAGGACGAAGAAGAAGAGAAGAGAAGGAAAAAGAGGAAGCGTTGTTAATTTGACTGCGCAAGTTGTCCCTGCCGTGCTATGTTGGAATAACTATTCACTTGCATGCTCACTGGCATTTACTTGATATTTTTCTGTTGTTTTGTTTTCTTCCTTCGTTTCTTACAACTACCTCTCTCTTATTGTCTCTGTCTAATATGTTTGCATGCGTGTCTGCTTGCCTGCCTGCCTCCCTGCCTGCCTCTCTGTCTTAGCCTCCATCTGTATTTCTCTCTTCTGTTTTTCTCCGTTAATTTTGTTTTTGTTTCTCTCTCTGTCTGTGTCTCTGTCTGTCTCTGTCTGTCTGTCTGTCTGTCTGTCTGTCTGTCTCTTTGACTCTTTCTGTCTGTCTGTTTCTGTCTGTCTGTCTGTCTGTCTGTCTGTCTGTCTCTCTCTCTCTCTCTCTCTCTCTCTCTCTCTCTGTCTGTTCTTTGTCTATTTCTGTCTGTCTCCGTCTTCCTCTCTGTATGTTTGTCTCTCTGTTGTCTCTGTCTCTGTCTGTCTGTCTCTCAATTTTTTAACCCTTTCTTTGACTGCTCCAGTTCTTCCTGCTGTCTGTCAAATATGGTGGATCGGTGGTCTAGAGGTAACGCGCCTGTCTAAAATGCGAAAAGTCCGGGTCGGAAGTGTGCGGTGGTTTGAATCCCGTTTGGGCCCGAAACTTTTCCCCCATCCATTAGACCATGAGTGGTGGTCTGGGCGCTAGTCTTTCGTATGAGACGATAAACCGAGGTCCCGTGTGTTACACAAAATTTTCAGCGCATGTAAAAGAATCCACGGCAACAAGAGAGTTGTTCCTGGAGACTGAGAGATGTTCTTAGAAAAAAGCCACTCTGATAGGGAAACAAATACAGTTGCAGACAAAACAAAGAAAAAAAAGGGTGGCGCTGCTCTTGTGGCGACGCGCTCTCCGCGGGGTGACCAGCTCGAATTTCACGCAGAGAAATCTCGTGACTTAAAGTGGTATAAATAAAAATAAAGAAATTCCTTGTTTCGTGCACACAAATGTACATATCATAAAAGTGATATTCACATTTGAGTGCACATCTGTCTATATTTGAGATTGCAATGCCCTTGACCTTACGAATAATTTGTTTCAAAGGCTGAGCACAGACAGATTATTCCCTCTGTGTGTCACTTCGAGGACTGTTTTGTTGTTGTTGTTGTTGGGGTTTTTTAATGTGTTTTTGGCCACCTCTTCTCGTTTTCCTTCCTTCGTTTTCTTGTTAACCCATATTTACCTTTGATTCTTTATTTTCTGCTGTATCTTTTTTTCACGTCCTGCTTCTTCTCTTTCTTCTTGTCGTTCTTTCTGTCTCTTGTCTATTTCTGACTGTATCTTCTCTCTTTCTCTGTGTCGTGTTTGCTCTCAGTCAGTCAGTCAGCAGTCTTCACTGTGTGTGTGTGAGGTGTGTGTATGTGTGTGTATATGTGGAGTAGTGAATCATAATATCCTTCTTCGTCCTACTCTCATTCTAAAAGTATCATCATTGATCCTCTTCTCTCTCTCTCTTCATTTCCTTACCTTCATATCTCTTCTGCTACCCGATTCCTCTCTGTCTTCGGGTTTTTTCATCCTTCGGATGAGACATAAACTTTGGCCCCGTTTCGAACCATCGAACATTTCTTGTACACTAAATTTGTTCCGCTTTTCGGTAGTAGCCATCTTGTTGCCGGTCGATCATAAAATTTTTACTTAATACCGTCATCTTTTGGACTGGATCTGTCAAAATCCATGTGCTTATTCCTATCTCGATATAAAGAATAATAATAAAAAATAAATCTCTCTCTCTCTCTCTGTCCCCCATTCTGTTCTCATTCTGTCTGTCGCTTCTCTCTGTCCTCTGTCTCTCTCTCTCTCTTCTGTCTCGTCTCAATCTTGATGATTGTGGTAAGTTGGGGGGGGGGGTGTTTTGAGTGTTGTGTTTTGTTGTTGTCATTGTGTGTGTGGTGCGTGTGTGTGGTGTGTCGTCGCGCGGGCACCCCCACACACGATTGTGCAGCGTTTGTGCGCGTGCGCTAGTCTTGTCTGATGTCGTCAAGAATAAAATCAAAACAACTACAATATCGACCCCATCCCCCTTTCAATGCACTCTAATCCTACCCATGACATCCCGACGCGCCTTCCCTGTCCGCAAAAAGACAGAAAAAGTCAGCTAAAACGAGCAAACGAACACACAACAACAACAACAACAACAACAACAAAACAATGACAACTCATACGACTTATCTGTCCTTGAGGTTGTTGGGTTTGTTTGTTTGGTTGCTTTAAAAAAAAAAAGTCTTAAATCTGTCTGTTATTTTGCTAATTAATGTCGTGTACTTTGTCCTAATCTTCTTTCTCTGTGTGTCTGTCTGTCTGTCTGTCTTCTCTCTCTCTCTCTCTCTCTCTCCTCTCTCTCTCTCTCTCTCTCTCTCTCTCTCTCGCATTGTCATCGTCATTGTCTCTGTCTGTCTTCTATCTATCTGTCTGCCCCACCCCCCTCTCTCTCTCATTGTCAATGTCTCCATCTGTCTGTCGTCGTCTGTCTGTCTGTCTCCTCTCTCTACCTCCATCTCTCTCTCTCTCACTGTGAATGACTCTGTCGGTCTGTGTCTCTCTGCCTCTGTCTGTCTTTCTGTCTTTCTCTCTCTATCTCTGCCTCCTCTCTCTCTTTCTCTCCCGCTCTCTCTTTCCCCCCTCTCTCTCTAACCTCTCTCTCTTTACCACCCCCTCCCCTCTCTCTCTCCCTCCCTCCCTCCCTTTCTCTTTCTCTCTGTGCCTCCCCCTTCCCCCTCCCTCCTTCCGTCCCTCCTTGAAAACTGCATGTTGATGACTGTGATCTTTGACTCTTGTGTGTTGTATCGATCTTTCTGTTATTCGCTGTTTGGCAATGCCAGGCCGGGCGCTTTCTTCGAGACACTTATACAATGCATCTGATGATCAATACACGCTGACAGCCAGACTTTAGGGACATTGTGACGATGTTTCTTTTGTTTTGTTTGTTTGTTTTGTTTGTTTGTTTGTTTTTTGGTATCTTTTTCCTGTTTGTCTCTTTGTCTCTTATGCCTGTCCTCCTGTTGATCCTGTCTCTGTCTGTCTCTCGGTTTCTCGTTCGTTCGTTCGTTCGTT
>CM054144.1:44947530-44955030 GCA_028751875.1 Rapana venosa
CAAAGGCCAACCAGCCCCCAGGGCTGCAGCACATAAGGACTGTGCGAGTCAAGCCTCCTAGTCAGAGAGTCATAGTCGATCACTAAAGACTAAGCTGTAAAGTGGGATTCCATGAGTGGGAAAGCCACTGGTCATACAGTTCCTCACTTCTAAACACATTTTCTCCTTCTCTGGTGGTGTTGGTTGTATCTTACGGTACCCAACAATCAGAGATAGTATTATTGGAATACGTTGCCAAGTTGTTAAAAGTTTGAGAATAATCTGCTTCTGGTTTAGTCTCCTAAATCAATAACCTACTACAGTGATGTTCTTGTGCAAAGCTATTAAGAGAAAAATCATAGAAATAACAAGAAAGAGGAGTAAAAAAAAAAAAAACAAGCAAGAAAAGGACATCCAAACTAGTAGTGTAGGAGGGGAAAGGAGGATATATTATGTGTACAGACTGTGACATACAACTGGACTGCAGGTTACTTAGATGAGCGTTTGACAACTCGTGAGGAATCGTCCTATCAATCCTTTTTGTGTGTGTTTTTGTTGTGGTTTTTTTTCCTTTCACGCCTCGCTCATGACACACAATTAAATTCTTACAAGCGTTGTTATTGTTCTTGATTTTGTAACAAGCAGACTACACACACAGAAACTGGAATATTACTTTCTAAGGATTAACTGTCGTCACTGACTGTTGACTGGCTTTGTTCTGAAAACAGTTCTTGCTTCACCTTGTTTGTGCATTAGACTTACGCATCATATTAGAATAAAACCCCAAAAAGCTTAAATGGCAATCAACAAACAAAACCAATGCCACCAGCAAAACGAAGACACATATGCACAGAACGCGGCCCTCAACAGACAGATACACACAGAGAAAGACAGAAAGAATGAAAGAAAAAGAAAGAAAGAAAGAGGGATATAAAGTCCTTCGGATGAGACTATAAACCGAGGCCCCGTGTGCGAACGCATGCAGAACATCTTGCGCACACGTTAAATCCTGTTCCGCTTTCCGAAAGAGTAGGCCATTGTGTGCCGGTGGGAACATATGACAAAATTTACAAAACCACATACACACAGGGACTGGATGTATAAAAAAAAAGGCACATGAGTGCTTATTCCATTATCCTCGATAAAATAAAATAAAAAGTCATCTGAGCGCTTTGATTTGTTGCTTTACAAGATTCAGCGCTATATAAGTTCAATACATTATTATTATTATTATTACTATTAAAACTCGTGGCATCTCTCATTCTTTCACGTCTGGACTATTGCAATTCTCTTTTGGCTGGTCTGCCAGCATCATCTATCCACTCCCTTCAACGTATTCAAAACTCTACAGCTCGACGAGTCCTCAGAAAGAAAAAATCTGAGCACATTACCCCTCTCTTACGATCTCTCCACTGGCTGCCTGTGCCACAAAGAATAAACTATAAGATCAGTGCTCTCTGTTACAAATGTCTCCACAAAACAGCACCCTCCTACCTCTGTGAATGTCTCCACCTGTACACCCCTTCTCGTTCCCTTCGCTCTGCTGCAGATTCCTTGGGCTTACAAACACCTAGATTCAACCAGTCCACTGTTGGCCGTCGCTCTTTCTCTGTTTCTGGTCCATCGATTTGCCTCCCTGTCTCTCTTCGCCAAAGGCCTTCTTGTGACTCTTTTAAATCTGGCCTCAAGACATATTTGTTTCAAACCTAAGAATTTCCTCTCCTGTTTCATTTAATAGCTATCCCTGCTTTCAACAGCCAAAAATTCCACCCTGCCAAACTGTATAACGTGTGTGTGTGTGTGTGTGTGTGTGTGTTGTGTGTGTGTGTGTGTGTGTGTGTGTGTGGTTGTGTGTTTGGACTTGTTAGAACTATTACTTGCTATTGGTTGCATGACTGTGTAAGAATGAGTTGAGTGCAAGCGCTTTGATTTGTCTGTGCAAGATACAGCGCTATATAAATTCCATTTATTATTATTATTATTATTATATTTATTATTATTATAACGAGAGAAAGAAAGCAAGAGACAGACAGACAGAGAGACAGGCAGACAGGCAGGCACACACGCTCTCTCTCTCTCCCTCTCTCTCTCTCTCCCCCCCCCCCCCTCTTCAGTCACAAAACAGCCCCAATAAAGATGATGTATATAAGAAAAAGAAAGAAAGAGAGATAAAGAGAGAAAGAAAGCAAGAGACAGACAGACAGACAGATAGACACAGAGAGAGACAGACAGCAAGCCCACACGCTCTCTCTCTCTCTCTCCTCTTTCTCTCTCTCTCTCTCTCTCTCTCTCTCTCTCTCTCTCTCTCTCTCTCTCTTCTCTCTCTCTCTCTCTCTCTCTCTCTCTCTCTCCCACCATCTTCAGTCAAAACAGCCCCAATAAAGATGATTTATACGGAGAGGCATTGAGGTCCAGACAGAAGAAAGTTATCGATTAGAAACAACGGACTTTCTGTGGTAGGGAGATGCTCTTCCAACAAAACTGGTCCATTATGTATAACAAGAAAAACATGTTTTCAGCCAACATTGTTTCCATAATGGACACTCTTGAAGTTGCTGATTCTGCGGGTTTTTCAGACATTCTTACGTTTCTTACGTATTCCAGACCTGGATTTTTGACTTTTTTGGATTAAGAATGTTCTAAGTTTTGAGATGTTGGTTAAGGTTGAGATGGTAAATTCTGTCATCCCTACCCTTTGCCAGGTCTACCACCTCTAGAGATTTGGGTTAGAACATGTTGGTGTTTATTTTCTTATTTATGTAGCTCATATACTATTATTGTATCTGTATCCCCTCCTTAATATTGTCATGTAATCCGCGTAGCTCAGCAGTCATACCTTTGTGTGCGGATATGTGCACGTGTTCTATGATCGTTCATTCATTCATTCATTCATTCATTCATTCATTCATTCATTCATTCATTCATTTATTCATTTATTCAATGTTTCATTCGTTCATTTATTCTTTCAGTTGTAAACGTTTCACTGCGCAGGTGCATCAGTTTGTCCAAAGAAATGGAGTAAAGTACAATCTTACAATGCGCTACACCACACTACACTACACTACACTACACTACACTACACTACACTACACTACACTACGTGACACTGCACTACACTACACTACACTACATAACACTACACTAAGCTACACTACACTACGTGACACTACACTACACTACACTACACTACGCGACACTACATTACACTACACTACGTAACACTACACTACACTACATGACACTACAATACACAACGTGACACTGCACTACACTACACTACGTGACACTACACTACACTATACGTGACACTAGACTGCATTTCACGACACTACACTGCACTTCACTACACTGCGTGACACTACACAACACTGCACCATGTGACACTACACTACACTACACTACAATGCACAAGACACGGCACTGCACTACACTATACTACACTACACCACACCACACTACACTACACTACGCTACGCTACACTACACCACACCACACCACACCACACTACGCTACGCGACGCTACACTAGTCCTTTAATTTCAACAATGGTTATGGAAGACACAGGATTGAAAGTGAGAAACATAACAGTCAGATCATGAAAACAAGAAATGAAAAGTTACTCTCCAGAAAATCGAAGTCAATCCGTTGAAATCAAAGGTCCAGTGTTTCAAACCAATTCAGCTATAGCAGTCAGTTATCTTCCTTCACCTAACAGAAAACGCCCTGGCACACACGCTCGAGATTATTGAGTCAAGAAAAACAGGTGTCCTCAGTTTTGATTCCTAAATATATAACTGTGGCAAGAGAGACAGAGAGACAGCCAGACAGCCAGCCAGACAGATAGACAGATAGACAGACAGACAGGCAAACAAACAAAGACAGAGGGAGACAGAGATAGAGATAATCTGACAGGCATGGACAGGCGGTGGATCGGTGGTCTAGAGGTAACGAGCCTGTCTAGAATGCGAAAAGTCCGGGTCGGGTGTATGCGTGGTTCGTATCCCGTTTGGGCCCGAAATTTTTCCCCCATCCATTAGACCATGAGTGGTGGTCTGGGCGCTAGTCTTTCGGATGAGACGTTAAACCGAGGTCCCGTGTGTTACACAAAATTTTCAGCGCACGTAAAAGAACCCACGGCAACAAGAGAGTTGTACCTAGCAAAATTCTTAGAAAAAAGCCACTCTGATAGGGAAACAAATACAGTTGCAGACCAAAAGGAAAAAAACCATAAAGGGTGGCACTGCTCTTGTGGCGACGCGCTCTCCCCGGGGAGAGCAGCCCGAATTTCACGCAGAGAAATCTCGTGACTTAAGTGGTATAAAATAAAATATAAAATAAAAATAAAAATAAAAATAAACTAAGAGACAGAGACACAGAAAGAGAGAGAAAGCGGGACAGATAGAAACAGAGAGAAAGAAAACGAAAGAGAGAAAAAGAGAGAGAGTGACCGAGACAGAAACAGAGACCGACAGACAGACACGACAGACATAGATACAAAGAGAAAAAGAAGGGAGAGAAAGCCCTTGCTCCAGCAAAGAAAAGAAAACCATCTAAAAACACAGAAGAAAAGGGACAAAAAAAACCCCAATACAAGTTACTGAGATTGGCTCGGAAATGGTAATACTGAAACAGAGAGGAAGGAGTTACCTACCAGAAAATGGTCCAATGCAAAACACGCACACACACACACACATACACACCACACACACACACACACACACACACACACACACACACACACACACACACACACACACACACCACACACACACACACACACACACACACACACACACACACACACACACACACACACACACACACACGCAGAGGGAGAGGAGAGCGGGAACGGGATAGCTTAGTGGTCAGAACATTGCGCTCGCAATCTGACGACCCGGGTTCAATTCCCGTTCAAGGGGATATTTTCCCCTGGAGTGAACATCAGTGCAAACTCCACTCTCCACAATAGTCCTTCGAATGAGACTATAAACCGAGGTTCGGTTGGTGAACGCACACAGAACATCTTGCGCACACGTTAAATCCTGTTCCGCTTTTTGTAAGTGTAGGCCGTTGTGTGCAGGTGGGAACAGATGACAGGTTTACAAAACTGCATACACATGGGGACTGGATGTAATCAAGCATATAAGTGCTTTTTCCATTATCCTCAATATAAAAGAATAATATTTTTTAATAAAAACAACTCACACACACGTACGCACACACGCGTACACATACACACACACACACAACACACACACACACACACACACACACACACAACCATCCAGTCAACGTTTCTGCAAACTCCTGTGAACAGAATACCAACTCGCTCTTGACGAGTACTCAGGGCTGTCAGGAACAGTCAACTACTGTCACGACTGCAAACTTTCCTGAGTTGGCCTTACAGTTTCTGAGCACGGTTGGCATTCTCCTTCAGCCAAATCTGGGAGGTGCATAAAGGGATGGACAAAAGTGCCCGGAAAGCTGTTTTACTTTTGGCATTACTAGTTTAAAGGGGAATGTATAGTTTGCATTTCTAGTGTTTTCTTTTATTCATTTTTAAAAATTCGAATATTTGGAAGCTTTTTTGCAATGATGAAGCTATAATGGTTGCCTGGACTTTTCCCTTCACTATTCTTGTCATTAATATCTATCTATCTATCTATCTATCTATCTATCTATCTATCTATCTATCTATCTATCTATCCATCCATCTACCTATCTATCTATCTATCTCTCTTATTTTCTTGACTCTGAGACAACTATTGTGTGTGTGTGTTTGTGTATGTGTTTGTGTTTGTGTGTGTTTGTGTTTGTGTGTGTTTTGTGTGTGTGAGTGCGTGTGTGTGTGTGCGTGTGTGTGTGTGTGCATAGTCCTTGCGGGTGTGTGTGCGTATGTGTGTGCATGCAATTGTGCTTAAGTGCGTGCGTGCGTGTGTGTGTGCACATGTGATAGCTGAATTACTCCTATCGATCCATTGTTCTCCCTGGCCTAGACTCACTGATTAGCGAAATTTGGCCTTGTTTTCTGGCTTCCTTTGTTTTAGTTTTCTTTCCTTTATTTTCTTTCCAGTTCATCTGTCAGAATAAAAAAAGGACACTGCATCAAATTAGTTATAATTGACATCATTCGCTCATCATCAACATGATTTCTGCTCATCGTTGATAATGAAGCAGCATTGATAGCTGCAGACAACAGAGTGTTACAAACATCAAACACGGTTCAGAACAAAGAAACAAAACAACAAAACCAACAGCCAGTAAATGGGTGCTCCTAGCAAAAATCTAAAAGATACAAAAACTTGCTTATCAGTACAATCATCAGCTAAATTGAAATAGGGTAGGAATAGCACACACACATGCACAGACAGACAGACAGACAGACAGACAGAGAGAGAGAGAGAGAGAGAGAGAGAGAGAGAGAGAGAGAGAGAGAGAGAGAGAGAGAGAGAGCGAGCAGAGCGAGAGAGCGAGAGAGAGATAGACAGACAGACAGAGACAGAAACAGAGAGAGAGCACTATGCAGCGGTAAAGAAAAAAACCCAGCTAAAAACACAGAAAAAGTAAGAAAAAGACTCCAATGACTGAGAATCATTGGAGAAAGATGGAAATGGTAATCCTGAAAACAAGAAATAGTTATACTGACAGAAAATGGTCAAATGCAAAAAAAAAAGTCCAGTCATCACCCCACAAATCGTGAACATAATACCAACTCACTCTTAACGGAGTACTCAGGGCTGTCAGGAACAGTCAACTACTGTCACGACTTCAAACTTTGTCCTCAGTCGGCTTTAGAGTTTCTGAGCACGGTTGGCGATTCTCCTTCAGCCAAATCTGGGAGGTGCGTGAAGTGATGGACAAAAGTGCCCGGAAAGCTGTTTTACTTTTGGCATTACTAGTTGAAAGGAGAATGTATAGTTTGCATTTCTAGTGTTTTCTTTTATTCATTTTTAAAAATTCGAATATTTGGAATTTTTTTGCAATGATGAAGATGTAATGGTTTCCTGAACTTGTTTTTCTTTTCTAATATTTGTCGGTAATATCTATCTATCTATCTATCTATCTATCTATCTATCTATCTATCTATCTATCTATCTATCTATCTATCTATCTATTTATCTATCTATCTATCTATCTATCTGTCTACCTGTCTGTCTGTCTATCCACCCATCTATCTATCTATCTATCTATCTGTCTATCTATCTATCTATCTTATTTTCTTGACTCTGAGACAAATATTGTTGTGTGTGTGTGTTGGTGTGTGTGCGCATTGTCCTTGCATGCTTGCGTGTGTACGTGTGTGCATGCAATTGTGCATACGTGCGCGCGTGTGTGTGTGTGCGCGCATTTGATAGCTGAATTACTCCTATCGATCCATTGTTTTCCCTGGCCTAGACTCACTGATTAGCGAAATTTGGCCTTGCTTTCTGGCTTCCTTTGTTTAAGTTTTCTTTCCTATTTTGTCCTTTCAGTTCATCTGTCAAAATAAAAGGAGGACACGTGCATCAAATTAGTTATAAT
>CM054144.1:44960030-44967530 GCA_028751875.1 Rapana venosa
TCTATCTATATATCATCTATCTATCTATCTATTTATCTATCTCTCTCTTATTTTCTTGACTCTGAAACAACTATTGTGTGTGTGTGTTTGTGTGTGTGTGTTTGTTGTTTGTGTGTGTTTTTGTGTGTGTGTGTGTGTGGGGTGTGTGTGTGTGTGTTGCATAGTCCTTGCGGGTGTGTGTGCGCATGTGTGTGCATGCAATTGTGCTTAAGTGCGTGCGTGCGTGTGTGTGCACATGTGATAGCTGAATTACTCCTATCGATCCATTGTTCTCCCTGGCCTAGACTCACTGATTAGCGAAATTTGGCCTTGCTTTCTGGCTTCCTTTGTTTAGTTTTCTTTCCTTTATTTTCCTTCCAGTTCATCTGTCAGAATAAAAAAAGGACACTGCATCAAATTAGTTATAATTGACATCATTCGCTCATCATCAATATGATTTCTGCTCATCGTTGATAATGAAGCAGCATTGATAGCTGCAGACAACAGAGTGTTACAAACATCAAACACGGTTCAGAACAAAGAAACAAAACAACAAAACCAACAGCCAGTAATTGAGAGCTCCTAGCAAAAAACTAAAATATACAAAAACTTGCTTATCAGCACAATCATCAGCTAAATTGAAATAGCGTAGCAATAGCACACACACGCATACAGAGAGAGAGAGAGAGAGAGAGAGAGAGGAGAGAGGGAGAGAGAGAGAGAGAGAGAGAGAGAGAGAGAGAGAGAGAGAGAGAGAGAGAGAGAGAGAGAGAGAGAGAGAATCGGGAGATCGAGAGATCGAGAGATCGAAAGAGATATAGACAGACAGATAGACAGAGACAGACGCTTTGACGCTTTGACGCTTTGACCAATTTATTGTCATTGCCCAAAGTGGCCTATTGACAAGGGGGGTTATACACGAGTTTCTTTTGTAAATACAAATAAATACAAGAAAAATCACATGATGCATTTAACATAATAAAAACCAAAAAACCAAAAATGAGCTCTTATGAACGGATACGACTTTAAGCTCTGACGTAAACTCAGTTTCGAAATGAACACAAAGTAATAACAAGGATGAACAATAGGAACCAATAAGCAATAACTAAAATAATGAAAAGAACATTCTAGAGTGCTATATTAGACCATCCATTGACATTGTATGTGAAATTTTCAAAAAATATTCTTGCTGGAGACTACAGTGTAATTATAAATGTTTCTTTATGTGTTTCACAAAATGCTGGAGTTTACATAATATAAATGTTACTTTAGTTTAGTCACAAATGTTAAGCTAATTGGAACTTAGCTGTAATTGTCTTAATTTCAGTGCTTCAGCAATAAACTTTGCAACCGATTTGATCACAATATCATCATCGGACGATAAGATAGAAAAAATATCTTGCCTTCGGAAAGCTTCTAGATTGAGAACACCACAGTTTTCACGTATGGAAACATATGATTGACAATGAAACAATAGAATAAATAGAGACAGAGAAACAGAGAGAGAGCACTATGCAGCAGTAAAGAACCCCATTCCCTCCCCCAAGCTAAAAACACAAAAAAGTAAGAAAAAAACTCGTGACCGAAAATCATCGGAGAAAGGTGGAAATGATAATCCTGAAAACGAGAAAATAGTTACACTGCCAACAAATGGTCAAATGCAAAAAAAGAAAAAGTCCAGTCAACATTCCACAAACCGTGAACGGAATACCAACTCGCTCTTGGCGGAGTACTCAGGGCTGTCAGGAACAGTCAACTACTGTCACCACTTCAAACTTTTTCCTCAGTCGGCTTTAGAGTTCCTAAGCACAGTTGGTGAATCCTCTTCAGCCAAAACTGAATCTCTCTCTCTATATATGGTTGTTATATAATCTGATATCAAAACATTTATTCATGGTGTGTTATGAATGTCACAGAAGTGGTTTTCTTGAAAATAAGAAAACAGTAGTGTATATGTGTTTGTTGTGTGTGCATGTGTGTGTGTGCATGTATGCGTGCGTGCATGCGTGCATGTGTGTGCGCGTGCATGCATGTCTTGCGTACGTGTGTGTGTATGATAACTGAATGACTCCGTGTCTTATTGATCCATTTTTCTCTCTGGCCTAGAATCAGTGATTAGCGAAATTTGGCCTTGTTTTCGGGCTTCCTTTGTTTTATGTTTCTTTCCTTTGTTTTCCTTTGAGTTCGTCTGTCAGAATAAAAGGAGGACGCACGCATCAAATTGGTTATAATTGGCATCATTCCCTAATCATCAATATGATTTCTGCTCATCGTTGATAATGAAGCAGCATTGATAGCAGCAGACAGAACTGTGTTACAAACATCAAAGACGCTTAAGAACATAAACAAACATCCCCAGGAAATGAGTGCTCGCAGCAAAAAACTAAAAAAATAAAAAATAAACTTGCTTATCAGCACAATCGTCAGCTAAATTGAAATAAAGTAGAGAGAGGAGAAGAGAGAGAGAGAGAGAGAGAGAGAGAGAGAGAGAGAGAGAGAGAGATTAAAATAATTTTAGTATGCAGTACGCACATGCATCCTATAATATATGCAAAAACCTACTGAAACTCTGGTGTAGAGAAACAAAGCGATAAAGTGCCAGCCTGTATGAATTGATCAGATATTTCACAGCCTAACAAAATCGCTGATTTCAGATTAGCAGAGGATAACTTTGGCTGACCATATAAATCAAAGAAGTTACCTTCCCCTTTTCTCCATCATCTCACCATGTCTCTTAACCCTGAACAGAAAAAGGTAAAGATGTTCTCATCACCTATGTGGTCATTGGGGAGTGAGACGTCAGAGACCTCAGCTTCTCTGAGGACCAGCATATTGAGGGCGGCACCCATCTCCTCTCTCTTGCTGCTTTACCTTCCCTGACCCTAAAGAGGCAGGTACCCATTTACAGCTTGGTGAACTGGGGGAACTGTACTGAAGCCAAGGTGTGCAAACGGTCACCCATCCAAGTGGTAACCACGCTCGATGCTGCTTTAACCTTAGCTGGGGGGAAAGCGAGAGCTCTGACCACTGAGCTATCCTGTCCCCTGAACAGTATGGAGGTGAAATCGAATGTTCCCGAATTCTTGACAGGTTATTTTCTTTAAGCAGACAACATTCTCACCCCATTTCTAAACAGAAATCCTATCAAAAACTCATTTTGCAGCCATGTTCATTGCATGGACTGATGGTTTTTGATATTCGCTTGAGTTGAAATCAGTTCGGAAAGGTCATTTCTCTTTTCCTGCATGTGTGGGGTTTTTTTCAAAGAAAAAAATATTAAGCTGCAATTATATTTTTTATGGTGTTGTTATCATTTCATTCTGCATGCATTATCCTGGATGGTGTTGGTTCATTTCTATCTGAAAACAGGATGGAGCCCAAGATGTGATTAGTTAGTTTGCAAGCAGAGGTCAGTGTGGATGAAAACAATGGTAAAGCAATCTGTTAGCATAACGCGTGGTTAGAAATTTGTGAAGACAGACGAGCTTATTCAAGATTGGAGAAATTGGCCATTCCTCAGTTTAATTACATCGTTTGCTATGATTGGTTATCACAACAACTCACAGACAATCAAACAGCAAGGGGAAGTAGTATGACAGATATTGTTTTTCTTTTACTGGAAAAGGCACAAAAAAAAAACCACCCAAAAAACAATAAGGAGCATCATCTGAATTGCTTACGTTACATTTGTTCTGTTTGAAGAGAATCATTGGGGGTTTGTCAAGTAAATCCACTTTTGAAAAACGTGACACAACCCATTCTAAGACACACACACACACACACACGCGCGCGCACACGCACACACACACCACTATATAGTGTGTGTATATAAAATTGAGAAAATATAGTGGGGGGAAAACAAGTGCAGGTAACCAGTTACAACTCCATGCTCATCATAAAAAGGATATTTGTCAAAGATTCAAAAACAAATTCCAGTACAAGATAAAACTTTAAAGGCAGCATTTGAGGAATTCATGGGTAAGGACCATGCCTTTGGCCTGACCTGACTCGAGTTTCGGCTCCTGGTTGAGCACTCTTCAGAGGTCCCGCAGTGTTTGAAACCTCACTCATCCTCTGTGGTACCTAACAGCAAGACACTCTTTATAATTTAGAACACAGTCTATTGCATCCCTAAGAATAAATAGATATTCATGCGGCATGTATACATGATATACCAACTTCTTAATAAATAATGATAATGTATGGAATTTATATAGCGCTGAATCTTGTAAAGCAACAAATCAAAGCGCTCAGATTTCATTTCATACCACTTTAAGTCACGGCAGATTTCTCCGTGAAATTCGGGCTGCTCTCCCCGGGGAGAGCGGGAGAGCGCGTCGCCACAAGCGCTGCGCCACCCTTTTTTTTTTTTTTTTTCATGTCTGCAACTGTATTTGTTTCCCTATCAGAGTGGCTTTTTTCTAAGAATTTTGCCAGGGACAACTCTCTTGTTGCCGTGGGTTTTTTACGTGCGCTAAATAATTACGTGTAACACACGGGACCTCGGTTTATCGTCTCATCCGAAAGACTAGCGCCCAGACCACCACTCATGGTCTAATGGATGGGGAAAAAGTTTCCGGTCCAAACGGGGTACGAACCGCCGCACACTTCAGACCCGGACTTTTCGCTTTCTAGACAGGCGCGTTACCTCTAGACCATCGATCCATCTTCCTTTTCTTCTCTCGCTCTTGTCTACGTCCTCTCTCTCTCTGTCTCTCTCTCTCTGTCTCTCTCCCTCTGTCTGTCTCTCTCTCTCTCTCTCTCTCTCTCTCTCTCTCTCTCTCTCTCTCTCTCTCTCTCCTTCCCTCCCTCCCTCCCTCCCCTCCTTCGGATTAGATTATAAACCGAGGTCCCGTGTGCGAACGCACGCAGAACATCTTGAGCACACGTCAAAACTAGTTCCTCTTTTCGGAAGAGAAGGCCATTGTGTGCCGGTGGGAACGGATGACAAAATTGACAAAACTGCATACAAACGGAGACTGGATGTTTAAAAAAAAGCACACGAGTGCTTATTCTATTATCCTCGAAATATTAAAAAAAAAATCTCTGTCTCCCTGTCTCTCTCTCTGTCTCTCTCTCTGTCTCTCTCTCTGTCTGTCTGTCTGTCTGTCTGTCTCTCTCTCTCTCTCTCTCTCTCTCTCATCTCTCTTCTCTTTCTGTCTTTCTTTCTTCTCTCTCTTTCTCTACTCTCTCTCTCTCTCTCTTTTCTCTCTTCTCTTCTCTTCCCTCGCTCGCTCGCTCGCTCTCTCTCTCTCTCTCTCTCTCTCTCTCTCTCTCTCTCTCTCTCTCTCTCTCTCTCTCTCTCTCTCTCTCTCTTCTTCTTCTTCTTCTTCTTCTTCTCCTTCTCCTTCTTCTTCTTCTCCTTCGTCTTCGTCTTCTTCTTCTTCCTCCTCTCTTCTTCTTCTTCTTCTTCTTCTTCTTCTTCTTCTTCTTCTTCTTCTTCTTCTTCTTCTTCTTCTTCTTCTTCTTCTCCTCCTCCTTCTTCTTCTTCTTCTTCCTCCTCTCTTCTTCTTCTTCCTCCTCTCTTCTTCTTCTTCTTCTTCTTCTTTCTTCTTCTTCGCCTCCTCCTTCTTCTTCTTCTTCTTCCTCCTCTCTTCTTCTTCTTCTTCTTCTTCTTCCTCCTCCTCTCTTCTTCTTCTTCTTCTTCTTCTTCTTCCTCTTCTCTCCTCTTCTTCTTCTTCCTTTTCTTTTCTTCCCGTCTCTCCTCTTCTTTCCCCTCACTCTCATCCACTACACCCCACACGCTCTCCCTCGTCTTGCCACTCACAGCAAGATGTGTATGTGTGTGTGTGGGGGGGGGGGAGGGGGGCGAGATGCTCTTGCCCCACTTTTCCTTCAGCAGACTCTCACAGCTGCATGGAGATGGCATCAAAAGAGAGAGAGAAAGAAAGACTGGCAGGTGACGTGAGAACCCCACCCCTAAACCCCACGAACCCCCACAGACCCAAATTGTCCCCCATCGTATGCCGCTCACGAACGCGCGATAATTCTCTTCCTGACCACAGAGAGAGAGAGAGAGAGAGAGAGAGAGAGAGAGAGAGAGAGAGAGAGAGAGAGAGAGAGAGAGAGAGAGAGAGAGAGAGAGAGAGAGAGAGAGAGAAGGACGACCATCCTGGACTGGAAAAAACGCCTGGGACAGCAGAGTGGGATGGGGGATGGGGTTGGGGGGGGGGGGAGGGGAGAAGAGAGAAGAGGGTTGGAGAGAGAGAAATGAATGAATGAATGAATAAATGAATGAATGAAGTATCTTCATTTTCTAAGGGTTACAGGGAAAGTATTCATATACTTTTTTTCACCCGGGGGAAAGAGAGAGAGAGAGAGAGAGAGAGATGAGAGAGAGAGAGAGAGAGAGAGAGAGAGAGAGAGAGAGAGAGGATGAATGAATGAATGAATGAATGAATGAATGAAGTATCTTCATTTTCTAAGGGTTACAGGGTAGATACTCATATACTTTTTTTCACCCGGGAGAGAGAGAGAGAGAGAGAGAGAGAGAGAGAGAGAGAGAGAGAGAGAGAGAGAGAGAGAGAGAGAGAGAGAGAGAGAGAATGAATGAATGAATGAATGATGAATGAATTATCTTTATTCTCCAAGGGTTACAGAGTAAAGTATTCATATACTTTTTTTCACCCGAGAGAGAGAGGGGGGGGAAGAGAGAGAGGGAGGGAGGGAGAGAGAGAGGGAAAGAGAGGGAGAGAGAGAGAGAGAGAGAGAGAGAGAGAGAGAGAGAGAGAGAGAGAGAGAGAGAGAGTGAGAGAGAGAGAGAGGAGAGAGAGAGAGAGAGAGAGAGGAAGGATGAATGAATGGATGAGTTGATTGAATGAATGATATTTTATTTTACAAGGGTTACAGGGTAAGTATTCATATACTTATTTTTATCCACAGAGAGAGGAGAGAGAGAGAGAGAGAGAGAGAGAGAGAGAGAGAGAGAGAGAGAGAGAGAGAGAGAGAGAGAGAGAGAGAGAGAGAGTGAGAGAGAGAGAGAGAGACAGAGGAAGGATGAATGAATGAATGAATGAATGAATGATTGAATGAATGATCTTCATTTTCCGAGGGTTACAGAGTAAGTATTCATAACTTTTTTCACCCGATAAAGAGAGAGGGGGGGAAGAGAGAGAGGGAGGGAGGGAGAGAGGGAGGGAGAGAGAGAGGGAAAGAGAGGTAAAGAGAGGGAGGAGAGATGGAGAGAGAGAGGGAGGGAGAGAGAGGGGGAGGGAGGGAGAGACAGAGAGAGAGAGACAGAAAAGCCAAGAAGAGTGTGTGAAGGTGTTTTTAAGGATGTGTGATGAACGGTGGGATTAGGGATATTTTATTTGTTTTTTGTTTTTCAACGAAATGTTGAAAATTTAAGGTCAAGTGAAAGAAGAGAGAAGGGATGCTTCTCTCTCTCTCTCTCTCTCTCTCTCTCATCTCTCTCCTCTCTCTCTCCTCTCTCTCTCTCTCCTCTCTCTCCTCTCTCTCTCTCTCACTCTCCTCTCTCTCTCTCTCTCTCTCTTCCCCCTCCCTCTGTGTGTGTGTGTGTGT
>CM054144.1:44970030-44975030 GCA_028751875.1 Rapana venosa
CAGTTGGAAGCAAGTTCTATAAATATTTATCAAGAATCCTGGTACTGGTTGGAATTACAGATGTTTGTTTTGTGCTGCGTTGTTTGTTGTGTGTTTATTATTGCTGCTGCTGCTGCTGCACCTTCTGTTGACATTACTTTTTATTGCTTTTATATATTGTGTTTGCTCTAGTTTCTGTTGTATTGCTCCAAAGACAATACATTTGTTTTCACAACAGCTCAAAAGAAAAACTAGTACGGCCATAGAAGGAGGTAAATTTCCAGAAAATATGTGGGACACTATAAAAGCCTTATAAATTGTGACCGTTTAATAAAGGAAAGTGTAACAAATAATGGTCATGGGACGAACAGAAATTGCATACCGGAATCATTAAATGATAAGAGTCTTAAGACAGATATTCAACTGCCATCAACACAGCAGTTTAAGTTTTTATATCAAAACCTAGCAAGAATGTTTCATCATAGCTTTAAAAGCGTTAACAGTTAAAGCCATCAGGTATTTTCTATAAAAAGTGGCCAAGAATTATCTATCAACACGATAAATTGATTTCCACCAAAGCCATTGAATATTTTCTCTCTCGAAAAACATGTATTCCTACAGCTAACTTTTGTCCCTTTTTAGGTGATTGAGATACTTTCACAAACTTCTTAGTATCTCATACAAAGATCGAACGAAGAAACAATAAACCCAAATTAAAAACGCCATCAGTCCATATGAAGAGCTCCTGACTTCAGTAAAAAACCACAAACTGAAGTGGTACGGGCACGTCGCACGTACATTTACACTGACCAAAACTGTCCTACAGGGAACAGTACAAGGAGGGAGACGAAGAGGCAGACACCGTAAACGGTAGGAAGACAACATCAGAGAATGGACTGGCCTTGAGTGGGAAGGACACACTACAAAAAAGCTGAGAAACCCCAAGGAGGGGAGGAAGCTGGTTGCACAATCTTCAGTGGTGCCCCAGCGGTCTACTAGACTACGGGATAGGTGGAGGGTGAAGGTGGCTGGACTAAGATCAAGCTGTTGGGCAGAACAACGGCCCAAGTAGAACGACAGGAGGAAGATAACAACGTCTGTAGGAACGCTGTCTGGTCTGTCGCTGATGCGTTGGTCATGTTTTAGACATTTCTCTTTGGCAGAGTCGGTTGAGGTACGTGGCAGTTCATAGAGGTCCAGTTTAGATGACCAGGGAGACCAACGTTGTGAGAGTTAAGAACTATTGATGAGAGAAGAAGAAAAATCTGGTTATCAGAGGAGTTGAAAACTGGATAACTTCTGTTTTATCACCTATTGTCATGGGACACCTTCTCATTACTGTAAAGATGTTGCAAATGCGTTTGCTTGTTTATTTGCTTACTTGTTTGTTTCATTGACTGAAGCAGCTGTTGTTGTTGTTGTTGTTGTTGTTTTGCATGTTTCTCTTGTTCTTGTTCTTGTTGCTCTTGGTGCTAGTCTTGTTGTTTGGTTGGTTTCTTCTTCTTCTTCTTCTTGTTCTTCTTGTTCTCTGTTCTTCTTGTTCTTCTTCTTCTTCTTGTTCTTCTTCTTCTTCTTCTTCTTCTTCTCCTCCTCCTTCTTGCCGTAAAATAGTACACACCTTTTGTAAAGGGTGGAGATCACAAACTAATTTTCTAAGATTTTTCTAAGACAAACATTTTTCTAAGAATCGAGCGTGCTATTCATTTGAGCTATTGAAGTTTTGCTGTTCAACTATTTGCACTCCAATCTTTGAACAAACAACTGACATCAATTCTCTTATCAACAGACTGTATAAGGATACACACGTTTGCACCTGATAGCTTGTATGTCTATCCTTCTTTTACATTATTCTTAAGTGAAAACGCAGGTCTGTGGAAACAGATTACAAACGAAGAAACAAAGAAGCAAGCCCCCACCATGTAACTCTCAGACTAACTGTAAGTGTAAAACATACAGCACACAAACCTACTGAAAACTATTTTTCGCAGAGAGAAAAAAAAATGTCACACCCCACATCCTGATAGGATCAACCAAGGTCTTAACGGAACAGGAACAATAGAACGGTCTGTGTCCCACAGACAATTTTGTCCAGAGATAAATCAGGGAGGTATCCCTCCTTCTTCCTTCTCATACTATCCTCGGCCCTCAACGGTACAGACGCAAAGTTGGAATTCCGACGATTCTGATGGGAATCTTTTTTTTTTTTTTTTTTTTTTACAGCAGACGGCATCGTCACCACACTCTCCACCAGACCTCTCATCCAAAACTCATTTCACAGCCATGTTCGTTGCACGGCTTGACGGGTCAATATTCGCTTGAACGGAAACCTGTCTGGAAAAGTTATTTCTCTCTTTACCCCCCCCCCCCCCCCCCCCCCCACACACACACACACACTACGATTTTCTTTCTCGGAGGGAAAATTAAGCTGCGGGCTTAGGAAGGTTTTGCAAATTGGGTGATTTTTCATAGTGCTGTCATTGTAGCATCATCTTGCGGGGGGAAAATATTCTGCCACATGTTATTCCATTCCTATCTGTAACTGAATGACAGAGGCTGGGAGATGTGATTTGCAGTTTTCAGGTCGCAGTGGTCGCGAGCAATTGCAAAGCCTGGCGAATTACACTGTCTGCATAAACTGGGTCAGGATTTTGCGAAGACAAATGAGCTTACTAAAAACGCAGGACATGAGCTATGTCTCTGTGTAATTGTGTCATTTGTTTTGGCGGCATAAACAGCTAGTGGGAAAGAGTTACGAAGGACAGAAAGCATTTTATGAAAAAGAGGAAGAGGGTGTTACAGACATAGTGAAAAGGGTAGAGGGAGTTCCGACTATCAAAGCACATATCTGAGGAAGGAACAGCGTTGGCCTTTTAGAACAGTGAGAAGCAAGTCTTTTCCCAAATACAAAGACATTGCTCTTTAAGCAGTGAAGAGATGAAAAAAAAGAAGTTTGGTTCATGAAATACGTGTCCTTAGTTTGAAGTCAGAGACATATTACAAATGGCTGTCGGCTGTGATGGCAGATTTATGTCTTAGTCCAAATCTTGGTGATGTCAGATTGGTCAATGATGGAGGATTCTGCTATCTTCAAGACTGACACATGTTCAATGTCAATCACTTTACACATCAATGCACAGAAAAAATCGACAGAAATGTGAAAGATTCCTCTAATCCATGCCGGTATTCTGTTACCTGTGAACACTTAGACGCACGGCAAATACAAAATGGTCTTCGATTTTCAAAAAAATCAAAATATACTTTGCTTAATTGGCGGATTGGAGATGCTGTTTTAAGAACGTATGAGTTTTTTAAAATGCTATGCTGAAGAAAAAACAAACAAACATACAAAACAGCACAGAAGTCTGAAAACAAGATCCATACAATTTGTTCTTGCAAAAAACCTTTATTTTCTGAAAGGCACACTTTGAATTCTGTTTGAAATGTTCTTGGACTTGTAACAGAAATGGATTTTTCCACTCTACGTGCCAGTTTACTCCTTGTTCTCACTTTTTCTTGTCTGCCTCATCTCTCTCTCTCTCGCTCACACACACACACCCACACACACACACACACACACACACACACACACACACACACACACACGCACACGCACGCATGCACGCTCGCACGTACCCGCTTCATGTTTATCCCTACATCACATCTTTTTCCTGTCTTCCGTTAATGGCAAACTATTTCAGATCTTGCCCCTCCCCTCCCCACCCCCTCCCACCCCCGACCTCTTGTCCCTAGTGAGTTCTCAAAACCGTGTAGAGGGCGCCACACGAGACAGAATGGCAGGTGGACGGGAGGGGAGGGGGAGGGGGTTCACAGTTTCTGTCAAATCTGTATTAATGTTCTAACAAAGTCATCAAGTACTTTCAGGAAAAGTCACCAAGGATTGTCTGTCAAAGCAGCTACTCATTTTTTCCCCTTTGCGGGCAAGGGTCTTGGAATTTCTCTCACAAAAGTCTCTTTTTTTCTGAGCTAGTAACATTTTCATTCTGGCTTGGTAAAAAAAAAAGAGCAAATGCATTGCTTATTCAATGTACCGTCTGGAAATAAAATTTTGACTTGACTTGACTCTGAAGAGAAATATTCTTCCTGGGCTTTTTAGTGAAGTGTATACACCATGGGGACGGGATAGCTCAGTGATCGGAGCACTCGCTTTCCCCCAGCCAAGTTAAGCAGCGTCGAGCGTGGTTACCAGTTGGATGGGTGACCGTTTGCGCGCCTTGGCTTCAGTACAGTTCCCCCAGTTCACCCAGCTGTAAATGGGTACCTGCCCTCTTTAGGGTCAGGGAAGGTATAACAGCGAGGGGGAGGAGATGGGCGCCGCCCTCAATATGCTGGCCCTAGAGAAGTGAGGTCTCTGACGCCTCGCTCCCCTACGACCTTATAGGTTATGGGACTCCTTTACCTTTACCTTTATACACCATGAGGAAATCGAAATCAGAACTAAAAACAATATCGGGCTGTATGAAAAGCTCCCGACTTCAGTGGAAAAAACATTCCGCAAACTGAAGTAGTGCTGGCACGACACGTGACCATCTGGACTGGTCGAGACAGTCCTACAGGGAACAGTACAAGGAAGGAGACGAAAGAGGCAGACAGAGAAAACGATGGGAAGACACCATCAGACAGTGGACTGGCGTTGAGTGGAACAACTTGCTTCAGAAAGCGGAGTGGAAGAAGCTGGTTACACAATCTTCAGTGGTGCCTCAACGGTCTTCGAGACCGTGAAATAGGTGAAGGTGAAGGTGACACACCGTGCATGCAACATCCCACTCCTATGATTCACACATCTTCTTTGTTTAATCCCCGTGGCATAGTTCTTTAAAACATCATCCTTCTTTCCCCTGTCACCCTCACCCTACACTCTGTCCTTGTCCTCTCTTCCACTCATAACAAAAAGCTCTCGCTCCCAACTTTTTCCCCATTGCAGGCTCTGAAAGCCACGTGGATTGGTGTCAACAGAAGAAGTGGCATGTGGAGTGGGGTCTACACTCTAGACCCCCCCCCCC
>CM054144.1:44987530-45000030 GCA_028751875.1 Rapana venosa
TCACACACACACTCACACAGATACACACACTCCCCACAAACTAACTCTCTCTCACACACACTCACCACACTCCCACACACACACTCACACACACACACACACACACTCACACACACACACACACACTCACACACACACATCCACACACTCACACACACTCTCACACACAATCACACTCGCACACACATCACACCACACACACACTCACACACACACACACTCACACACACACACACTCACACACACACATACACTCTCTCTCCAACCCCAAACACACACACACACACACACACACACACACCACACACACACACACCACACACACATACACACACACATAAGTCTTGACCAAGCCCACACCCTCTACCAAAACTGCAGAAAGATCACTGACCACCCCCCACTACCACCACCACCACCACCACAACCACCACCACCACAACAACCACCACCACCACAACCACCCTCTCCACTCCCCTTCCCCCCTGCCCCCTGCACACCCAATCCCCCCTCCCTTCCCCTCCATCCCTCCTGTCCCTGCCCCCCACCCCCCCCCCATCCCCCCTCCCTCTCCCCTTGATGGAGAATATCGGAGGAGACAATGCGTTAAGTCTCTACCAGTGACCGGTCATTGCATGTGCAGTAATTAGGTTGGGGCCAGCCTGGGTGCTGGCTGACCTCCCCCCCTCCCCACCGCACACCCCCATCCATCCCCACCACCTTTTCCTCTCCCTCAACTGCCATGTGCTTTGTGTGTGTGTGTGTGGGGTGTGTGTTGTGTTGTGGTGTTGTGTGTTTTGTGTGCGTTTTGTTGTGTGTGTGTGTGTGTGCGTGGTGTGTGTGTGTGTAAGTGTGTGGGGTGTGTGTGTAAAGGGGGGGGGGTGATTTGTGTGGGATTGTGAGTGTTTGTGTGTGTTGTGTTTGTTGTGTGTGTGCGTGTGTGTGTTTGTGTGTGTGTTTGTTGTTGTTGTTGTGTTGTGTTGTGTTTGTGTTGTGTGTGTGTGTGTTGTGTTGTGTGTTTGTGTTGTGTTGTGTGTTGTGTGTGTTGTGTGGCGTGTGTGTGTGTGTGGGGGGCGGGTGTAAACTTGTGTGTGGGATTGTGAGTTTTGTGTATGTGTGTGTGGTAAGTGTGTGCGTGCGTGTGTTTTTGTGCGTGTGTGTGTGTGTTGTGTTGTTGTGTGTGTTGTGTGTGTGTGTATGTTGTGTGTGTTGTGTGTGTTGTGTGTGTTGTGTATGTTGTGTGTGTTGTGTGTGTGTGATGTGTGTTGTGTGGGGTGTGCTTTGTGTGTGTTTGTGAGTGTGTGTGTGGTGAGTGGTGTGTTTGTGTGTGTGTGTTTGTGTTGTGTGTTGTGTGTGTTGTGTGTGGTGGTTGTGTGTGTGTGTTGAAATTGGGGTGTGTTGTGTGTTTGTGTGTGTGTTGTGTGTGTGTGTGTGTGTGTGTGTGTGTTATGACCAGAGGACTGCTGCTGCTGCTCCCTGCTGCAATGGTTATAGGCGTATGGGTCAGGTCGGGGTTTATACAAGAGAGAAGAGAGAGGAGGGAGGGGGGGAGGGAGAGGGGACACAGAGAGGGGGAGGGAGGGGAGGGAGGGGAGGGAGAGAGAGAGAGAGATGGAGGGAGAGGGAGGGAGAGAGAGAGGGAGGGGGGGGAGAGGAGAGAGAGAGGGCGGAGGGAGGGAGAGGGGGACACAGAGAGGGGGGAGGGAGGGGAGGGAGAGAGAGAGAGAGAGGGAGGGAGAAGGAGGGAGAGAGAGAGAGAGGGAGGGAGGGAGAGGGAGAGAGAGAGGGGGAGGGAGGGAGAGAGAGAGGGAGAGAGAGAGGGGGAGGGAGGGAAAGAGAGAGAGAGAGAGGGGGGAGAAGGATGGGGAGAGGGAGAGGGATGGGGAGAGGATGGGGAGAGGGATGGGAAAAGGGAGAGGGATGGGGAGAGAGAAAGGGAGAGAGAGAGAGAGAGAGAGGAGAGAGAGAGAGAAGAGAGGAGAGAGAGAGAGAGAGAGAGAGAGAGAGAGACGTAGACATACAGAGAGAGAGAGGAGGTGGTTGATCTTACATATTTGTGTGTGTTTGTGTGTGTTTGTATGCGTTATAAAAAAAAACCAATATCAGCAACAACAATAATAAGAAACAAAAACAACAACACTAACATCAACCCTGCACGTTGTTTTGTCTCTCTCTAAGAAAAACAAAACAAAACAAAAACCCCACACTCAGCTGCATTCTCCTAGGAATCGTTCTTTGTCACGGTGCAAATTCAGTTATGAAACAGGGAATACGTTAGAGACAGACAGAAAGACAGACGGACAGACAGAAAGACAGACAGAGAAAGAGAGATAGAAAGAGAGAGAGGGAGGGAGGGAGAGAGAGAGAGAGAGAGAGAGAGAGAGAGAGGGGGGGGGGGAGAAAGAGAGAGAACTCGAACTCGAATATTTTAATGAGGGTAAATGGATAAGCCAGAGGTTTCTTTACACCAGGCCCTTATGGGGAAAAGAATGAAACAAACACAAATAAATCAATAAAGTGATAAACAAGTTAATGTGGGATACAATGAAATGAGAGAGAGAGAGAGGAGAGGAGAGAGGAGGAGAGAGAGAGATAGACAGACCGACAGAAACAGAGAGACACAGACAAAGACAGAGAGGCAGAGAAACAGAGAGACAGATGCAGAGAGAGAGACAGAGGGAGAGACACAGAAAGATGTCGACCTTTCGGCCACCTCAAGATAGACTGCTTACAATATCTGGTCTGACCTACATCCTTTTGATTTCTACCTTTCTGTTATACCCCAAGAAAAATGGCCAGGTGGAAGGATACTACAAAGAGCTATGCCTTATAAAATAGAAGAAAAAAAACCCCAAAACTTTCCTAAGCCACCTTGGTCAAGATTTAAAATTCAAGTTTTGTCACTTTTGTTGACAGTGTAAAACCTTTTTTTTTTTTTAAAAAACCCAAAAAACCCTCATTTTTGTGCATCTTTCTGCTGCAGTTTTGTACTCCAAACGTGTTCGATCATGACACGTTCATATCACAGTGATTATTGATTAGTGCAAAGAACATCTATAATCGAAGACAAGACTAACCCCCCACCCCCCCCCCCCACCAAAAAAAAAAAAAAAGAAGGGAGTTTAATTAATGCAACGTGATGAAAGGCTTAATCAAAACACTGTGCCCAAAGTGGCGGTATTGATTTTTTGTTGTTGTCTCCCCTCGTGCTGTTTGTGTGCTGGCTTTTCTCCCTTGCCTTTCCTCCGCCATTCCCCCCCCCTCCCCCATGCCCTTAATTTGCACTAATGCACACTCTTGTTATTTATGCAGCAAGCACACTGAGTGGGTAGGATGCACTTACTTCTGTTGATGAGATGGCTCGAATATGAAATGACATGTGATAACAGTCCTTCTTGCTGAAAAGAAAAGGTTACTGTATCGGGAATGAGTGAAAAGACTTGTCTTACATGGATGAGGTTAGATCTCTCTTTCTCTGTCTTTGTCGCTCTGTCTGTCTGTCTGTCTCTCTCTCTCTCCCTCTCTCTCACACACATTCTTCGGATGAAACTATAAACCAAGGTCCCGTGTACGAACACACGCAGAACCTCTTGCGCGCATGTTAAAACCCGTTCCGCTTTTCGGAAGAGTAGGCCATTGTGTGCCGGTGGGAACGGATGACAACATTGACAAAACTGCCTGTACTCGAGGACTGAATGAAAAAAAGCTCATGAGTGCTTATTCCATTATCCTCGAAATAAAAGAAAAAAAAATAAGTACCCCCCTCTCGCACACACACGGACAAAACACACACACACATCACACACACTCACACACACACACACACACACACACACACTCACTCACTCACTCATCACTCACACACACACACACACATCACACACACACCACACCCCACCACTCACTCACTCACTCACTCACTCACATCACACACACACACACACACACACACACACACACACACACACACACACACACACACACACACACACTACAAAAACTCTCCCCAAAAGTCCTTTGGATGAGACTGTAAACTGAAGCGCCGTGTGCGACCGCACGCAGAACGTCTTGCGCACACGTTAAATACTGTGCCGCTTTTCGTAAGAGTAGGACATTGTGTAGTATCAACATCATCATATTCATAATTATCATCATCAGCAGCAGCAGCAGCAGCATCATTATCGTCGTCATCATCATCATCATCATCATCATCATCATCATCATCATCATCATCATCATCGTCATCATCACATCCATAAAACAAGCATCTACAGCAGCAACTTTAAAAAAAATCACAACCACCACATCCAGCAACAACAGCACAAACAACAACAAACAAAAACAATCAACCATCCAACCAACCAACTAACCACCCAGCAGCAATACATTTGTCACAATAGTCTTCTATAGTTTTGTTGTCGTTTTTATCTGTATGTGAAACACATGCATCATATTCCTGCAGCAGTCTCTCAGACCGCTTATCTCCCTTTGTTACGGGCCGCGAAATTCAATTACAAGAGGGGACAAACAAGATGAAGGAATGGAGAGATGATAGCACACTAGAGATGCACGCTGCCAGCATCCAAAGATGGATGGGTTATCATATATTGTAATATCTGGCCTGTACTCTCCCTGTGTTTATCCCTTGTACATATATCTGGGTTTTTTAAATTTTATTTCTCTTAGGACAAGAGGTTGTTGTACAGAATTTTGCGGCTTAAATCTGTTCAAGGACACTTTTTTTGGTTAAAGTCTGGTTGCAACGATCCGATTTCTTGAACATTCTTCTCAGTTCTTTTATTTTTGAGAAACTTCATACTATGCCGCTCTCTTGCCTTTAATTATCTCTGTTCCATCTGAAGATTATGTCTTCTTTATCATCATCATCATCATCATCATCATCATCATCATCATCATCATCTCGAACGTTCAGATAGCAACTATTGTTGTCTAGTCTGTCATATAAGCGAAAATGAGTTGCGCTGCCGTTAAGCGCCTGACAAGTCAGGCCCAGCGCATCCGACTTCGGCGTGGGTGAGAATTGTTATATTGTACGTCTTTCAGGGGTATAAAAAAAAGCAAGGAGAATGGACCAACACAGACAAGAAGATGGTGGCAGGAAGTAAAGACACAAGGCAGAAACAAAGAGTGGGATAGAAAAGAGGGAATTGCTAGCACAGAATGTCCAGAAGATGGGGATGCTTTTTATATTGGCAGGCCACCCGGCGTGCGTGCGTGCGTGCGTGCATGTATGTGTGTGTCCGTGCGTGTGTGGGTGTGGGTGTGCGCGCGCGTGCGTGTGTGTGTATGTGTGTGTGTATGTGCGCACACGCGCGAACCCGCGCACGCGTGCGAGTGTGCATGTCTGTACGCGTGTGTTCTCTCCACCTACCTCCCACCTTTCTTTCTCTCTCTGTTCCTTTGCCCGTACTTTTCTTAAGAGTATAATGTAAACGCAGTTGAAATTTGAACAAACCAGTTTATAAGGTAAAACAACAACTCCATGGTTTGTCAATTGTCCTGGCCACATTTTTTTCCGCTTTTTTAAAATGTTTTGGTGGTTTTATTATTCTTTGTTTTAATCTAATGCCTACGCAAGAGCACGATTATTCAAACCTACACTTTGTCAGGTCAGCAAAGATGTTTATAGTATTTTTATTCCTACCCTCGATATTAATTTTTTTTTAAATAATCTACGCTCTTTTCTTCCGTTTCTGTTTTACAAATCAACAGGGATTGTTTTTCTCCCTTTAAAACTTACACTTTGTTGTTTCTGTTGCGTTTTGTAAAAAAAAAAAAAAGTTTGTCTTCAAAATTGTGAATAATCATTCTCAAGCCCTCAAGGGAGGGTAGGTTGTCATTTTTTTTAATGGAAAAGCGATGCATCATTCTGCACTTTTGTGGAAATTTTCTGTTGAATAATAATTATTAAATCTTATTTTTGCTTGGCTACAAAGCCCGACACTGTTACTGCTTGACAGCAAAAAAATAATTGTTAGCCTGTCTTTCTCTCAGTCTGTCTTTGTCCGTTCTGTCTGTCTGTCTGGCTGGCTGGCTGTCTGACTCTCTCTCTCTCTGTATTTTCTCTCTGTGTCTCTGTCTCTGAATGACTATTGGTCTGTCTCTCTTTGTGCCTGTCTGTCTGTCTGCGTGTCTGTCTGTCTCTGTTTGTCTCTGTCTGTGTCTGTCTGTCTGTATGTCTGTGTGTCTGTCTGTGTGTCTGTCTGTGTGTCTGTCTGTGTGTCTGTCTTCCTGTCTGTATGTCTCACTCTCCCTTCTCTCTCTCCCTTCTTTCTTTGCTCTCCCTCTGGGGTTTCATTCCTTAATTCCATTGACGAACAAAAAAAGGTCGAAGTTTAACAGAAGGAAATCAATAGACAACTGCAGTTCAATCCTCCAGTTCTTGCTGCCATGACTACTTCGTTTTCTTTATAAATTCCATTTTAAGCATTGGAGAAAAAATCAGATAATGTTAGTTCGATATCATGGGGAAAAAAACAACTTTTTCTGAACAGTCGTTGTTGTTGTTGTTGTCTTCGATTTTACGTCTGTTCACTCTCAGTGATATTAGACGAGAAAAAAAACACATATATACAAGGGGTGTATGAGTATTGAGGCGGTGGTGGAGGCCCTACTGAAAAAAGCGAAGGGGGAAAAGTAGTCTAATCATGAAAAGAAACCGCACAAAGCAAAAGATACAATATAAAATAAAAAAAATTAAAAACCGAAACAAAAACATAAAAAGTGATTAACGTTAATGAAACTATAACAAATGTCCTATAGGACTCTGCCAGAGACCTTTTGCAATATCAAATGCCAAATTCAAGTTATTGAATATGCTTCTAAGGGAGTTTTCAGAAAATTGGGGTAAAAAAGCTTTTGTATTCTTACATTCAAATATTATATGAGTATTAGAAATATTCTCACCACACAGACATTTACTGTGTCTACTGAATTTGGTTACAAATGCATTAAGTTTTATTCTATAAAACAAACTATTCACTCTTCGTGCTGTGGAGATATTTGAGCAAGCCTTAGAATGACTCACGACTCTTGCTTTATCAGTTTTGATGACAGATCTGTTTAGAAATCTCTCTTTTAGGTGATACGTTTCTGTGACCTTTTTCCATGATGTTTGTTCTAATAAGTGGTAGCCCTCTTGTAATGATAAAGGCACGTGCAATGTTGCTGATTTCCGTTCATGCTTTGCACCTCTTTTAGCAGCTCTATCAGCCCACTCATTTGGAAAGAATCCACTGTGTGAAGGCACCCAACAGAAAGTGACATTTGTGCCTTTTAAGGTTAAAAGGTGTATGACATGATTAATCTCTAATGCAATGTTTGAAGTTGTCTTGTACCACAAGGATTTTAAAGCATACAAAACCGACTTAGAATCAACACAAATAAGGATTTGAAATATACACAATGGCAAATCAAGAACATAATTTAGAGCCATTAAGACTGCTACTAATTCTGCCGTAAAAATCGAATGATGTTTACCAACATAGAATGATTTTTCTATTTTTAAAGAACTGAACAGTCGTGTTGTCAGCTATGTGTTTTGTTGCGCGTTGTTATTTATTTTGTACAAGATGTTGGTCTCCTGGGTTTTTTCTGTTAATGTTGCTGTTTAGTTAAAATAAGGTTATCAAAACACTTTTAAATGATCTTAAAAACAATGATAGCAATGCCAACACAATGTACACATTTTGTGTTGCATTTTGATGCATTTTTCCGATCCATTTGAGGATGTTGTCTATCCATGTACATTGATACTGCACATTACAGCAGCAAACTGTCAAGCTCTGTGTCCTGCTTTGTTACCGTCTCCAAATAAACTTAATGGAATGATAAAACAAATTGATGATGGGACAATCAGGCAATAATACACCACCGAATTCATTAAGACATCTATCTCACGCTCAAGGGGGATCAGTTATCACATCTTCCATTTCGCACTCTAAGATATTGTCCACAAACTTTTCTCATTTTTGCTTCAGGAATAGGTGAAAATATATTGAAAGTAGCTGCGGTAGTTTGCTTAGGACGTACTTTCAAGGGATATAGCACAATTCAGTCAAGTCAAAATCACTTAAATCATCCCATGAAGGGAAGTTACAGTACTCACAGGCATATTGATAGGTATCATAATCTCAAAAAGACACAAGAAAGCTACACTTCATATTGGTTTTAACGCTCAGTCGTTCGCTTCGGACGTATATTCAAGGGATACAGCGCAATTCAGTAGTGTATCCATGCTCAGTTGTACACTTCGGACATATATTCAAGGGAAACAGCACAATTCAGTAGTGTATAGATGCTCAGTTGGTTTTTTCGGACATACATTCAAGGGAAACAGCGCCATTCAGTAGTGTATACGTGCTCGCACTCACTGTGCCTCTGGTAGCAAGAGTCACACAGCTCCAAAACGCCTCTCCTACCTTCGTCACACCTTCCCACTGTCCTCTAAACGAGTTGGACGATGACATTCGTTTTACTAACAGTCCATCGAGGACTAGTGCACCGAATCTACGACCAAAAAAAGATGAGTGGTGTATTTGAAATAAGGCGCCCTCAGTGTTGCTGAATTTCCTTGAATTGTTTGTATGCTTGCTTTTCTCTCTTCTCTCCCTCTCATCCCCCCCATCCCTCACCCCCACGTCTTTTGTTCGTTCCGATGCAGTGTCATTTGTTGGGAGATACTCCGTTTGACAAATTTACTGCAACGTTTGGTGCCATGATGTCTGTGTATGAAACGGCGCGGTTATTGTTACTCCCGCGAAATGAATATATCTTTCTTGTTTGTGCTGTCTCATCGCCTGTGCCTGTAGATTTCCTCTCCCAAGGTTCCCTCACGGAGGTTTTTGTGGGGCTTTTTTTCCATTCATCATCTCAGGCACCGCCAGGCTGGTTACGTTGTATCGTCAGAGCGGCAAGGTCACAGTGAGCTTCAGATGCTACACCCACCCCACACCCTGCCCCCGTGGAGATGCTGTCAGTATAAAACAGCATCCCCACCTTCTGGAAATTCTGTGCTAGGAATTCCCTCTTTTCTATCCATCTCTTTGTTTCTGCCTTTTATTTTTCTTTTTTGTCGCCTCCTTTTTTTCTATTTTCTGCCTTCTTGGTCCATTCTTCTGCCTTTTATTCCAGAAAGACTTAAAAGATAACAATTCTCTCCACAGCCAGAGTTGGATGCGCTAGGCCTGACTTGTCCGGTGTTTTACAGCAGCGCAATGCATTTTCGCTCATTTGACACACAGCAATTGTTGCTGTCTGAGCGTTTGCCGATGAAAACGAAGAACAGCTGTTAATTCCTCAGAATTGTTCTTCACCATGAAAAGCACTGTCGTACATGTAGCAGCGTGTTATCAGGCATCCAATATCTTCCTTAGTTGCAGTTTGGGAAATTTAGGTTCGAGTTGTGAAAAAACAACTATCAACAGTTCACTGTAGTTAGCATCCTCAAGCCGAAATGTTGACCACATTTCCCCCCTGCACTTTCTTTATCTTAATTCTCGCACTTAGTCTACCTTAGTCTTTTGATTTCTATATGGTTTGCGTTTCTCTCCTCTCTTAAGAAAGAAGGCAGATGAATAAGAAAATGAAAATCAGCGGTAGCGCTTTTGCTCAAGACACGGTTCCAACCGTAAAGCACACATTCTGATTTTCCGAGACTTCAGCTCTGTCTCTTTACTTCTGGGAATAGATCTCTCACGCTACAAAACACGGCTCGCCTACTTCCGTAACGCCCGCCCTACGTTCTCTTGGATGGGTTCAATAACAACACATTTCCTTTTCACTTATTTTTCTTGCACAAGCTCAAATAACTATTTATGAGCAAAAAAGAGAAATGAGTTTGGTTAAGTAGGGCGTGTGCTTAGCGTTCCTCTTCAGCTGCTTGTGTGCTGGCTATCCTGCCAAATAGGGTCAGCTGGCATCGATGTATTGTCGTTTGATCGAAACACGGAGAGTGAAAAGATGCACCTACACCTGGCTTCAAGACGTCAGGCGGATAAACGGTATGCTTTATCACTGCTGTACAGTACATGTTTTCTAGCTTTACTTCTAAGGAAGAACTTGTCGCAAATTAATAAAAGACTAAATGCTTCTTTTATTCTGTGTGTCTGTCAGTCCGTCCGTCCGTCTCTCTGTCTGTCTGTTCGTCACCTCGCCTCTTTCCTCTTATGCCTCTTGTCCATAACAATGCTTCCTTGTGTTGTTTGCCTAAGGCAGTTTTCGCAAACATGATGAAAGTATATGTTTTGTTTTGGTCTTTTTGTTTTTAAACGACATGAGATGGAAAATACATCTAGTGATTCGTGTGCACCCAGGAAACATCCTCCTCTCGCTGTCTTTCATCTTCCTATTATTCCAGCGATTCTCCATTCCACTAGCGTGTGCTTTCCTTCCCCCTTGAAACACTCGTTTCGTTGGATCAAAACCACACCAAAGAACTCTACACAATCATCTTTCCTTTCAACGTTCTCCACATAACCAACATCCAACTGACAACGCGACCTTTTCAGGACAACTCGTCTGACAAAAGTCAGGTAAACATGAAGCCCAGCCTGCTCTGTCAAAGGCCAACAGATCAAAGGATCTCTCCCTTGAGAGAGCTTCTGTACTGATCATTTCCGTGAGATCGTTTGGGACTGAAGAGCATAATTAATTACATCATGCAGCAGAACGCATGATGGACAGGGGATGATCGATACCCTTACTGCTCTCTGCAGCTAAATCCGGTACACAGAGGAGTGGTCGAGGCCGTGGATTCAATCACTATGTAATCGCGGATACTTCTTCACTGAAAAAAAGAAGACATCTTCGACACTGCGACAACTGTCGATTTAACCAGCCCCAAACCAGTTATATATTGCTGTCAATTATTTGCAAAGAGATTACAGCCGCAAGCCGCAGAATGGATTGGTTTCTTCAAAGAAGAGAGTACTATTGAACGTATCGTTTAACTGAAGTGCTTCCTGCTGTGAACATAACCACGATCAGAGTTCTTGTACTTTTTTTTTATAGAATTCAAGTCAAAGTATTATTTATTGAGGGTAAAAGATAGAGTTTATACAACTTTTTTTAGTCATCACACCACACACACACACACACACAATTCAGAAAATGTCACATAACAGATTCTGGAAGGAGATACTATAATCTATAACCCGCAGAAATAAAAAAGGAAATAAAGATCATGGAGAAGCGAATTACTAGAAGCGCGCAACTTTTATTCCAGAAGTAGTGAATCAGCTATTGAGACACAGTTTGCTGGGGAGTACTTTCAAGTTTTCGGTTGTAGTTCGACAGGGTTGCCTCCTCTTCTGAAACGTTCATAACAAATCCCTAAAGCGTGTCGTTCTTAAAATGTATGTGGCTATCACTAAAGTCAGCATAAGAGAGATATCTTTTTATTTTTTAAATGTATTTATTCTTTTATATCGAGGATAATGGAATAAGCACTCATGTGCTTTTTATTACATCCATTCCCCGTGTGTAGGCAGTTTTGTAAAGTTTGTCATCTGTTTCCACCGGCACACAATGGCCTACTCTTCCGAAAAGCGGAACAGGATTTCCCGTGTGCGCAAGATGTTCTGCATGCGTTCGAACACGGGGCCTCGGTTTATAGTCTCATCCGAAGGACTTTGACATTCAGTTCGGGTTTTTTTGTGGTCAAACTGAGAACAAAGGGCGAGGCTGGGAATCGAACCTAGAACCTCACGGTTAACTTGTTGGCAGGCGAACGTCTTAACCATCCTGCCACCTTCCTTCAGAGAGGGAGAGAGAGAGAGAGAGAGAGAGAGAGAGAGAGAGAGAGAGAGAGAGAGAGAGAGAGAGGAGAGAGAGACAGAGAGACAGAGAGACAGAGAGACAGAGAGAGAGACAGAGACAGACAAACAGACAGACAAACAGACAAACAGACAGACCGACCGTGACAGAGACAGAGGCAGATACAGACAGACAGACAGACAGACAGACAGAGACAGAGATTTATCACAACGTTTTTTGGAGTTGTTTTGTTTTTTACTGGTTTGCAGATTATGTACAGGGCCTGGCAGGTAGCGTACAAGGACTTGCCACGTTGATTGGAATACTGATCAAACACACTGACAAGACATGACGGGGAAATCAGTGCCCACAACAGCAGGTTTGATGGCCCGCCACAATACCACCCTTCCTTCTGACATACCTGACAATGAAGAGAAGCTAGGAGATATTCTCCTTCTTCTTTGTCTATCGCTCACACAGCAACTATTGCTGTCTGTCATATGAGCGCGAAAATGCGTTGCGCTGCCGTTTAAGTGCCTTAACAAATCAGAGCCAGCACATCCAACTTCGGCGTGGGAGAGAACTGTTATTATTGAAGTCTTTCTGCAGAAAGAATGGACCACAAAAAAAGGCAGAAGAAAGACAGGAAAGAGATGACAAGCAAAGAAAAAGGAACAAGGCAGAAACAAGAGAAATATAGAAAATAATAATAATAGTAATAATAATAA
>CM054144.1:45002530-45007530 GCA_028751875.1 Rapana venosa
AAATAAATAAAATAAATAAATAAATAAAAAGATAAATCTGTGCGTGCTTGCCTTCGCGTTCAAATTTCATAGAAGCTTGATGACAAGAAGAATAGGAAGGAAAAGAACAATACACCTGAGTGATCTAACTGCCATAGTTTTTTTAATATTTTGAAGTTCATGTAAATGCCATGGTTATTTAATATTTTGAAATTCATGTAACTGCCATGGTTATTTAATATTTTGAAATTCACGTAACTGCCATGGCTATTTTTAATATTTTGAAATTCAATCTCCAGGCTGCAGCAATATAAAATCCAACAGAATTTTGTGTCAACAAAGCCAAACGGTACCTTCCTCCAATGCACATTGATATAATAAGCTACAGTTTAACACACAAAAACCCATGGTTTATCCAGATGATTTTTTGCTTTTCTCAAACGCGAACAAAGCACTTTTTTATATAAAAAACCCAACAACTTTATTACGTTTTTTCCTAAACTTCCAAGCTTTATGCCTTCCTTGTATAACAAATTGTATTCAGGAGCATTTAGTGGCTGGAATTCTGTTTGTTTTCATGTTTGTCTCCTTCCATGTTTGTTTGTTTGAGGGGGAATTTTGTTTAGTTGTTGTTTTTTTATCTATCGAGACAAATTACGTTTCTTTATTACCCAATTTGCAAATTCCATCAAAGAAGAGCAAGAACAAGCAGGCCCTTAGGGGAGTACAGAAAGGAAACAATGTTGAATAGCAATTTCGCACCAAGCTTTTTCTGTTTCCTAGACAAATTCTTCACCTGACCCTGAGACTCGCTTAGCGTTTTGTTGTTCATTTGTATCGCTGTTTGCTGTTGTTTTTTCTCCAGATAAAAAGGTGCTAGCTGCGTAAAGGGATACAGGAACTTTAGCACTCTACTTTTACTTAGCTGCGTAAAAGGGATACAGGAACTTTAGCACTCTACTTTTACTTAGCTGCGTAAAGGGATACAGGAACTTTAGCACTCTACTTTTACTTAGCTGCGTAAAGGGATACAGGAACTTTAGCACTCTACTTTTACTTAGCTGCGTAAAAGGGATACAGGAACTTTAGTACTCTACTTTTACTTAGCTGCGTAAAGGGATACAGGAACTTTAGCACTCTACTTTTTCTTAGCAGCGTAAGGATACAGGAACTCCTCCTTTAAGGCTAGGATCAGGCACAGTTACACTCTACTTTTACTTAGCTGGTAAAGATACAATAGACTTCTAGTCGTGGTGATTTATTACTTACTGCTGCGAAAGGTCAGGAATTTAGTACTCTACTTTACTGAGCTGCGTGAAGGGATCAGGAACTTGAGACTCTACTTTTCGAGCTGGTGAAGAGGGATGACAGGAGCGGTCACATACTGTCGCGAGCTGTTAAACATATCTAGGACGGTTAACAACCGTATTAGTTAAAAACATACTTAGTGCATATTAGGTTTTCATATCCCCGAGTAAAACATACTCTAGGTGGTTTCATATCCCGAAGTAAACATACTCTAGGTGGTTTCTATCCCCGAAGTCGGAATGCGGCTACCTAAATGGTGTCGGTGGGGGGGGGGAGGGTGGGGTGGTGGGGGGGAGGGGGAGAAGGGGGACGGGGTTGGGGGGGGGGGGGTGTGCGGTCACATATGTAAACCGCGGAGGTCTAACCTAGGAACGGTAAAAAAGATGGTTTTATTAAAAAAGCTCCAAACATGATTTGCCTAATATTTTAATTTTATTCTCTCTCTCTCTCTCTCTCTCTCTCTCTCTCTCTCTCTCTCTCTCTCTCTCTCCTCTCTCTCCTTCTCTCTCTCTCTCTCTCTCTCTCTCCTCTCTCTCACTCTCTCCTCCTGTGATATGCGTCTTTGTTATGATGCTGAACATTGGTGGCATATAATTACGATAGCAATGACGACTGTGGGTGTCTGTCTGTCTGTGTCTATCTGTCTCTCTCTGTCTTCGTCTCTGTCTCTCTCTCTCTCTCTCTCTCTCTCTCTCTCTCTCCCTCTCTCTCTCTCTCTCTCTCTGTCCCTTTGTATCTGTTTGTGTGTGGGTGTGTCGTGCCATTTCCTGGTTTCTATCATCGCATAAGAAACAGTTTCAAGTTTGACATAGATTCAATAATTATATATATAAGCAACAAAAAAACCCCGACACAGCCCGCTGTTTTCCCTAGCTTGCCACAACTGCACATTTTTACCCCCCTAATTCAATTGGCAAACAGCAGCCCAATCCAATGCCAGGCATGTCGGGTCAACAACAGGGAATGGTAGTTAGATTCCCGTGCATCTGGGTATTCTCAACCATAGTGGTTGATTTTCTTTTACATTTGCGTTTTACCTGGTTACATTTTTTACATTGTCAAAAATAACGTGACCTTCTACCACGAAATGAGTCTCATTGACACCAGACCCATTTTCCCTCCTCACTAAAAGCTGTTTGAGGTAGGTAGGGGTCATATTATTGTGAATTTTGACATTTCCACGGGTCGTCAGCTTTTTTCTATCTTGTATTGAAATATTTAAGGCACAATCAAGTTTTTTCTTCTTTTTTTATTTTTAAAAAAGCACTTTTGGGGGAACAACCGACTCCTCATTCTGACCATCAAATTCGATGCCAAATTCGTCAATTTCTCATTTTGTCACTCTCTGGTGTCTTAGTATTTCAATTTGTAATCACGTTTCATAGCATTATCCGATTTTTGAACAAATCTTTTTTTTTCATTGAATAGCTTTTAAAAAACAACAATAACTGCGTATCAATGATAATGCTAAACGATTAAAAGCTGACCACCGTGCAACAAGACTCATTTTGTGGTGGGAGGTCACATCATGTTTTATTGTCAGAGTTCACCATGGATAACTTGTTTTGAAGAGGAGCACTTTAAATCCCTATTCCTCATCCCCCAAGGCTTGGGATCTGCTTTCAAAACAATACATCGTATTCTCAGGCAGATTACCTTCATTTCTTCTACAGCTACAAGATCAAGGAATATTGTGCTCGGAAAATCAAAAATCATTATCATCATCATCATCATTATCACAACCCCCCTCCTTATACTTTCCCTTCTCTATCTCTCATGTTCAGCATGTTACGCCAACAGTTAAAAACGTTTGAATTTTGATAGCAAATCAACAAAGACAAATTACTATTTATTTTAACTTTTTAAACCCGTCGTGACTACTTAGTTTTTGACGTAATTTGATTTTCAAGCCGCAGCAAAATCAAATCAAAACACATGTTGGGTCAACACAATGAAACGGTAACATGATTTCAATGCATCTTGATAATCTCAGCTTCCGACGTTTTTTCGTCGGTTGTTGTTTCTTTAATAAGTGTATTTAAAACGTGTTCTTAAATTCGATGCATGGCTTTCATTTTTTTTGGCAACATTTTCAAAAGGCTAATATCAAACTCCATCCATTTAACTTGACTGAATAATAACAAATCCGAACTGATGTCCGAAAGCCAAAAATTAATAGTTTGATTCACAAATACTTTCATATGTCAGTGTTTCTGGTAGAGATGTTGTTTGTCGCACACTGCCTTTTCCCTTTCGACCTTCATCTTTGTAGCACTTGTTTTTCGTTCTTCTAGCTATACCTACAATGTATGCCAAAAGTACTATTTCGTGTATGCGACCGTTTAACCGTCATTTAGGCAGCTGTGTTTCGACTTCGGGGATGAGGTCTACACACGACACCAGCGTGCGTGCGTGCGTTTTTTGAAAATAATGTCATCCACTCCTTCCATCACTGAAACGCCTATTCTTTAAAAGAACATATTTTAACGTGCGCACAAGATGCTCTGCGTGTGTTTGCGCGTGGGATTTCGCTTCTTCATCATCATCATCATCATCATCATCATCATCATCATCATCATCATCATCAGTCCCGTGACCTTGGCGGTCGTGGAGGAGACACGAAAGACGATGCCGTGGTAAGCCTCCTCCATCCATCTCGGTCCTCGGCTCTGCGCAGTAGTGCCGAGTCATTCATCCTGGTCCATTCTCTGATGTTGTCCATCCATGACTTGTTCTGTCTTCCCGTCTCTTTCTGCCGCCTTCGAGTGTTCCCTGCAGTACTGTTTTTGGCAGAGTGTTGTGGCGGGTGACGTGGCCGAACCGTGTCAGCTTTTTCTTCTTGACGATGGTGAGAAGGGGTTTCGCTTTACAGTCTCATCCAAAGGACTTTCGGGGGAGTATTGATGGTTCTGGTGTTACTTTCAGAGGGAAATCCCCCACGAACGGTGGTGGCTCCAACCCGGACAGTCAGATTAGAAACCCAACGCTCTAATCTCTAAGTTGTTCCCCCATCCCCACCCCTATAGCATTTAGAAACATGTAGAAGACCCCAAAACAATGAATGAATAAGGAAGTGTTCCCTTTTTTCCAATGTGAATGACATTTCCAGAAATCTTTAGGAAGTTTAGCTTTCTGTGTAAAGCAATTGTCTCCTATTGGGCAACATTCATCCAAGAAACTGCTGCCTTTTTTTAAAATTCGTTTTTAAGACTTTCAAATTTCTTAAATGAAATGAGAAGGAAGCTGAAAAGAAAGGAGGAAAATATAAGTGGGAAACTGGCACGGTCAGATTGTGCAAAATGAATTGGTTACTCAGTCTCCTCTCATTTTGCGCTCACTCACTCACTCACTCTCTCTCTCTCTCTCTCTCTCTCTCTCTCTCTCTCTCTCTCTCTCTCTCTCTCTCTCTCTCTCTCTCTCTCTCTCTCTTCTCTGTCTGTCTCTCTCGCTCTCGCTCTCGCTCTCTGTCTGTCTGTCTCTCTCTCTCTCCTCTGCTCCTCTCTCTTCTCTCTCTCTCTCTCTCTCTCCTCTCTCTCTCTCTCTCTCTATATATATATATATATATATATATATCGCTCTCTCGCTCTCTTTCTCTCACACTCCCTCTCACTCACTCACTGACTCTCTAGTATTGGGTTATTATTATTAAGATGTATCCCTAACGGGCGGGGACTGGATGTAAAAAAGCACATGTGTGCTTATTCATTATCCTC
>CM054144.1:45015030-45030030 GCA_028751875.1 Rapana venosa
AAGTCAGATGAACAGGTGACATGTTTTGTGTTTTTGTTGTGTTTGTGTGGTTTATTTTTACCCTTAAGGATAATTACTGTCAAAGAAGCTACCTTTGTTCTCTCAAGTTCATTTTCCATCAATCTTTGGAGAGTTAGTTTCTCGTGTAATGCTGTGTTATAATTATCTCATTTCGCAGAGCTCACTGAGAGATTGGTTTTGTTTTTGTCTTTTCAGCATTCCATTTTCATAATGAAATGTCAAATGTGCTGAAAGAGCATAAATCCAGCAAGAAACTGATCCAGTTACTATTTGCAATATAAATTTGATATTGATTTCTCATATTTTGCTCCCTCTCTCCCTCCCTCTGTGTGTCTGTCTGTATGTCCGCCTCTCTCTCTCTCTCTCTCTCTCTCTCTCTCTCTCTCTCTCTCTTCTCTCTCTCTCTCTCTCTCTGTCTCTGTCTCTCTACCTCTCCCTACCACATCTCTCTCTCTATCTCTCACAAAATGTCGGAATGTCTCTCTGTCTCTCTCTGTCTCTCGCTGTCTCTCTGTCTTTCTCTCTCTCTCTGCCCCTGTGTGTGTGCGTGCGCGCGTGCGTGAATATGTGTGTGAGGTTAAAGGAATTCAATATTGAATCTTGTGCGTGCTTGCTCGCTTGCATGGCTTCTTTCCTTTTCTCTCTATAAAGGACAGAACAGACCTCAAAAAGGGCACAGATAGACACTTGAAAGGAGACTCAAACCAACTGCACACATAGGCGTGAAGGACAATCATTCATTTCTTGAAAACTCCAGTACAGTCGTTTGACTTCCAGTGACAAAATCTGACCTCTGCAAAACTGTAACTTATATTTCTTATCGACAAAGCAGCCACCTTTCATCTCCATAATTATGTACATTGTAGTCGTTGTTATCTGATCTGAGCGCTCAATGAAGAAAACGAATCTCAACGTACGTGTTCGACCGTTATACATTCATTTTTGAATGCTTTTTCAAAGACGAAACATTCCGATAGAAAAACAAGAGAAGGGTGATATATATAGAGAGATTATAGATAGATAAATAGATAGATACATACATAGATAGATACATACATACATACAAACACAGACAGACAGACAGACAGACGGACGGACGGACGGACGGACGGACGGACGGACGACGGACGGACGGACGGACAGACAGACAGACAGACAGACAGACAGACAGACAGACAGACAAGAAAGAATAGATAGATAGATAGACAGACGGATGGATGGATACATACATACATACTTACATACATACATACATACATACATACATACATGCATACATGCATACATACATACATACATACATGCATACATACATACATACATACCTAAAGCAGCGTGTCTGTTTTTGAGAAAATAACCAACAAATGTCCGACACTGGGTGACCCCGGAGGATGTTATTTATTATTCATTCATTTATTTATCTATACCACTTTAAGTCACGGCAGATTTCTCTGCGTGAAATTCGGGCTGCTCTCCCCCCGGGGAGGGGGAGCGCGTCGCCACAAGAGCAGCGCCACTCATTTTTTGTATGAGAAAGACAGGTAAACAAATCAACGTATAATCCTGCTCTTTCAAACGAATACAAAGGTCATAGAAACCGCGCTGGAATTCCAATGCTGGACACTTACATGCGATCCCCTGAACACAATTCATCAGAACCTTGAGTTAACTGAGCGATGGTAAAGATCTCCTTCCTACACCTTCCCTCCATCCATACTCTTCAGCACCTACCCCATCTCCATCACCACGCAGAGGCATGCTGTTCGCGCGCGCGTGTGCGTGTGTGCGTGTGCATATGTGTGTGTGTGTGAGTGTGCGTGCATGTGTATATGTGCGTGTGTGTGTGTATGTGTGTGTGTGTGTGAGTGTGGTGCATGTGCGTGGGTATCTGTGTGCAATATTGATGTATTTTTTAAAATTTTATTCATAAATGATTGCATGAAGTGTAAATGATTTGAATGTAAGCGCTTTGGTTTGTTCCTTTGCAAGATTCAGCGCTATATAAATTCCATACATGATTATCATCATTATCATTATCATCATCATCAGCAGCATTATCATCATCATCATCATTATTCATCATCATTATTATATTATTATTATTATTACTATCATCATTATCATCATCATCATCATCATCATCATAATTATTGTTACTATCATCATCATCATCATCATCATCATCATCTTCATCATCATCATCATCATCATCATCATCATCATCATTATTGTTATTATCATCATCATCATCATTATCATTAAAGATCCGGGTGCATGGGAACTTGGTATTAGGTTAACAACCAAAAAAAAGGAACTACACGGGAAGAAGGTGACGACGAGAGGTAATTCTGAGCGCGGCAATTCGGTAACAGGTTGCAGAAACTTGTCTAAACACAGCACCTAGTTGCAGGCAAGAGGGTGCAAAGCAATTTCCTCAACCCTTTCACTCCTCTTCTTTCTTCTTCTTCTTCTTCTTCTTCTTCTTCTTCTTCTTCTCTCTTTCTTCTTCTTCTATACATAAGCATCCGCAAACTCCCAAACACCAAATTCCTCCGCTTTCATTTGGGGCTGCCCTTCATCCGCTGACTGAACGTGTTCAACCATGACAAATTCATTTTAAACGATCCGTCATGGACTGCTCAAATCCAATATTGATGAGGAAGGGGGAGAGCTAGAGCGAGAGAGAGAGAGAGAGAGAGAGAGAGAGAGAGAGAGAGAGAGAGGAGAGAGAGAGAGAGAGAGAGAGAGAGAGAGAGAGAGAGAGAGAGAGAGAGGGGAAAAATAAAACATGGCTTAATTAAAGCGAGGTGTTGGGAGTGAGAGTTGCTCTCTGTCTGTTTTTCTGTTTCCGTCTCTGAATCTCTCTGTCTCTGTCCGTCTGTCTGCCTGCCTGTTTGTAACGGAGATTCTCTTTCTTTAATTCCTCTGTGTGCTCTGCATTTGCGCCAATGCTTTACCATCAAATCCTGAGGCCGAGAGAGACTACAAAAACTAAGGCTCTGTGTGCAAACGCGTACATGATATCAAAAACATAGCCATCTTTTGTCAAAGTGTAGACTAACTGGAACAACCTATTTCATCTAACGGTTACTGCCATCTACAGTATTTTTTTTTCTATATCAGATACTCAACATCTGTAAACCTCAGTAAATCAAAATCTTGCCATTCGTCATCTATTAAAGGTTACAAAACAACAAGAAACAAACTCGTAAAAACAAACAAAAAATTGAAAGACAGCAAAGAAAGTTTATGCCACTTTGATATCTCAGCATTTTTGGTCAATATCCTCTACCAATTTATTTGAACGCTTTAAGTATTACCATGTATACGTTACCTCTTAATTTAACTGTTATCAGCTTAAACTACACTTTTCACCATTCCTCAAAAGAAGAACAACTGCCTCCCGCATAGAAACAAAGTTGGGCGCATTCTGCAGTTTTCTTTCTTCGTGTATGTGGAAGCTATCTCACTTTGTTACAAGTTGACAGATTTTGCAGCGAAACGGAAAAAATAAGCTTGAAGATACAGAAAGAAAATGACAATAAACAGAAAATGAACAGCGGTACGGTAACCTGTGGAAGGGAATTGGCTATCAGATTGCCTATGTTATTGCTCCTGCCTATTCTTATTTGTGTCCCGTGTCTTCGTTCTTCTACTCTTTCTCTTCAAGACGGAGAAGGGTGAGGGAGAGAGAGCGAGAGAGAGAGAGAGAGAGACAGACAGACAGACAGATAGACAGACAGACAGACAGGCAGACAGACAGACAGAGACACAGAGAGAGTCAGAGAGAGAGAGTGGAGAGAGAGAGAGAGGGAGATAATGTGAGAGAGTGAGAGAGAGAGAGTGAGAGAGAGAGAGAGAAAGAGACAAAGACAGACAGACAGACAGAGACACAGAGAGTGAGAGAGAGTGAGAGAGAGAGAGAAAGAGAGAGTGCGAGAGAGTTAGAGAGAGAGAGAGAGAGAGTGAGAGAGAGAGAAAGAGAGAGTGAGAGAAAGAGAGAAAGAGAGAGTGAGAGAAAGAGAGAGATGAAACGAAATGAAAAAAAAAAGTTTTTAACTGTCCATAATACAGCATTACAATAAAGCCCTATAAACAATGGGGCGGTGAATATAATCACTGGAAACACAATTCATTTGTGACAAATTCCTAATTCTTCAGTCAAATGTGTATACAAACTAGCATTACTAAGAAACGTAGGTACACGCGCGTACACACACCCATGAAAGAAAGAAATGTATTTATTTATTTATTCTTTTATATCGAGGATAATGGAATAAGTTTGTTTTTTTTACATCCAGTCCCCGTGTGTATGCGATTTTGTAAATTTTGTCATGTTTCCACCAGCACACAATGGCCTACTCTTTCGAAAAGCGGAACAGAATTCAACGTGTGCGCAAGATGTTCTGTGTGCGTTCCAACACGGGGCCTCGGTTTATAGTCTCATCCGAAGGACTTTGACATTCAGTTCGATTTTGTTTGTGAAAATGGGAAGAAAGGGCGAGGCTGGGAATCAAACCCACAACCTCACGGTTGACTTGTTGGCAGGAAGTCATCTTAACCATCCTGCCACCTCCCTTCTTGAGAGAGAGAGAGAGAGAGAGAGAGAGAGAGAGAGAGAGAGAGAGAGAGAGAGAGAGAGAGAGAGAGAGAGAGAGAGAGAGAGAGAGAGAGAGAAAGAAAGAAAGAGAGAGAGAGAGAGAGAGAGAGAGAGAGGAGAGAGAGAGGGAGAGAGATAGAGAGAGAGAGAGAGAGAGAGAGAGAGACAGACAGACAGACAGACAGACAGACAGACAGACAGACAGACAGACAGACAAAGAGAGTGAGAAAAAAGAGAGAGAGAGAGAGAGAGAGAGAGAGAGAGAGAGAGAGAGAGAGAGAGAGAGAGAGAGAGAGAGAAAGAGAGAAAGAAAGAGAGAAAGAGAGAGAGAAAGAAAGAGAGACAGACAAGAGAAAGAGAGACAGACAGAGAGAGAGACAACACACACACACACATCGAGAGGGGGGGGGGGGGGTGAGAGAGGCTGGGGAGAAGGGTTGTAGCCATTTGCTCAAAACATGATTTAAGGCGCGGCTTGCAATCCAATTTTGCAAACACCCACTCCATCACTTCACTTCCTTTAGACAGAGTTTTATATCTGCAAGACCAGGCCTCCAACATTCATTACAGCTTCCCCCTTCATCCTCCTCCCACCCCCCCCCACCCCCACCCCCCCCCCCCCCCCCCCCTATCCCTGAACGTGTTCAACCATGACAAATTCATTTTAAACGGCGTGTCATGAATTGGACAAACTGAAATATTGATGGCGAAGAGGGGGAAAAAAAAAAGAGGCGAGGTTTGATATAGAAAATGGTGGCAGAGCGTTAGAGGTGGGTTTGTTTTTTGTTCTTCCTTCTTTTTTTTTTTGGTGTGTGTATCCTATATTGCTGTTTCGTAGTTGTTATTCTATGTTCGCCTTCTCTCTAGGGTTTGCGATGATGTATTGGTGTTTGGTGAACATGTTTACGTGCTAAATGTACATCTGGTGCTGAACAAGCTAGTGAAAACAAAACCGTGACAACATTATTGCCGCATTAAGAATGGATGTCTTTTCAACCGTTCTCTCTCTCTCTCCTCTCTCTCTCTCTCTCACTCCTCTCTCTCTCTCCTCTCTCTCTCTCTCTCTCTCTCTCTCTCCTCTCCTCCTCTCTCTCCCTCTCCCACTCTCCCCACCCCCCCCCTCTCTCTCTAAACATGGCTATTTTGCATTCATGACAGATGCTCTTCATTCTCTGAACGTGTTCAACCGTAACAAATCCATTTGAAACGATCTGCCAGGAACTAGTCGAAGTGATTATTATTATTATTATTATATTATTGTTATTATTATTATTATTATTATTATTATTATTATTATCATTAGGAAGGGGGGAAAACAGTCTTGACTTGTTTCGAACAAGGCGTCAGAGTCTTAAAAATTATAAAAAATAAAATTATTGTCTCTACTATTGGTATTTTTTTATATTGCTTTTTTTCCCTCCATGCCTTACGTTTTGTTAATACTCTATCTTTGGATGAAAGGGCCACACTGTTGGAAATGAGGGGGTCATCTACCTCACAGAGTTAAGGAATAAAACTGTTCATTATTGTTCTGCATGACCCACAATATTGTTCTCTTCTCAATTTTGTGGGGTTAGAAAATAAACGAATAATCTGTCTGTCTGTCTGTCCTGTCTGTCTGTCTGTCTGTCTGTCTGTCTCTCTCTCTCTCTCTCTCTCTCTCTCTCTCTCTCTCTGTGTCTCTCTCTCCCTCTCTCTCTCTCTCGTCATTCTTCTTGTGTCACTGATGCACAGAACTGTTTGAATATATATAGTAAGCATTTTACCACAAAACTACATATTCCTGTCTCTTATCATATGCATGGCTCTCATTTTTTTTATTTTGAAATCAGGTCCTAAGTATAATAAATCTTTAATAAACCATTACATGTCAGTAAACTACATGAAACAATACTTTTCTTTAAAAAAACAAAAAACAAAGAAAACCTAACAAAAACAAAGACTGCCAGTAGTATCATTTCTAAGACGATTTTGATTCCATACTAGGTGGATTGTTGGTTTGTTTTTGCCAGTCATATTTTGCTTTTCTATCATTCTTTAAATGTTCGTTTGCTAAGAACACAGCTGAACACAATTCTATCATCTTTTTAATATCGTTTTCTTCTTTCAATCAGTCTGTTACATGTAGCAGCATTTGTACACTTAGCTTAACTTGCTTTGTAAGAGTTTCTACAAGATCTGCAGTGACACGTGAGATAAGCTCTATATAGGGGCAGAAAAAAAAGAACAATAGACTAACAATCCACGATTCAGACTAGGATGAGAAGCTAGTTATCAGACAAGTGAAAGGGAACGGATCATCAGAATGCTGATATTATTGCCCCTGGTCTGACGTTAAGAATAACAATAAACCGAAAACCCACGATTCAAACTTGTGAAAGGAAACTGGCATTCACAATGCTTACATTGGTCCTGCTCTGACTTTTTCTCATACTTGCAGTTCCTAAAGCTTTCTCTCCCAGTCAAAAAACAAAGAAAATTGAAGATAAACATGCAAGAAACAAGGAAGATGAAGCCGCTTGCTCCAAGCATACATAACTCAAGGCGGGGGCATGCAATTGTGTTGACTAAATTCCCACTCCATCACTCTCTTCCTTGCTGACAGACTTTTATATCTCCTCGCCCCCAGAAAAAAAACAACACCACAACACCAACAACACAAAAACTATCGAGGTCTCCATCATTCATTACAGCTTGCCCTTCACCGTTCCTGAGCGTGTTCAACCATGACAAATTTATTTGGAACGATCTGAGGTGAAGTTGACAAACTGAATGTTGATGGGCAGAGGGGACAGCGAGGTGGAACACAAGCAGTGTTGTTGTTGTTGTTCTTTCTGTCCTCCAGGCTGTTTCCTCCGTGCTTTCTGTTCCTTTCTTCTTCTCTCTGGGGGAGGGGTGGCTGTGTGTGTGTGTGAGTGTGCGTGCATGTGTGCGTGTGTGTGTGTGTGTGCGCGCGCGCGCGAGTGTGTGGGTGGGTGGATGGGGGTTGGTGAGGTGGCTGTGTGTGTGTGAGTGTGTGTGTGTGTGTGTGGGGGGGGGGGGGCTGTGTGTGCGTGTGTGTTTGTACGTGTGTGTGTGCGTGCGCGTTTGTGGTGTGCGGCGTGTGTGTGTATGTGGGGGGGGGGAGGGTGAGTGGCTGTGTGTGTATTTGTGTGTGTGTGTGGGGGGGGGGGGTATGGCTGTGTGTGTGCAAGGATTCATCGTGGTTTGATGAAGATGCCCGTGTTGGCAAGATGCAAATCAAGGAGGGGTGACAAGGCCAGTGAAATAAAGAGAGTGCACCGCATTGTCCCCGTTTTCAAGAAATGACTTTTCAAATTTCAGATTTTGGTGGGGCATTCCGACATGTGGAAGATCCTCTTACACACACACACTCTCTCTCTCTCTCTCTCTCTCGTACACACACCACGCACACACACACACACACACACACACACACACACACACACACACACACACACACACACACACACCACACACACACACACACACACGCAAGCATTTTCTCTTATCAAATAAAGAGTATCAATAAATCCCTCAACCAACCAATATATCATTAAGTCTCTCTTTCAGATAATAATGTTATTACTGGTTAAAACTATTATTAATGATTCAACAAAATGTGCTATCAATTGTAACAAAAGAGACAGGAATGTAGTTTACTATCATTCAGATCGTGCATGATCTGATCACAAAATTGAAAAAACAAAGTCTATATTTTTAAAAATTGGAGAATGCTGCCTCACATTTGTTCCAATCTAAAAAGAAAGTTATTATTGATCCGTCCGTAAATATGTTTAAACAAGTTTGACTACTCCGCCTTCACCCTTTAAAAGTAAGCATAATTATTTCGATCTTGTTCTTTCTCATGTCTGCGTGGTTCATATCAAAGACTGGGGTCTTCTGTTCCCCTGGAAGAATCTGTGCAACAAGAGATAAAGTGATGGCGCTGATGTGTCTAAATCATGTGCTTTTATTATACTATCGGCATAACCGAACAAAAAGCCAGAGAAGCGGTACTTTCCTTACTGCTCTACAAACATCTCTTTTGGAACATGATCTGGTGCAGCTGCATTTTAAGCGTCTTGCCTTCTTATGACACTTTTAAATCCAGTCTCAAGACATATTTATTTCAAACCTAAGATTTTCCTCTCCTGCTTCATCTCATAGTCTTTCCCTGCCTTCAACAGCCAAGATTCTATTGCCCTGCCAGGGTGTGTGACCTCTGTGTGTGTGTGTGTGTGTGTGTGTGTGTGTGTGTGTGTGTGTGTGGTGTGTGTGTGTGTGTGTGTGTGTGTGTGTGTGTGTGTGTGTGTGCGTGCGTGCGTGCACATTTGGACTTGATGGAACTATTACTTGTTACTGGTTGTATGACTGTGTAAGAATGAGTTGAATGCAAGCGCTTTGATTTGTCTCTGCAAGATATAGCGCTATATAAATTCCATTTATTATTATTAGTAGTATTGTTTGAACAAAGCCACTCTTTGAGGGAAAGAAAGATGCACAGAGAGAGAGAGTTGAAAAAGTAATACTAGGTTGTGCTGTACGTTTGGCAATACACTCTTTCCAGGAGGAAAACGCCCCACGTAAAGTTAAAAATCTGCTCATGCCTGTAATATAGAGCAGTCTGAATTTTACGGAGAGAAATCTGCCGTGACTTAAAGTGATATAAAATAAAATGTAAATGAAAAAAAAAATATATATAGTCACACACACACACACACACACACAACACACACACAACACACACACACACACACACACACACATATATATATATATATATATTTTTCAGAGATTTTAATTATTGTAGGCAACAATGTCACACTAAGCAGCAATCTTCAGGATAGTTAACCTTCTTGATTTTAAGCTTTAAACATTGTGCTACGAAATAAACTCAAAGGGGTACTCCCCCCCAAAAAAAAAAAAAAATTTGGCACAGCCAGCTTACAGCACACGATATGCTTTTACATCACCGGCATTATCCCCGGTGTTATTCTATTCCTCCTGTAAGACAGGAAAGGGAATGGGTAGGAAAGGGTCAACAGCGCCAGATGAACGATTAGTTTCAAACATAACTCCACGTGTGGCATGTAATCCAAATGAATAAACACCCACTCCATCTCTTCGCTAACATATGACAGAGTTTTATATCCTCAACAAATCCAAAGCTCTCCTATAATTATTCATTACAGCTTGCCCTTCATCCTCCCTCCCCCCTCCGCCCCCTGAACATGTTCAAACCATGACAAATTCATTTTAAACGGCGTGTCATGAAGTTGACAAACCGAATATTGATGGAAAGGGGAAACAAGGCGAGGTTTTTAATACAGCAAGGTCTTGGAGTGTTGTCCCTTCTGTTTTCTCTGCTGTTTGTTGAAGCGCTTTGGGTCGTTGTTTTTACAAGTTTCAGCGATGTAAACATTGTATACATTATATCATTATCATTAAACAGTATTGTCATCATAAACATTACTCTCCTATGTTCATAACAGCTGCCTCTCTCTCTCTATCTCCCGCCCCATCCTCTCTCTCTCTCCCTCTCTCTCTCTCTCTCTCTCTCTCCCTCCGTGAACGTGTTCAACTATGCAAGCAAATCAATGTTAAAGGATTCGCCAGGAACCAGTCGTCGAATTGATTATTGATAGGGAGGAAGACAGTAAGGCTTGGGTTGATTAAGACAAAAGACCCTAGTCCTGTTCGAATCTGTATAGTGGGGTTTTCACTGGATCTTTCTCTTCTTTGTTCTCCGAGTTCACACTGATGCCTTCTTGTTCATGGATGGGAGTGTATTTGGTAGGCAAGATGCAGGTCTGGTCTGGTGCTTATGAGGCTTTGGGAAATACACGAACACAAACTTTTGTCGTTGCATCACACTCGCCATATAGGCAGCCATACTCCTGAATTCAGAGGATTTTTTTTGTTGTTTTCTCCTTTAAAAGGAGAGTGCAGGTTGTTATGTTATGTTAAGATTTTGTCATGGACGTGAGAGACAATCTTTTTCTTCTTTAAAAGGAGAGTGCAGGTTGTTTGTTATGCAAGATTTTGTCATGGTCGGGAGGGACAATCTCAACACAACATTTTGCAGCATACCAACATTTTAGTGCAGGCTTTTTGGCAATTAGCTGACATCAATAACTGATACAGCTTTTGGCCTGGGCCAACGAATGTGGCTGCCTTCATGGTGGGCAAAAAACAACAACAACAACAACAACACAAAGAAACGGTCGCAAACGTACAATCTCACTAACTGGAGAACCGCGGAGTTCTAGCTGAGGAACGTAACATAAAATGATGAGAGCTGCGCTTGAGTTACCAAAATATGATGAATGCTTTGGCCTCCCACCTTCCCTCTTGTCTGTCTTTTTTTTTTTCTCCCTTTGATTTGCTTGCACTGAGACTGAGAGACCAACAGAGTAAGGCAAAGACAGAGAGCGTGTACCAAAGCTTTGCACACACGCGCGCACACACACACACACACACACACACACAAACACACGCGCACGCACACACGCACGCACGCACGCGCACGCGCACACACATACACTCACTCACTCCTCTCTCTCTCTCTCTCTCTCTCTCTCTCTCTCTCTCTCTCTCTCTCTCTCTCTCTCTCCCCCATTCCTCCCCTCCATTCTCCCTCCCTCCCTTGGCGCACTGTGTGTGTGTGTCTGTGTGACTCTTCTCCTTGCTCCCGTGTATTCCCTCAACGTGTGTATCATGGAACTGTTTCAACACCATACACAAGAAACAAAGAAAAACATTTCGTTTACGGACAGAAAACCAACCACGCGTTTCTTCTCCCCTCCACCACTTATCACTTAAAATAGATATGACACAGACAGAGACAGACAGATACAAACGATCTAAGTAAACAAAAAAGAGGACACAAGACAGACAGACAGACGGAAAGACTAGAGGGGAGAGACAGACAAACAGATAGAACGAAAGACAAGAGACCGTGTCAGAGGCAAGACATAATAATTATGGACAGACAGAGAAAGACAGCCAGCCAGCGAGACAGACAGAGAGACAGACAGACAGGCAACACACTCATGGACGACAACCGCAAGATCAAGAGAGAGAGAGAGAGAGAGAGAGAGAGAGAGAGAGAGAGAGAGAGAGAGAGACAGAGAGAGAGAGAGAAGAGAGTACAGACAGACAGAGACAGAGAGACAGAGATGCAGAGACAGAGACACAGATAAAGACAGAGACACAGATAAAGACAGAGAGACAGAGACAGACAGACAGAGATGAGAGACAGAGAGAAGATAAAGAACAGACAGACAGGACCAGAACTGAGAGACCAACAGAGTAAGGCAAAGACAGAGAACGTGTACCAAAGCTTTGCACACACACACACACACACACCACACGCGCGCGCGCGCGCGCACACACACACACTTACATACACACACAACCCCCGACCACCACCACCCATCCCACCCCCACCCCACACACACAATACCAACCCCATAACCCTCCCCCCTTCCACCATCCCCACCTCCACACCCCTAACACACACAATGGCACATACACACAGACACAGACACAGACACACACACACACACACACACACACACACACACACACACACACACAAGACACACACACACAGACACTGTCATTACCTTGCAGTTCAAGCGAAACGGAGAGAAGAAGTTCAAGCCAGCTTATGTATGTACATATATATGTATATGTATAGGTATGTATTCCATGCAGAGGAGGTAGGGGAGAATGGAACCGACCGATGGAGACACTTGGCTGTTTTAGTCGTATAGTATAAAACCAGCAGGCCCCACACACGAATCACACACAGGTGGATGGACAGAAGCGTGGAATAGAAAGATGGGCTTATTACGTCCAGTGCCTTGTTCATGGTCTTCGTTGCAAGGAGAATCCGGTAGGTGTACAAGCGTACCTATCACACACAAAAAAACAACAAAATCGATATAAACAAAAACATGAAGGATTCAGACTTTATGACAAAATGTTTAAAAAACACATGGACTAGATGTAAAAAAAAAAAGCAAACGAATGCTTATTCCATTATCTTCGATATAAAAGAATAAATAAATAAATAAAATGTAAAAAATAAAGTTAAAATAAAATACAAGTATTGGGTTGTTTGGGGTTTTTTTTCTCCCCCATGCTTTTTATCTGTCTGTCTTTCTATGCGTGTCTTTGTCTAGTTGTCTTAATGTCTGTGTGTTTTCTGTCCTCTCTGTCTGTCTCTGTCTTATCTGTCTGCCTGGCTTGTATCTCTATGTGTCTTGTCTCTGCCTGCCTCTCCGTCTCTCGTTTCTGTCTCTGTCTGTCTCGTTCTCTCTGTGTCTGTCTGTCTGTCTGTCTCTCTGTGTGTCTTGTCTCTGCCTGCCTCTCTGTCTCTCGTTTCTGTCTCTGTCTGTCCGTTCTCTCTGTCTGTCTGTCTGTCTCTCGATGTGTCTTGTCTCTGCCTGCCTCTCCGTCTCTCTCGTTTCTGTTTCTGTCTGTCTCGTTCTCTCTGTGTCTGTCTGTCTGTCTCTCTCTATGTGTCTTGTCTCTGCCTGCTTCTCTGTCTCTCTCTCTCTTTGTCTCTCTTCTTCTCTGTCTATCTCGTTCTCTCTGTGTCTGCCTGTCTGTCTGTCTGTCTGTCTGTCTGTCTGTTCTGTCTGTCCTCTCTCTCTCTCTCTCTCTCTCTCTCTCTCTCTCTCTCTCTCTCTCTCTCTCTCTCTCTCCTCGCGCGCGCGCGCGCGCGCGCTCTCTCTCTCCGTCGTTTTCTTTCTCTGTCTTTCTCTCAGCTTCCTCTCTCGGCTTCTCCCGATAGAGATAAGGAACGACACAAACACACAAACAAACACAAAGAAGACACACCCTCATACACGCACACAAACGCACGCACACACATATGAATGCGGGTGTGTCTAAATCACCATGTAGTGAATAGACATTAAACAAAACAAAACAAAAAACACACATACACAAAATTAATGCACGCACACACATACACACACACGCACACACACACATACACAAATGCATACACACATACACACACAAACATACACACACGCACACACAAACCGCACGCACACATGCACGCACAAGCACACCCCCATCCCCCCTGCCACCCCCCCCCCCCCTTACACACACACACACACGTCAAATATGACACCCCCATTACCTGTATGTCAAAACACGTTTTGACATTCTTGAAAACAAACGATATTAATTGGGAACTTTTTGAACCCCCCCCCCCCTCCCCTTCCTATCCACTATCCCCATAAAAAACCATGCACCCCCCTCCTCTCCCCAACAAAACAAAACAAATAAAACCCGAAACAAAAACAAAATAAGCAAAAAAGAATGACAACAACAAAACAACAAAACAATACTTTTAAAAAGACCCATCTAAGTTGCAGTCTCTATATCAGTCACCGCACTGAGAGACATAGAGTCAGACAGAGACAGAGACATAGAGAGACAGAGAGACAGACAGATAGACAGAGACAGAGACAGAAAGAGTCATTTTTCTTTTCAAATTGGGGATCTGTTTTGGTGTTGTTATTGGTATCCGTGTCTATACTATGCATGGAATATGCCAGAATCTCTCTCAGAGAGAGAGAGAGAGAGAGAGAGAGAGAGAGAGAGAGAGAGAGAGAGGAGGAGAGAGAAGAGAGAAGAGTAGAGAGAGAGAGAGAGAGAGAGAGGAGAGAGAGAGAGAGGAGAGAGAGAGAGAGAGACTGTCGTGTATGTCTTCCCTTTATCATTGTTCAGTTTTATCTTTAGTTGTTTTGGATCTTTTGTTTTGGTTGTTGTTGTTGGTGTGTTTTTAAAAAACTGAATGCGTGTATCTTGTTGGTTCGTATATTGTCGTCGTCGTCGTTGTTTTTTGTTGTTGTTTTTTTTCTGCTGTAGTTGTTGCTTGTTGTCGGTGTTGCTGCTTTGTTGCTGCTGTCGGTTGTGTTTGTATTGTTGTTGTTGCTGAAAATGATCAGCAGTTCACGTCGTGTGTGTGGTGTGTGTGTAGTGGGTCGTGTTTTTGTGTGTGTGTGTGTTTGTGTAGTGTGAGTGTCGGTTTTCGTGTGTGTGTTGTGTGTAGTGTTGTGGTGTTATGACATGCATCTCTTTCACTGTCTTCGTTTATTACAATTGTCAAGTTATGTGTGTGACAATGGACGTGTGTGTAGTGTGTGTGTAGGGGAGATCTGAGTTTCATATTCTGGTTTGTATCGTGCATTGTTTCCTTTCAATTACAAGCTTTTCAAAGCGCGATTTTGTTAACTTTAAACAGCAGTCTGCGTTACCCCTAAGCTTTAGGGGACACAGATTACAAATGGAATCTCAATAACTCAGGCTCTCGGTTCTTCAGATGATGTTCCTGTGAATCGAAAATTAAA
>CM054144.1:45035030-45047530 GCA_028751875.1 Rapana venosa
AGAGAGAGAGAGAGAGAGAGAGAGAGAGAGAGAGAGAGAGAGAGAGAGAGAGAGAGAAACAGAGAGAGACAGAGACAGAGAGAGACACACAGAGAAAGACAGAGACAGAGAGAGACAGAGAGAGACAGAGAGACAGCGAGATAGAGAGCAAACAATAAACAATCAACAAAATGTTTTCTTAAGGCCTCCAGCCCCGGAGAGACAGAGAGACAGAGACAGAGACAGAGAGACACATAGAGAGAAGAGACAGAGAGACAGAGAGTAGGAACAATTAAAATTTAATCTTCAGGCCTCCAGCCCCTAGAGAGAAGAAAAGAAAGAAGAGAAAGAGAAAGAGAGAGAGAAGAGAGAGAGAGAGAGAGAGAGAGAAGAGAGAAATAGAGAGAGAGAGAGAAGAGATAGAGAGAGAGAGAGAGAGAAGAGAGAGAGAGAGAGTGAGAAAGAGAAAGAGAAGAAGAGAGAGAGAGAGAGAGAGAGAGAGAGAGAGAGAGAAAGAAGAGAGAGAGGAGAGAGAGAGAGAGAGAGAGAGAGAGAGAGAGAAAGAGAGAGAGAGAGAGAGAAGAGAGAGAGAGAGAGAGAGAGAGAGAGAGAGAGAGAGAGAGAAGAGAGAGCGAGAGAATAGACAGACAGACAGAAAAACAGACAGAAAAACAGATACACAGACAGACACACCAACAACAAAAAAACAGACAGAAAAAACAGACACACAGAAAGACACACACAGAGACAGAAGGATGGGAAAAGACAGAAAGGGGAAGGGAGAGGTACCAGAGATAGGAGGAAAGAAGTGAGGGAGAAGGCGAGGAGGGGAAGGAAGGAAGAAAGGAAGGAAGGAAAGGAAGGAAGGAAAGAAGGAGGAAGGAAGGAAGGAAGGGAGAGAATGAAGGAAGGAAGGAAGGAATGAATGAAGGGAGGAATGAAGGAGAAAGGAAGGAAGGAAGGAAGGAAAAGGAAGGAAGGAAGAAAGAAAGGAAGAAAGAAAGGAAGAAAGGAAGGAAGGAAGGGGAGAGCAATCCCAAACCCCAAGGGAAGTCGATCTGGCGGGGTGACAGTTGATTATTGCGCTTGATCTGGCGCAGGCTGTCTTTCGCACAAAAGAGCTCCATCATGACCGGATGCGCAGCCATTGCGGAGAGGGGCCCAGCGGCAGCGATTGGAGGAAAATTTATTGGGCGTTCCGAGGCTGGCGCAAGGGGAGGTGGGGGGGGGGGGAGGGGGGGGGAAGGAGGGGTAGGGGTAGGGGGGGGATGCTCGTTTCTAGAGCAGCCGCCATCGTCATAACCTTTGGCTTGAGCTGCTATAAGCCCCCTGCTCTCTAATCCTGACTGATGTGGCGGATTCAAGGACAAAGCTTGAAAGGAGTATAAAAAAAAAAATTAAAAAAATAAAGTGTGAAAGGGAGGGAGGGAGAGGGAGGGGGGAGAGAGAGAGAGGGGGGGGGGAGAGAGAGGGGGGAGGGAGGGGAGAGGAGAGAGAGAGGGGGGAGAGAGGGTGGAGAGACAGAGAGAGACCGAGACAGATACAGAGACAGAGAGAGAGGGGAGAGAGAGAGAGAGAGAGAGAGAGAGACAGAGGCAAACAGAGACAGACAGAAGCAGAGGCAGACAGAGACAAGCAGAGAGAGAGAGAGATAGAGACAGACAGAGACAGAGACAGACACAGACACAGACAGACACATAGAGAGAGAGACAGAGACAGAGAGAGAGTAAGTTTTAATTTTGAGAAAGATTAGCAGAAAGATTGAACGGATTAAAGAACGAAACAGGGGAAGTGTGATAACGAAAGAAAGACACAAAGAGATTCCCCCCCCCCCCCCCAAAAAAAAAAAAAAAAAAAACCATCCCCACCCACCCCCCCCCCTTCCCCCCCAAAAAAAAACCCCAACAAAAACACCACCCCAAAAAAAAAAACCGCACAAGGAAGACAGACAGTCAGTCAAACTGAAAATATTACAAGATTATCATTTTTAGAAAGGTTTTTTTTTTTTTTAGTGAAAGAAAAGACGAAACACAGAAGGAAAAAAACCAGCCCAAAGACTTCTACAAGAAAAAAACAAGAAGAAAAACGACAGGAAGGAAAACAGACAGACAGATAGACAGACAAGCAGACAAACAAGCAATAATAAAACAAAACATGGAGAGAAAAAAATCCCCCCCCAAAAAAAACAACAACAACTCTCTCAAACAAAATAAGTAAAGGCAAACCATAAAAACAAAAATTACTAAATAAAGCAAAAACAAAACAAACCAAAAACGAAGATAAGATACAAAGTAACAACATGCAAGAGAAAACAATCAGGGTTTATTTTATCTCACAATTTATTTATTTACTTTTTTATTTATACCCCTTTAAGTCACGCCGATTTTTCTGCATGGAATTCGGGCTGCTCTTCCCGGGGAGAGCACGTCGCCACAAGAGCAGCGCCACCCTTTTTTTTTTTTCTTGTTTCCTGTCTGCAACAGTATTTGTTTCCCTATCAGAGTGGCTTTTTTCTACATAATTTTGCCAGGGACAACTCTCTTGTTGCCGTGGGTTCTTTTACGTGCGCTAAATAATTATGTGCAACACGCGGAACCTCAGTTTATCGTCTCATCCGAAAGACTAGCGCCCAGACCACCACTCATGATCTAATGGATAAGGAAAAAGTTTCGGGTCCAAACGGGATACGAACCACAGCACAGTTCCGACCCGGACTTTTCGCTTTCTAGACAGGCGCGTTACCTCTAGACCACCGATCCACAATGATAATGAAAGAACTCCTTACACAAAGATGTGGTATTCTAAAGTCTGTGAGGTTCCGTCATGACTTCACGACTATTGGAGAGAATGAACAAGGTCAGAGGAGCTCAGTACAAAGTAAAGTTGTCAATAAGGATTGCATTTTACACACACACACACACACACACACACACACACACACACACATACACACACATACACACACACGTGCGCGAGCGAGCGAAACACACACACACACACACACACACACACACACACACACACACACACACGCACGCACACATACACACACACACACACACACGCACGCACGAACACACACACACACACACACACACACACACACACACACACACACACACACACACACACACAAGGGGACGGGATAGCCTAGTAGTTAGAACATTGCGCTCGCAATCTGACGACCCGGCTTCGATTCCCGTTCAAGGGGATATTATCCTCTGGAGTTAACCTCAGTGCAGACTCCACTCTCCCCAAAAGTCTTTTGAATGAGACTATAAACCGAGGCCCCGTGTGCGAACGCACGCACGACATCTTGCGCACACGTTAAATCCTGTTCCGCTTTTCGTAAGAGTAGGCCATTGTGTGCCGGTGGGAACGGAGGACAAAATTTACAAAACCGCATACACACGGGGACTAGATGTAAAAAAAAAGCACATAAGTGCTTTTTCAATATTATCCTCGATGTAAAAGAATAAATAAATAAATAATTAAATAAAAACACACGCACACTCACACACACACTCACACACACAGAGCATGCGTGCACTCATACACACATTCTTTCCCTCAACGCACGCCTACGTACGCACGTGTGCAAGTAAGCTTGCATAATTATGCGTGTATGCAAGTACGGAAACACGTGAGGCTATAATAAAAGCAATGTGTGTGTGTGTGTGTGTGTGTGTGTGTGTGTGTGTGTGTGTGTGTGTGTGTGTGTGTGTGTGTGTGTGTGTGTGTGTGTTTGCACATGTGTTTGCAAATGCGTGCAATAAACGCAAACTATGTTGTTAACATATCGATAAACCCTTATACATTTATTTCCTTCTACAATTTTTTTTTAACAGCGAGCAAAAATACCCAAACAAAACAATGACTTTCTTCAAAAACTCACTCACTACCAAGCCTAAATCCAAACCATCATAACGGCATATTATTACAAGAAAAAATCTTTAAAGATAAAAGCCACATTGAGGATGTTGGCTCTCTCTCTCTCTCATTCACAAAGTGAAAGAAAAATGCGTTGATTTCTATGTTCTCTCTTGTCTGTTGGTTCCTGAAAATAGGTCTATCTATCTATCTGTCCCGTAGTCTGACGACCGTGGGGGCACCCTCAAAGACTCAACGACCAGTTCCCTCCATTCCTCTCTCTGTTCTGCCTTTCTCAGGGTTTTGTTGAGTTCTAGGCCTGTCCATTCGCTGATGTTATCCTCCCAGCTCTTCCTTGGTCTGCCTCTTCTTCTTCCTCCTTGGACAGTGCCTTGTAAAACTGTCTTTGCAAGTCCTTTGGATCTATAAAAAAAATAGGTAGAAGAAATAAAAAGGGAAATAAGTGTTCATCAAATATCTGAGAGAACATGACTGACATGCAACCCTTTGCCTCTCATGCTCATCGCATATTTATTAATTTCATTTCTGTTATTTTCCTGCACACAGGTCATTGGACATGCTTGGCATGACCTGCTTGTGTTAGTGCCAAGGGGAGCAAAGTCCTTCAAGTTCAAGACGACGGAGCAAAAAGGTGTTTAGAAATGAGGTTACCACCAGGAGCCTCTTCTTTTAAAAGTGGGGTGGGGGTGGGGTGGGTGGGGGTGGGGGGGGGTAATGTGTGTGTGTTGTGTGTTTTGTGTGTGTGTTGTGTTGTGTTGTGTGTGTTGTGTTGTGCGTGTTGTGTTGTGTGTGTTGTGTTGTGGGTGGTTTGTTGTGTGTGTTGTGTTGTGTGTGTGTGTTGTGTGTGTGTGTGAGTATTGTGTGTTTGTGTGTGTTGTGTTGTGAGAGAGAGAGAGAGAGAGAGAGAGAGAGAGAGAGAGAGAGACAGACAGACAGACAGACAGACAGACAGACAGCCAGCCAGAGAGACAAAGAGAGAGAGATAGAGATACAGAGAGGAAGAGAGAGAGAGGGGGAATGACTGTATGCGTGTGATTGTGAGTGAATGAGTGAGTGAGAGCGTGTGCGTGTATGCGCGCGTGCGTGTGTGTGTGTGTGTTTGAGTGTGTGCGAGTGCGTGAGTACGTGCGTGCGAGCGTGTGTGTGTGTGCGCGTGTGTGTGTCCATGCGCCCGTACCAGCTTGGTGTTTGCGTGTGTGTGTGTGTGTTTGTGTGTGTGTGTTTTCGCGTCTGTGTGCGCGTGCGTACGTATGCGTGTGGTGCGTACCTAAGTGCGTTTGTGCGTGTGTGTGCACATGTGCACGTGCGCGTGCGCACATTTGCAGCCGCAGACACGTATATGACGCTCACGCATGCACGTGCACGTTTCACAAAGGAACTGAAGGCATGTTACACATTTTTGGTGGCGCAAACATTTGACAAGGCTTGTTGCATCAACTGCACTTTACAAGTTGCGTGGAGGAGTCTTTGATGATGACAGAAGAGAAGAACTTTTGAAGAGAAGAAAAAGGTCCTAGAAGATAAAGGAAGGGAAAATCTCCTCTCTTTGTTTGTTTGATGGTTTTGTTCCTCGTGCTATAATCGTAGCTCTGGGATTTAGTTATCCAGTGGTGAAATGTTGACAGGTGAAATCGTACACTTTAATCTCGTAGTTTGATAAAGAACTGGAAAATGTACAAGAGAGGGAGAGAGAGGGAGAGAGAGAGAGAGAGAGAGAGAGAGAGAGAGAGGAGAGAGAGAGAGAGAGAGAGAGAGAGAGAGAAGAGAGAGAGAGAGCGAGACAAAGAGATGGAGAGAGGGAGAGACATAGACAGACAGACAGACAGAGAGACAGACAAAGAAAGAGACAGGGGGAGAAAGAGACAGAGACAGAGAGACAGACAGAAAGAGAGACAGAAAGAGAGACAGAGACATACAGACAGACTACAGATAGATAGACGGACAGACATACGGACAGACAAACAGATAGACACAGACAGTTATTTCCTCAAACTGTCAATAGCTACATAGTTATATGGCAAAGCAGGACATTTTTCCCCCAGAATCTATATATATACATAAAATTGTGATAAAGCCACAGTAATTTACAATAAGTTAGTCTCATCTAATTATGACATGGACATAGTAATTTACAATAATAAGTTAGCCTCATCTAATTATGATATGGACATAGTAATTTACAATAATAAGTTAGTCTCATCTAATTATGACGTAGACATAGTAATTTACAAGAATAGGTTAGTCTCATCTAATTATGATATAGACATAGTAATTTACAATAATAAGTTAGTCTCATCTCTGACCTTCATTAACAAGCTAAGGCGCACGACTTTGTATTTCTTTTTCTTTGTTTCCGACGAGGGCTTGCAAAGGAAATTCTGTTAATAATTGTATGAAACCTAGTTATGACACTTTTAAATCCAGCCTCAAGACATATTTATTTCAAACCTAAGATTTCCCCCCTCCTGTTTCATATCAGAGCTATCCCACCTTTACTAGCCCATGTCCTATCACCCTGCTAGAATATACGTAGTGTGAGTGTGTGTGTGTGTGCTTTTGTAAAACATATGACTATTGAAATTTTATTTCATAGATTATGTCTGCAGCGCATCATGTTTGTAAATATCTGTTTGTTTAAACTATTGATTATTTATCATTGATTACATGACTGTGTAAGATTAGGTTGGATGCATGCGCTTTGATTTGTCTTTGCAAGATATAGCGCTATATAAGTTCCATTTATTATTATTATTATTATTATTATTATTATTATTATTATTATTATTATTATTATCATTATTATGATCATGAAGGGGCACGACCAGTGTGCAGTCTTCCAGTCTCTCTGCCTCTCAGCTCTCATCTTCTGCCTTTTTTTTTCTTTTTGCAGGGTGGACATTAATTTTGACATGCTTTGCCTAACATGCGGTTTTGGGGGTCGAGTGGGAGACAAGTCTTTAAAGGAAGCTTGAGGAGTTTATGAATGAGAATATAGAAGGGGCAAAGCGCTGAAGTTAATGTGTATGTGTGTGTGTGTTTGGTTGTATGTGTGCGTGTGTGGAATGTATGTGTGTTTGTGTTTGGTTTAAACAGTTTGTATTCAGAAATGGGTATAAGCATTGAAAATAAACAGCATTTTGGAATCATAGCAACAACAAGCTAGTTTGTGTGGGGTGTGTGTGTGTGTGTGTGTGTGTGCGCGCGCGCGCATGTGTGTTTGTGTGTGTGTGTGTGTGTGTGTGTGTGTGTGTGTGTGTGTGTGTGTGTGTGTGTGTGTGTGTGTGTGAAGATGTCTGTGTGTTCTGTGTCCGTGAGAGCACCCATGCACATACATATTCATGTAAATAATAGTAACATCTCAAAAAATTTTTTTTACAAATTTACAGACTAAGCACACATATCCCTTTCGACACGTAGCAACAACAACGACAACAACAACAGAAAACAACAACCAGAGAAAAACAACACTAACAACAACAAACAAAACCGTACATAAATATCAACACATTCAAAACACTGTCAACACACTCATAACCTAATCTGACACATTTCCTTCAACAAAAAGTATGCCAAGTACATAAAGCAAGGCAATTTTTTTCAAACAAAGTTATTCTTAAATAGCTATATATATATATATATATATATATATATATATATATATATATATATATATATACATATATATCTGATAGAGCAAAGAAGTTTTGCAGATTGACAAACGGTTAAAAGCCTAGAACAGACAATAATAAAGTGATGGTTCTCATCCATAAGCGAAGCAAATTAAGTGTTTTTTCTGACGAGACCTTGGCGAAGAAACCATGTTGCTGCATGAGGAAACAGAACTTGTCACAAAGCTTGTGTTTATCGTGTTAAGCCTGGTTTCTTCATAGCGCAGAGTTGACATGCATTGCACAGCTTGCGGTTTTTGGAGTCAAGTGGAGGAGAAAAGTCTTTGAGGGTATTTGGCCAGATTTTAAACGTAAAGAGTCAAAGGGGCTGAGACAAGGTAAGGTCATTTGGGGAGCGTGTGTGTGAAGGGGAGGGTGTGTACGTGTATGTGCGTGTGTGTGTGTGTGTGTGTGTGTGCGTGCGTGTGTGTGCGTGTGTGTGTGTGCGTGCGTGTGTGTGCGTGTGTGTGTGTGCGTGCGCGCGCGCGTGTGTGTGTGGTGGGGGGGAGGGGTGTGTGAGTGTGTGTGCGTGTGTGTGTGTGTGGGGGGGGGGGGGGGGGCTGCGTACGTGTGTGTATGTGTGTGTGTGGTTGCGGGGGGGGGGGGGGTGCGTACGTGTGTGTGTGTGTGTGTGTGTGTGTGTGTGTGTGAGTGGGTGTGTGTGCGTGTGAGTAGGTGTGTGTTTTAGAAATGGAAGTTATTTGAAGGTGATCGAAGAAGAGTTTAAAAGGAATGTAAGCTTAAAGAAGGTGAATATCTTCAATTAGACGATGTTTTAGAGCAAATGTGTGCCTGTATGATTGCTTGCGTGTAAGCATGTGTGTGTAGGTAGGGGGGGGGGGGGGGGGTGTTGTGTGTATGTGTGTGTGTGTGTGTGTGTGTGTGTGCGTGAACATTTGCTGACCTGCACACACGTGCATGCATTAGTGCAATAAAAAACAACCCACCCATTACTGATGGGAGAGGAGCTATACAAATGAAACAAATTAAGTGCATGCATCCCCTTTTTTCGATATATCGAAAAGCTGCATCAATACATTCTTATGCTTATATAATGAACTGCAAGATGATAGACAAATACCTCGCTCAAAACTCTACATTACTGCATATTCAGGAGAGCAGAAGCACGGCAAAAGACCAGAAAAATGAAATTATGATAGATGGAATCCGGGAAAAAATGAGTTAGCTCAAAAATGTAGCATGGGTTGCACAATCCCACCCTGATTTTCTGAGGAAAGCGTGTGAAAAAACCGGAGATGTGAACGTGTGTGTGTGCGTGTGCGTGTGTGTGTGTGTGTGTGTGTGTGTGTGTTGTGTGTGTGTGTGCGTGCGTGTGCGTGTGCGCGCGCGCGCGTGTGTGTATGTGTTGTAGTGTGTGTGTGTGTGTGTGTGTGTGTGTGCGTGCGCGCGCATGTGTGTGTGTGTTTTGTATATGTGTGTGTGTTTTAAATCTCTCACATTTCACATGCAGTTCATATTCTGAGGCTTTTGGGCTTTGAAGAACAGCTTATTCATAACGATATCTGAAGAGAGGAAAACTATCAAGAAAAATCTCTGTCTGTCTGTCTGTCTGTCTGTCTGTCTGTCTGTCTGTCTGTCTGTCTGTCTCTCTCTCCCCTATCTCTCCCCCCACTCTCTCTCTCTCTCTGTGTATGTGGTTGTGTGTGTGTGTGTGTGTGTACTTGTGCACTTATGCGTCTGAGTGAGACAGAGAGACAGACAAACAGAAAGGCCAAGAGACAGTCGCGGAGACAGACAGACAGATACAGAAACAAAAACAAAGAGATACTTAGAGATGCAAACAGGTCTTTGGGTTAAGGCACTTTCCCCACCAATTCTTCACCTTCTTCCAAGACTGATGGCTCTTGAAACAGAATACAAGTTAGATGCCAAAAGACCCACTTCTAACACGAGAGATAAGATAAAATTATACAGGTGAAATACCCGGACCTACTTCTCCATATAAAATACCTGATTTTCCCTCCTCAAGAGCTTTTGATCAGAAAGCAAAGATTAATGAATACACGGTACTGAAGTGACTGGGTTGCTAAATGAGAGTTGATGACCATGTCCTCTGATTCCATCACTTCCGTAGCGCGCAAGTTCAACATCACACGGTCAAGAACGCTAAACTTAGCGCGCCCCTTCCTTTTACGGAGTCTAATAAGTGTGGTCAGTTCCTGCTATAATTAGCACCAACTGGGGCCTGGGATGGAAGGGGATGGGATGGATAGCAGCTGAAGGTGGAGGAAACCGACAGCTGTATGAATTCATGCCGCTTCATCTTTCCAGCAATCTTCAAAACTCTCTTGCTCGTCTGAATAATAATATGTGGTAATTGAGTGTTTCAAACTAACGCTTTTATTTTTTTTGGCGGTGGAGGGAGGAAGGAAGGAAGGAAGGAAGGGAGGAAGGGATAAAGAAGCCCAAAAGCAAAAAAATAGAAATTTTAATGTATTCTCTTCCTTTCTGGAGGACTGCTTTGGAAAAACAGGAAACCATTAATGAAGAATTGAATGTGTGGAAACGGTAGTCGTTTTTCAGTCGAAATCATGAAAAGCTTTTGGGAGAGACAGACAGACAGACAGACATTCAGAGAGGGAGATAGAGACAGAGAGGGACAGACAGACAGACAGACAGACAGACAGAGACAGGATTAGTCGGAAAAGAAGGAGAAGAAGAAGACGAAGAAAAAGAAGAGGGAAGGAGGGAAGGAGAGAGAGATAGACAGAGAGGAAGAGAGGGAGAGAGAAAGAGAGCGGGAGAGAGGGAGAGAGAACGAGAGAGAGAGGGAAAAGAGAGAGAGAGAGAGAGAGGAGAGAGAGAGAGAGAGAGAGAGAGAGAGGAGAGAGAGAGAGAGAGAGAGAGAGAGAGAGAGAGAGAGAGAGAGCAAAATGATACGCACAAACCTCTGTGGCACTTTCTATCTTTTACTTCTCCAAGAAGGACATTATTCCAACAAAAGCACCTTACCTGCTACTGTGTGACAAGTTTACGCCCTCCAAATGAACACGAACCATTCCTAAACCCTTCCTGAACCATTCTCGTCCTTCGGATGAGACTATAAACCGAGGTCCCGTGTGCGAACGCATGCAGAACATCTTGCGCACACGTTAAATCCTGTTCCGCTTTTCGAAAGAGTAGGCCATTGTGTGCCGGTGGGAACGGATGACAAAATTTACAAAACCGCATACACACGGGGACTAGATGTAAAAAAAAGCACATGAGTGCTTATTTCATTATTCTCGATATAAATTTTTGTTTTTAAGTTATCTGAGTGCTTTGGTTTGTTGCTTTACAAGATTTAGCGCTATATAAATTCCATACATTATTATTATTATTATTATTATTATTATTATTATTATAATTATTATTATTATTATTATTATCATTATTATTATTATTATTATAAACGCTACTATTGCCCTGTTTCATTTGATTTAATTAAACAACCAAAGGGTGGGGTAGCCCAGTGGTTAGAGCCCTGTTCTTGTGACCTGATGCTTGGGATCAAAGCCACCACCGAGGTACCTGTTCAAGGGATATTTTACCCCCCACCCCACCCCCCTCCCCCTAGAGCCATGCAGTTAACAACATTACGACCGACTCTACTTTTCCCCCAAAAGTCCTACGGATGAGACTGTATACTGATGCTCTATAATATGAAAACGCATGGAAAATATCTTGCACACGTGTTCCGCCTATCGAAAGAGTTGGCTATTGTGTGCCAGTCAAGGTAAAGGAGTCCCATAACCTATAAGGTCGTAGGGGAGCGAGGCGTCAGAGACCTCACTTCTCTAGGGCCAGCGTATTGAGGGCGGCGCCCATCTCCTCTCCCTCGCTGCTTTACCTTCCCTGACCCTAAAGAGGGCAGGTACCCATTTACAGCTGGGTGAACTGGGGGAACTGCACTGAAGCCAAGGCGCGCAAACGGTCACCCATCCAAGTGGTAACCACGCTCGACGCTGCTTTACTTGGCTGGGGGAAAGCGAGTGCTCCGACCACTGAGCTATCCCGTCCCCTATGTGTGCCAGTAGGAACAGATAAAAACTTTTTTTTTAAACCCACATGGACACTGGTGTTGTGTTTAGACATCATTCCCCAAAGTCGGAATGCGGCTACCTTAATGGTGGGCAAAAAAAAACCCGGTTGCATATGCAAAATCTCACCATCGGTGAATCTCAAAGCTCTAAGCAACTAACGACAACAACAACAACAAAACCACAAAAACCCCAAAACGAAAGAAACCAGACGAAACATTCATGACCGGGTGTTCATGTCATGACTTTTGCTTAATAACTATCCTTTACGTTTGGTTTTCATGTTCACTTAACGCAGCTTCCACACCCCCCCCCCCACCCAACCCTCACACCCCCACCCCCTCCCTCTTGCACATTTTTTTGTGCATCTGTAATTCTCACTGTCATTGTTGTCTCTGACTTTCCTTGCCTATTCTTATCTGATCTTAAATCGCGTATCTAAATAGTAGTGTATTTCTTTCTTTCATTTTTTTTCTGCATTCTTCAATTGCAATTTTCACCTTGAACCATTTCTTTGCACAGAGTCATCAATGAAACTTGTAGACTGTGAATTCATACATACTTTATTTTGGGGGGAAAACACAATACACAACGAAAGCTAGAGGGCAGTCATGCAGACATACAGACAGATAGAGACAAATTGACAAGACTCTTGTATACCAGTTTGTCATTTTAAATCACTGTAACTTTCTCTCCCCCCCCCCTCTCTCTCTCTCTCTCTCTCTCTCTCTCTCTCTCTCTCTCTCTCTCTAGCTCTCTCTAGCTCGCTCTCTCTCTGTGTTTTCTGCAATGATGTCTACCACCCCCTTTTCCCCCCTGTTTTGTATAGTGGCCCAATTTTGTCATCTGTTCCCACCGGCACACAATGGCCTACTCTTTCGAAAAGCGCAGCAGGATTTAACGTGTGCGCAAGATGTTCTGC
>CM054144.1:45052530-45065030 GCA_028751875.1 Rapana venosa
CTCTCTCTCTCTCTCTCGCTCTCTCTATCTCTCTCTCTCTCTCTCACGCACACATACACTCCCTCCTCTCTACTTTCTCCCATCTCTTTTTCCCCCTGCCCCTTCACGAATTTACTGACTGATTTTCTCTTCCTCACTCTCAGTCGCTTTGCCCTCTCACCAACCCTCGAACCCTTCTCTGCACTGCACTTTAACTCATCCATCTCCTTTCATTTTCCCTGCAGTGCAAACCCAACTTTGACTTGACGCAACGACAGGAGCTGGAATGTCACATTCACGGTGCTGTCTGTCACTGACATCGCTCCACCGAATGGGAGAATAGCCTTTCATAAAGGGACACACAGAGGGCTAAGCCGACAGAAAGAAAGTAATAAGAGGTGATCGAACATACTTAACAAACACATGATTGTGGGTGGATTAACAGTGACACGTACAAAGAGACAGACCGATGTCATACACGTTTGCTAGCACATGCACACATGAGCGCACAAGCACGTAAGGACAAGAGTTACATGTTCCCTGGACTTAACATCAGTGCAAACTCCACCCTCAACCCCCCACCCTCCTCCCTCTCCCAAAAGTCCTTTTTGGATCAGACTATGAACCGAGTTACCGTGTGCGAACGCACGCAGAACATCTTGCGCAGACGTTAAAACATGTTCCGCTTTTCGTAAGAGTAGGCCATTGTGTGCCAGTGAGAACTTATGGAAAAACTTTACAAAACTGCATACACACGTGGACTAGACGTAAAAAAAACAAACCACATGGATGCTTATTCTAGTATCTTCGAAATAAATAAATAAATAATTTAAAAATAAAAGTATAGGCTGTTGACTGATTCGGGAAGTAGAGTAGACCGACCCTAAGTGGTGAGACAGAGACTCTGTAAGCATAGGAAGAATATCAAGCACTAACACGTCATCAAAACAAGGCTGCTGTATCAAATACCCCCTCCCCTCACCCCCCTCCCAACCCCCAACATCAACAACAACCAAAACAAAACAAAAACCAAATGGATAAAAATCCATATCACAAATCATATTCTTACTGAAAGTGTCCTACACAACCTCTGGATACGAATCCTTTCCAACAGATTCAGAGATTAAGGTCCTGAAAATGGCGTTAACATTCCGGAACTAGAGCTCTTTAGACAACGCTCTATGACCCCCCCTCCCCCCCCCCCCCCCCTTCCCTCAACCACCACCACCACCACCCTCCACCCTCTTACATCCCCGCCCTTCTCTCTTCTCAAAAACCCCAAATCATAGCTTATGATACAGAATACCTTAATTTGCTCAAAACCCTATCCTATATGTCAATATTTCTAGAGCTGATATACATTCGTAATAGACCCACGCATTACAAAGGGGGAAAACAAAAAATAGAATATTATTTTCTTCTAAAGTTCACTGTATTATTCATAAATGAGAGAGGGGATTAAGAATCACCGTGTGTTTACCCTTCTGGCAAGCCTATATGGATGTATGAAGGAAAGCTAGTATTCCATCATTTGCATGCTCACTAGATAATACATTCTAAGAACGATGGTCCCACGAGCTTGATGAACACGCGGGCTTGCCGAATAATGGGGGTCAGTGCTAGATAGGGTGACATGAGCATGGATAGTGATGGATACTGTATGTGCATCGTTATTTTACGTGAGCTCCTTCGTATGCTTCTCTTTGTGTGTGTGTGTGTGTGTGTGTGTGTGGTGTGTGTGTGTGTGGTGTGTGTGTGTGTGTGTGTGTGTGTTGTATGTGTGTGTGTGTGTGTGTGTGTGTGTGTTTGTGCGAGTGTGTGTTTGTGTGTTTGTGTGTGTTGTGTGTTTGTGTGTTTGTGTGTGTTGTATGGTTGTGCGAGTGTGTGTTTGTTTGTTTGTGTGTTTTGTATGTGTGTGTGTGTGAGTGTGTGTGTCTGCGTGCGCGCTTGCTTGCTTTGTGTTCTCTGTCTGTCTGTCTGTTTATGTTCCTCTGTCTGTCTATCTGTCTGTCTGTCTGTCTGTCTGTCTGTCTGTCTGTCTCTCTCTCTCTCTCTCTCTCTCTTTCTTTCTCTCTCTCTCTCTCTCTCTCTCTCTCTCTCTCTCTCTCTCTCTCTCTCTCTCCTCTCTCTCTCTCTCTTCTCTGTGTGTGTATGTGTGTGCGCGTGCGTGAGTACAAGCGCACGCTTGCGTGAGCGTATCGTGTATACACATGCATATGCGTTTATGCGTACGGCCGTTCACGCACACACAAATACCCACACCCAAACACACACACACACACACACACACACACACACACACACACACACACGCACATGCACACATCCGTCTAAAATCACTTAATGTGAATAGACGTTAAACTGAAGATATCACACACGCACACTCACACACGCACACCGACACACACACACCGACACACACACACACACACCGACACACACACACACACACCGACCCCCCCCCCCCCCCCCCACACACACACACACCGACACACACACACACACACACCGACACACACACACACACACACACACACACACACACACACACACACACCTCTGCACGTGCGTGCGCGCCTCTGTCAATCCCTCTGTCTGTTTATCTGCCCAAGTACTCGTAGAAACTCGCAGACAAATGTAGCGTCGGAAAGGACAAAGGAATAATAAATTGTTCTGTTTTCTTTTCAAACAAAACTATGACAGAGCCAAGTTATCGATTACCCCATCCAGAAAATCGTGATGGTCTACTTCCACTACAGAGAAAGTCAGATTTGTCAAAATTGTCCTTGGAAAGTTACACAATCAATAATAAAGTCAGATTTGTCAAAATGGCCTTGGAAAGTTACAGAATCAATAATAAAGTCACATTTGTCAAAATTGTCCTTGGAAAGTTACACAATGAATAATAAAGTCAGATTTGTCAAAATGGCCTTGGAAAGTTACACAATCAATAATAAAGTCACATTTGTCAAAATTGTCCTCGGAAAGTTACAGAATCAATAATAAAGTCAGATTTGTCAAAATGGCCTTGGAAAGTTACAGAATCAATAATAAAGTCAGATTTGTCAAAATGGCCTTGGAAAGTTACAGAATCAATAATAAAGTCAGATTTGTCAAAATGGCCTTGGAAAGTTACAGAATCAATAATAAAGTCACATTTGTCAAAACGGCCTTGGAAAGTTACAGAATCAATAATAAAGTCAGATTTGTCAAAATGGCCTTGGAAAGTTACACAATCAATAATAAAGTCAGATTTGTCAAAATTGGCCTTGGAAAGTTACAGAATCAATAATAAAGTCACATTTGTCAAAATTGTCCTTGGAAAGTTACACAATCAATAATAAAGTCAGATTTGTCAAAATGGCCTCGGAAAGTTACACAATCAATAATAAAGTCAGATTTGTCAAAATTGTCCTTGGAAAGTTACAGAATCAATAACAAAGTCTGCTTGTTAGCTTAGCGCTATCAAACTGTGCAGTTTGTAAAAACACAACAAAATTGTTCGCGAACGAGATTTTTTTTATAGTTTCAGATGGACGGCACTAATCCAGTGACGATGACATTCGTCTTTCCTTTAGTGTGTTTTTTTCCAACTGATTCACGGCAAAAACTGAAGATTTTTTTTTAAACCTGAAAAAATAAAAAAAAATGTTATGGAGTTGATTCTAAAGCAACGAACGGGTTTGATAACTAGCATTTAAAAAAAACCTTATGGACAGTTACAAAAGTTAGACAGTCAATAACTTCATTCCCATGACGCATTCACGCTACTGACACAGCGGCTGACTCCTACAAGCAGTTTATTGGTCGTTTCCCTGTATGCAGGGATGCCAGGGGTTTTTTTCAGTATAAATAGTATCCCCACTTTCTGAAAATCCTGTGCTGGAAATGTCCTATTTTCTATCACTCCCTTTGATGCTGCCTTCTCTCTCTCTCTCTCTCTCTCTCTCTCTCTCTCTCTCTCTCTCTCTCTCTCTCTCTCTCTCTCTCTCTCCTCTCTCTCCTCTCTCTCTCTCTCTCTCTCTCTCTCCCTCTCCCATCCCTCTCTCTCCCTCCCTCTCTCTCTCTCTCTCCCTCTCTCTCTCTCAGTCTCTCTCCTCCTCCCTCTCTCTCTCTCTCTCTCTCTCTCTCTCTCTCCCCTCTCTCTCTCTCTCTCTCTCTCTCTCTCTCTCTCTCTTCAGTCATAAATTGTTACTGACATCATCTTTTTTTGGTATGATTTGGCTATGTATATATTTTGTGTATTTTCTTCTTTAATCAGTCATAAATTATTATTTGTTTGTGCATTTGCTTTGCCGATAATATGAATGAACCCATTGTTCCATCCTAAGCCCAACAAATGTATTGTGGTCCAAGGCCAATGTACATTAAATCATTTCAGAGTTCAGAGTTCTCCCTCTCTTTCTCTCCTCTCTCTCTCTCTCTCTCTCTCTCTCTCTCTCTCTCTCTCTCCTCTCTCTCTCTCTCTCTCTCTCTCTCTCTCTCTGTCTGTCTGTCTCTCTCCCTGTATCTCTGTCTCTATGTCCCTATCTGTCTGCCGCTCGCTCTCATTTTCTGCCTACCCAGACCATTTTCGTGCCTTTTATCAAGGTAGGCCAAACTGACTTATTTTCTTTTCGTATGAACCTTTTCTAAGGATCTGCCTGAAGTCGGAATGTGTCAGCTGAGGCCATCGGACAGATCTCTTGCAGAGTTACAAGCACAGGGGAAGACCAGCCGCTAGACATTCTAACTAGTGCGAGGGAACGCAGAAGATTATCATCACTCTATGACAAGTTTGCAGTGACCTACGACACGCAGAAAGTAGGCTGAGAAGGCTTCAAGAAAGTAAAACAAAGCCAACAACAACAACATCAACAACAAAAACAACAACAAACCACACGAAACAAACATATCGTTGGTCTTAAGAAAATGCATCCAGAAAATTCAAAACACCACCACCACCACACTAGCTAAATAGTCAACAACAACCCCCCCCCTCCCCCCCCCCCCCCCCCCCCCCCGAAAAAAAGGGACAAACACGTACCCCCACTTTACGGTATTGAAGACGGGTACATAAAAATAATCGAGGTAACAATAACCTTTCTACCTTTCGTTGCCATTCGGTTCCGTACGGAAGGAAATTCAAATAGTCAACAACCAAAAAACGGGAACAAAAACGTCCTATCCACGTTTGGGTGTTGAACACGGGTACATAAAAAAATAATCGGGTAACAAGAACCTTTCTACCTTTGGTTGTCATTCGGTTCCTTAGGGAAGGAAATGGAATTGTTTAGAGGAGAAACTCAAAACACAAATGACCACAGAACCCAGTGAATGCACTTGTTCATCATGGTTAGGGGAACTGTTGAGTCGGAGTGACATCTCTACCCTTTGGCATTACAGAGTTTCGCGTGCTGGCACAGAGAGAGAGAGAGAGAGAGAGAGAGAGAGAGAGAGAGAGAGAGAGAGAGAGAGAGAGAGAGAGAGAGAGAGAGAGAGAGAGAGAGAGTAGAGAGAAGAGAAGAGAGAGTGAGAGAGAGAGTAGAGAGAGAGAGTAAGAGAGAGAGAGAGAGTAGAGAGAGAGAGAGAGAGAGAGAGAGAGAGAGAGAGAGAGAGGAGAGAGAGAGAGAGAGAGAGAGAGAGAGAGAGAGAGAGAGAAAGAGAGAGATGGATTCTACTTTATGGCAATATTGCCTCCCCTTCATAGGGTATCATATTAATTTAAAACAGTTCGATTGTTTTTTTTTTAATTATTATTTGAAATTGCTCTGAAGTCCAGATAAAAACGCGTATGTAATAGAAATAAAGTAACATTATATATATATATAATTGTAGACTTGCTGTCTACCTGTCTGAAAGAAGGTCAAGGTGGAACTGAATGACTGAGAAATAGATTGGTTTCGATTTCATAACTGATACAGGAAAAAGACACCGTTAAATTTTGAAACTGCTCGTTTGATAACAAGTTGTAAAACTATGGACAAAACCCCTGTAGCTGTGAGTTAGAAATTTCATATCCCTACGGGAATCACCCCCCCCCCCCCCTCCCCTCTCCCCCACTCCCCAAACTTCGAATCCTCCCAAGATTGGAAGAGATGTGTCGTCTATCTTCCCATGTATGTGACTTTGGACGAAGAGAGAGTCGTGTTAGGGGTAAGGAGAGAGTTAGGGTGAGGGCGGAATAGATATTTTTTTTGGTGGAGTAGTTTAAGGCAGGAATGTTTGGGGAGAGGGTGGGTAGGAGGCAAAGGTATTAATGTTTTTTATATCGAAATTAATGGGATAACCACTCGTGGGTTTTTTTTTAACATTTAGTCACTGTGGTATGCAGTTTTGCAATTTGTGTTATCCGTTCCCACCGTGCTTAATCCAAAATCCTCGAAATAAAAAACTAAATAAATAAGATTAAATAAAATATAATACAAATGCACTGTCCACCACCCATTTCCTACATAATTATGACCCCCCTCATGAAATCTCTTTTTCCTTGTCAACGCAACAACAGACACCCAATGGCAGTCCCTTTATTGATTGCTCTGTGAGAAAGTTGCAGCGACCTCACGCCGTATGTGGAAACTGGGTTGTGAAATGCTTCCACACACACACAAACACAAAGAATGAACAAGAACGTTCGTGTTAACACAGGTGTATATAAACAGCTCCGGGAATACAATATTTTTACCTTTTTATTATACAATTCAGATACTTTGGGGAAGGGGGGATGGAGAAGTTCGAAATATAAATTAATGCTCACAAAATGTCAAAGCACTTGTTAGTTGATACAGGTGTAAGCAGACTATAAGGTCAGAGTGACATTCTTATCAGAGAGGACACACGCACATACAGAGGAGGTAAAAGAGAGAGAGACAGAAGCACAGAGACAACACTTAGATGGTCCAAGCACTAGTTAGAGAGATAGATAAAGAGATGAACAAATAAATCGCAATAGAAAATATGTCAAGGAAAGAAAAACAAACAAGGCGGTAGTTAGGAAAGAGAATGGGAAGGAGAGAGAGATTTATTTATTTATTTTATTTATTTATTAATTCTTTCATATCGACGATAATGGAATAAGCACTTATGTGCTTTTTACATCCAGTCTCCGTGTGGATGCAATTTTGTAAATTTTGTCATCTGTTCTCACCGGCACACAATGGCCTACTCTGAGAGAGAGGAGAGAGAGAGAGAGAGAGAGAGGAGAGAGAGAGAGAGAGAGAGAGAGAAGAGAGAGGAGAGAGAGAGAGAGAGAGAGAGAGAGAATTCTTTTATTTCGAGGATAATGAATAAGCCCTCATGTGCAGTCCACACCCTTATCAGAGAGAGAGAGAGGAGAGAGAGAGAGAGAGAGAGAGAGAGAGAGAGAGAGAGAGAGAGGGGGGGGGGGGGTTGGAGAGAGAGTCACGGAAAAAGAGAGAAAGAGAATAGATTTAAAGAGAGGTATATGTGTGGGGTAAGGTGTGGGCAAATGATGATCGAAGCAACTATTTATTTACAAATAAAGAAGTCATCAAAATAAGACATCTAACCTGCCACTGAACAGCGTTCAAAAACAAAACGCCAACAACAACAACCATGATTTTACATTTGAATTATCAAGTACAACACTATGTCAGTCATGATGCATGACATTCTTGCTTTAGGGTATCAATGACTTACAGCAGAAGAAGATAAAGTCTCCTTTCTGTAAAAAAAAAAATCCGAACGGGAAAAAAAGTTTCAGATAGTCTTGAAATATGAAATCAATTTGAAGAAAAAACAGCAACTGGCACTAGAAGTAAAATGGTGAACTAGCCGCTCGCAATCTGACGACCCGGGTTCGATTCCCGTTCAAAGGGACATTTTCCTCTGGAGTTAATATTAGTGTAGACTCCACTCTCCCCCAAAGTCCTTCGGATGAGACTATAAACCGAGGTCCAGTGTGCGAACGCACGCAGAACATCTTGCGCACACGTTAAATCCTGTTCCGCTTTTCGTAAGAGTAGGCCATTGTGTGCCAGTGGGAACAGATGACAGAGTTCACAAATCCGCATACACACGGGGACTGGATGTAAAAAAAAGCAAATAAGTGTTTATTCCATTATCCTCGATATAAAAGAATAAAATAAATAAATAAATAAATAAATAAAAATCAATTTGAAGAAAATGCAACTGGCACTAGAAGTAAAATAGTGACTGGCCGCTCGCAGTAAGAATGAAAACTCACTTTTTTTTAAATCACCTACTCACTATACTTTTCTCTTCAGGAAACCCATGTTATCACCGAGCACAGCAACAAACCTCTTGTGCTGGATATTGATTATTGTGTATTGTAGTGTACATCGTACACCACTTTAAGCCACGGGAGATTTATCTACGTGACATTTGACGCTCTCCCCGGCAGAGAGCGCATCACCAGCAAGAACAGCGCCACCCAATTATTTGATTTCTTTGTCTGTCTGCATAAACATTTTTAAAATACATTTTCTTTCCTATTAAAGTGGCATTTTTTCTACAACATTTTGCAAGTGACAACTCTCTTGTCACCGTGGGTTCTTTTACGTGCACTAAATGAACATTTACACCCGGGACCTCGGTTTATCCTCTCATCCGAAAGACAAGCACCCAGACCACCGATCACAGTCTAGTGAATGAAGGGGGGGGGGGGTGGAGGAAGGAGCAAAAGTTTCGGGCACGAACTGGGATCGAACCACCACACGCTCGAAACCCGGGCTTTTCGGTTTCTAGGCAGGTGCGTGTTACCTCTAGACCCCCGATCCACCGATTAATCAGTGAGAAAGCTGCAATGACCTGCTCCACATAGAAACCGCGCCGTCAGTTTCTGGGCTTTATCACAGTTCTTGATTAAACCATTGATGCTGGGGGCAACAGCAAAGTGAGAGGCTGTATGACCAGTGGCTTTTTCACTCATGGAATTCCACTTTACAGCTTAGTCTTTAGCGATCGACTATGACTCTGACTAGGAGGCCTGACTCGCACAGTTATGTGCTGCAGCCCTGGGGGCTGGTTGGCCTTTGGAGAACATCTCCAACGCTGACTGTCTTTATGCCCACTTGGCCGAGAGAGTGGGGATGTACTGTGGGCAAGGCATCTTCACTATAATCAAATTTCTGCCCAGTTTCTAAAACAGCAGCTGCCTCCTCTGCTGTTTTGGAGGTCATCGTCGGACACGACGGACAACATACACATACACACATAGAAACCAGGTTCTGATCTCTTTCTCTCCTAGCCCCTCCCTCGAAAAGTCAACACACCTGATCTGCTTGGTGGACGCAAGTGCACAGAGATGGCCCAGGTAAATCATCGCGTCTCGCCAGTTTATTCTGTGCGCATTCTTGAAGGATAGAGATCAAGCTGAGATGTGTATAAATGATCGTCAAATGCCAACAGACGTCTTTATTGATACAAGGTGCTAGGGCAACTTTTGAGACAAGGGTGACATTTTGACATAATTTTGGCATTTCGAAAGATTTTGCAATGGGCGGAAAACGAGACCACAGATAGAGAGACAGACAAACAGACAGATAACGATAACGATATTTATTCAAGAAATCAATGGCCCCATCTGAAAAGGTATCAACATATACAAATTTGCTGTAACATTCATTGACATAATTTGAACACAGACAGAGAGACAGAGACAGAGAGACAGAAATGGTGACATAGACAGAGGTAGAGAGACAGAGAGAGACTGAGAGATACAGAGAGACAGACAGACAGACGGAGAGACAGACAGAGCGATACAGAGGTACTGAGAGAGAGACAGACAGAGAGAGACAGACAGAGATAGTGACAGAGAGAGACAGTGACAGAGAGAGACAGAGACTGAGAGATACAGAGAGACAGAGAAAAGAGAGACAGAGAGAGATAGCAAGTCAGAGAGAGAGAGACAAACAGATAGAGACAGAGGGAGAAAGAGATTAAAACAAATATATATTACATTCTTTCACATCAAGGGTAATGGAATAAGCACTTAAGTGCTTTTTTTTTACATCCAGTCCCCGTGTGTATGCGGTTTTGTTAATTTTGTCATCTGTTCCCACCGGCACACAATGGCCTACACTTCCGAAAAGCGGAACAGGATTTAACGTGTGCGCAAGATGTTCTGCGTGCGTTCGCACATGGGGCCTCGGTTTATAGTCTCGTCCGAAGGACTTTTTGGGGGGAGTGGAGTAGATAGGGCAATGAGCTGTGCAGAGGTGGTGCATGTGTGCAAAGGAGGGGTGGAGTATATTAGTACCTTGTGTTGAAATGCTCCTCATAAAACTAGGATTCTCTTTTACAGGGACAAAATGAGAAAAGACTGTCAACGATCTGCTTTTAAGTCGTCAAGGACATTAATAGCTAGCCTGAGAGAGAAAACGAACACACTGTCCTTGTAAAAAGGTGAATTCATTGTCCACCCCCCCACCCACCCCCCTTTCCAAAACACACTTTTACCCACCAACACAGCCACAAAAACACCTCCCATCCCACCCCCCACCCTCCTCGACCCACCTAGTGCCAGTTATTGATTTACTCCGTGAGAAAGTTGCAGCAACACGACCTACTCCACGTGGAAATCCAGTTGTAAAAAATGCTTCCAGAAAGTTTTAAAAAAAGAAGATTTTTTTTAAACATTCTGCTTGTTTACACCGGTACATCAAAGAAGTTCATGTCTTACTGTTATCGCTGAATGTTTGTACTGCAAGGAACAGTGCCGGGGGAAGAGAAGGCGAGGCAGGCCGAGGAAGAAATGGGCAGACAACATCACTGCATGGACCCGGGAAGAGATTCTTCACAACCCAGGCGCTTGCCCACAACCGCCGCAAATGGAGCCAACTGGTGCAACGTTCGTTACTGCAGTGCCCCTATGAACCCTGGAGGGTGTTATGGGAGCATATGAGATGAGATGAGATCTGTGGGTGAGGGAGGGAGGGAGGTCAAAGGAGACAGACAGACAGAGTGAGAAACAGACAGACAGACAGAGAGAGAGAGAGAGAGAGAGGAGAGAAGAGAGAGAGAGAGAGATGAGAGAGAGAGAGGAGAGAGAGGGAGGGCACACACAGATCGGGAGATAGAAAATGAGGAAATTGTAGAGGTGTGTGTGTGTATACGCGCGCGTGTGTGTTGTGTGTGTATGTGTGTGTGTGTGTTGTATGTGTTAGGGGGGCTTATCTTTCATACCTTTATGTTTGGATAAATAATAATAATAATAATAATAATAATAATAACAATAATAATAATAATAATAATAAATGGAATTTATATAGCGCTATATCTTGCAGAGACAAATCAAAGCGCTTGCACTCAACTCATTCTTACACAGTCATACAACCATTAGCAAGTAATAGTTCCATGGTAATAGTTGGATGAGCTGCAGAAAAAGAGCCAGCTCAACATTGTAGGGGATAAAGTGTCTTCTAAACGCTTTCTAAATCAATACAGCAATTTGAAACCTGGCCTGTACAGTAAAGAAAAAAGAAAAAACCCAAACAACTCTGCCCATGTAGGAATGTGATTTCACACACAACCACCCACTCTCTATGTAATTCTTCTCCTCATCAAACTCTTTCCTCCTGCCAACGCAGCAACAACAACAACAAAAACCCCACCTTATACCAGTTATTGATTTACTCCGTGAGAAAGTTACAGCGACACCACCTACTCCACGTGGAAACCAAGTTGGTAAAAATGCTTTCAGAAAGTTAAAAAATAAATAAATAAATAAAAGTCTGCTTGTTGACAGGGGTACATAAAAGCAGTTCATGTCAACACTGATATAATAATAATAATAATAATAATAATGTATGGAATTTATATAGCGCTGAATCTTGTAAAGCAACAAATCAAAGTGCTCAGATGACTTTTTTTTATGCGTGTGTATGTGGTTTTGAAAATTTTGTCATCTGTTCCCACCGGCACACAATGGCCTACTCTTTCGAACAGCGGAACAGGATTTAACGTGTGCGCAAGATGTTCTGCGTGCGTTCGCACACGGAACCTAGGTTTATAGTCTCATCCGAAGCACTTTGACATTCAGTTTGATTTTTTTTGGGGGGTGTCAAACTGGGAAGAAAGGGCGAGGCTGGGAATCGAACCCAGAACCTCACAGTTGATTTGTTGGGCACGCAAACGTCTTAACCATCCTGCCACCTTCCTTCACAGAGCGCTGCTTTTTTGTATGTGGAGCAGAAAGATCTGTGAGGGAGGGAGGAAAGGAGGGAGGGAGGGAGGAAAGGAGGGAGGGAGGGAGGAAAGGAGGGAGGCAGGGAGGGAGGGAAGGTTTTCAGGGTGTACAAGGAGGCCAGGACAGCCACACTGATGAGTGCAGTAGTAGTGTGCTGACTGTGCACACTGATGAAGGAGTGCAATAGGCAACTGGCCAGGGGAGTCGAGTCAGAGGTCCGGACTTTCTTACCTCTGGCATTTTGTAGGAAGGTTCTGTGATGGATGGATAAAACTGAGCATGAGATGAGAAGTAGGGAGAAGAGATGAGAGAGGATGAGAAGAGAGAGAGGAGAGAGAGAGAGAGAGAGAGAGAGAGAGAGAGGAAAAGAAGA
>CM054144.1:45070030-45097530 GCA_028751875.1 Rapana venosa
GGATGAGACGATAAACCGAGGTCCCGTGTGTTACACGTAATTATTTAGCGCACGTAAAAAAACCCACGGCAACAAGAGAGTTGTCCCTGGCAAAATTCTTAGAAAAAAGCCACTCTGATAGGAAAACAAATACAGCTGCAGAAAAAAAAATATAAAAAATTTTTTTTTAAAAAGGGTGAAAGGGTGGCGCAGCGCTAAGTGGCGACGCGTTCTCCCGCTCTCCCCGGGGAGAGCAGCCCGAATTTCACGGAGAGAAATCTGCCATGACTTAAAGTGGTATGAAATAAAATCTGAGCGCTTTGATTTGTTGCTTTACAAGATTCAGCGCTATATAAATTCCATACATTATTATTATTATTATTATTAAAAGTGGAATTTGCTTATGGGTGGGAGAGAGAGTCCTGTAAACCCTGCTGTTGTCTCATGTTCTCAGGATACTTTAGAAGCGGGTAATACTCACAATATATCACAGTATGGGGACGGGATAGCTCAGTGGTCGGAGGAGCACTCGCTTTCCCCCAGCCAAGTTAAGCAGCGTGGAGCGTGGTTACCAGTTGGATGGGTGACCGTTTGCGCGCCTTGGCTTCAGTACAGTTCCCCCAGTTCACCCATCTGTAATTGGGTACCTGCCCTCTTTAGGGTCAGGGAAGGTAAAGCAGCGAGGGAGAGGAGATGGGCGCCGCCCTCAATATGCTGGCCCTAGAGAAGTGAGGTCTCTGACGCCTCGCTCCCCTACGACCTTATAGGTTATGGGACTCCTTTACCTTTTTTTTTTTTAATACTCACAATAACTGTCATCGTTTACTTTCGTCAAAAGAGCTGCGAGTTCTTTATCTTAGTCGAACGCTCAGACAGAAACTATTGTTGTCTGTCATATGAAACGAAAATGCGTCACGCTGCCGTTTCTTTTAAAAGCGCCTGACCTGACAAGTCCCAGACCAAGTGCATCCAAAACTTCGGCGTTGGAGAGAATCGTTATCTTTCTAAGTCTTTCTTTTATCCCCGGAGTCGGAATGCGGCTACCTTCATGGTGGGCAACAACGGCCACACACGCAAAATGTCACCTTTGAGCTCTAGCCACGGGAAAAAACAAAAAACAAAAAACAAAAGAACAAAAATGTCTTTCTGGGGGAATAAAAAAAAAAAAGGTAGGAGAATTGACGGAGGCAGAAAACATACAAGAAGAAGGTGACGAGGGAAAAAAAACCCAGAACAAGGGAAAAAACAAAGAGAGGGATAGAAAAGAGGGAATTCCTAGCGCAGAAAGTAGGGACGCTATTTTATACTGAGAGATTCCCAAGCATCCCACGGGGGAAGGCTGCGAGTTAATAATAATGATAATAATAATGTATGGAATCTATATAGCGCTGGATGTTGTAAAGCAACAAATCAAAGCGCTCAGATGACTTTTTAAAAAAAATATTATAAAAAAAAATTATGCGTGTGTATGCGGCTTTTGTAAATTTTGTCATCTGTTCCCACCGGCACACAATGGCCTACTCTTTCGAACAGCGGAACAGGATTTAACGTGTGCGCAAGATGTTCTGCGTGCGTTCGCACACGGGGCCTCGGTTTAAAGTCTCATCCGAAGGACTTTGACATTCAGTTCGATTTTGTTGTCAAACTGGGAAGAAAGGGCGAGGCTGGGAATCGAACCCAGAACCTGACGGTGTACTTGTTGGCAGGCAAACGTCTTAACCATTCTGCCACCTTCCTTCCTTAACGCAGAACGAATCCGTTAACATTCAGAACCTTACCTTTACCTGTGTTCATAGCTGCTGAAGAATGAGGCAAGGGGTGAAGCCATTACAAGACAGCAACGAAATGTGCTAGACGATAAACATGGTGTATAGGAATGGTCTGGTCAAGTTGACATTGCTGGCGTCCTTGACCTTTTGGGTTTTTAACCAAAATCCTGAGGAACGCGCCAGAATGGAATAAACAGGAGGGGAGAGAGAAGAGAGAGAGAGAGAGAGAGAGAGAGAGAGAGAGAGAGAGAGAGAGAGAGAGAGAGAGAGAGACAGAGACAGAGACAGAGAGACAGAGACAGAGACAGAGAGAGGCAGAGACAAAAAGCGAGAGAGAGACAGAAACAGGGAGGGACAGAGAGAGACAGACGGACAGACAGAGACAGAGAAAGTGAGGCAGAAAAACCTGGGGGGAGAGAGAGAGAGAGAGAGAGAGAGAGAGAGAGAGAGAGAGAGAGAGAGAGAGAGAGAGAAGAGAGAGAGAGAGAGAGAGAGAGAGAGAGACAAACAGACAGACAGAGGCACAGAGAGAGAGGGGGGGAAATAGAGAATGTATGGCAGGAAATGAGACAAACAAAGAGAGACAGACAGACAGATAAGAAGACAAGACTCAACAACGAAAAGGTCACAATCAAGGAAACAAGACAGACAGACAGACAGACAAAGAGAATATTCCATCGCCAGACAACATGTCATGCTATGCCATGCCTTCACACATAAACAACTTGGGTTTTTTTTCTTTTCTCTTCTTTTTATTTTAAGCAGCTCTCTGATCAGCACTTTATAACCCTTTTCCACATTTAAAATGCAAAAGCTGCTTTGTCGTAAACAAACCTTTACACTTATCTAACATTAGTTCGCTCCGATCGGAAATCAAGCAAACTGATATAAACAAACAAAAATGTATAAATGAAGATAATTGGTTTTTAAAATACGTTTGAATCCTCGCGTAAACACCCGAAAGCATGTTTTCGTGGTTTTCATTTTCCTCCCATTAAGCTTGATAAATCCAAAATGGGGGGACGGGATAGGCTAGTGGTTAGAGTGATGCGCTCATAAGCTGCTGACTAGGGTTCGAATCTCGTTCAAGAGGATTTTATTTTCCTTTGGAGTTAACATCAACGCAGACTCCACTCTCCCCAAAAGTCCTTTGGATGAGACTATAAACCAAGATCCCGTGCGTGAACGCACGCAGAACATCTTGCACACACGTTGAAAAACCCGTTCTGCTTTTCGGAAGAGTAGGCCGTTATGTGCCGATGGGAACGGATGACAGATTTTACAAAACTGCATACACACGGGGGATTGGATGTAATGAAGCCCACGAATGCCTATTCCGTTATCCTCGAAATAAAAGAATAGAATAGACATGCAATGATATCCCTGAAGTCGGAATGCGGCTACCTTCATGGTAGGCACGAAAAAACGGTCGCACACACACATGTACCATATGTTGTTCTTTTTGTTGTGCGTTCCCCAGCTTAACACTCGACTATGGGGGGGTCACCCAGAATGTGCACTCTGACTCAAATCATCCCACCTGGGAATCACCGTGAGATTGAAATCGCAACACTGAATGAGAAGTTCGTGTGCGTGACTGTTTTTTAAGTACCTCACCATATAGGCAGCCATACTCCGACTTCAGAGGATTTTTTGGGGGGGTCTACTTATAAGGAGAGTGCAGGTTGTTGTGTTAAGAGCTTGTCATGGCTGAAGACAATCTCAACACACCATTTTACAACGTAACAACATTTCAAGCGTTAGGCCTTGTTCATTAGCTGACATCAATAACTGACACAGCTTTTGGCCTGGGCCAAATACGCGTATGAATCTCACCACCGGTGAATCTCTGAGGCCTAATTGGAGGAACGAACCAAAGAAATACATGATGATAAACAGTCTTTAAAGCTACCATGGCTGTAAAGTGATGGCTTTCTTTTCTTCGCTGCGTGTTAGTGTTGTTATGCCTAGCTGCTTATGGGAACTACTAGGGGGACGGGATAGTCTAGTGGTTACAACATTGCGCTCGCAATCTGACAACCCGGGCTCGATTCCCGTTCAAGGGGATATTTTCCCCTGAAGTTAACATCAGTGCAGACTCCACTCTCCCCAAAAGTCCTTCGGATGAGACTATAAACCGAGGCCCCGTGTGCGAAGGCACGCAGAACATCTTGCGCACACGTTAAATCCTGTTCCGCTTTTCGGAAGAGTAGGCCATTGTGTGCCGGTGGGAACAGATGACAGCATTCACAAAACCGCATACAGACGGGGACTGGGTGTAAAAAAAAGCGCATAAGTGCTTATTCCATTATACTCGATATAACAGAATTAAAAAAAAATAAAAATACTAGTGCGCACATTAATTTTATGAAGTGTTGTGGATATTGTTGGTCGCTGATGATCATGTTGCTGATGATGACGACGAGAAATCTGATAATGAGGAATGAGGGTGATGAGGGTGAGTGATGTGGACTTGTCGATAAAGATGAGGGAAGGAAAGAGCATTTTGATTTTATGCCCTCTCCCCTTCCCACCTAGTTACATGTGGGGTAAAGTCAACATTGTATAATTATTATGTCTATGCAGTTTGGTTTTTTTTTTTGAGAGAGAGAGAGAGAGAGAGAGAGAGAAGAGGGGAGGTAGGGACATAGAGAGAGAGTGAGAGTGGAAAAGGAGTGAGAGCGAGTGAGTGAGTGAGATTGAGAGGGGAAGGGACAGCGAGAGAGAGAACGGAGAAACAGCCCGAGAAAGGAGAGACAGAGTGAGAGGGAAAGGGGGATAGATAAAGAGTGAGAGTGAGAGGGGGAAGAGACAGAGAGACAGAGAGAGAGAGAGGTGAGAGAGAGAGACAGACGGACAGACAGAGAGTCAGAAAAGCGGACGGACGGACGGACAGACAACGGACAGACACTGGCTAACAGATAAAGACAGACAAAGGAAACAAAAATCGGGATGGGAAGACAACTTAGGATCGATGGACCTGATTACACAGCACACTGATTAATAAACACCAACAACAGATGAAGAGAGAGAGAGGGCGGGAGAGAGACAGAGACAGAGAGAGACAGAGAGAGACAGAGAGAGAGAGAGATGGAGGGAGAGAGACAGACAGAGAGAGAAAGAGAGAGACAGAGAAAGAGAGAGACAGGGGAGAGACAGAAAAGAGAGATGGAGGGGAGAGACAGAGAGAGAAAGAGAGAGACAGAGAGAGACGAGGGGGGGGGGTAAGGGAGAGACAGAGAGAGACAGAGAGAGACAGAGAGAGACAGAGAGATACGGGGGGGGGAGAGACACAAAGAGAGAGAAAAGAGAGAGGGGGGGGGCGAGAGACAGAGAGAGAGAAGAGGGAGAGAGATAGAGAGAGGGAGAGAGACACAGAGATACAAACAGTGACAGAGACAGAGAGGGAGAAAGAGAGAGAGAGAGAGGGGGAGAGACAGACAGAGACAGAGAGAGACGCGGGGAGGGGAGACACAAAGAGACAAAGAGAGAGAGAGAAAGAGAGAGTGGGGAGTGCGAGAGACACAGAGAGAGAGAAGAGGAGAGAGAGAGAGGGAGAGAGGAGAGGGAGGGAGAGAGAGAGGGAGGGAGAGAGGAGGGAGAGAGACAGAGAGAGAGACAGAGACAGAGAGGAAGGGAGAGAGAGAGAGAGGGAGGGGGAGATACGAGGAGAGAGAGAAGAAGAAGAGGGGGAGGGAGAGAGACACAGAGAGAAGGAGCGAGAGAGATAGAGAGGGGAGAGAGACACAGAGAGATACTAACAGAGACAGAGACAGAGAGGCAGAGAGAGAAGAGACAGAGAGGAAGAGAAGAGAGAAGTGAGATAGGGAAGCGAGAGAGAGAGAGTGTTTGTGTGAGAGGGGGAAGGGAGGAGAGAGTGAGAGGGAGAAAGAAGAGAGAGAGAGAGAGAGGGGAGGAGACAGACAGGCGGACAGACAGACAGAGGACGGACAAACAGACAGGCAGACAGAGGTAACAGATAAAGACAGACAAAGGAACAAAAAACGGGATGAGGAAGAACTAGGGATCGATGGACCTGAAGACACAGCACACTGATTATAAACAACACACAGATGAAGAAAGAGAGAGAGAGAGGGGAGAGAGAGACAGAGACAGAGAGAGAAAGAGAGAGGAGAGATGGAGGAGAGAGAAAAGAGAGAGACAGAGAGAGACGGAGGAGGGGGGGTGAGAGCGGAGACAGAGAGAGACAGAGAGGATAGGGAGAGAGAGAGACGGAGGGAGAGAGAGGAGGGAGAGAGAGAGAAAGAGAGAAAGAGAGAGGGGAGGGAGAGAGAGACACGAGAGAGAGGAGGGAGAGAGATAGAGGGAGGGAGAGAGACACAGAGAGATACAGAGAGAGACAGAGACAAGAGGCAAGGAGAGAGAAAGAGAGGAGAGAAGAGAGGAGGGAGAGAGAGAGAGAGAGAGAAACAGAGAGGAAGGAGAGAGAGAGAGAGGAGAGAGACGAGAGACAGAGGAGAAGAGAAGCAAACGCGTACTATATCAAAGCGAAAACGAAGGAAACACAAATTCATACAAAGCGACAACAACATGGTAACAACACCACCATCTACAACAGTAACAGCAAACACCAACAACAACGACAAAACATGGATGCGAAATAGCATCAATACATCACACTACCACGACCACCATCACGACCACCACCACAACCACCGCCACCACCCCCCACACCACCACCACCACAACCACCACCACCACCACCACCACCACCACCACCACACCACCACCAACCACCACCACTACCACCACAACCGACCACCGCCACCACCACGACGAACAGCAGCAGCAACATTACAAGAGTAAGAGACGACGAACGACACGACAACGACCACCACTACAACCATCACCACCACCACCAGCCACCACAACAATCACCACAACAATCACCACCACTACCACCACCACAACCAGACACGACAACAATCACCACCACCACCACCACCACAACACCACAATCGACCACCACCACCACCACCACCACCACCACCTCAACCAGCCACAACAACAATCACCACCACCACCACCACCATCACCACCACCATCACCACCGCAGACACCACAACGATCACTAACAGAAGCAACAGCAACATTACAAGAGTAAAACACGACGACAACGACGACGACCACCCCTACAACCATCAACCACCCATCACCACCACCACACCACCACCACGACCGCCATTATGACGATGGCCACTAACAACCGACCACCACCACCACCATCACGACCACAGCCACACCACCCACCACCATCACCACCACACCACCACCACCACCACCACCACCACCACCATCACCACCACCACGACCGCCATTATGACGATGACCACTAACAACCGACCACCCACCACCACCACCACACCACCACCACCACCACCACAACCACCACCGCCTCCACCAGCACCACGACCGCCATTATGAAAATGACCACTACAACAGACCACCACCACCACCACCACCGCCACCACCACCACCAATCACACCCCCACCACCACCACACCACCACCACCACCACCACCATCACCGCCACCCCACCACCACCATCACGCACCACCACCACCATCACCGCCACCACCACCACCATCACCACCACCACCATCACCACCACCACAACCGACCACCACCACACCACAGCCACCATCACGATCACTAACAGCAGCAGCAGAATTACAAGAGTAACAGACGACAACAACAACGACGACCATCACTACAACCACTACCACCCCACAGCCACCACCAACCACCACCCCTCCACCGCACACACCACACCACCACCACCACAGCCACCACCACCATCACCACCACACCACCCACCATCACCACAACAACCCACCACCAAAATACAACCGACCATCACCACCACGTCCACCGACGACGACCACAACCACCACCATCACCACCACAACCCACCACCACCACCAACAACAACACACAGCAGCAGCAGGCAGCAGCAGCATTACAAGAGTAAGAGACGACAACGACAACGACCACCCCTACAACCATCACCACCATCACCACCACAGCCACCACCACCACCATCACCACCATCACCACCACCATCACAGCAGCAGCAGCAGTAGCAGCAGCAGCATTACAAGAGTAAGGGACAACGCACTAAGGGAAACAAAGACAGCAGCGCTGCATCAGACAAGCCCCATGCATTTTTCATGGCACTGATTAGGGCGACTTTGCAGGAGCTTTTTATTTTATTTTTTTTAAAGGCTAGGGCCCCCCAGCTTTCCCTTTCCCCTCTTCTCTTTCACGCATAGAGCGTCATCTTTATTTCTTTTTCTGGAATTTTTGTGTTTTGTTGTTGTTGTGTTGTTGTTGGTGGTGTTGGTGGTGGTGGTGGTGGTGTGGTGGTGGTGTTTGTATTTCTATACGGTGATGAAGAGAGAGGGTGAGCGAGAGGGAGGGAGGGGGGAGACAGGAAAGGGGAAGAATGGGGAGAGAGAGTGGTAGGGAGAAGAGAGGGGGGGGAGTGAGAGGGAGAGAGAGCCAGATCGCAAACGTTTGTGTGTGATGTGGTTTGTTGTGTGTGTGTGTGTGTGTGTGTGTGTGTGTGTGTGTGTGTGTGTGTGTGTGTGTGTGTGTGTGATATAGACAGAAAGTGTCAGGACAGAGAGACAGAGAGAGAGAGAGAGAGAGAGAGAGAGAGAGAGAGAGAGAGACAGACAGACAGACAGACAGACAGATACAGACAGAGACAAACACAATCGCAATTTTCTTGAGAGAGACATATTTACAGAGAGACACAGAGAGAGAGACATGCAGAGACATAAGCGGATATATATGCTTTATTAAAAACAAAGCATGGCTCCGTATTAAGGAGTAGGTAAACATGCTTTTTTTCAATATTGCACTACACCAAAAGATACATACATAACATAATCTCATAGAAAAAGATACCTCTGGATAAAGAATGCAGCATAAAAAAATGTTGCGAGATGGATGCTTATATCCAAAGTTAAATTTCATATTTTAAGTTCCTGTCTATGTTTAGCTCGAAATAAGGTTTTGGATAAGGAGCACTGCAGAAACGATATGTTCTAAGGATGCTACTAGACTAAATATGGCCAGACCGTCTATCAATCAATCTTTGATGGAGTTCATTCGCTGATATCACAAACGCTTTTGTATGACAGTTCACTTCTAAAACCTATGTTTAAAGCAGTGAGGAAACACAAACAGGTCTTTAATACTCAGTTTTGCATATCTTAAATGCCTACATCCTGTGGCATATTATACGCTGTGGACATGCTTTTTTTAAAACAATGAACAACAATGCCTAATACATTCTTGCAAATGGAAGAGCGGTTTGTTTCAGGCTAAGTCATTTTGGTAACTGTATGTATCTATATATATATATATGTGTTTATAACATATTCACATTACAGAGCAGTTCCACAGCACTCTCACATCTCTGAACCACCTTGTGTTCTTCATTACAGGTGGAAGTCAAAATCAATCATGTTTTTGGCAAACAACAGAAGAGTTAATCTTGGGCATGCTCATTTTATTTCAGTGTATGCGGACACGGAATACTGTTTGTCGAAAATGTAATTCTTGAGTATTTTCAAATAATGACAATATACATGCCAGTATTACTTATATAATCTCTCTCAGTTACGTTATTATTCATTGAGAGAGAGAGAGAGAGAGAGAGAGAGAGAGAGAGAGAGAGAGAGAGAGAGAGAGAGAGAGAGAGGAGAGAGAGAGGAGAGAGAGAGACAGACAGACAGACAGACAGAAGAGACAGAAGACAGACAGACAGAGACAGAAAGACAGACAGACAGACAGAGACAGAGAGATATTCGTTAAACACGTGCCACAACTCAAAAGAGATAAGACCTCGACAGTCGTAGAATGCATACACTTAAACCACGCGAGCTCAACTATCTTTCTCCTCACCACTCCTCCACTCACAAACACTCCCCCCCCCCCACTTCACCCACCCCCACCCCGCACACACCCCCATATAAATTCACACCCGTACTTACAATCCCAAAATCAGTAAATCCAAATCACACCAAAAACGAAGTAATCATATCCACAGAAAAAAAAGTTTTGCACCACACCACATGGCACCACACCACACCACACCACAACCTTGAAGCGCCTTGTAGAAGACAGGAAATCGTCTGCCGACACACGCAGCACACACCGCAGACAGACACACAAGGTCGCTATTGGCTGGGGGGACTGACTGGGACGCTTTAGCACGTGCCGTTCCATGTGCACGTGCCACTTGCTCTGTCCTTTTAGTGACAGCACACTGTCGTGACTGCCTCTACCAGAGTGAGCGCCGAGTCGTTAAAACGGGCAGGGATGGATTGCGCGCGCGTGTGTGTGTGTGTGTGTGTGTGTACGTGTGGGGTGGGGGGAGGAGGGGGAAGACCAATGGAGTGAAAAATGAGGGTAAGGTAAGGAGTAGGTTGGGGGTTATTTGTGCATGTGTGAAACGAATATAATCATGTTGTACAGACCAGTCTCGAATGCTGTTTTGTTAGTCAATAAGAAATAATAAAGACTGCCATAACTTGAGAACGGAAAAGAAGGAGATATCTTAAACCTGTGTTTCTTCATTGTTTTATTGGTTTAACAATAAATTGTTTGATTGACTTCATACATGTTTTATCATAGTTTTAGTGACTTCACACGTGGCTGACTGATCAATGATTGATTCATTTCTACACTCTTCCATGGATTTGCATTCAGATTTTGTTGTGACTAAAATCTATGCAATATTATAAAACGCTTTTTTTTCTCTAACATAATTACGTGTCAATAGACTGTACGAGTAAATATCGTACATCATAAAGTTGATTTTCTTTCATGGCTCCAAATGCTCACCAAACCTCTCTCTAGCTTTAAAAACCTTCATCAAAATATGAACTGAACATTGTCCTATACCCCTTTTTAAAAATAACTTCTTGCAGACCGTCTAATATCACTAAAAATGAACAGACGTAAAATTGAAGTCAACAACAACAACAACAACAACAACAACTTCTTCTTGCAGTCTTTGACAGCACACTGGCACCCGCGTTCTATTTCTTCTCCCCGCACGCGACTCATGTTGCTATATGTGGTCACTCAGCGGCTTCCTAGGGCTCTATGAGGCGGATTGGTCGGCGTTCTGTGTGACAATGGCTTGTCCCCCTGGTCATTAGCCGCCACTGGTCAGACAGACAAAAGTTCATGTGTCCTTTTTTTTTTTCTTCAGAGGAAGTCCACAATCACGGCAAGGTTGACCTTGTGTTTGGGAAGGATGGAGGAGAGGGAGGGGTGGGGATGGAGAGGGAGGGGGTGGAGATGGGGAGGGAGGTGAGGTTGAAGGTTGGGGGAGGGGTGGGGGTGGGATGGGAATGGTATGCAGGAGAAGGGGTAAACAGGTTCATGTTAAAATTTCTTCAATACGTTCTGTTGCTCTCGTTGTTGTTGTTGTTGTTGTTGTTGCTGTTGTTGTTGTTGCGCGTTTCCCAGCTTAACATACCGGGGGTCACCCAAAATGTGCCCTCTGACTCACTCATAATCCCACCTGGGATTCACTGCGAGATTGAAAGTGCACACTACTGAATGAGAAGTTTGCGTGTATGACTGTTTTTAAAAGAACCTCGCCATATAGGCTGCCATACTCCGACTTCAGAGGATTTTTTTTCTCCATTATAAGTAATTAAAAAGTTGTTATTGATTATTGCTTCTGACATATTTCTATTCTCTCAATGGAGTCCCAGCCCCCTCACCTCCTCCTCCTCACCACCACCACCACCACCACCATCACCATCACCACCACCACCACCACCACCAAAACAGCCCCCCTAAAACCATCAACAACGAACCATCCAAACAAACAAAGAACGTCACAACAACATCTGGTCAACTGTGCTGTCACAAGAAAGCGATGACTTCCACCACTGCACACATTCCTTTGTATCGCTACCATCATCGGAAAAGCCTAACGACACCCCCCCCCCCCCCCACTTCCCCTCCTCCCCCTACCACCCCCCCCCTCCCACCGCCCCGCCCCCTCCCCCATCCACCATCCATCCTCCTCAGTTCCTCCATCCTCTGTTATCCTTCCCATCGCTAGTGTTATCCTCCCCCCAACAGCGGGGGGAGGGGGACTCTCTCGCACCCTCCCCCCTGCCTCACCATGCTTCATCCCATCCCGGCCTTAAGTAAGCAGCGACGCATTTTCTCGTTCGATCTTTGTCTTCTTTCTTCTTCTGCTGCTTCTGCTTCTGCTGCTGCTGCTGCTTCTGCTTCTGCTTCTGCTGCTGCTGCTTCTTCTTCTTCTTCTTCTTCTCCTTCTCCTCCTTCTTCTTCTTCTTCTTTCTTCTTCTTCTTCTTCTTCTTCTTCTTCTTCTTCTTCTTCTTCTTCTTCTCTGCTGCTGCTGCTGTGTGCTGCTGTGCTGCTTCTTCTTTATCTTCTTCTTCTTCTTCTTCTTCTTCTTCTTCTTCTTCTGCTTCTTCTTCTTCTTCTTCTTCTTCTTCTTCTTCTTCTTCTTCTTCTTCTTCTTCTTCTGCTTCTTCTTCTGCTTCTGCTTCTTCTGCTTCTGCTTCTTCTGCTTCTTCTTCTGCTGCTTCTTCTTCTTCCTCTCCTCCTTCTCCTCCTCCTCCTCCTCCTCCTCCCCCTCCTTCTTCTTCTTCTTCTTCTTCTTCTTCTTCTTCTTCTTCTTCTTCTTCTTTCTTATCATTATCTTCTTATCATTATCTTCTTCTTCTGCTGCTGCTGCTGCTGCTGCTGTTTCTTGTTCTTGTTCTTGTTCATCTTCTTCTCCTCCTCCTCCTCTTCTTCTTCGTCGTCTTCTTCTTCTTCTTCCTCCTCTTCTTCTCCTCCTCCTCCTCTTCCTACTTCTTCTCCTTCTTCTTCTTCATCTTCATCATCTTCTTCTTCCTCCTCCTCCTCCTCCTCCACCTTCTCCTCTTCTCCTCCTCCTTCTTCTTCTCCTTCTTCATCTTCAACTTCTTCTTCTTCCTCCTCCTCCTCCACCTCCTCTTCTTCTCCTCCTCCTCCTCTTCCTACTTATTCTCTTTCTTCTTCTTCATCTTCATCATCTTCCTCCTCCTCCTCCTCCTCTTCCTTCTTCTTCTTCTTCTTCTTCTTCTTCTTCTTCTTCTTCTTCTTCTTCTTCTTCTTCTTCTTCTTCTTCTTCTCAGACACCAACTATTGTTGTCTGTTGTCATAGGAGTGAAAATGCGTTGCGCTGCAGTTAAGCGCCTGACAAGTCAGGCCCAGCTGGATCCGACTTCGGTATGGGAGAGAATTGTAAGACTTGTAACCAACATCCCCTCACCCCTTCCCTTCAGGATCTAGTGGCAGGAAATAAAGATACTAGCTACTAGCTTGTGCTTGCAATGCCGAGATTATAATCATCATGTCATTTTAAATTTGTTCCATGCTTACTGGATGAAGAAACCCTATTTAAACCAAGCAAACATGCGCTTTCGACTGGGAATCGAACCAGCGATCTCTCGTTTTCTAGACGCCTGTATCATCACTGGGACCACTGATTCACAGGGTTCCTTTTCCCACCCTCACCCTCTGCTTAACTTTGTCCTGCCTCCCCTCCCCCCCCCCCCCCCCAACTCCTGCCACTCATCCCCACTACCACCACCCTGTCTTTTTTTAGCGGTGAAGATCGATATCAGTTCGATAGCGTGGCGGGGGCCCATGCAGGGTGTCCTGCGACTCCTTGTCAGGAAATTAAACTGTGTAACCCAATCATAGCCATTATCTATAACCTTTTCCGAACCCCAGCACCATCCCTCCCCCCCTCCCTCTCTCTCTCATGATGCTTCTCTCCTCTGTTTTGGCTGCCTTGGTCAATCTGACATGTTTCTTTGTCTGTGTTTCTGTCTGTTATTTGGGGTGGGGTTTTTTGGTTTGTTTCTAAGTCTTTCTCTTTTTCTGACCATTTAATTTTACTTTTTTTTGGAAAAGTTTTATTTCTTTTACATCGAGGATAATGGAATGAGCACTTATGTGCTTTTTTTTCCGTCCACTCCCTGTATGTATGCGGTTTTTGTAAATTCTGTCATCTGTTCCCACCGGCACACAATGAACTACTCTTACGAAAGGTGGAACAGGATTTAACGTGTGCGCAAGATGTTCTGCGTACCTTCGCACACGAGGCCTCGGTTTATAGTCTCATCCGAAGGACTTTTGGGGAGAGTGAAGTCTGCACTGATGTTAACACCAGGGCAAAATATCCCCTTGAACGGGAATCAAACCCAGGTCGTCAGATTGCGAGCGCAATGTTCTGACCATCAGGCTATCCCGTCCCCGTGAACTTTCGTTTTTTATTTCTCCCTCTCCTCTCTTCTTATCCGTTTCTAATCTACTCTACCTCTGTTTTCTGTCTGTTTCTGTTATATTCTTACTCCATCTGTATCTTTCGCAATGTCTGTCTGTCTGTCTTGAGTCTGTCTGCCTTGCCTGCCTGCCTGCCTGCCTGCCTGTCTGTCTGTCTCTCCTTCTCATCCTGTTTCTTCCTCCCCTATCTCCCCCCTCTATGTGTGTCTCTAGGTTCTAACCCATGTCCAGACGGTTAAGCAGGCAACAAACCACCCTTTTTAACCCTTGCCAGTGGGTATTACCCACCGATCAAACCTTAGACATCCTTTATCTAAGGTTAGTTTATTTATGAATCACTTTTTCAGCCACACAGAACGTTTGGAACGTGTACAAGGTGTGCAGGTCGGTGTATGCCCCGAGGCTTCAATCCCCATTCACGTGGCACCCACTCTCTCACAGACAAGGTGACCTGTAGCTTTGTTCTGATCTCTGATTGGCTGGAGGATGCGAGCTGGCCGTGTGTGCCCGATCCAAATAGAACACGATCTTTCTTGATTGGGATGAAGCTGATCCCACAAGCTGTGTGTGCCGTACGTTTACATGGATAGACCACCCATTTTGGCAACCCTTTTACCCTGACTGGCCCGCCGTACAGTTTGAGAGGCTAGTCTGTCACCTGCTTAACTGGTTTAAAAAAAATATTGTTATTAATATTTTATTCTTGTATATCGAGGATAATGGAATAAGCACTTATGTGCTTTTTTACACCCAGTCCCCGTGTGTATGCAGTTTTGTAAATTCTGCCATCTGTTTCCACCGGCACACAATGACCTACTCTTACGAAAAGCGGAATAGGATTTTAACATGTGCACAAGATGTTCTGCATGCGTTCACACAGGCCTTGGTTTATAGTCTTATCCGAAGGACTTTTGGGGAGAGTGGAGTCTGCACTGATGTTAACTCCAGGGGAAAATATCCTCTTGAATGAGAATCAAACCCGGGTTGTCAGATTGCGAGCGCAATGTTCTAACTACTAGGCTATCCTGACAGAAGCATGTCTCCATTGATAATTCTGTCTGAGGAGGTACTAGTTCTACTTTCTGATAGTTCTTTAGATAAGACTAGGCTATAAACCAAGGACCCACGTGCAAAACGCACACAGGGCATCTTAAACGTAGTAGAATATACAATTTACTAAGTAGCAGTGTAGGATAGCTATTGCAAGTGAGATGGATGACCCGAGCATAACCCAGCATCACTAGGCTACCTGAAGATGTACTAGGATATACAATTTTTTCACGCATTTAGATTAGCGCAAAATCGAAGATGTTTACTTGTTTACCTTATTTCATAAAATGTTCCTTCCATGTCATTTAGAAGGGGGAAAACCCAACGACTGTAAAAGGGGAAACAAAATCTAAAGCATTTTGCTCATTAAATTGCGCTAAAAAACATACTGCCAAAACCACCCATGAAAACCTCACTGTTAGAAATTTCCGCTCATCTTGAGGATGTTTAGTAAATTTTCGATATAAGTGACATCTTTGGTAGTATATATTAATTTTTCAACAGTGAAACATGTACATACCTTTTGTTTCATAAAAAAAAACCAAAAATTACACACACAAACTCTACACTTCTACACTAAACAGCATTCAACATATTCAACGGACTAGGAGGAGAAAAAAAACGTCGATATTGCCAGTGACGTCATACCTCAACGGACTTCAAGAGAGACGAACATAATACATACAACACCCCATCTGGAGGGTCAATGTTTTTAAAACAAGCTTCCGCCTCCTGCACCATCCTCAACCCTGCTCTCTTTGTGTGTCACTAGGCCAGCAACCACCACAATCGAAATCTGGAGAGATAGAGAAAAGAAATTAAGAGAGAGGGAGAGAGACAGAGAGAGAGAAAGAGAGAGAGAGAAAGAGAGAGAGAGAGAGACAGAGAGAGAGACAGAAAGAGAGACAGACAGAGAGAGAGAGACAGAGAGAGAGAGAGAGTGACAGAGGAGAGAGAGAGAGAGAGAGAGAGAGAGAGAGAGAGAAGAGAGAGAGAGAGAGAGAGAAGAGAGAGAGAGAGAGAGAGAGAGAGAGAGCAGGCTGGAAACAGAGTAAGGAAGTGCGCAAAGGAAGGGACAGGACAAAATATATAAAGAAAAAAAGAAGAGGAAAAAATTTAGAAGAGGAAAGGAGAGGAATCTCAGAGCAGAAAGTGGTGTGTGTGTGTGTGTGTGTGTGTGTGTGTGTTGTGTGTGTGCGTGTGTGTGTGTGTGTGTGTGTGAGTGTGTGTGTGTGTGTGTGTGCTGATTGTCTTTCTGTGTATGTGTGTGTGTGTGTGTGTGTGTGTGTGTGTGCTGACTGTCTTACTGTGTGTGCGTGTGTTTTGAAACTGCCTTTCTCTGTGTGTGTTTAAAATGTCTTGCTGTGTGTATGTGTGTGTGTGTCTGTGTCTGTCTGTGTGTCTGTGTGTGTGTGTGCTAGCTGTCTTGCTGTGTGTGTGTACGTGTGTTTTGAAACTGCCTTTCTCTGTGTGTGTTTAAAATGTCTTTCTGTGTGTGGTGTGTGTGTGTGTGTGTGTGTGTGTGTGTGTGTGTGTGTGTGTGTGTGTGTGTGTGTGTGTGTGTGTGTATGTGTGTGTGTGCTGACTGTCTTGTTGTGTGTGTGTGCGTGCGTTTTGAAACTGCCTTGCTCTGTGTGTGTTTAAAATGTCTTGCTGTGTGTGCGCGTGCGTGTTTCTTGTGTGTGTGTGTGTGTGTGTGTGTGTGTGTGTGTGTGTGTGTGTGTGTGTGTGTGCGTGCGCGTGTGTGTTCTGGAAACTGCCCTGCTGTTATTGTAGCAAGCTGATCGATTCACAACAGCAGTCCACATGCTTTGTCTGTTCCCTATTGTCCCTCTTGAGATTTGTTTTGCTTGTTTGTTTGTTTTGGTTTGTTTTGTTTTCCTTGAAAGGTTTGTTTGTTTGTTTGTTTTCTCTGTGTGGTTTCTTTATGTCTTTTTGTTTTTCTTTCTTTCGTGCTTTTCTTACTTTCGTTTTTCTGTCTTTATTATTTTATTTTCTGTTCTTTCTTTCTGTTTCTTTTCTTTTCTTTCTTTCGTTCTGTCTTTCTTTCTTTCTTTGTTCTTTAGGTCTTTCTTTCTTTCTTTCTTTCGATCTTTCTTTCTTTAATTCCTCCTTTCTTTCTTTCTTCCGTTCTCTCCTCTTTCTATCATACTTTCATTCATTCATTCATTCATTCATTCGTTCGTTGTTTTGTTCATTTATTTCTTTTCTGTGATTTGTTCTTTTTTGTTTGTGTCTGCTTATGTTTGCTTTCTTTCTCCCTTTCTTTGCTTCTTTCTTTCTCTTTCTTTCTTCATTCTCATTTCATTCCTTTACTACTCCTACAAAATTTCTGCCTTGATTTTGAGGGGTTTTGTTCTTCTCACCCTTCTTTTCTCTGTCCGCTTTTTAATGTCCTTACTTGATTTTGTTTCTTTGTGGATTATTTCTTTTGTCTTTTTTTTCTTTCTATCGTTTATATTTTTCCATCGTTTGGTTTAGATTTCTCACTTTGCCTCTGCCTTAATCTCATTCTTGTCTCCGGCATCATTTCTTAGTTTAAATCTCTCTATCTTCTCTATTAATGGATTTACAGGGACCATATCATACAAAAGTCTTGATTAATTGTTTCTCTCCACAAATAGTACACATAGGGGTAGAAGAAGCACGCGTGCTTGCTAGAGATGGCAGAAGTGTGAAGGAGGACGACAGGGAAGGAAAAGAGCAAAAGGCAAAGGACAGATAATTATAAACAATCCACAGCAATATGGTCTGATTATGTTCTGATGAATTTCCAGACAGAGAGGGAGGGAGGGAGGGGGAGAGAGAGAGAGAGAGAGAGAGAGAGAGAAGAGAGAGAGAGAGGAGAGAGAGAAGAGAAGAGAGAGAGATGAAGAGGAAGAGATGAGAGAGAGAGAAGAAGAAGAGAAGAGAGAGTGAGAAATCGACCAATCACTGACAAACCGACAGACAGACTGACCGACAGACAGAGAGAAGACAGAGAAGAGACAGACAGACAGAGAAGCAGTGAGACACAAAGACCCACAGAAAGAGTAAAATAGATGAGATGCAGACGCAGAGAAAGCCAGAGGCAGGGAAAAAAGAGAGAGACGAAAGGGGAAGGGAGAGACAGACAGACAGACAGAGACAGCGACAGAGACAGAGACAGACAGACAGACAGACAGACAGACAACAGAGAACATCAATCTGACAAAAAGAGTGAAATGTATGACAGGTAGACACAAAGAAAAAGCCAGATTCAAGAAAAAGAGACAGACAGACAGACACAGAGAGACAGACAGCAGACAATAGGACAGAGAGCAGAGAAAAAAATCAAGAAGAGAGGACAGACAACAGACAAAGACAGAAAACAGAAATAAACAGAGGAGAGGACTGTCAAAGGAAAAGAAACAAGTTTGTAAAAAAGTGAAAAAGAATCAAGGAGAAGAGAGACAGAGGAAGAAGACAGAAGTAAAGGGATATCTGATTTCTGGCCTCAAAGAGCAGATGAACAAAAATACAAATGAAGAAGACCTATCCACACACAAGACAAATGAAAGAAAAAACAAAAGAAGAAAGAAGAAGAAGAAGAAGAAGAAGAAAGAAGAAGAAAGAGAAAAGAAAGAATAACACCAGAAACAGAAGGAAGAAGGAAGAAGAAAGAATGATTTAGAGATGAGAAGAAGAAGAATTGAAGAGAAGAGAAGAAGAAGAAGAAGAAGAAGAAGAAGAAAAAGAAGAAGAAGAAGAAGAAGTAGAAGAAGAAGAAGAGAAAGAATCAAATTCACCCAGTACCCACAGAAGGAATTGACAGCTGTGATGGGACTTTTTCTATTTTTTTCATTTTCTTTCGTGGTTTGTGTCTGTTGCCTTTTTTTCCTATAAATTTTTCGTTTCCTCTTTTTTATCACCCCACAATGAATTAATGAAGAGCCCTACTCCACCGGGGCTGTGCCATTCTGACTCACTTCACCAGTCCCTCCCTGTGTCCTGTGGGCAAGTTTTGCCCTCCCACATAGAGCAGGGTGACAGGAATTGCAGGGTGATATGGTCACAGAGTAAACACACTGCTCCACTTCACTGACTGAAATGGTGGTGGCGTTGGCTTTTGCACTGACTAAGTGCTTTCCTGTGTCCTTTGCTTGTAGGTGAACTGGAGCAGGCAGCTGTGTAAGCTGAGAGAACAGTATGCCATTTGTTTTCTTTTGTTTAGTTTTTCTGTCTAGACAAGTTTGTCTGTTTGTCTGTCTGTCTGTTTGTCTGTCTTTGTTTTATTTGGCTACTTACTTGGTCTTTATTCTTTCCTTGAACCTCTCTTTTATCACCTTCTTTCTTACTGTTTTTTTTCTACTCGTTTCCCCCTGTTTATTCCCTCTTTCATTTCAGTGTCTTTGTTTCCTGATTTCTAACTTGGTTTTTGTGTTTGCATTCTTCTTTCATGTTGGAGTTAACCCCCCAAAAATCGGACTCATAGCTTGCAGTTTGCTACAGCCAGACCTGGCAAAATCAATACAGGATACTCTTTATCAACAATGCCAGACTTTTATCAGTTTGATCCAGACAGTTGTTGAAAAACTGACATATCTACCATTAGGGAAAAAACACAAGAACTTTCCCTTCATACCAAGTTGTTCTTGCATTCGTCTCCATGTGTCTTTACTTTCTGAAATGCAAACCAATTTTTACAAACAATAAATTACCCAAACCCACAATAGAGGTATCACTCTGTCAGACTGTATCATTCTGACTCAATTTAATATCCCCTTCCTCTGTCCCATGGGCAAGTGTTGCCCTTACATATGGAGTAAGCTGACAGAAACTGCATACAATAAAATTATAATATGCTCACGGAATACACACACTGCTCTATTTCACAGATTGAAATGAAGTAGTGTTTGCTGTGCACTGACTGAGTGCTTTCTTGTGTTGCTTGCTTGTACGTGAATTGAAATGAACTTGTGTGTAGGCTGAGAAAGCAGTGTACAATTTGTTTTCTTTTGTTTATTTTCTGTCTGGTCATTTCTGTCTGTTTTACTGCTCTCTTTCTTTCTTTGGTTATTTACTTGGCATTTTATTTCCTTCCTTCTACCTTTTTTTTATTTCCTTCTTTCTTCCTGATGTTTCTTTTCCTGTTTATTCCCTCTCTCTTTTCCTTTTAGTCTTTTCCACTGATTTATACCTTTTTCCCTGTTTACATTTTTTCTTTCATTTTTCGAGTTTACACGAAAAGGTCTGACTCACAGCTTACAGTTTGCTATAGCCTGACCTAGCAACTACAGCCAAAGATATTGTTCATCAACAATACCAAACCTTTACCCATCTTTACTCAGACAGTTATCAAAAACTGACATATCTACCAGTAAGGAAAAAAAACAAACTCGTCCTTTCATACCGACTCATTTGTACATTTCTCTCCATGTGTCTTTCTTTTGTGAAAAGCAAATCAACCATTAAAAAAAAGCACCCAAATGCACTGTCCTCAGAGACGTATCCCTCTGTCAGACTGTGTCATTCTCACTCAATTACCAGCCCCTCCCTCTGTCCCATGGGCAAGTGTAGCCCTCACACATGGAACAGGGTGTCAGAAACTGTAGTATAATATGCTCACGGAATACACACACTGCTCTATTTCACAGCCTGCAATGAAGTAGTGTTTGCTGTGCACTGACTTAGTGCTTTCTTGTGTCTGCTTGCTTGTACATGAACTGAAATGAACTTGTGTGTAAGCTGAGAAAGCAATTTATAATTTTTTCTTTATCTTTCTTTTCTAGTCTACCATTTTTGTTCATTCTTGCTTATTCCTTTTCTTTTTTTTTCTGTTTCCCTTTCCTGTTGTTCAATGTTTCTTTTTTCTAAGCTTTGTTGGCTTATTCCGTTTTTATCATTTTTTCTTCTTTCTCTCTGTATGACTATTTCATAACAAAAAACTAGTTTCTTTTTTTTTTACTGATTTAATTTCTTATAGTCTATTATTTTTTTATCGTTCAATCATTTTTCTTGCTTTAGTTTGTTTTTGAAGTGCTCAGCAAAAAAGTCTGGTCAAAAGCTGGATCCTTTTTCACAGTGTAATCTTAGTAATTCCAGTTTAGGTCAATATCTATGGCTAAGATCTTTCCTTTTCAACCTGTTTAAATTTGAAATGTTTGCATCAATAGGAACAATACAGCTTTAATCTGTTTGACTTATTCATTTTACATTCTCAAACAACTGTTTTTTCTCCCTACGATTGACAAACAAATGGGAAAAAAACAAAAAACTTTATCCTACAGAAAGAAACATCAATTTGTTACTCTGTGTCATTGTGAATCAATTCATCAAACCCTCTCTTCCTATTCCATGGGGAAATGTTGGCTTCACCCTAACAGTAACAACTGCACTATAGTCTGCTTACTGTGTAAAGATATTGCTTCATTCACACTGACTGAAAAGTAGTATTTGTTTTCCCTTACTATCCTGAATGTGTCCTTGTGTCCTTTGGCTTTACACAAACTGATATCTGGAGTTGCATGTGAGCGTAGGCAGCGATCTATAACCCAAGTATTTGTTCATCGTTTCTTTCTTTTTTCTTTCATTTTTTTGTGTTCCCTGGCTAGAGGTCCAAGGTCTACTAAGAGTGAGATTGTGCGTATGTGACTGGTTTTGCCCATGATTAAGGTAGCTGCATCCCAACTTTGGGAATTTCATCTCTTCCAATTTGAGGTTCAAGCAAAAGATCCATAGCTACCAAAAAAAACCTAGTTGTTCTTGTAGTTTTATTTATTGAGATCATCAAGCGTCTTTGAAGTACTATTATATTTTACTCTCGCTTGATAATTGCTTGTTGTGTATGGCACCACCAATAGCAAAGATCATATTTATTGGGATTGATCTCCCATGCAATTCTAACTTGCATTAACGTTCACTTCATCTTCAAACTCAAATAGTTACCAATCCCGATAGATGTCAAACACTGTCAATCTGAAAAAAGACACTGACTATAATTATAAATGACACATTACTGTTAACATACTACTCCGTAGAGAAAATAGAATCAGACAATGCTGAGGATGCTATTCATTCCACAACGTTTATTATGCCCATACTACAAAAGAGGATACGAAATAATTATTTCAGACTATTATTTGACAAAATTCATATTAAATGCTGTATTGGCAAATTAAACTGCAGAATAGGTATCCCCTGCCAATCCAAACATTTGCATTTTTATAACCTGGCTTCAAAAGCAAAATGGTACACGCAAAATGGAATTTAGTGAGTTAAGAGACGAAAAAAAGCTGATAGAGTTTCTTTCAAAGGCGTAACAATGGACTAAGGAAGTAAAATCAGAGACAGACAGACCGACAGGCAGGCAGGCAGACAGACAGACAGACAGACAGACAGAGAGAGAGAGAAGAGAGAGAGAGAGAGAGAGGAGAGAGAGAGAAAGAGAGAGGAGAGAGAGAGAGAGAGAGAGAGAGAGGAGAGAGTGAGAGAGAAGACAGAAACAAAGAGAGTAAAAGAAAGAGGAAATTTGTAGAAGGGATACTAATAATGCTGAAAGAGCCCCTGACACCTCAATAGAGATTTTTACATTTTGTTAGCATATGAAAATATTACATTTTTGAAAAAAATAAAGCATTTTAGTTTTCCCCTGGATTTATTTCAGTTGTGTGCATATGTTTTGTCTTTCTTTCCTATTGTCTTTCTGTACGTAGAAAGGTTTGAGAAAAAACAAACAAACAAAGTAACTTCCAAATTCATTGTCCGCAGAGAGGTATCACTTTGTCAGGCTGTGTCATTCTGACTCAGTTTACCAGCCCCCTTGTCTGTCCCACGGGAAAATGCCGCCCTCTCCATGCAGCAAGGTGACAGTAACTGCATTACACTCCACTCACAGAAGAAACACACTGCCTGCTAAATGTGTGAAAAAAAAGAGAACAAGTAGCATGTTGTTATGTTTCTGTTTTGTCCTTTCTTTTCCCCAGGAACCTGGTGGGTTTTAAGTTTTTGTTGTTGTTGTTGTTAGAACTTGCTCTAAAACAGAACTTTGTTTAAGTAGGTTTAAATAACATTTCTTTGCTTATTTCTTTCTTTCTTTTGTTGATTTTTTTCCCTGTCGTTATTATATTTTTGTTTCTTTCTGTCACTCCTGTCATCCTTCGAAGATTGGTTGTTTTTTTTGTATATTAGAAACATTATTTTCTGACAAGTGGAGATAAATACAACATCTACTTGCATCTTTGTGGTTTTAATTGTTTTTTGTTTGTTTTTTTACACCTCAGTATCTGTAAGGCATTTGTTTTCCTGTACCACTATTTTGTTCAACAAGGTGGTTTTTTTCTTTCCGTTTCGTGTTTTCATTATTTTCTTTCATTTTTTTCTCTTTTTTTAAACTTTCTTTTATGTTCATGATTAGTTAGCTCTATATATGCTCAAGCTTAATTATGAAGTTGTGTTATTTCTGTGTAACCAATTGATTGATAGATCAATCGTGAGTCAAACTGTATGGCCATATATAAGCTTCATTTCTCGATTTATTTCACTCATCAGCACATTTTCGCTTCTATCCAAAGCTTCCTCAGGCTGTTGATGTTGTTGTTAGAACTTGCTCTAAAACAGAACTTTTTTATGTGGGTTTATTAAGCCTGAAGAAGCTTCGGATAGAAGCGAAAATTTGCTGATGAGTGAAATAAAAGGAGAAATAAAGCTGAACACGGTTGTGCTGTTGTTTTTTATTGCTGTTTTACTGTTTTACCGCAACTGTGTGCTTGGAGGGAATGGTGCCCAGCAGAATTGTATATTTTTAACAAGACATATATACATATATATATATATATCTCTCTCTCTCTCAATTTACATTCCCCCCAGGAGCTATGTACTTTTTTTTTCGTACTTAACCATGAGACATTTCGTTTTACGTCTTCACAAATTTTATCTCCTGACAGTGCCAGCCCCTCGTGAGTTATGTGCGCCTGTATAAAAGCAATATCAATTTCCTCAAACGTGTAAAAGCTTTCTGGGGAATGGACAGTAAAGTCCGGGATAGTTCCCCTCCATCACTCACACCCTTTCACCGGGGAGGATGTTCGGCAGACCCGCCTGCAAGCCTGAAATTCCATATCTTAATCTCTCACATATAACGTTTTGGGTTCAGATGTTCTCCCTGATTTGTTATCTTCGACGCGCTCCCTCCTCCAACATGCACTTTCCATTTTGCACTTCTTATTGTCCCATAAATAACCGCTGGAACTGACAAACAAACATGGGCCGTAACTCTCGCGATGACTGATAGGGCCAGGGAGTGATTTCCCTTGCAAAGGTGGGGACACAAAGACAATGAAATCGCCAAACAGTCCGCGACTGTCCTCTGTCGCCATGTTTGGTTATACCCAGTGCACGAAGGATTTTTTTCGTTTTGTTATGAAGCCTTGTCTCTCCTGTTACAGATCGATTCGTGGACGGACTTGCAACAAGTCCGAACCTAACATTCCGCGATAGAACTTCTTTCTTTTTTTTTTGTCTTTATAGCAGCCCATTTTGCTGATCCATGGTCGATAAGTGTCTGTGTGTGTGTGAAATGGGCCAGTGGGCGGGATATTTCCTGCATGCCGTGTTTTCTAACTCTATGGATTACATACGCATGTTTACTACCATGGCATGCTTGTCTTCTAAGAATATGTTTTGGCAATTTCTTCCCGTGAACTTACTTGTGTTTCCGACTCCCCACGCACTCTTGTATTCATTACTAGTATTGTTGTTTTGTTCTGTGTATTGTTGATCAATATATCTATCAATATTGTTTTGAGGAGGAAGGGATATTTTGTTGGGGCATTTATCCCTTCGTTCCTTGGCTAGAGCTCTGAAATTCACCACTAGCTCAGTATCTCCAGCTCCGTTTGTCTGACTGTAAGTGACTTTCGCTCTCTCTCTCTCTCTCTCTCTTCTCCTCTCTCCTCCCTCTCTCTCTCTCTCTCCTCTCTCTCAAACACACACACACATATACACACACGCGCACGCTCGCGCGAACACGCGTGCACACACCCACACACGCGTGCACACACACTCACATACACACTCACTCACAGCCTGTGTATCTGTGTGTGTGTGTGTGTGTCTGTGTGTCTGTGTGTCTGTCTATGTGTCTGTGTGTCTGTCTCTGTGTATGTGTGTATGTCTGTCTCACTCTCTCATACACACACGTACTCGCGTGCGCACGTGCGCACGCATCCACACACACACGCGCGCGCGCGCGCACACACACACACACACATATACACCCACATCCTTCGGATTAGACTATGAACCAAGGCCCTGTGTGCAACGCACGCAGAACATCTTGCGCACACGTTAAATCCTGTTCCGCTTTTCGGAAGAGTAGGCCAGTGTGTACCGGTGGGAACAGATGACAGAATATACAAAACCGCATACACACGGGGGCTGGATGTAAAAAAGCACATAAGTGCTTATTCCACTATCCTCGATATAAAAGAATAAAATAATAAAAATTTAAAAAATAAACACACGGTCTGTTGTCTGTGTGTCTGTCTGCCTGTGTGTCTGTCTGTTGTCTGTCTGTCTGTCTGCCTGTCTGTCTGTCTTTCTGTCTCTCTGTCTCTCTGTGTCTCTATCTCTCTCTTTCTCACCCAAAACTCACACCACCATTCATTCCTTCATTCTACGCCCCCACCCCACCCCCACCCCCACAAATCCACACCTTCCTCCCCCCAAAAAAAATCCATCATTACATATCCACTAGATACCGCCAAAGGTTCAAACTACCACTTCTAGACCAAAGTCATTAACCATCCTTTCCGTCTCACCCTCTTCGCTATCTTGTCCATGTAAGATTGTTTGATACCAGCGCCAACGCAAAACTAGTTTCATGAAAGAGCTTTCCCCTAGAATCAAACTGATAACAGAGTTGGACAATTCCAATGTAGAAGATATTTCGCTTCAGCAGAGGAGAAAATCCTTCTGTCTAGGCATGGCGAGTTCCATGCTGTTGATCTCACCGCATTCAAACATTTACAGTGGACTCTAAACCTGATTGGATTTCCTCGTTTCTAATCAATCAACCCCCGAAAACGGGGTTGTGGTCTTGTGGTAGCTTTTATAGATAAAGGGAAAAGACAGGACAGTAAGCAATGCAGCCGTTTTTTGCTTTTTCTTTCTTTCTTCCTTTCAACATGCAAATGCAGCAAAAAAAAAGAAATGGTTGGGCGAGTCATGGTTGAACTTGTTCAATCAATGGCAGTGGATAGATGGTTATGATAGTACTTTATTTTTTTGCTTTTTGTTAAATTTAATCAGGGATAAAGTTGATGTGCTTTTGGATAAGTGTGTTGTTAATACAAGAGGACGAAAAGTTCGTATTTCTTGAAAAGAAAAGGAAAATTAACAATGGTCAAAGATAAACTGATGGTCAAACATATTCATGTCTTGGAACAGGTTAATAAAATATCTTTTTTGTTTTTCAAAAAGATTCTTTTGTTTCTTTTTCTGTGATGATTTGGCTTAGGTTTTTTTCAAAAGATTTACTCTATTTCTTTCTCTATCTCTGTGTCTGTCTGTCTGTTTGCCTATTTGTCTGTCTGTCTCTCTCTCTCTCACAGAGAGAGAGACTGCAATCTTTGAGCATGTCTGTTACTTTTGAGTTCGTGACCGATGGATTTAAGCATTCTGCTCAACATTTTTGCTCATTCATAATTGATGGTCCGATGTCTTGTCAAGTGGATCAGAGTTTGGGAGAAAGAGAAAAAAAAAAGTCCACTCTTTTCTGCTTTCCTTTTGTTTTGTGGCTTTTTGTTGTTGTCGTCATGGCCAATGTTGTTATTGTTATTGTTATTGTTATTGTGGTCAGGCAAAAGAAAGGTGGTGAATCACTTTTACAATGTATGTCTGTCTGCCTGGCTATTTGCTTATACACTTGCTTCATGCTTGAGTACATAAATGATTGTGCCACAGTGGCTGTTGGTGTGTGTATGTGTGTGTGTGTGTGTGTTCGATTTTATTTTCAGTCTCTTCAACAACAAAAAAGTGATATCAAACACATATAAAAATTGGCGGGCTGAGGAGGGGGAGTTCTGGGAGTGGGGTATGGGGTTAATGTACTAAATCTACACAAAACAGAAAAATGTAAATATAAACAATTCTTGAGTACAGAATAGTACAAACCCCATTTTCTAACATAATCTAACGAATGAACAATAAAACTATGTGTAACCATAACCAATATAATAATGATAGTGCGTGTGTGCGTGCGTGCGTACGTGCGTGCGTACGTGCGTGCCTCTGTGTGTGTGTGTGTGTGTGTGTGTGTGTGTGTGTGTGTGTGTGTGTGTGTGTGTGTGTGTGTGTGTGTGTGTGTGTGTGTGTGTGTGTGGATTGTATATGTGTATGTG
>CM054144.1:45100030-45130030 GCA_028751875.1 Rapana venosa
TCTCTTAATTTCAAGAATTAATGTTGGATTTATATGGTTAAGTTCACTACACACTATTCCCTTTTTCTGTTGCATACCACGCATTTCCTATTTTGATTTTGATGTTGCCTCCCTAAAATAACATTGACTTGAAAAAACAAAACAAAACACAGATTCTAACTCTACTGATAATTAGTAGAGCCGAGATAAAACATTTATTTCTGTTTCTGGTCAGGTTGTTTATACAGAGATGATAAAATGTTCCACCAAAGTGACCCAGCAGCAATGCAGGGCCCCACTGGCTGGTAGCCCCACGGCGGCCTGATAGTGATAGGGCTCCCTGTGGAATTCCGACCCTGAGGATGAGACATAACAAATCTGGGTATGGCTGTGGCGGGGAGATTGGAATGAACGACGTGGGAACTGCAGGACGGGGGACGTCACAGAAGATAAGGCAGCAAACAAAAAAAAAAAAAACCCCAAAAAGAGATGATAAAATGTTGGACGCAGTCTTGGCAGGCCTTGCCAACACGTTTGAGCATTCCCTACTGTCAACCCCCTCTCCCCCCCCCCCCCCCCCCCACACACAACACACCTTCACTCTCCCCGTACTGTCTATGCTCTGCCTTCTTGGTCCATTCTTCAACCCCCCCCTCTCCACCCCCCACCCCCCACCCCCCACCCCGTCCCGACGAAAGACTCGAAAGATAACAAGGCCCTTCCACGCCCAAAGACAGATGGATGCACTGGGCCTGACTTGACATGCAACGTGACGCATTTTCGCTCATATGGCAGACAACAAAAGTTGCTAAGCTGTCTGGGCGTTCGACGACGACGACGACGACGACGATGAGGAAGAAGAATATCACTCACAGTGCAGGCTTTTGGTGACGTTCCAAAGTCAAAGTCAAAGTTTTATTTTAATAATAATAATAATAATAATAATAATAATGTATGGAATTTATATAGCGCTGAATCTTGTAAAGCAACAAATCAAAGCGCTCAGATTTCATTTCATACCACTTTAAGTCACGGCAGATTTCTCTCCGTGAAATTCGGGCTGCTCTCCCCGGGGAGAGCGGGAGAGCGCGTCGCCATAAGCGCAGCGCCACCCATTTTTGTTTCTTTTTCATGTCTGCAACTGTATTTGTTTCAGATGGTACATTGAATAAGCAGTCCATTTGCTGTTTTTCATCGAGCCATCTATCTAAAGAAATAAGAGAGAGAAAAAAAAGACCTGTGTGTAGGGTGGTTCTAAGACGAGCAGAAAAAAGGTGAGGGGTATGTACACCAGGACATAAAACCACGGTCCAGGCCAATATCTTTGCCCATCCATAATTGATGGGCGTCTGTGGCGAAATGGATCAGGGCTGAGAGAAAGAGAAGAGAGAAAATAGTTTATTTCATTTTCTCTTTATTTTGGGGCTTTTGTTCGATGTTCTAGCTGTTGGTCATAGAAAGGCAAACTGGTGAAAATATGGATGTGTGTGTGTATATCTATATCTATAACTATCTCTCTCTCTCTCTCTCTCTCTCTCTCTCTCTCTCTCTCTCTCTCTCTCTCTCTCTCTCTCTCTCTCTTATATATATATATATATATATATATATATATATGGTGTGTGTGTGTGTGTGTGTATGTATATATATATATATATATATATATATATATATATATATATATATATATATATTAAACTATTACTTGCTATTGGTTACATGACTGTGTAAGGATGAGTTGAGTGCAAGCGATTTGATTTGTCTGTGCAAGATACAGCGCTATATAAATTCCATTTATTATTATTAATATTAATAATAATAATAATAATAATATTATTATTATTATATCTTGTCTGTATTTATCTATTCGCTTGCAGCATTCTTGCAACATATGATCACGCTTTTGTACGTGTGGGATTAAGCGTGTACACAGTGTGTGTGTGTGTGTGTGTGTGTGTGTGTGTGTTTCTTTTAAGTTTACTTGAAACTATTAGCTCTGATTATTAAGGATAGTCCCTTATCAGGGCAAAGGCCGGATAAAAACAAAACAACAACAACTATGTCCATGCTTATCTGTAACTTTTGTGAAATAAAGATTATCAATCAATCAGTCAATCATTCAATCAATCTCTCTCAAGTTCACAAACTAATGGTACACTTAAGTACACTACCAGTTCTTCAGTTTTTTGACCAACACACATTTTCCATCTTACTTTTTTTCTTCTGTCCTCTAAACAACAGCTCAATGACAACCAGAAACACACGTGTTCTTTAATCATTCATTCTTTCATTTCGAGAATAATACAATACGCCCTCATCGGCTTTTCGACATCCAGTTCCCGTGTCTATGCATTTTTTTGGTGGTAAACTTTGTCATCCTTTCCCACCGGCTCACAATGACCTACCCTTCCGAAAAGCGGATCAGGTTTTTAACGCATAAGATGTTCTACGTGTGTTCGCACACGGGACCTCGGTATATTATCTCATCCGAAGGACTTTGGGGGGGGGGGGGGGGGGGGGGGGGGGGGGGGGGGGGGGGAGGGAGTCGGTACTGATGTTAACTCTAGAGGAAACAAATCCTCTTGAACGAGATTCGAACCCGGGTCAGCAGATCACGAGCGTAATGCACATCACTCCAACCACCAGGCTGTCCAGCCTTTACCCTTGACCAGTGGAGCCAAAAGAACGATTTTCTCCGGACGCTGCACTGATGATGAAGCACAGACGGTAGTACAATGGCTGTGCACACAGGTCACGGTTGAGCTTGCCAACACGTTTCACCACTCACAGTGAACATGCAGGCTTATTTCTTTATTTCTTTATTTATTTGTTTATTTATTTTATTTTATTTTTATTTTTTATTTATTTATTTTTTATATTACTTTCCGTCAGGGCAGATTTCGTCTGCGTGAAATTCGGGCTGCTCTCCCCTCGGGGGAAGAGCGCGTCGCCACAAGAGCAGCGCCACCCATGATTCTGTTTTCTATTTTCCTGTCTGCAACTGCATTTTTTTTCAAAGTTTTTTAAAAATGATTTTTTGTTTACATTGCACAGTTGTAGAGATACAACACATATAAACAATTTTGGAGAGAGAGAGAGAGGGGGGGAGAGAGAGAGAGGAGGGGAGAGAGAGAGAGAGAGAAGAGAGAGAGAGAGAGAGAGAGAGAGAGAGAGAGAGAGAGAGAGAGAGCGAGAGCGAGAGAGAGAGCCTGTCAGGTAGGCAGACAGACCGACAGAGAGAAAGAGACAGTATCTGCAACGGTATTTGTTTCCCTGTTAGAGTGGCCTTTTTTCTACAGAATTTTGCCAAGGACAACTCTCTTTTCGCCTAGGGTTCTTTTACGTGCGCTAAATAACTTTGTGTAAAACACGGGACCTCGGTTTATTGTCTCATCCGAAAGACTAGCACCCAGACCACATGGTCTGATGAATGGGGAGTTGAGAGAGGGTGGGAAGTTTCGGGCCCAAACAGGGTTCGAACCACCGCACACTTCCGACCCGGAATTCAGAGAACGATTCAGGCCTGGATATCTCTCTCTCTCTCTCTCTCTCTCTCTCTCTCTCTCTCTCTCTCTCTCCTATTATATATATAATATATATATATATATATATATATATATATATATATATATATATATATATATATATATGGCAACAGGAAAAACAAAATTGTGAACGGTACACCAGGACATAAACCGCGTTCCAGCTCAACAGATTTTTGCCCATCCATAATTGATGGGTGTCTGTGTGAAATGGATCAGAGTTGAGAGAAGAAGAAGAAGAAGAAAAACAATGCCATCCGCTGCATTCTTCTTTTCCTTCTTTGCTTTTGGCCTTTTACCTTGATGGTTTGGTTGTGGTCAGAAAAAAAAACTGAAAATAGAAAGCTGTAACAGATCTGTCTGCCTGGTTGTCTGGCTGCAAACGGTTTGCTTCCTAGTAGAGTGCTTGAGTGCATGATTATGGGCTCATATCTGTTCGTGTGTATGTGTGTGGGTGGGTGTGGGTGTGTGGGTGTGTGTGTGTGTGTGTATGTGTGTTTTTTATGATTTTATTATTATTTTTTTTATTCTTTTATTTCGAAGAGAATGGACTAAGCACTCGTGTGCTTTTTTTTTCATCCAGTCCCCGTGTGTATGCAGTTTTGTAAATTTGTCATCCGTTCCCACCGGAACAAAATGGCCTACTCTTCCGAAAAGCGGAACGGGTTTTAACGTGTGCGCAAAATGTTCTGCGTGCGTTCGCACACGGGACCTCGGTGTCTGTGTGTGTGTGTCTGTGTGTGTGTGTGTGTGTTGTCTGTCTGTGTGTGTGTCTGTGTGTGTGTGTCTGTGTGTGTCTGTGTGTGTATGTGTGCGTGTGTGTGTGTGTCTTTATAATCAAGTCAAAATGTAATTTACTGAGGGTAGAATATTAGGCATATAAAGCGGGTTTTTTAAATTCTACCGTCAGTCTGCGTGTGTATGTGTTTCTGTGTGTCTGTGCAACCAGCATACATGTCTTCATATGCATGTCTTTAAAGCGTTTTAACCTTAACTTTTACTTGCTTTTACTAAAGTCTTTTTTCACTTTATATATGTTTTCTATCTTACCAGGAATGTAAAAACAAATGCAAAAATAAACTATGCTCGAGTGGCAAATATCCTCTCCACACATTTCGTCTTGATTCAATTTGCTGAGCTCTGTATCTCTCCCAGGGGAGGACATATTTCCATGGGAAAGTGCGCAGTATGTCAAAAGAGGAATGATGTTACGGGAAGTGAAGCTCTGTCTACCCTGTTCTTTCCGCTAGGGAACTCTCTCTTTTCTATTTGGTCATCTGTCTCTCTTTTTCTTTAATAAAAATTTTAGAATGAAGTTGTCCTGGGTAGCATACGTGTCATTCTCTTTTTTTTACTCAAGGAAAGTTATGGCTCGTTTAGAAGCTCATTGTTTCTTTTCTAATTTTGCTGCTACGTTTCCTTCATTCTCTCTTTGTTCCCTTTCTTTAGCTGGCTTTTCCCATTCTCCTTTAATTGTACATATTTGAATGTTTTAGGTTTCAGCGCTCTTTCCATCCTTCTTTAATTGTACATATTCTAATGTTTCAGTACACTAATGCTGAGATGAATGATATCATCTGCGATGCATATAGCTGATCCTCCGCATGCGCATATACACACACACACAAAATGAATAGGACACTAGTTAGAATTGCACTTCAGTTCACCTGGGAAAGAGAAAAAATATGCATTTTTTTTAACCAGATGCCATAGCTGTTGAAATCAGTAGTTCAATACGACATGAATTAAAGGCCTTTACCCTTATCCACTTAGCCACCTCTAAAAGTATTTGTGCCAGTGGTAATACTATAATGAGTTCATGAAAAGATAACCCTCCACAGAACCAAACTAGAGCCAGACAATTCATAAGATGTTCTGCTCCAGTAGGGTAGATAATCCCTCTGTTTAGAATGATTTGTTTCCCTTGAGACCTCTTTGCATTCGAAACCTTGAAAGTGGACTCTGAAATTCATTTCAATTCCCCATCCCTAATCAACTATCCTTGAAAATGTGTTTTAATCTGGGTTTTTTCATTTTTGTTATTGCTTTTATAGATAAAGGGACACACAATTGAAACTGCAGCCAGCTCTCCTTGTTTTCTTTCTGACAATCTAGGGTGTCAATATAGTAGTAGGGGGTGAATGAGTCATAGTTGGAGTTGTTTAATCAGCTACTGTGCACATGTGAAGTTTATTTCTCCTCTTTTTTCACATGGACACAGATTAAATCTGTGATTGGACATGTATGCAGCTCATACGTATGCACAGAAACAGATTGCAAAAATAAAAACGCGGGTTCAAAAGTGCTTAGGGTCAAATTCAGAATTACCGGTATAGTTTTACCTTATCGTTGTGTGTTAATGTAATCAGTTTTCTTCTTGTTTTCTTTTTATTGCTTTTGTGTGGTGGTTTTGTTTAGAGGTTTATAAACGTCCGTCTGTAAGTCTAAGCCACTCTTTCTATCTTTCTCTGTCTCTATCTCTCTTCTCTCTCTCTCTCTCTCTCTCTCTCTCTCTCTCTCTCTCTCTCTCTCTCTCTCTCTCTCTTTCGGGATAGCCTAGTGGTTAGAACATTGCGCTCGCAATCTGCCGACCCGGGTTCGATTCCCATTCAAGGGGACATTTTACCCTGGAGTTAACATCAGTGCAGACTCTACTCTCTCCCAAAGTCCTTTGGATGAGACTATAAATCGAGGCCCCGTGTGCGAACGCACGCAGAACATCTTCCGCACACGTTAAATCCAGTTCTGCTGTTCGTAAGAGTAGGCCATTGTTTGCCAGTGGGAACAGACGACGAATTTTCAAAACCGCATACACACGGGGACTGGATGTAAAAAAAGCACATAAGTGCATATTCCATTATCCTCGATATAAAAGAATAAAATAAATAAATAATAAATACTCTCTCACTGTCTCTGTCTGTCTCTCTGTCTGTCTTTCTCTCTCAACATTGATTATTCATCCATTTGCCTCATCTTAGTTTCTGGCTTATCTATATCAGAATATTGTGATCACCAAATACTACTGAAGTATTCACATAGCATATATTTGATGTCGTTTTCTTCTCCTCACTCTTTTCCTACGTATCTTTATTTCTCAAAAACCTAAGTTCATGAACCAGTACTGGCTTTAGACGATTACCGTATAAAACACTATACCTGGTGTTATTCATTTTTTGGTCCAACACGCATCTTCTATTTCTCTTTTGCTAGTGTTCCATACATCATAGTACGCTTGCAAACAGACATGGACAGCTTCTCTAGAGATGATCCGCGGAACAAAGAAAATGGCTTTTCTCTTGTCAAGCTACAGCACAAAGACAGTAGATTGGCCGGACAGGCCCCAGCATGCCTTCTCAACACGTTTGATCCCCCACCCACCCCCCACCCCATCCCCCCACCGTGCACTGCAGACTTTGGGAAGTGTTGCACTTCTTGGTATAGATAGAATCTGGGACTGGCCAACAAAAACAATTTTAAAAAAATGTGAACCACACACACCAGGAGATAAGCCTTGTTCCGGCTTTAACATTTTTTGGCCTATCCATAATTGATGGGCGTCTGTGTGAAATGGATCATGAGTTGGGAGAGAGAGAGAGATATAAAAGTAAAATCATCCACTTGTATCCTGTTTTTCTTTGCTTCGCTCGATGTTCTAGTTGTTGGTCAGAGAAAGGACAACTGGTGGAAAACTTTGAAAGATATGTCTGTGTGTGTGTGTGTTTGTTTGTCTGGCTGTATGTCAGTCTGTCTGTCTGGATGGCTGTCTGTCTATGTGTCTTTCTGTCTGTCTGTCTGCTATCCACTCGTACTAGTTACTATGCTTTCACATAGATTGTTGTGTCTTTCGTATAAAAAAAAAAATTATCCTTTTATATCGAGGATAATGGAATAAGCACTTATGTGCTTTTTTACATCCAGTCCCCGTGTGAATGCGGTTTTGTACATTTTGTTATCTGTTCCCACCGGCACACAATGGCTTACTCTTACGAAAAGCGGAACAGGTTTTAACGTGTGCGCAAGATGTTCTGCGTGCGTTCGCACACGGGACCTCGGTTTATAGTCTCATGTGAAGGACTTTGTGCCCGTGAGCCCGTGGTGTGTGTGTGTGTGTTGTGTGTTGTGTGTTTTGTGTGTGTGTGTTTGTGTGTGTAAGGGTTGTAAGGGTGTGTATGTGTACATGTGTCTTTGTTGGTGATCTTTTACTTGATTTCTAGTTGCTTTCCTCTAGCTCTTCTTTAGTTAATTTATCCCCTATCTAGTGTGTGTGCGTGTGTGTGTGTATGTGTGTGTGTTTGTGTGTGCGTGTGTTGTGTGTGTGCGCGCGCGCGTGTGTGTGTGCGTGGCGTATGTGTGCGTGCGTGTATGTGTGCGTGCGTGTATGTATGTGCGTGCGTGCGTGCGTGTGTGTGTATCTTTGTTGGTGATCTTTTACTTAACTTCTACTTACTTTTTCCATACTCCTTCTTCAATTACTTTATTCTCTCCCCACCCCCCACCCCCCAACCCCCTTCCTCCCATCTTAGCAGAAATGTAAAACAAATGCAAAACTATGCTCAAGTGGCAAAATATCCTGTCAACGTATTTTGTTTCTGATTCAGTTTTGCCGAGTTCTGTATCTCTCCCAGGGGAAAGCTATTTCCATGGGGAAGTGAACGGTACGCCAGAAGAGGCTAGGAATGCTGTTGCTGCATGGACAGTTCTGTCTGCCTCAGTCATGTCTTACCGCTAGGGCAGTTAGGTTCGTGTTCTCTGCGTGTTGTATGCATTTTCTTTAGACTGGAGGTAGTGTTGCTGGAAACGTTAGCTCTGCACTGCTTTTGCTAGGATGCTTATGGATGGTTGTATGTGCATATTTCTTTTCTCTTTTTTTATCTTTGTTTCTCGTTCTGTCTTTCGTTCTGTCTGTTTTTCTTTTGTTCTTTCTTTCTTTCATTCATTCTCTCTTTCTCTTTCTCTCTCTCACTCACTCCTCTCTCTCTCTCTCTCTCTCTCTCTCTCTCTCTCTCTCTCTCCTCTCTCTCTCTCTCTCTCTCCTCTCTCTCTCTCTCTCTCTCTCTCTCTTTTTCTCTTAAGTGCGTCTTAATATTTCAGCTCTTTGTATAGGGCATGCAATGTTTCCTTCATTCATTGATTCATTCATTTATTCATTGAATGATTCATTCATGTATTCACTCACGCACTCCCTCACTCGTTCATTCACTCAATGGTTTGGTCTTTTATTAATTCATTAATTTATTCATTTATTTATGGTTTGTTTTTTTCTGTTTTTTTCTGTTTCGTTTTTTTACCTTTATATATCTATTATTTTTTTCTTTATGCTGACCTAGCACTTAACTGAAGTGCCAAAAAGTCCACAAGAGCTGTGCTATCATGCCGCAGTTATCGCACAGAATGCCATGGAATTCAGCTGCCAGCTTCAGGGAATGCTTGGCAAACTGTATAACCCGTCACCGGTATGGACTCAGCAGTCAGTTGAATGATTCTGTGCTTCCGCAATACCTCAAACGCTTACTTGACTTACGAGATCTTGAACAAGCACGAGGGCTTTGCTGCAAGTGAGAATCGTCGCGATTGAGCAAGGCACTGGCAGTTCTGCAACATGAGCTGACCTGGAAAAACTGAAACGATCTGCACCTTTAGTCCGCCGTGTGCCATCAAGGTTCAAACTACCGTAGTTACATGACCAAAGAGATTACACGCTGCGGTCTCATCCATTCGGCTACGTTGTCCACTCACAATGACTTGACACCTCTGGCCATCCTCATGGAACGCTTTCTATAGAATCTAGCTACAAATCTGGACAATGTTCAATTAATAATAATAATAATAATAATAATAATAATGTATGGAATTTATATAGCGCTGAATCTTGTAAAGTAAACAAATCAAGCGCTTGCATTCAAATCATTCACACGCATGCAACCATCCATAAATATCAAGATAAACAAATATCAAATATCATAAACACGTTCTGCTCCGCTAAGTTTGAAAAATTCCCTCCATCTACTATGGTTTAACTCGTGGCGGTGGTCGCATTGCACTCAGACGTTTTACACGCGAACTCTGAAATTGATTTGGAATCGCCCATCCATAACCCACCATCCTTTGACAACGCGGTTTGACCTTTGTAGTCCTATTGTGGCTTTTGTAGGTAAAAGGGTAAAAGACAAACCGCATAACGTGCAGCTGCCCTTACCTTTTCAACTAGCGGGTTTGACAAAGCAGTAAAAATGGATGGGCGGGTCACCGTTGGATAGTTACATCGGCGCGGCCTTTGCATGGCTTCATAAAAGATTGTTTCTCCTTTTTTTTATTTCTAAGCTTTGGGATCTTACATCTGTGATTGGACATGTGTGTAGTTTATGTGAGTAGACTTTAAAAAAACAGATTAAAAACGAAACAGTGGCCAGAGTCAAAGGAATGGGCATAGTTTTTCTCTGTGTTGCGCTTATGTCACCAACTGATGTCTATTTTTGTTTGTTTGTTTCCTTTGTTGGCTTTCTGTAGTGATGTGATCTAGTGATTTTAAAACAGATGCTCCCTGTGTGTGTCTCTGTGTGTTTGTCCCATAGTGTATGTGTGTATGTGTTTGCTTCTCTCTGTCTCTGTATGTCTGTCTGTTTGTCTGTCTCTCTCTCTCTCTGTCTCTCTGTCTCTATCTATCTATCTGCCTATATATATATATATATATATATATATATATATATATATATATATATATATATATATATATATATATTATATTTCTCTCTCTCTCTCACTCTCTCTCTTTTTCTCAGACAGACAGACATAGAAAGTCAGAATGAGAATGAGACAGACAGACAGACAGACATACAGATAGACTGACAGACTGACATACAGATAGACTGACAGACTGACAAACTGGCAGACGACAAGCACAACAGCAATGGAAACGCACAGCAACAACAACAGCAACATCATTAACAACATATCAACACAACAACAACACCATCAACCACCACTACAACTACCACAAAAATCTACAACAAAGACAAGAACAGCAATAACATCATCATCAAGAACAGTAACAGAAACTACAACAACAACAACAAACATCATCATCATCAATAACAACAACAACAACAACAACAACAACACGCGTATCATAGCATTTTCTCAACAGAGCTGGCAGGACTCGGCAGCTAATGAAGGTTGACAGACACCATGTCCGGGATGTTGTGTAAGAGAAAGAGAGACAGTAATCAGATTACACCCGCTTCCAGCCGTCATCGTCCTCTAATCTCTCATCGATAACCCCCAACACTTCTCTTCATACAACGGCTTGACTTGACTTGACTTGACTTGATTTGACTTGATTTGGCTTGGCTTGGCTTGGCTTAGCTTTGCTTGGCTTGACTTTGCTTGATTTGGCTTGACTTGACTTGGCTTGGCTTGACTTGATTTGGCTTGGCTTGGTTTGATTTGGCTTGGCTTGGCTTAAGTTGACTTTGGTTGGCTTGACTTGATTTGGATTGGCTTGATTTGACTTGGCCTGACTTGATTTGGTTTGACTTGGCTTGGCTTGATTTGACTTGGCTTGGCTTGGCAGCCCCGATTTGGCCTCTGTGGTCGGCGGGGCTATAAACACCAAGATTAGATTGGACTTGACCTGACTTGACTTGACTTGACTTGATTTGACTTGGTTTGGTTTGGCTTGAATCGGTTTGAATTGGCTTCACTTGCCTTGCCCTGATTTGACTCTGCTCTGCTTGGCTTGACTTGGCTTGGCTTGAATTGACTTGATATGGCTTGGTTTGGTTCGGCTTGATTTGGCTTGACTTGGATTGATTTGAATTAACTTGTATTGCCTTGGATTGACTTGACTTGACTTGATTTGGCTTGACTTGACTTGTTTGACTCTGAACTGCATGGCTTTGCTTGACATGGCTTGCTTGACTTGACTTTGCTTAACTTGACTTAGCATGACTTGATTTGACAGCCCTGATATGGCCTCTGTGGTCGGCGGGGCTGTAAACAACAAGATTTGATTAGATTTGACCTGATTTGACCTGATTTGGCTTGACTTGGCTTGACTTGATTTGGTTTTTTTGACTTGACTTGGCTTGGCTTGGCTTGACTTGACTTGAATCGACTTGGCTTGACTTGACTTGACTTGACCTGACTTGACTTTGGCTTGATTTGGCTTGACTTGACTTTGGTTTGGCTTGATTCGATTTGACTTGACTTTGCTTGACTTGACTTTGTTTCTTGACTTGTCTCGGTTTGACTTGACTTGACATGACTTGGCTTGATTCGACTTGGCTTGACTTGACTTGACCTGACTTGACTTTGGCTTGGCCTGACTTGTCTTGACTCGACTTGGCTTGACTTGACTTGACATGACTTGGCTAGATTCGACTTGGCTTGACTTGATTTGGCTTGGCTTGGCTTGGCTTGGCTTTGGTTTGGCTTGGCTTGACTTGACTTGACTTGACTCGACTTGATTTGAGTTGACTTGACTTGACTTCACTTTACTCAACTCGGCTTGACTATGCTACTTTTGTTTACATTATTTTTATTCTATCCCCGTTCTTTCGAACCTCCACCTTCATTTTACTTACGGCCTATTTTATAACATCTGTACTCTGTATTTCTTCTTATACCTTTGCTAAATATGACTGTCTTTACTTCGTTCTCGTTCTTTCTTTCCTCACACTTTCTTTTTTTGTATGTCTTTTTTTCCTTTCCTTTCCGCAAATCCTCCCTTCCTTACTTTCTTTTCTTCTGCATATGGAACAAAGAAAAAATCAAAACAACGAAAGAAAACAAAACAAAATAATCGAAGAAAAAAGAAAAAGAAGCGGATGGTTTTAAAAAAAAACACTTGGAAAATTTCACAAGGAAAACAAACGACAAAATATAAGGCATTTCCTTAGCGCAACTGGCAGTCTTTCGCTAATGAAAACTGACAGGCAATGCAGGATATTGTAGAAGATGACTGCAATCAGCTTAAGCCAATTTGCAAATCCTCCTCCCCCCCCCCCCCCCCCATGCTCTCTATCTACTCCCCACCCACCCACCTCACCCCGCAAGTTTTCTCCCAAACAACTATAGCTCCCTGGCCAAACCTTTGTCAGCTATTGATGTAGATGAAATATCAAGCCCTATGTTGAATTGTTGTTATGCTTTAGGAATGCCCTGTTGAGATTGCACTTTATCCACGACAAGCTTTTACCTTACAATCCATATCATTTATCGAAGGAGCAAAAATCTTCTGAAGCCGGAGTATGGAAGCCAACATGATGAAGTAACTCGAAAACTGCAACGCACGAAAAATTCTCATCCGGTGTGCGCGTTTGTGGTCTCACATTGATTTTAAAGGTGTGATAAGTTGGACAGAATACATGTTCTTGGAGAACCCTAATGTGTTCAGCAGGGATTGCCAAACAACAGCAGCAGCAGCAGCAACAGCAGCAGCAACAACAACAACAACAGCAACAACACAAAAACATACTACTGTAGTCAGAAAGCTTGTGACGAGTATATAGGTGGAATGTCAGCTGCCACCCATAACCCCCACCGCCAATCCAATCCAATCCAATCCAATCCAATTCGGTTGTTTATAGCCCTTCGGGCCATAACTGGTCTGCCACCTCGATAAATTTTAAATCTCAGATTAAAATCGTGCAACCACGTACAGTTTAAAACAGGGTGTAAAACCAACTCTACTGTCGTTCCTTGCAGCATCAACGCCCTGGCCAACCATAAGGGTAACCCAGGACCCACCCTTACCGCAGAATTTTCGATCTAAAAGGAGTCAAAGTAATTGCCAGGCAAAAAGGGACAGCAAAATAATAATAAACAAAAAGAAATCTTACAGGAATAAATAACAGAAGAGAGAGAAGAGAGAGAGAGAGAGAGAGAGAGAGAGAGAGAGAGAGAGAGAGAGAGAGAGAGAGAGAGAGAGAGAGAGAGAGAGAAGTATTCGTTTCGTGGCTACGGAACATGTGTTTACTAATGAAGACTGGCAGACGTGTGGGGATAATGCAGATAGACACAGTAATCGGATCACATCGACTTGCCATTCCCACCACTTTCCAATCCTTTTCTCTCCACCTCAGCGATCTTTATGACTTGCCCGCCAAGCACTGTGCATGCATGTAGTTTCATGTCGCCGTGACACCCGTCCCCCCCCCCCCCCAGTCCCCCACCCCCACCCCACCCTCAAAGAAAAAAGAAAAAAGAAGTGCACTTTACAATTAAGCATATCGAAATAATAACAGAACAGGTTTCAGTAGGGGCAACTGTAGTGATTTTCATCAGCTTGCATTTCAGACCACTTTAAAGTCACGGCTGATTTCTCTGCGTGAAATTCGGGTAGTTCTCTCCGGGGTAAGTGCGTCGCCACAACTGCAGCGCCACTCATTATTTATTTTTTGTTCTGTCTGCAACTATTTTTGTTTCCCTGTCAGAGTGACATTTTTTCTTTCAAAATGTTGCCTGGGACAACTTTCTTGTTGCAGTAGGTTCTTTTACGTGCGCTAAACAATTATGTGTAACACATGGGACCTCGGTTTATTGTCTCATCAAAAACTAGCACCCAGACCACCACTCATGGTCTAATGGATGGAGGAAAAGTTTCGGGCCCAAACGGGATTTAAAACCACGGCATACTTCCGACCCGGACTTTCCGCTTTCTAGACAGGTGCGTTACCTCTTAACCACCGATCCACCTTGAAATCAGCTTGTACTTTTCTCTTATGTACTGGAGTGTGAGGTAGGGTAGTTCAGTGCTTGGAGTGGTTGAACTCATGATGTGACGTGATGTGAGGAAGCCGTTTGTTCCATTTCCATTAATTGTATTCTAGGTCATTTGTCCATCTTCTTACTTTCCATTTCACCTGCCGCGCAGCATGCATTTGCACGCGTAAGATACAACGATATTGGCAGGTTATTAAAAGCACACAAAAAAATGGTTTGCTAGTGGCTTTATTTACTGCTTGTATCAGTGTGTGATACTATCCCACTTAGTGTTGATATTTTCCCCCAATATTGGTTTCTAGTGGTTTCATATTCTGCTTATACCAGTATGTGATACAATCAAGGCTGCATCAAGTATCTGTGAAACTCCGGTGAAAAGAACGCACTGTATACACAAACCTCCTTCAGTTAATTTAGCGTCTCCAGTAGACCTGTCTGCTTTCAGAAAATTCATCACAACCTTAGAATCAATTTTTTTAAAAACCCAGTGAAGATGGGTATAAAACGCCCCTCTTTCATTATGAAACCAAAAAAAAAAATTGGCAGACTCTGGCCAGACAAGTTTGGCAAAACTGAAACTTGTTGTCTCTACTCATCATTGTATGCTTGCCAAAATTAATGCCACACAAAACTCTAACTTCATTTTTGCGCGCCTTAACACCCAACACATTATAGTTGAGTTTGGTTCCTACATAAATCCAATTCACTTCTCTCCAAGCGCAAGCACTCAACCTCATCCCAGTTCAATTCATCCCCTGATTTGTGGGCTGCATAGGTTAGTACCAACAAACCCGATTCCTTCTCTAACTAAAACAAAGCAAACAAGGGTTAAAGCTCTCCCGATACACGGGTGGATTCAGTCACTGCTTTTCCTTTCATCAGCCTGATACACCGAAGCAATAAAATCACTGGACGGATCATGGATCCCATGTCCACATGTTTGTGTGGGCAGGGCTTTCTTTACGAGGCCAGGCAGCCCTCAGAATAAAGCCAGTCTGCAAGTGAAGTGGAGTATGGAGCGTGCAACTGGTCTGAAGCTCAACGCATCGGCTTTCTTTAGACTGCTGGTTGGCTGGGTCGAGGAGGAAGACATAATTATTATTATGTACATACATACAAAGAGACGTTGGTACATAGATATATACAGAGCTACAAAGATACATAGATAGATACATAAATACATAGAAAGATACATACACACATACATACATAGATACATACATACATAAAAACATACATACATACATGTATGCATACAAAATAATACATACATACATACATACATAATAATAATAATAATAATAATAATAATAATAATAATAATAATAATAATAATGTATGGAATTTATATAGCGCTGAATCTTGTAAAGCAACAAATCAAAGCGCTCAGATGATTTTTTTTTTTGCGTGTGTATGTGGGTTTTTTAAATTTTGTCATCTGTTCCCACCGGCACACAATGGCCTACTCTTTCGAACAGCGGAACAGGATTTAACGTGTGCGCAAGATGTTCTGCATGCGTTCAAACACGGGGCCTCGGTTTATAGTCTCATCCGAAGGACTTTGACATTCAGTTCGATTTTGTTGTCAAACTGGGAAGAAAGGGCGAGGCTGGGAATCGAACCCAGAACCTCACGGTTTTCTTGTTGGCAGGCAAACGTCTTAACCATCCTGCCACCTTCCTTCCTTCATATACACAAGCAGACAGACAAACAGAGACTGACGTACAGACATACAATGCCAAGGGAAAAAAGTATGTTTCTTCTAATCTAGCCCTAGCTTGGGTAGGGTGGTGGTGGTGGTGGTGGTGAAAATCTCGGTAACATGAAAATTAAACACCTGAAAATTGAACACAACTAATATTCTCACCTGGTGTCTGTTTTTTAAAAAAAATCCTAACATGCACTTTGTGTTTTGCGCTGGTTAAGTCGATACCTGAGCCCTTTAATTGGACACGTAGTGTTGACAAATCTCATTAGTTTGATAAATAATGACTAACCAATCAACCGACTGGGATTAAAGTTGTTTTTTGTTCAAATGAGCTGATGGAATCTGTCAATAGTTTCCCCTCATGTCAGCTAATGCACAGAAGCAATAAAAGGGCTGACCAGGTCATGCCTGACCTTGTCAACACCTCTGATCCAGGGATGGAACAAGAAGCACGTGCCACTATCAAAGCCATGGTCTAGTCATTATGCAACTCTCAGTAAAATGATCAAAAAAATAAACATGACATACCACTCCTTTTGAACACTCGGCGTATTGTTTCCAGAAGATGGGGCAGCTTAGTGGTCAGAGCACTCGCTTTCCCAAAGCTAAGGTTAAGCAGCATTGAGTATGCTTACCAAGTGAGTAACTGACTGTTCTTGTGCCTTGGCTTCAGTACAGTCCCCCAGTTCACCCAACTGTAAATAGGTACCTGCCCTCTTTAGAGTCAGGGAAGGTAAAACAGCGAGGGAGAGGAGATGAGCACTGCCCTCAATATGCTGGCCTCTAGAGAAGCTGAGATCTCTGACAGCTCGCTCCCGATCCCCTATGATCACATTGGTTATGGAACACGTTTACCTTTTGCATTACTTCTATGTGTCCAGTATGCATACCAGCAATCACATAGTTCTGCAGATCAGAGTGCACACACACACACACACACAAAAACAATCAAACTAGGCACGTAGGGCCTAGTATGGACTGAACAAAGTGTGCTTACACTGGACACATTTATAGCTGACCTCAGCCTGCCTCTTACATCCCTTCACAGTTTTGCATCCTTCACAAAAGACATTTTGCTATGAAATTCTGGATTTCATCTTTGCACACCTGAACAATCAAAAATAGATAAATCTGACTGCTTCCAGACATGACAGATATCACAGCGCGCAAATCCAACATCACTCAGTCAAGAGTGCTAAATTAGTGAGCCCCTTCTTTCCACCAATCCAGGCGTGGTCAGTTCCTGCTGTACCTACTTAGCACCAGCTGGCCCCAGCTGGTCTGGGATGGTATGAATGGACAGCAGATGAAAGCAGCTGAAAGTGGGAGCAAAGGACACTTGTGGATACCATCTACTTTCTCTTCTAACGTGGCTTTATTTTTCTATCTTGTACAATCAATCCGTGAAATCTTCAGTTTTAAAGGATATCTTTTACAAATCTAATCCCTTTTCTATGCAAAGATTAACAGCCAAGCATCCCGAACCAAACATAATCACCTTCCTTTAAAAAGGTAGACTCGGTCGAAGTTTGTCAGCTAGTGCATAAAAGCACAAAAAATGGCTGGACAAGTAACAGGTAGCTGCCTTCTCACCATGCTGCATCATGGAAAGTGCAGGTAAGGCTTTATGAGGCCCGGCAGCTCTGAGAATAGATCAAGTCTGCAACTGAAGCAAATCATAAGCCATACAACTAGTTGATGAGAGAAATGTAGAGTGATTTCTTGTTTTCCTGTCTGCAGGTTGGTTCACTTTTAGCCAAATAAAAGTACAACCAGAGAAGAGAGAGAGAGAGAGAGAGAGAGAGAGAGAGAGAGAGAGAGAGAGAGAGAGAGAGAGAGAGAGAGAGAAGAGAGACAAGACAGACAGACAGACAGACAGACAGACAGACAGACAGAGACAGACAGAGACCGAGACAAAGAGACAGAGAGAGAGACAGATAGGGAGGGAGAGGTTTAGAGAGAGATGCTTAGTGCTAAGGAGGTAGCACAATACTTTTCTCTCACATCCGGCCCTGGCTTTTAGAGGGTCAACATGCAACTTAGATAGTTCTGTGTTATTAACATTTTGCCTCGCTTACTTGTCATTCAACTTCAACAACAAAGCGAATAAAGCTAGAAAAAAAAAAGTGTAACAATATTGAAAAAAGCACCCTTTTCTTATACATTAAAAGCTCCCCCCCCCCCCCCCCCACAACCACCATCTTTCCACTTGCCCTAATTCTCCTATCCTCCAGTATCTTTACATAGTAATTCCGACCGCTACTTACCAGACCGACAAGTCTGTCTGAGCCTTTTTTTGGGCCAGCTCCTGTTAAGAAGTAGTAAGCACTTGGTTTATGCCTGTCAAAGTAAGTAGCATTTACACTAACAGTTCCCTCCGTTATTGTTGTCTACAGCCATTTTATCCACTTTTTTTTACACCAGAAGATGATACTAAAAAAAATAACAATTCTCTATCAAAATCTCAGTAAGAGGAAATATGGTAGTAGATATAATTGTTTAACCTTGACATGAGTTACTTACCTCAGTGTACCCAGTAAAGTGTTTAACACAAACTCTCTATTTCGTTTCTGCACACCTGAAGGATTAACACAGATTTTTTTTCATCTGAAATCCTTTTTTTCCTCTTCCAAACACGCACTTTCTGGGTTTTTTCTCTTGTTTGGTCAATATCTGAGCCCTGTGATTGGGTAGGTAGTGTTGACAAATTAATTATGTTCCTTTTATCAAGAACGACAAACCATCAATCCATCCAGGGTACTAAAGTTTTCCAAATGAACTGATAGAATCAGATGACAGTTCCCTCCATGTCAGCTAATGCACAGAAGCAATAAAAAGGGCTGACCAGGCCATGCCTGACCTTGTCAACACCTTTGATCACGGTGCCGTAAGCATGCACGGCTATCGAAGCCATGATCTATTCCTATGAAGCTCTCAGTGAAATAAAAGAAACATCACAGATAACTCTCATCGAATCCTCAAGGGTATTTCTTTCCCTGTGCGTCCAATATGCATGCCACAGCAATCGTTAAGATTCTACAGATTAGCGTGCGCACATGAAAATAAAGTTAGGTTTACACAGCCTGTAATTCACAAAAAGAAACGTATGTGCAGATAGGACAGACACATTTGATGCCTGCAGTTTATATCACTTTACAGTTGTGGTATCCCTGCTATAAACAAAATGTCATTTATTCAGAATAACATAGCACCAATATGTAAAATGCGGATAACAAGACATGCCTGGGTATCCAAGTATTTATATGTGAAAAATGGGCTGAAGATGACTACATCGCGTGAAATAGACCATAAAACAAGACAAGATAACTGTGTTGAAAATGGTGAAAATATAAAGAGAAAAACTCCCCAATAAACAAGGGAGTAGATGCCTCATGGGAAACCTTGACGAAAGATATCTACACACACCATTCCCAATTTCATTTCTGCACATCAGAACAATCAACACAGAAACAGTCAGATTGGCCACCCTACCTGAAATCTACCCTCTCTACAAACACACACGCTTTATGCTTCACCGTCACTCTTGCGCAATCAATTCATTAAACCTTCAGTTTTATTCGGAAATTATCTACCAACATTTGTTCCTCTTTTTTCAAAACAAAAAAACCAACAACACAAGAATTCATCAGCAATTATCCAAGGACAAAAACAACAACACCAAGCTCTCTCCCAACATACAGATGCAATCTAGTCCCAGGCTTCCTTTAGTCAAGCTGAAGCGTGGAGGCAATGCCATCAACTGGACACAGGTCACGGCTGCTGTGTCAACAGGTTTGATCAAGGGACAGTGCCACAGTAGGGCTTTGGGATGCCAGCCACCGTGGATCGCTGGCCTAGAGGTACCGCGCCTGTCTAGAAAGCGAAAAAGTCCGGGTCGAAAGTGTGCGGTGGTTCGAATCCCGTTTGGACCCGAAACTCCCCCCCCTCCCCCAATCCATTAGACCATGAGTGGTGGTCTAGGTGCTAGTCTTTCGGATGAGACGATAAACCGAGGTCCCGTGTGTTACACATGATTGTAAAGCGCACGTTAAAGAACCCACGGCAAGAAGAGAGTTGTCCCTGGGTAAATTCTGTAGAAAAAAAAGTCACTCTGATAGGGAAACAAATGCTGTTGCAGACAGGCAAAAAAAAAGAGAGAGAAGAAAATGGGTGGCGTTGTTCTTGTAGCGACGAGCTCTCCTCGGGGAGAGCAGCCCGAATTTCACGCAGAGAAATCTGCCGTGACTTAAAGGTTGTATGAATAAATAATAAATAAAATACATAAGTAAATAAATAACAGGCAGCGCTGAGAACTAGTGTAGTGGAGCTGCCGCTGGAAAGAAGCAGGGACGGTAACACTGATGGACACTCAGTGTGATTCACATTGTAGGTTTTTAGCTCAACACGAACCCGAGCGTGGGTCCTACTTTCAATTGATTGATATCTTGAGGAAGTAGCCAGCCAACCAGCCAGCCAGCCAGAGAGAGAGAGAGAGAGAGAGGAGAAGAGAGAGAGGGAGAGAGAGAGAGAGAGGGTAAAGAGAGAGAGAGGAGAGAGAGGTAAGAGAGAGAGGGGGAGAGAGAGAGGGAGGGGGAGAGAGAGGGGGGGAGAGAGAGAGGGGGAGAGAGAGAGAGAGAGGGGGGAGAGAGAGAGGGAGAGAGAGAGAGGGAGAGAGAGAGGGGAGAGAGAGGAGAGGGAGTAGAGAGAGAGAGGGAGAGAGGGAGAGAGAGGAGGGGGATGGGGGGGGGGGGGAGAGGAGAGGGAGAGAGAAAGGGAGAGAGAGAGATTTTATTTTATTCTATCCTATTTTATTCTTTTATTTCGAAGATTATGGAATAAGCGCTCATGTGCTTTTTTTACATCCAGTCTCCGTGTGCAGGAAGTTTCTTTTTTTAATTTTGTCATCCGTTCCCACCGGCACACAATGACCTACTCTTCCGAAAAGCGAAACGGGTTTTAACGTGTGCGCAAGATGTGTTGTGTGCGTTCGCACACTGGAACTCGGTTTATAGTCTCATCCGAAGGACTTCTGGGGAGAGTGGAGTCGGCACTGATGTTAACACCAGAGGAAAAATCCTGAGTGAGATTCGAACCCGGGTCAGCATATCCCGATCGCAATACGCATCACTCTAACCACCAGGCTACCCAGAGAGAGACAGAGACAGACAGAAAGGGAGACAGAGAGGGGGGAGGGAGAGAGAGGGAGAGAGAGACAGACAGACAGTTCACAATCAGGAAACATAATTATGATAACACTAAAATGAACAGAAACAACAAAAAACCACAAAGAGAGAGAGAGAGAGAGAGAGAGAGAGAGAGAGAGAGAGAGAGAGAGAGAGAGAGAGAGAGGAGAGAGAGAGAGAGAGAGAGAGGAGAGAAAGACAATAGGGGCCGGGGAAAACAGACAAAAGGAACTGAATAGCAAGAAAATAAAACATGCAAAGAAGGAAAGAATCAGGACCATTTAAAGACAGGTATCGAGAAAGTGAGGAAGAAAGGAAAGGGAAAAGAAACAGAGGAAGGAAGAAAAACTTTTTAAAAGGCAGAAAGGAAGAAAGTAAGAAGGCAAGAAAGAAGGAAAGAATGAAAGAAAGGAAGAAAGAAGGAAAGAATGAAAGAAAGAATGAAATAATAATAGAAAGGAAGAAAAAAGAAAGAAAGAAAGGAAAAAGATAGAAAGAAAGAATGAAAGACAGACAGACAGACAGGCAGGCAGAACGAAGTAAGGAAAGAAAGAAAGAAAGAAAGAAGGAAAGGGAAGAAAGAAGGAAAGAGAGAAAAGAAGAATGAAAGACAGAAAGAAAGAGAAAATACAGACAGAAAGACACACAGAAATAACAACAAAAACCCTCAACCCAAAGACAGATACATCAGTAGAAAGAAGAAAGGCAAAGAAAGAAGCAAGGAGAGAAAAAAGAAAACAGAGAAAAAACGCGGTAAATAATAGCATTGAATCGCAGCCTCACCGGGAATTGTGTGTAATGGAAGCTGACAGACACGTAACGGTATTATAAGCAGAAACTCTGATACGATTACAACACTGAACATATCCCCGCCCAAATCTCGTTATTTTTTTATGCCTACTAAAAAGGATGTAATTATCAACACAAAAAAACAAAACTTGTTCATTGGTTTTTTTCCTGTTTAACTCTCTCATTCATCTCTGTCTTTGTCTCTGTTTGTGTCTGTCTTCTCTGTCTCTGTCTCTCGTCTCTTTGTCTCTCTCTCTCTCTCTCCCCTCTCTCTCTCTCTCTCTTTCTCTCTCTCTCTCTCTCTCTCTCTCTCTCTCTCTCTCTCTCTCTCACATGACAAAATGCCATATCTAGTTTTGCTCTCTCTCTCTCTCTCTCACTCACACACACACATGACAAAATACTGTCTCTTTGTTCTCTCTCTCTCTCTCACACACACATGACAAAATGCCTGATCTAGTTAGTTTTGCTCTCTCTCTCATGCAAACACATGACAAAATACCATATCAAATTAATTTTGTTCTCTCTCTCTCTCACTCACACACACTCACTTACGACAAAATGCCATATCTAGTTTCTCTCTCTCTCTCTCTCTCTCCTCCTCTCTCTCTCTCTCTCTCTCTTCTCTCTCTCTCTCTCTCTCTCTCTCTCTCTCTCTCTCACACCACACACACACACACACACACATACACACATGACCAAACCACCCACCTACCCCCTCTCCCCCCACGCATACATACACACACATGACAAAACACTTCCTATGCAGTGCGCATGGAATCGCCATAATCTATTCTTTATGTAACAGTTTGACTGGTTTTCACCATGCCATCGATGCCATGGGCGTCAGTTTTCCAACAAATGCCAAAACATAGACCCCAAACCCTTGTTTATGCCCAAGTAGCCACGGTTTGATGATAATGCTGGCTGACAAGGAACACAAAAAACTAAACACAAAACAAATCTTCCTCTTTTTGCTACAGTTTTCTTCTTCTTACCATTTCCCTCTTTCCTACAGTTTTTATCAATCCAATGACTATGTCCTCAAATAAATCGATAGATATCACCCATTTTTATTCATCTTGTGTTTATTTATTTATTTTATTTTTTTGCCATGGGGTCACTTGAATTGTTTGTAACATGCATCCACAGTTATCAAAGAATGCTAATGTTCCATTTAAATGAAGCTTTCTGGTGACAACGAACATGGAAGTATGCGTAATCTGAAATCACTGTTTGTATGTGTCACTCCACTACATTCAATGAGCGTGTATGCATACACACACAAAAACAACTTTACACATTGATTTCTTTACCTGCTGGTTGGTTAACTTTGATTGTATGTTTCCCGACTACCCTCTGTTTAAACACACCATCCTATCTTGTCATTATTGCTGTGTCTCTTTATTTGTATCCCCAACGTTGTGGTCTGCTTGTTTAAAGGTCAGTTTAAAAGATTAAAAAACAATCTCCAAAAAGATAAAGGTGATATTTCCAATCGCCCGAGCGCGCACACGTACACACACGCACACAAACACACACAGACACACACACACAGACACACACACATACACACACACTCAATGGCACCAAATCGTTTCAGAACATCTTCACTTGGCTGAGGTTTTCCAAGTCTTGCGTGTAAACAATGGTTTTGAAAAGGGTTTTTCCCTAGCGCCAGCTTTAATTGACAGTATGCACAAAAAGCAGCAGGTTTTGCAAAAGTAGCTCCTGTCAGTTAGTAAGGATAAGTAGAGTGGTTCGTTTGCATACTTGCCTATTTCGTTTTTTAAAGTTTATCAGGATTTTTTTTGAATGATTGTCCAGTAGGGGACGGGATAGCTCAGTGGTCGGAGCACTCGTTTTCCCCCAGCCAAGTTAAGCAGCGTCGAGCGTGGTTACCAGTTGGATGGGTGACCGTTTGCGCGCCTTGGCTTCAGTACAGTTCCCCCAGCTCACCCAGCTGTAAATGGGTACCTGCCCTCTTTAGGGTCAGGGAAGGTAAAGCAGCGAGGGAGAGGAGATGAGCGCCGCCCTCACTATGCTGGCCCTAGAGAAGTGAGGTCTCTGACGCCTCGCTCCCCTACGACCTTATAGGTTATGGGACTCCTTTACCTTACCTTACCAGTAGGATTGCCATGTAGTTTGGTTTCCTTTTTTTGTTCTATTTTATTCTGCTTTTTTGTTTTGTTTAGCTTCTACTGGGTTTTTACGCCTATTGTGGGTGATTGTCGATTCTTATTTTTTCTACTTAGTTTATAACTTGGCTTAAGCTTTTCATTCCATTATTTTCCTTGTCACTCGCTTTCTTTTGTCTGTTTCTGTATGTCTCTTTCTTGACAAAGACTTACTATACCTTTTTGTTGTTTTACCCCGATGGTTTGTTAAGTTAGGTGTATCTACAATAGTAGCTGAGTAACCATGTCATGGTTATGCGTTATCTTTTCCCTGTTTTCATTTTCCCCCATACATTCTTACTATCATTTTTGCAGTAACTTTCATCATTGTTCGACATTTTCGTCTTTTCTTTTCAATCCTCAGGTAGAGCTCCTAGGTTCACCAATGGTGAAATGTTGCGCATGCTACCCCCTCCTCCTTCCCACTATGAAGGTAGCCGTATTCCGATATCGGAGATTTCCTTATTTCAAGAAAAAAGCTTTCAAGGACATAGAGCGTCAAGTTGATAATAGTTGTTTACATTACTCACTTGCGTAACTAAGATGTTTCAAATAGATGTTTGTGCTGCCATGAAATTTCAGATCTTGATCGGTCTACCATTAAGCAGTAACCGTGGATTCGGACCATTACCTTTGATTGCCAAACTGCAACCACTCTCTCTCTCTCTCTTTCAACATGCACTTTCCTTTTTTTTGTTCCCGTTATTGCAGCGCGTAAACACCAGTTAACTGACAAACAAACGCGGACCGTAACTCTCCAGATAGGCGCTGGAGCCAGTGAATGATTTCCCCTTGTCAGGCTGATGACCCCAGACAGTAAAATGACTGGACAGGGTCACGGCTGGCCGTGTCCAAATGTTTGACCACCCACAGCGTAGGTAGAAGGTTTACGAGGCCTTTCAACACCCGCTGAATAGCAATTAGGACAAGCGAGACAGGTGGCTATATATACTGTATATCGGATACAGCGTGTTGGATTCTATCCCACCCCTTGTTGGTATGCTTTTTAAAGTTTTCATTTTTGTCCATTGAAATTGATGGTCGTCTGAGTGAGATACATTATTTGCTCATATAGATCATAATAATAGCCTAGAGACACGCGCAAACAGGCACACATACACGCATATATACACACGCACAAACAGACACACACACGCATATACACACACGCACATAGACACACACACGTGCGCATAATGACGTTGATCTTTTTTCCCCAACTGTTCTATTTTGTATACATATTCCAGCGAGTTTATCATGGTTAGGTCTATTTTATCCTAGCATCATCCATTAACTTAACAAACAAACAAACAAACACACTTATATTCACCTCTGTCTCCTTTTCCTCACCATGTCCTCTCTAAAATAAATTGTTAGTAGATAGACGTTAAAACGAAGACACACACCCACACCCACACCCACACACTATACCTCGTTCTATGACAAACAGCCATTTCTATGCATTGAACATGTAAACCTTGATTTCAAAACACCATAGTCTGACTGATCTTACTTCGTTTATAAAATATTTGATCTGGGTATAAGTTTTCTATCAAGCATCAAAGAAAACGCCAGAACTTTAACTGGCACTTAAACAATCACCTTCAGATGGCAATGTAACTTACCTAAAACAACATGTGCTTTTTTTTAAGCCTTCTTATGTCCTAAAGTATAATCAATAAAAGTATCCATATAAAAAAAACTTTGAAAAAAAATGTTACCACTATTGCCTAGTTTCTTTAATCGTGTCGCTCTGAGTGTTTACAATAGTATTCAACCACTGTTGAGAAGAAAATGCTAATTTCAATTTGTTTAAGCTGTAAGTAAAAGGGAACACGCAGTCTGTGTAATCTGCGGTGGTCGTTCCTGCGTGTGATTCCATTACAACCAGCCAGTATTTGTGCATGCATGCGAGTTTATATCGTGGTTTTGTTACCTCATGTGGGCGCCAGTAGCGAATTTGATTGGCTGCTTTGCCTTGCTTATTTTCTGTCTACTTTCTTGTCAGGCACATGGTTTCTGTTTTGTTCTTTTTTTAAAATCTTTGTTGCTCGTGTCTTTCTGCCCTGTTTCCTTATAGTTTATCCCGTATCAAGACAAAATTACTGTTCTGTGTTTACTACACACACATAGACACATAATATACACTATATCTATCAATCTATATATCTATCTATATATCTATATATATGTGTGAGTAGATATATAAATAGATAGATAGATAAATAGATAAACAGATAGATAGATAGATAGATAGATAGATAGATAGATAGATAGATAGATAGATAGATAGATAGAGAGATAGATAGGTAGGTAGGTAGGTAGGTAGATAGATATTTTTAACAACTTTGAAAACTTTTCAATTTAACTAGTGTTGGCAGTTTTGCACGTCGCTTTTGAAAAATAAAATGTGTCAGCAGTGATGGAATGGTATGTGACAAGCTTTCTTACCGTTTGACTAGCAATTTCTTCTTGGCAGTCACATGAATAACATTCATTTGTTGTTGTTTATTCTTTATATCTGCGCTTTGCTTGTTTTGTTGTATACTTTGCTTGTGGTGGGGTTTTTTGGTCATATTTACTCGATTCTCCAAGTTCTTTCATTTTCTTAAGCTTTCTATTTTTTCATTGTGTTACGTGTTAGCACTTTTTTTCAGGGAAAGGAAGAAATGCAATGCCAAACTGATTGCTTTATGGTGAATGCTGAAATATTTGCTAAACTAAAAAAAATTTTTAAAAATGTCTGCATAGTTTGGAACCGTTGTTATTACTGTCCATTGTTTTATGCACGTAAGGTTTGAGTAAGTAATTGTGGCATATATTGTTGTTTTATTTAAATAAGTTTTCTTACAATATTTGTTCATATATTTTTAGTAGTGTCCATCATAATAAGCGATATGACACTGTCTTAGATTTTTTTTTTAAAACAACCCTTTCTATAAAACGGATCACTTAGTCTGCATGATAACTTCTTTTTTTTTTACCTTTCAAAAATACCTGAAGTGCATCAGCCCATCAAATCCAAAGATACCATGTCCAAGCATGAACTTCTAGATCTGAATCTCTTTACTGGCAACTGCCATCAATACTGGATTCAGATGGCCAACTTAGATTGCCTATCTCCACTCTCCCGCCACTCTCTCCCCCCCCCCCCTTCTCTCTCCCCTCTCTCTCCTCTCTCTCTCTCTCTCTCTCTCTCTTCAACACGCACTTTCCATTTTGCTTTTACGACCGTAGCGTAAATTCCCGTTCACTGATGAACAAACAGGGGCAGTTACTCTGCTGTTGAACAGTGGAACCAGGGAATGGTTTCCCTTTGTCAGGCTGAGGCACAAAGACAGTATAAAATGGCCGGCTGACAGTGCAGGTGCGATGTCGTTTTTGTTGTCAACTGTTTGACACTCCATAGGCTATGGCCAGGGGATTATATGGGGGGTGCTGTTTAGATCAGGGAGAGGTGTTTGAGGACCGTAAACTTAGGAGAAGTATGTCCTATGATAGATAGAAAGGTGGTTTGGCGTGTGTTGGTTGGTTTGTTGTTTGTTTTTTTTATTATCTGGGTTGTCATCTACATTTTTGGTTCTCATGATGACTGGGTCATGAAGTCAAGGGTCAGCATGTCAAAGAAGGACAGAAGACAGATAGAAGACAGACAGTAGAAGAGAAAGAAAAAAGCTGAGGAAAAGGAGAGAGAGAGAGAGAGAGAGAGAGTGAATGAGAGAGAGAGAGGTTGATATTCTTTATTTCTAAAGGTAACAGATCAGTGTTAACATTTTTCTCCTGGCCCTTGCCCTGAGAGAGAGTGAGAGATAGAGAGAGAGACAGAGAGAGACAGAGACAGACAGACAGACTGAGATAGAGCGACACAGAGGGAGGATACCTTTTCCAATGCCTTTCCATGAAATGGATGTGAAAACCATAATCATCCTCAACACATTTGATATTGATAGATTTCACGAAACTCTTCAAATCTACGCTATTGGTGTGACAATGAATTTTCTATCAGACTTTGGAGTAAACGTCAGGGTTCTTTGTGTGTGATCAAACAGTCATTATAAATTGCTTGTGCAAACTGGAAAGATGCCAACAATCTCGCCCTACCACCAAAAAATGTTTTTAATTTTTCTTCTCTTCCTCAACTGTATTATTAACGTAACAAAAAAGTGTATTATCCAAAAGAAATAAGACAACCCTGTTATGCTTATTCTACTTATCTTGTGTTTACTTCTCCTACTTTATCACCTGGGCTATGTGTAACAAAACGCACCATCATCAAAAGAACCTGGATTTAATAATAAAAACTAATACTTTTAGTGAAATGGAAATGGTTTCCCCCAACACGTGGCCATCATTCAACTGTGTCATCCCATTTCATCCTATCAGCTTTCGATCATGCATGAAATTCTACACCTTAACTTCTTTACGTATTGGCACTGATGGTAACATTGGGATGCTAAACTTTGATTGCTTTTTTTTCGATATGTTTCTTTAAAAATAATCGCTTAGAATAACATAGCACCAACTACATGAAATATCTACAAGAAGCCATGTTTATGATTATGAGTATTTTCGCATTTATGTGTAAAAATCGGCTGCAGCTGAACAAAATCGCATCAAATAGATGGGGAAAAAAGACAAGATAACTCCAAGTATTTAAATATTTATTTTTGCAATAGTATCCCTTAAAAATGTTATTTCAAGAAAAGAGCTTTCATTAAAGCGCGGTATTTAATCAATAGATTTTTTTTACATAATTGCTCACGTTCGTTAGCATATCCTTTCAACTAAACTTGTGTAAAAGCATACCATGCTAAGGCTTTATCTTACTGTTGATTGGCACTACCAGTCAAAGCAGAGTTACTTTCAATTACCTATCCACAACCCACTATTTCTTTAAAATTAGTCACTACATTCCATTTTGCTCCTAGCCCTGTCCGGTAAACAACAGTGAACCGAGAAACCAAACATGGGCTGTAACTCTCCCGATGAACCGTGGAACCAAGTGAATTACTTCCTCTTGACGTCAGGCTGATGCGGGGAGACAGTAAAATGGCCGCACAGGTCATGGCTGGGCTTTGTCAGCACATCTGATCACCCACAGCGGGTGGTGCAGGTCTTTATGAGGCTTTTGGCCCTGACTGCAGGTCAGCTTTCGGACCAGCAACGTATTTAGCCATGTTTGAGACATAAATCTTGTGTTTCCTCTTCCTCTCCTTTACCCCTTACATATTTGATAGTCCACTGAGAGAAATACGATCTGAAAAAAAAGAAGGAAAGCGTACGCATAAAATAGCAGTAGCAGCGGCAGCAGTAGCAGTATCAGTAGCAGCGGCAGCAGTATTAGTAACAGCAGAAGTAAGTAAAAAGAAAAGCGTACGTAAAAAGCAAGCAGCGGCAGCAGCAGCGCACGCAGTATATAACACAGTCAATCAGACAGCAGAAAGAGCAGCAGCAGCAGCAGCAGCAGCCGCAATAACGATAACAGCAGTCATAAAAACAGTGGCAGAAACGTTATCATCTGCGGGTGAAGCTTCAATCACCACCAGGACCTCTGACGAAGGTTCATCCAGGAGCCGAAACTCCGTCAGTTATGTCAGGCCAAAGGCATGGTTCTTACACAAAAATGGTCTAAAATGTTGTCATTGAAAGGTTTTATTTCCTATCAATTTTATTAAAAATCGAAAATTTTGAAAAATGATTGTGAAGTTGTAAGTGATGACCTACACTTGTTTTTTCTCCACTATTCATTTTTGCATTTACTGCTTCTTTCACTTGGAAAGATCTGTTCATGCGTACACTCTGAACTTTTGGCGTAAATGTCGAAATGGATAGCACGTAAAATAATGGTATACTCACTCACAGACACACAGACAAACAGACAGGCAGGCAGGCAGACAGAAACA
>CM054144.1:45135030-45157530 GCA_028751875.1 Rapana venosa
AGCAGAGGGGTAGAGAGAGAGAGAGAGAGAGAGAGAGAGAGAGAGAGAGAGAGAGAGAGAGAGAGAGAGAGAGAGAGAGAGCAAAATGGTTTATTGTCTATTAAGCTTTAGAGCCATGAAGACAAGGGGGAAAATGATAACAATATCACTGATGCATAAACACACACAGACACAAGACTACTTCTCCCCTCCCCTCTCTCTCTCTCTCTCTCCTCTCTCTCTCTCTCTCTCTCCTCTCTCCTCTCTCTCTCTCTCTCTCTCTCCCTCTCTCTCTCTCTCCTGCAGATGAGATTGAAATCGAGGCCCCATGTGCGAACGCACGCAGAACATCTTGCACACACATTAAATCCTGTTCCGCTTTTTCGAAAGAGTAGGCCATTGTGTGCCGGTGGGAACAGATGACAAATTTTTCAAAACCACATACACACGTGGGCTGGATGTTATTAAAAAAAAGAGCGCATGTGTGCTTATTCCATTATCCTCGATATAAAATAATAAATAAATGAATAAACTACTAGTTCTTTCTCTCTTCCTCCCTCTCTGTGTTACCTATTTTGATTGGCTGTGGTCTGTTTAAGTTATTGACGGTCAGTCCCTTATAAATAACATATTTGCTCAGTTAGGGAGTTTTGTTACAGTTTTTTTCGATCCCAGAGAAAAAATGTACCTGTTTGACATAAAGCCTAGAAAACTTCACCTATTGGCTTCAAAGGGCATAAAACCCGTCTATGTAGTAGTTCTCAGTTTAACGTCCTTCCACCAAATAGTGATATCAGACGGGAAAGTGTGTGTGTATGTGTGTGGTGTGTGTGTGTGTGTGTGTGTGTGTGTGTGTGTGTGTGTGTGTGTGTGTGAGGGGGTGGGTATGCACATAACTAATCAATCGCAATAAACAACTATTATGTAAAAAGCATAAACAATAATTCTTTGAAGAAAAGATGAACGGCAAAAATATTAACTTTGCAGTTCATATAACCAGAAGCTATCCTTACATTAAAGGAGTCTGCAAATAGGTGTATGACTTAAGGAAATCAATTTGTTTGGGTTATGGGTGTCTTTTAGTGTGCTGTGAAGTTACGGACTGAAAAGCATGTAAAAAGTTTTTAGATCTTTGCTTGTAAAAGAATATGATCACTGGCAAGATTTTTGCTACCGATTACATGTTGCTGTTTTTTGAAAATTTTTCTAAAAGCATGAGCTTAAATGTGATTAAGTAGACAAGCCCGTAAATTTCTGTCTGTCTGCATGCTCCACACATCCCTCCCATTTTCTCTTGTCCTTTTGTTGTTTGTTGTTGAGTTTTCTCTCCTCTCTCACTCTATCTCTCTCATCCTCCCTCCTCTCCTCTTCTCTCTCTCTCTCTCTCTCTCTCTCTCTCTCTCTCTCTGTATCTCTCTGTCTCTGCCTGTCTGTCTATTGTCTGTCTGTGTCTGTCTGTCTGTCTGTCTGTTATCTGTTGTCTTTCTGTCTGTGTCTGTCTGCCTGTCTGTCTGAGTCTATTGTCTGTCTGTCTGTGTCTGTATGTCTGTATTCTGTGTGTGTATCTGTATGTCTGTATGTCTGCTGTCTGTGTTGTCTGTCTGTTGTCTGTCGTCTGTTGTCTGTCTCTCTTCTATCTGTCTATCTCTCTGTGTCTATCTGTCTCTCTCTCTGTCTATCTGTTTGTCTCTCTATCTCTGTCTGTCTGTCTGTCTGTTGTCTATCTCTCTCTCTCTCTCTCACTCTCTCTCTCTCTCTCTCTCTCTCTCTCTCTCTTCTCTCTCTTCTCTCTCTTCTCTCTCGCTCTCTCCTTTCTCTCCCCACCCGCTCTCCAGTCCAGTCAAATAATTATCTGAAATTCAAGTAACGAGCAACTCAAACGGCTCCTCGCAATCTGTGGATATCGATTCGTCACTCATTAGTCCTTTGGCAGCAACGTCAGCAAGACTTACAGTGGACAGAGCAGCGGGGAAAGCAGCAGAAGTAGCAGCAACAGCAGCAACAGCAGCAGTATACTACTACTACTACTACTACTACTACTACTACCACTACCATCACCACCACCACTACTACTACCACCACCACTACCACTACTACCACTACCACTATCACCTCTACTACTTCTATTACTATTACTTCCACCACCACCACTACTACAACTACTACTATTCTAGTTCTTGGGGTACTGGTAACACTGGTAGTGGTAGCAGCAACAGTAACAGCAGAATTATCCTTTGGTAATAATGGTACTAGAAACAACATCAGCAGCAGAAGAAGTAGGAGCAGCAACACCATCAGCAGAGTAAAAGCAGTAGCTGAAGCAGTAGAGGTAGTAGCAGGGGAAAAAGAACACCAACCGTAATTCTCAAAAATTAATCTGCTACTAATATCTGTACCCATCGGCACCTACCTACCTCCCTCCCTACCTACCTACCTCCAAAACCAAAAAGAGAGACATAGAGGAGAATAGACACCAGAAAACTGTGTTAATGTACCTTTCCTCTGTCTGTCCGTCCGTCTATCTGTCTGTCTGTCTGTTCTTTTCCTCGAATCTGCAAGCTGGTCTTTCAGTAGCCAGAGAGATATATCGAAGTCTCTAGTACTGCCAATGGCTTTCCACTCCTTGTGCCTAACATAAATCACGACCACCCCGCCACCGCAGACATTCAGCCAGCCAAGCGTTGTGGCCTTCTCATTGGACATTCGTCTCTTCCGCTTGCCTTGTTCTTCAGTCAGTTTCAGGGTCCTCCGACAATAAATTGTGGATATCGTATGGTGGATTTAGGAGTGGCTTTTTACTCGGTGTTGTGTTGTGTGTGGTGTGTGTGTGTGTGTGTGTGTGTGTGTGTGTGTGTGTGTGTGTGTGTGTGTGTGTTGTGTGTGTGTTTTGTTGTGCTGTACTATGTTGTGTTGTGTTATGTTGCGTGTGTTGTGCTTGTTGTGTGTGTGTTGTGTCGTGGTGTGTGTCTGTCTCTTGTCTGTCTGTCCGTCTGTCTGTCTGGCATGTGTGTGATGCGGTATGGTGTGGTGGTGGTGTGTGTGCGTGTGCGTGTGTGTGCATGCGAGCACGCACAAACATACACACACACTCACACACACACACACGGATAGGCATATTGCTACTTCTGTCTTTCGATCAATCACCTTTGTAAAAAATAAACCACAAGCAGCTAAAACAAAAACAAGGAAACTTAGCTTAAAAAAAACCCCACGCATAAATAAACAATTAAAAAAACCCCAACTCACTAGTAAACATGTTTACGTTACAAACAAAGAAGACACGGGGACAAAATATCCGATAGAAAAGAGGGTGGAACAGAGAAATAAAAATTATCATCTTCTTTTGAAAAGATCTTTCAGGTAAACATAAACACTACGCCCACCCAATACATCACAAGCATAGAGAACATCTACTATGAACCAAAGACAACTTGGGACATAGATACACAAAAAAAATAATATGATAAAACAAAAGCCGATGTCGGGGGGGGGGGGGGGGGGGGGGGGGGAGGAGGGGGATTTGAATGGATGAAGAAAAGATGAAGGTAAAGATATAAAAGGATTTTTTTTTAAAACCACAAACAAAAGGTGAACTGGCGACTAGACGTGGGCAAAGTCAAAGAGTGCATCAGCATGCAAAGGTGGGGTGGCTACGGACAAGTTGATGGAGTATGTATGTATGTGTGTTGTGTTTGAGAGAGAGAAAATAAAACAGAGTGAGAGAGAGCAACAAGAAAGACAGGGAGACAGACTAAAAACATGAACAGACAGGGGAGAGACAGAGAGAGATAGAGAACGGGGGAGAAGAGAGAGAGAGAGAGAGAGAGAGAGAGAGAGAGAGAGAGAGAGAGAAGAGAAGAGAGAGAGAAAGAGAGAGAACGGGGGAGAAGAGAGAGACAGAGACAGACAGACAGACAGACATATAGACAGACAGAGACAGAGAAGGGTGTACCACAAAGAGAGACAGAGAGAGACAAGAGAGACAGACTTTACAAAAACAGACTGGCTGACACACACACACACTAAAGGAACAGAGCGACAGATAGAGAGACACATTGAAAGACAGAGACACAGGCTTAGACAGGGGGGCATAGAAACAGACAGACAGACAGACAGACGGAGGCAGACAAAGACAGGCAGACCAAAAAGACACCCACGACAGAGACACATTAAGACACAGAAGCAGGCAAACAAACAAGAGAAGAAGAAAAAACACATACCGAACATACTCAGAGATAATCACAAACACTGACAGAGAAAAAACCCAAAACATACCCAAAAAATCAATACGACTATGAATCAAAAACTTAAATCCACACACACACACACACACACACACACACACACACACACACACACACACTCACACACACACACACACACACACACACACACACACACACACACACACACAAAATTCTTTAACGCAGCTACAATAATAATATATAACTGAAATGATGACAACGTAAACGCAGTTACCACACGCTAAACAGAGAGACAAAAGACAAAACTTCTCTCCACCCCCCTCTACCCCCCCCCCCCCCCCCCCCCCCCCCCGTAAAAAAAAAAAATCAACTTGTCCTTTGCGTGAGGCACAAAGCGCCCACCATTCATTTCGATCCAAGATGGGAGAATTCACAGACAAGTTAATTATCTCTTCATGTTCCTGCCTGTCAGTGGGTCAAGGTTTGGTTACTAATCTTCACTGACATGGGAAGGGGGGTGAGTGGGGTGGGAGAGGTGTCTGGTAGTTAATGCCCCCCCCCCCCTTCACCCCACCCCCTCCTCCATCCTCATGTGCTGAGAGGATGTTATTTTCAGTTCCTTCTTTTTTTTTTTTTTGGGGGGGGGGGGGGAGAGGCGGGAGAGGACAAAGAATGAAGAGATTAATATGCAAAAATATAGATGTGTTGATAGATTTGAAAAAAAGAAAAAAAAGGGAATACATGATTGATAAGAAAAAGCTGCAGTAAAGTAATTTGTGTTGGATAAAGAGGAAGAAAAGGAAGAAGGTAAAATGGGAATTAAAAATGGTGATCAGGAAAAAAATATGTGATGCTAATAATGGTACGGTGGTGGTGGTGATAATGGTAGTGGTGGTAATGACAATGATGGTGTTGGTGGTGAATAATATGGTGGCAATGATGACAAAGCGTATAAAGTTGACAGTGACAATGACAAAACGACAATGATGATACTGATGATGATGATGATGATGATGATGATGATGACGATGACGATGATACTAATACTCATGATAATCATGATTTTGATACAGAGAACTTGTTACTGTTTTGTTGATAATCATTATAATGGCAATAATAACAAATGAGAAATAGAAGAAGAAGAAAGAAGCAAGAAGAAAAAAGAAGAAGAGAAGAAGACAAAGAATGAAGAAGAAAGAAGAAGAAGAAACGAAAGAAAAAACAAAATGAGTAGACAAAAGAAGAAGAAGAAGAAGAAGAAAAAGAAGAGAAGATGAAGAAGAAGAAGGAAGAAAAGATAAATAACGCAATTCTGTAAACATATTGAAAGATATGGCTAGTATCACAGACGTGAGTAGTTAAAATATTTATTTAAAGCAACAAACAGGCAGAAAAGGGTTATGATTTCTAAAAGCGGCTGACATTTACATCCCCTCAACCCTCTATCTCCAAAACTATCTCCATATTTAAAAAAAACCTACAACAACCAACAAAACAACAATTTCCAAACTATAGATGAAGGCAAGAATTGCGTGCTATAAAACCAAAAAAGAAAAAATGTCCTCACATCAATTCTTCTTCCTTTGCGTGATCTCTCCCCTCTCTCTCTCTCTCTCTCTCTCCCTCTCTCTCTCTCTCTCTCTCTCTCTCTCTCTCTCTCTCTCTCTCTCTCTCATCTCTCTCTCTCTCTCTCTGTGTGTGTGTGTGTGTCTCTCTCTCTCTGTGTCTCTCTCTCTGTCTGTCTCTCTGTCTCTCTCTCTCTGACTGTCTCTCTCTCTCTCTCTCCTCTCTCTCTCTCTCTCTCTCTCTCCTCTCTCTCTCTCTCTCTCCCCTCTCTCTCTCCTCTTTTCTCTCCTCCCTCCCTCTCTCTCTCTCTCTCCCTCTCTCATTCTCTGTGTATCCTGAGCATCAATCTATGCGTTTCTGAAGTGAAGATCCCTTATGACAAGATAATGGTCCCTTTGGCTCGGTGCCTGGCTAGTAGGTCAGCGTCTGATGATTGCTCTTTGCTGACAATGCAGATCTATATAGCTGTGGTAGTTAGCGGCACAATCAGACACGAGTCAGCATTATTCCGCTTCTGCAGTGGGCGGGAGAAAAAAAGGGGAAAGAATGGACAGACTCTTGTTCATAATACTGAAGCCAAATTGTGTGTGTGTGTGTGGGGGGGGGGTTGGATAGAAAGCCCTTGTGGTTAGAGCGCTCGCTTGCACTTTGACGTGGGCCTAGGATCGAGTACCGGGTTTGAGCCGCCTCAGAGACGCACGCCCATTCAAGTGGGTTTTGTCCCTAGAGTTGATAATTATCAGTACTGACTCCACTTTTTTGAAGGTCTCCAGGACCAGACAACAAACCGAGGTTATGTGTGCGATCGCGCGTAGAGAACATCTTGGACCCACGTTAAAACCCCTTCCGCCTTTCAGAAGAGTTTAATTCAAAATGTGTGATGCAATGTTTCTGGAACAGTAAGAGAGGGAGAGGGGAGGAGAGAGAGGAGAGAAGAGAGGAGAGTGAGAGAGAGAGATGAGAGAGAAGAGTGAGAGAGAGAGAGAGAGAGAGAGATACAAACTGACGAGAGGGAGTGAGGGAGGGAGGGAGGGAGGGAGGGATGAGAGAGAGAGAGAGAGAGAGAGAGAGAGAGAGAGAGAGAGGGGATGGGAGGAGAGAGAGAGAGAGAGAGAGAGAGAGAGAGATACAAACTGACAGAGAGGGAGTGAGGGAGGGAGGGAGGGAGGGAGAGAGAGAGAGAGGAGAGAGAGAGAGAGAGAGAGATACAAACTGACAGAGAGGAGTGAGGGAGGGAGGGAGGGAGGGAGGGAGAGAGAGAGAGAGAGAGAGAGAGAGAGAGAAGAGAGAGAGAGAGAGAAGACAGACAGACAGACAGACAGACAGACAGACAGACAGACAGAGGCATAGACAGACAGACAGAAACAGAGAAAGACAAAGAGATGAGTGACAACAAAAGACACACGCATTTAAGCACAAAACAATATTATAATCCTACAGAATCAAACCGACACAAAGATCAAATACCAACAGTCCCCCACCTTTCCCAATCCAAACATCACCATCCACCAACCCCCCACACCCCCCACCCCACCCACCCCACCCCACCCCGCACATGAAAACAGATACAGAAAGGAAACATGATGCCATGTGACATCAGAGGTCCCTAGAAAAATCGACTCCTTCCTTGCGTGAGCTGTGAATACTGAACGTCCATCTCTGGCTAGGAGCGGAAATCCCGCATGACAAGATGATTGTCTTCTCAACTGCCTGCCTGTCTACCAGACAGGGTCTGCTGACTAATATTGGCTGGCAATGGTGACAGCTCCCATAGTCTGTGACACGGGAGTCCATATTTTAAGTGTAGTGAGGAGACAGAGAGAGAGAGACAGAGAGAGAGGGGCAGGGAGAGAGAGAGAGAGAGGGAGGGAGAAAGAGAGAGAGGGGGAAGAGAGAGAGAGAGAGAGGGAGAGAGGATGAGAGAGAGGGAGAGAGAGAGAGAAAGAGAAAGAAAGAGAGGGGGAGAGGAGGGGGAACATTTTATTCATTTATTTATCTATTTTATTTATTTATTTATTCCATTTTATTTTTTTAATTTATTTGGTTTTTTTTTTATTGAGGATAATGGAATAAACACTCATGTGTGTATATTTTACATCTAGTCTCCGTATGCATGCAGTTTTGTAAATGTTGTCATCCGTTCCCACCGGCACACAATGGCCTAATTCTTCAGAAATCCAGAACAGGTTTTAACATATGCGCAAGATGTTCTTCGTGCGTTCGCACACGGAACCTCGGTTTATAGTCTCATTCGAAGGATTTTGGCGAGCAGTGGGATCGGCATTGATGTTTACTCCTGGGGAAAATATCCCCTAGAATGGGATGCGAACTTGGGTCAGCAGATTACGACCGCAATGCGCAACGCTCTAACCACCAGGCTATCCCGTCCCCCGGATTATGTAAGTATGACGCATCAGCACCGAGGAAAAAAAGAAGAAGGCATTATGAAAAACGAAATATGGTATCCCCTAAAAAAACAACACCACCACCACCCCTCCCCCACAGCACGCAAGTCCCATCCCAAAAGACAACAGATCAAGCAGATGAATGCAGCGAAAGAAAAGCTTGTCATTTTTATTCATGTTCATTAACTCAACTTCAGAGGATAGAATGTCTCCTTAGGGGCTCTTTCAATACGAATTGTGTCATTACCTTTGATGAATTATATGTTACAGCTTTCTTATAATATTTTTCTGTCAAACTCTTTTGTTTCTGACTTGCTCTTTACCTCTTTCTTTTCTTTGTTGACTTCCCCCCACTGTTTCTTGAGCAAAAAAAGAAATAAATGGGACATAGAAAAAGAGAAAGAAAGGGTGAGGGAGATAAAGAACAGATAGGAAGGGAGGGAGAGAAAGAGTAAGGGAGGGAGGTAGAGAGAGACAGGGACAGACAGAGAGGGAGGAAGAGAGAGAGAGGGGAAAAGGAGAGAGACAGAGACAGAGAGATAGAGAGTATGTGAGAGAGAGGCTGGATGAGTGGGAAGAGCCAAGAGAGAGCACCGTGCAGACAAAATTAATAAGGAATAACAAAAACCAAAAACAAAGCAAAGGAATCAAACAAGACTCAAAGGTAAAGGCAAAAAGTGCCATCCTCTCCACCTCTCTCAAAAACCCCTTGAAATACTAGGGAAGGAAAAAAAGATCAGGAAATTCGAAATCCAATGCTGTATGACAACACAAGTTCCCCCATCCCCCAAATCATCCTCTCCCTTGCGTGAGCATTATGTCCCAACCATCAGTCTCTGTTGACAAAGAGTAGATCACATATGACAAGATAATTCTCTCTCTGTGACTTGTCGCCTGCTTGCGATGTCATTGGCTGCTTCTTCGTGAACTGTGAATACAATTAAGGCCAATTTAGGAAGTTTTTGACACGACAGTCCACCTTACACAAGAAGGGAGAGGGAGGTAAAATAGAAGGAATCTGTAGATATTGAAGAATGTGAGCGTCAAAAGAACACAAACAGATGGGAGAACAGGGTAAGGTCAAAACGATAAATATTCTTCAAAAAGAAAAAAAACGACGAAATGATAGTGCAAGAAACTGTGATGACATATGCCATCCACAGACTCTGTCCTTATCAACCCCTCTCTCTTTGCGTGAGCTCCCTATACTAACCATCCCTCTTCAGTTTTGATTGGGTATCCCATATGACAAGATAATCGTCGCCACAACTTGCCGCCTGCTGGCTAGGTCAAGATCATGTTACTGGCCTCTGCTTATACCATGGATAACGTGGGTAGGTCCTGAGAGGCAGAAAGGTCCATATTGTACGAGCTGTGTGAGGGATGAGGATTGGGGTGAGGTGGGTGCGAGAGTGGACAGTCTCTATGATTATGAAGAATTAGCAGAGAATAAAACAATGAAAAGGTAAAAAGATCAAAAGATACAATTCTGGTGAAGTTTAAAATGATTGGGTACATTATAAAAAAGAAGAGGAGGGCAATCCATTTATATATCTGTTTGCTTGAAACAGCTAAAATACAGTGTTCTGTAGAAATACCAGGAATTCTTTCCATCTAACTGGTAACTCTATATCTGTCATAGATTTGGTATTGTGCATTCATTGCCTTTATCAGTCTGCTTATCTTATGCTGCATCTTTTTTATTACTTACAATACACAGTTTCAAGAACCACAGAACTTACTGACTGAAGAGACTGATAAACAGAAACAAATACAGACACAGAGGCATGGAGAACCTAAAGAAAATTGGAGAGAGAGGGAGAGACAGACAGACAGACAGACAGACAGAGATAGAGAATGTGGGTGTTGGTGCTTGGGAGAGAGAAAGAGGGGGAGAGAGGGGGAGTTGGATGGGTGGGAAGAACCAGTAGAGTGGTGCACAGACAGAAATAAGGAATGAAAAATGTAAACCTTCAAATCAATAACAAAAAAGCAAACAAATCAAACAAGACCCAAAATAAAGGCAAAAAAGCATCCTCTCTCCACCTCTCTAAACCCCCATCAAAATGCTAGGGAAGGAATGAAGGTTAGATCAGGAAATCCAATGCTGTATAACAACAGAAGCTCCTTCACCCTAAATCACCTTCTCCCTTGCGTGAGCAGTGAGTCCCGACCATCAGTCTCTGTTGACAAAGAGTAGATCACATATGACAAGATAATTCTCTCTCTGTGACTTGTCGCCTGCTTGCTATGCCATGGGCTACTTCCTCCTGAACTTTACACACAAAGAAAGGCCAATTTAGGTAGTTATTGACACAACAGTTCACCTTACACAAGACAGGAGAGAAAGGCAGAATAGACTGGATCTGTAGATATGGAAAAATGTGAGGGTCAAAAGAACAGGAATAATTTGGGAGGGGTGGGGAAGGTCAGTTCAAAGAGATAAATATTCCTCAAAATGACACTAAATGATAGTGGAAGAAACTGTGATGACATATGCCAACCACAGACTCTGTCCTTATCAACCCCTCTCTCTTTGCGTGAGCTCCCTATACTAACCACCCCTCCTCAGTTTTCATTGGGTATCCCATATGACAAGATAATCGTCGCCACAACTTGCCGCCTGCTGGCTAGGTCAAGATCGTGTTACTGGCCTCTGCTTACACCATGGATAGCATGGGTAGGTCCTGAGAGGCAGAAAGGTCCATGTTGCACGAGCTGTGTGAGGGATGGGGATTGGGGTGAGGTGGGTGTGGAGAATGGACAGTCTATAAAGAATTAGCAGAGAATAAAATAATGAAAAGGTAAAGAGATAAAAAGATGAAAGTTTGGTGAAGTTTAAAAAGATTGGGTACATTATTTTTTTTTAAAAGAAGTGGAGAGCAATCCATTTATATTACTGTTACATGAAACAGCTGAAATGTATACAGTGTCTTGTAGAAATACCAGGGATTCCTTCCATCAAACTTGCAACTGTATCTGTCATGAATTTGGTATTGGGTATTTGTTGTCTTTGTCAGTCTCTCTTCTTTCTGCCTACTTCGTGCCATGTCTTTCTTGCTTACATTAGTCATATGGTTTCAAGAACTTAGGCTGAAGAGACAGACAAGCAGAGACAAATACAGAAACAGAGGCAGAGAGATAGAGAGAAACAGAGAGATACAACGACACACAGACACACACACAGACATCCAGACTCACAGATATCCAGACAAAAAGACAGACAGACAGACACAGACACAGACCACACACTCACAGAGAGAGAAAGAGAGAGAGAGAGAGAGAGAGAGAGAGAGAGAGAGAGAGAGAGAGAGAGAGAGAGAGAGAGAGAGAAAGGAGAGAGACAGACAGACGATACAGACAGAGACAGAGAGAGAAGGATTACAAAAAAAACTCTCATAAAACAACTTCCAAACCAAGACCCCCCCCCCTCCCCCACTCCTAATAACCACACACAGAAAAAGGGGCAACCAGTACCCATGTCTCAGACAGAAAAACAAACCTGAAAAAGAACGCCTTTCTTGCGTGTGTGTGTGTGTGTGTGTGTGTGTGTCTTCCAGAACTGAACAGAATCACGATCCACACCAAACTTAATTATCTCTTCACCTCCCTGTCTCTCTCTCTCTCCTTCTGCTACAGCTTAGATACTCATCTGTACAGCACGAATTGGACGGTTAGGTAGCAGTAAGCGGAGATAAGGGCTCTGCTTCACGTGCAAGAAACCCATTTGCTATAGATAAATGTATGGTCAGAGTCTTGCAGTTTTGAAGTAAGGAAGAGGAACACTTAACTGAAACCGCATAGGATGTGATGATGATGGTGGTGGTGGTGATGATGATGGTGGTGGTGGTGGTGGTGGTGGTGGTGGTGGAGGAGGAGAAAAATTAATGGGAAGATGACGAGGTTGGATTGGAATCACAAAGATCAATGACGAAGAAGAGAAGGATGAGGGCAGGTATGAAAATTGGTAAAGATGATCGTGATGCTGTTGATCATTATTATTACCAATAAGTTTACTGCCGCTTTGTCGGGACAGTGGGCATGGTGTCCGAAATGTAAGTGAAGAAGAAGAAGAAGAAAGAAGAGGAGAAGGGGGGTTGGGGGTGAGGAGGAAGAGAAGGAGGAGTAGGTGGAGGTGAGGGACGAGGAAGTAGAATAAGAATAAGAAGACATTTTGCTTTGTATTAATAATGTTAAAGAGTGTATCATTAAAATTTGCTTTCGAGAGCTGCACTGCTAAAAACAGAATTACCGGTCTTAAAGTATCTTTAAAGTTATACCTTTCCGCAAGAGTATATGGCTTTCAAAACGAATTAACCGAGTCCTCATTTCAAACAAGTGTTTCCACGAACATGCACCTTTTCCCATGGTCACTGCATCAACAACTTTTGTTCTAGCACATGCTCGTTAAAAGCAACCACAATACTGACAACAGTAAAACAGCAAAACTGCCGCAACAAACACGCAATGTCACGGCAGTAAGTGCGCCTACGAACGGTCACATGTGGTTTCGATCTTCCAATAAACTGTATTCTGACAGACCAAAGATAACACATCAATAAAATCGTAGATTATTTTCTTCAATCCAAAATGTTAAATCTTTATGGTGTGTGGTTTAAGAAAAAAAAATTTTAACAAGAAAATATTTTACAAAACATGTTTTTAATCTATCTTTAAAATAAAACAAACCCCCTTTCAGTGAAAAATGTTGATAAAAACGTTAATGGTTATAGCAAATGTACATCTGACCCAATGAGGGAAAACTCCATGGACTGACTAAACACAAACTGTGGAATTAAAGAAACTGTTTTACATTTACGATGCAGCAAATTCAGTCATAAGCCATTAAAGTCCACAGTTCATAAGCCATTCAAACACATATTGGTCACAAGGATACATATGCTCGAAAAGAAATGACAATATTTTCTAGGGCTTCTTGTCCAATTTTCAGAATTGTATCTGTGTTGCAGCATAATATGAGCCTGGGCCATCTGATAAAAAGACACAAAAAGCAACAACAACAACAACAACAACATCGAAGCAAAAGCATAATATATTCTTCAGATGTTCGACAAGAGAGGTCTTAAGTTGCTCTTAAAGAAACATGTTTTTTGTTATAATCTGTCTTTCAGCGTCTTTTTCCTTAACCTCACCTCCTCTCACACTCCTTCTCAAGATGGCCTCTAGACCCTTTTGTCAATGCTTTGTAAAAGCAAGGAAACGATCACAGAAAGAGAAAGAGAGAAAGAAAGAAAGAATGGAAGAAAGAAAGAAGGTGAATTATGGCATGGCAGAGGAGCGGAAGGAGACATGGTAGCCTTGGCAGGAGGAAAATGGGAGGAGGGAGGAAAAGGAGAACGTATGGCCACATTCCTCGTTGCTTCACTGAGCACAGACTGCGCATGCCCGAAGAGTTACAGCCCCTTATCGACCATGCATCACGTCATTGGGGCCCAGCCTGGGTCAGAGAGACAATGGCCAAAAAGGAAAAAAAGAGGTCTGGGTGGCAATTTTTAGATACTTCAGGAAAATTCGTGTGTAGAGAGGAGAGATAAAGAAATGGAATGAATGCATAAAGCACGAGGGGCAGATGTATAAAAATGGACAATCTGTATAAAGTTACATGTTTGGATGGCAAGATGGGTGAAATGGCGTGATATTTTAACTATTACTATCCCAGCAAACACAATAGTCTCCCCTCACCTTACCTCACCTGTCGGTATCACCGGGTTTGGTGAAATATACTGAGCAGCAGCAGCAGCAGCAGCAGCAGCAGCAGCAGCAGCAGTAGTAGTAGTAGTAGTAGTAGTAGTAGTAGCAGCAGCAGCAGCAGCAGCAGCAGTAGTAGAAGTAGTAGTGGTAGTAGTAGCCTAGCTATGACACTTTTAAATCCAGCCTCAAGACATATTTATTTCAAACCTAAGATTCCCCCCCTCCTGTTTCATATCAGAACTATCCCACCTTCACTAACCCATGTCCTATCACCCTGCTAAAGTATATGACCTGTGTGTGTGTGCTTTTGAAAAACATTTGACTATTGCAATTTTATTTCATAGATTTGGTCTGCAGCGTACCATGTTTGTAATATCTGAACTATTGATTATTTGTCATTGGTTGTATGACTGTGTAAGATTAGGTTGAATGCATCCGCTTTGATTTGTCTTTGCAAGATATAGCGCTATATAAGTTCCATTTAGTAGTAGTAGTAGTAGTAGTAGTAGTAGTAGTAGTAGTAGTAGTAGTAGCACGCGATGACACTGAGCAGCAGCAGCAGCAGCAGTAGCAGCAGCAGCAGCAGCAGCAGCAGCAGCAGTAGTGGTAGTAGTAGTAGTAGCAGCAAAACGCGATGACACTGAGATGCCTATCTTTCTCCATTTGTTCTGGTCTTCGCTGGCCCTGCTGACTTCATGGGGTCTCATGCCACTGGATGTTGGTGATGTTTCCAATGAGAGAAGCTGGAGGTCTGCCTTTTTCTGGCCTGGTTACTGCCTTGAAAGACAGTCTTTTTAAGTTCAGTTTCTGGGTTTCGTAGCGCATGGCCTACATATCCAAATTCCCTTTCATGTTTTTCATTATAGATGTTTGTTGTTGTTGTTATCCGTCTGTATTGTATGCTTTTATTAAAGTTTGTTCTTTTATTTGTCAGCTGACCCTGGGCAGCGTTCTAAAAACCCATGACTCAGCTGCCTCGATTCTTTTATTACCAGCTTCCTTTCGTGTCAAAGATTTGTAGTCACTGAACATGGCAGGACAGAGGACTGGCCTTGAATGGAACGATTTACTACGGGAAGCAGGGAGTGGAGGAAGATTTTTTTGCAAAATCTTCAGTGGTGCCCCCAGGGTTCTTAAGACTACGGGATAGGTGAAGGTGAAGGAACATGACAGGCAATATTAGACATTTCAATATTTTCATTATGCGTTGGAAAGGAGTGCTGCGACTTGTCCAGATGCTCTAGAGTTGGATTTTTCTCTTCTTAATCTCGCCTTATTTTGTTCTTTGTATCTTTGGTATACGATCCCTCTTTCATTTTGACTGGGTCCAGATATTTGATTTTTGTTGCTAAATGAGATCAAACACTCACAACAAGAGCAAATGAAAACGCCATCTGCTGAGCATCCTTTCTTAAAAGTTGGTGTTTTGCATCAATAATATATTTCTGTCTCGTGTTGCTACCATGCGTGCTATAACTGTTGGGGTTTTTTCTTCCTATTTTTGATTTATTCAGCTTAGGTTTTGTTGTGTTTTGTTCAGCTGAAATAGGTATCTTGTCTGCAGAAGGTTCAAAACAGTGCTGCATGATTCATTTTGAGAAAAAAACAAAACGAAACGTGAAAATATAAAGTGCTTCACTGGCTTCCTGTTAAATCGCGTTTCCAATGAAAGATTGCCAATCTTACGTTCTTTGATTATGATAGATCCCTTCCACCGCAGTATTTAGACTTGCTGTGTTCACACAAAACCAGTCGCACATGTTTTGCACTGAAAAGCTAGTGAAATGTCCTGCAAGAGACATGAAGACAGTACATGAATGAGTTTCATGGCACCAACACTTTGGAATTCCTTGCAGTCTATCCTCCGAAACATTCAAACACTGCATTTAGAACCATGTCAAAACTCATTGGTTTTGACTAGTTTTTCTCGATTAAGTTTAAAACTAGAGGATAATTTGTGAGTGTTAATGCGGGTGGATGGTGTGGTTGTCATACGCGCGCGCGCGCGTATGTTTGTGTGTGTTTGTGTGCTCATGTGCTCTTATGTGTGTGCGTGTGTGGGGTGGGGGTGCTAGAAAGAGAGCGTGTGTGTATGTGTGTGTGTGTGTGTGTGTGTGTGTGTGTGTGTGTGTGTGTGGGAGAGAGAGAGAGAGAGAGAGAGAGCGAGAGAGAGAGAGAGAGAGAGAGGCAGACATACATACATACAGCGACAGAGAGACATACATACACGCTGACAAACAAGAGAGCTGTCTACTTTCGAAGGAAAGTAGGGTAATTTGTCTTGCTATTATTATGCCGTGAATCACGCTAGCAAAAGCACTCCAAACAGCGGGCTTTCTGCTTCAATTAGGTTTCTATAGCCTATGCTTTTGTTTTGTTACTGGCTCTGCATCTAGTGCTTCCACCGCTATTAACTTGTCACATTCATTCCCATAATTTTCATTGTTTGTCTTTTTTCTCTCTCTGTCTGTCTGCTTCTCTCTGTTTTTGTCTCTGTCTCTGTCTGTCTGTCTGACTGCTTCTGTGTTTCTCTATCTTACTTTTATTTTGCTTTCTTTCTCATTCCCGCACACACACATACATATATACGCACAGAAACACACACACAACACTCACACACCACACACACACCACACATATATATATATATATATATATATATATTATATATATATATATATATATATATATATATACACACACATCACACACACACACATCACACACACACACACACACACACACACACACACACACACACACACACACACACACACACACACACACTGGTGGTTAGAGTGATGCACATTGCGCTCGTGATCTGCTGACCTGAGATCGAATCTCGTTCAAGAGGATTTTTCCTCTGGAGCTAACATCAGTACCGACACCACTCCCCCCAAAAGTCCCTCGGATGATACTATAAACCGAGGTCCCGTGTACAAACGTACGTAGAACACCTTGCGCACACGTTAAAACCTGTTTTCAAAAGAGTAGGTTATTGTGTGCCGGTGGGAACGGATGACAACATTTACCCAAACTGCATACACACGGGGACTGAATGTAAAAGAGCACATGGATGTTTATTACATTATCCCCGAAAGAAAAGAATAAATAAAACAAAATAAAATAAAACAAACGCACACACAGCATGATGAAGATAGGTTTCGGGTTAAACCAAATTCAGAAAGATAACACAGATCAGACTGAGAGGACAATCACATAATTATTACAGGGTAGGCGGCGTTCATATTAATGTTGTTATATCTTACCAGGATAGAAAGAAGCATCCGAGTCTTTCTGGAAGTCTTATAGAAAGACAACCATTAGAACAAGGAGGGGAAAATGGCTGTAAGTTTTCAGAGGCCACGAAGGAGAGAAGCGCTAGTCATGGTTCTTGCTATCATTGCGATGTTTTAGTTTTTAGGAGGGAGCATTTTGAACAGCTGGTCTGACGGACACTATAGCCGAGTGGTTAAGACCGTTCGACTTCAATTTCCATGGGTCCGTGTAGTCGCAGGTTTAAATCTCAGCAGTGGCGTCTGGTGTCTTAAGGGTGGGGAGTTTTAACCATCTCCCAGGTCAACTTCCATGTGCAGACCTGCCAGTGCCTTACTTCCTTTAAAAAAAAAAACCCCACAAACTTTTATATCGAGGATAATGGAATAAGCACTTATGCGATTTTTTACATCCAGTCCCCGTGTGTATGCGGTTTTGTAAATTCTGTCATGTGTTCCCACCGGCACACAACGGCCTACTCTTCCGAAAAGCGGAACAGGATTTAACGTGTGCGCAAGATGTTCTGCGTGCGTTTGCGCACGAGACCTCGGTTTATAGTCTCATCCGAAGGATGATGTATATAGATGTATATAGAAATGTTCATGTATATAGAAATTCAGAAGATCAAATATACACGTTAAAGATCTTGCCATGCATGTCATCGTTGATTACGTAAACACTAACTCACCCATCATAATACGCAGAATGAGTTCAGTGCAAGCGCTTTGATTTGTTTGTGCAAGATATAGCGCTATAAAAGTTCGAATTATTATAATTAGTAGTAGTAGTAGTAGTAGTAGTAGTAGCTCCGAAGTTGGAATGTAGCTACCTTCTTGGTGGACAAAAACGGTCGCGTACGCAAAAGCTCACTATCGGTGAACTTCGGAACTCTAGCCGAAGAACGAAAAAAGCTGGTAAAATATTCAAAAGAAAAAGTGAATGGATACATAAACCCCAGTGAGTCCTCAAGGAACATGTAATGTAGATGAAGCAACATCTCAAACTGAAAATGGAAGAAGCTAAATCAAGTCGTCATATCAAGTCAAGTCAAGTCAAAGGCTGATGACTCACTATAGATGGACAGATGGGGTAACACCAAAACAATATACAGACTGAGAAAAGTGAGATGATGCCGTGCGAAAGCGTATGACTCAATCAGAATAGTTTTATGTGTTATTCTTTTATCAACAGGTAGCCAGTGGAGTGAGTGACAGATACGCGTGATACGGGCAGAGACAAAAGTATGTCGTGCAACATGTTCGACATGTTTCCAAAAGTGTTGAGAGAGTGTAGATTAGGGCATCAAGTTGTATAACCATTGCAGTGGGATATTCAAGAAAGAACAATACAACAATGACTTTTCAGTGTTTCCCACATGAGTATCCAATATAAGCAATTCCTAAAAACGCGCCAGATTCCCGACTCTACACATAAAATTATTTTTTCAAATCTTAAAAGTAAACAAAACTGCGAGCAAATTTTCAAGTAGGACTATCAGACCTGTTCAACTGAATAGTTTGGGCAAACAATGCAGCGTCCAACAGACCCTTAAGAACTAGAATACCTCCGTTCTATCGCCACTCAGCTTCATTTCAATGCATTTTTACAAGACTTTTTTTAATATCATGAATCCACTGTTACGTAGAACCAATAGCCTCAAACAGGTAAAAGCGCGTTCATACACAAAGACATAAGTCTAGCTTTCATCAAGCACAAAAAGGGGTGTTAAAAAGAAATGCTGCGAAAACTGTTACGCCAAACAGAAGCACCCTGGCTGGGGGCAATGGCCGGTAAGGTAAGTTGATTGTCACTTGGGTTCATCATCAAGTCCGTCACCAGGCCTCCCCGCTGGCTGACAGTGCTTCAGTTTTCAAAAGCCACTCTCCAGGCCCGGTCCACTGGGGACGGGCAATGAGCGGGCATTCAGTGGCTGACGACCCCACTTCATAGCCTGCAACCTCGCAGTTTGACGGGAAAATAACACCGTAATTACTTAGGGCGAAAATGACTTTGCATGCCTTTCAATGCGCGTGTGAGTGCTGACTATTCTACGCTTGCTTGCAACGGTTATTGAACTCTTTTCTCTCTTTCTCTCTCTCTGCCTGCCTGTCTGTCTAACTGTATGTCTGTCTATCTGTCAACTTTTTCCACCTTCCCTTTTTCCCCTGCCTTGCATCTCCCCCCACCCCAACCCTCTCTTCCCCCCCCCCCTCTTTCTCTCTCTCTCTCTCCTCTCTCTCTCTCTCTCTCTCTCTCTCCTCTCAAATCATGGTGAAAGCAAAAATTTGAAAATCATATTTTGTTTAAAATGCCGTATACAAATCCCATTCCTCTCCAGCTTACAAGCACAATCTCTCAAAGTAACACGTCCTTATTTTTTTGTGAGAGTAAAACATGTGCATATGTCACATGAACTACCAAGTTTTCACCCCAGCTATGTTGTGAAGATTATCACTGGATTTCATGAAGCCGATCATCATCATTGCATACCTAGAATTCGACCCACGTTTCTTCCCACTTACAGGACACTATGTGCGTATTGATTTTCTATTTTGTAACTTTTGGATACAAGTAATAGTTCCACATATCTTCAGCAGTGTGGACTCTGTCAGGCTTAACTTGCCCATGATGAACCAGCAGAAAAATTCAGCACATTGCCTAGGAGGTTCTCCGAGGATTTGAATGAAGAAACTAGTCAAGTGGTTTCATACTTCTGTACTGCCTTGTCTGTTGTAGTATGTTGCTGTACAAGATTCACCGCTATATAAATTCCATACATTATTATTATTATTATTATTATTATTATCATTATTATTATGTGTTCATCCATTCGCCAAGCAGCTCCTACAGAATCCTTATCGTTGTCTTCTATTTTACTTATGTACACTATTAGTGGTATTAGACCAAGCAAAATGGGGAGGGGGAATGCTTTGTGGTTAAACAAGGCAAAAAACAAGAACCAGAGCACAACAAAACTAAAAGTTCCACTGCTACACTTACGCACACATCATTCCCGAAACTGGGTAATACAGGAAACATCATGTAGACTAAAAATAAAAATGCATAAGGAGTCAACAATAACTTAAGTATGACAAAATGTTCGGTAAGACTCTACAATAAACTTTTTTTTAAAAAGCAGATGAGTCTATAAACAGAGGTCCTGCATGCAAACGCACACAGAACATCTTGCGCACACGTTAAATCCTGTTCCGCTTTTTGTAAGAGTAGGCCATTGTGTGCCAGTGGGAACAGATGACAGAATTTACAAAACCGCATTCACACGGGGACTGGATGTAAAAAAAGCATTCCATTATCCTCGATATAAAAGAATAAATAAACTAAAGCAAATGCTGTTCTGAAAATGTTAAAAAATTTGGCAAGAGACTTATCATAAACAACATAAGGTATCTTACTCAGGTATTTAAATGTCATCATTATGAGTGTTTGTAATAGTATCGCCATGGCCACCATACATTTACAATTCTTGCTGAATTTGATTATGGATACATAAGTTGAGTCCTTTAAATGTGTGTGTGCATGTGTGCCTGCATGCAAGTGTATGATTGTGTGTGTGTGTGCTTGTGTGTGCTTGTGTATGTGTGTTTGTGCATAATCACTTAAAAGGGCAAGCAAGAGCAAAGAAAGAAAAAAAAGAAAGTAGAAAGCAGAAAGATTGAGGCTGAAGAAGAAAAAGAATAACACATAAAACACAGAAAGAAAAATTCGGAGATTTTTTCTTTCTTTCTAATGGCAGAGGGCAAGAACTAGTAAAGGGGGGGAAAGGGGGGAAGGAAAGAAAAGAAGATGCAGGGCAGCACCCATCTATCTGCTTGGGGAATATGGTAGGAGCAAGGCTATGCCGACTTAATTAAGTATTGATCGGGCTATGGCCAGCCCATTACGTCAAAAGAACGCTTTGCAAAGGTCAGCAGTATATTTACTGCCTTAGAAACGGCCCTTAGGGAATGAAGCTGGGACAGAATCAGGGCAGGGCAGGCAGGGCTGTGTCAGAGAGTGAGCTACTGCCTTCCTGCAAACTGACATCTGTGGGATGGTCTTTGCTCTTGACTGTCTTTATTTGTTTGTTGTTGTTGTTGCTGTTGGGTTGATTTTTGTTGATTGGGTGTTATTGTTGGGAGGTTTTTGTTTTGGTTTTGGAGGGTGGTCTTTTTATCTTGCTTTCTTTCTGATTTATTTCTGTTCTTTTTTTCCCTATTATCTTTTATCACTTTCTTTCTATTCTGTTTGTGTTTTTTTCTTTTTCCTTTTCTTTCTTTCATTGTAAATTCCCTAATTTTAATTATTTTTCTCTTTCTTTCCTGCTTTCATTAACTCTTGCTTTCTCTATTTTTCTTTCTGTTTTGCCTATGCTTCTTTCATTCTGACTTTCTCTCATCCTTTCTTTGTGTTTTTGTTTCTTCTTTTCTGTCTGTAATTGTTTTCTTTATTAAAAGAGAGAGAATTTTGCTTCTCTCTCTCTCTGTCTGTCTCTGTCTCTCTGTCTCTGTCTCTGTCTCTCTGTCTCTGTCTCTCTCTCTCTCTCTCTACTCTCTTCTAATTTTCTCTCTTTCCCTTGCTGGAGCTGAAAATAAACAAAAAGTGCTGACAAGGTGAGTGAGAGCAAAAGGAAATGAACTCTGAAAAACTGAAAGAGAAGAAAAAAGAAAAACAACCCCTTACTCCTCCCACCCCTCCCTTGCAAAAAAAGAGAAAACAAGCAAAATATATTTAAATAAGGGACAAGAGGAAAACAAAACAAACTTTTTTTATCTTGAAGAAAAAGGAAAAAAGGTCATGCACTCGGAAAAAGGTTGGAAAGTAAGAAAAGAAGATGCAGGGCAGCACCCATCTATCTGCTTGGGGAATATGGTCAGAGCAAGGCTATGCCGGCTTAATTAAGTATTGATCGGGCTATGGCCAACCCATTACGTCAAAAGAACGCTTCGCAAAGGTCAGCAGTATATTTACTGCCTTAGAAACGGCCATTAGGGAATGAAGCTGGGACAGAATCAGGGCAGGGCAGGGCAGGGCTGTGTCAGAGAGTGAGCTACTGCCTTCCTGCAAACTGACATCTGTGGGATGGTCTTTGCTCTTGTCTGTCTTTATTTGTTTGTTGTTGTTGTTGCTGTTGGGTTGATTTTTTGTTGATTGGGTGGTATTGTTGGGTGGGGGTTGTTTTGGTTTTGGGGGGTGGTCTTTTTATCTTGCTTTCTTTCTGATTTATTTCTTTTCTTTTTTTGCCCTATTATCTTTTAGCACTTTCTTTCTTTCTATTTTTTTGGTGGTTTTTTTCTTTTTCCTTTTCTTTCTTTCATTGTAAATTCCATAATTTTAATTCGTTTTCTCTTTCTATCCTG